>OZ004699.1:53298153-54526038 GCA_963924545.1 Pogonocherus hispidulus | reverse complement strand
TTTCAGACGTGCTCAATTGAATCGTTTCGTATCGGAAGCCCACTGTATTTATTTGTGTACTAATTCTCTGCTCTCTTCTAGGTATTCCTGGGATACAATCGATTCACTAGGTTAAGCTGCTCTTTCAGACATGCCGAACTGAATCGTGTCGTATCCGAAGCCCACTGTATTGTATTTGTGTACTAATTCTCCGCTCTCTTCTAGGGATCGTCGGTATACGATCGGTTCTTTGGGTTAAGCTGCTCTTTCAGACGTGCTCAATTGAATCGTGTCGTATCGGAAGCCCACTGTATTTATTTGTGTACTAATTCTCTGCTCTCTTCTAGGTATTCCTGGGATACAATCGATTCACTAGGTTAAGCTGCTCTTTCAGACATGCCGAACTGAATCGTGTCGTATCCGAAGCCCACTGTATTTATTTGTGTACTAATTCTCTGCTCTCTTCCAGGGATCGTCGGTATACGATCGGTTCATTTGGGCTAAGCTGCTCTTTCAGACGTGCTCACTTGAATCGTGTCGTATCGGAAGCCTTACTACTGTATGTATGTTTTAATCATAATTTAATTCCAGATTTCTTGCCATTGTTAATCATAACTTCATTCCAGATTTATTAATCATAACTTCATTCCAGATTTCTTGCGATTATTAATCATAACTTCATTCCAGCTTTCTTGCCATTGTTAACCATAGAGTATCATTCGTATTTGTAGACAATAGCCAAGTATTGACCATTGCTTTTAAATAACTGTAGCTTGTTGCTTGTTAATTATTTGATGCTTGCTTAGTAATAATTGCTTCCTCACCTGGTATCCACGCACGACCACCGCCCGTAACCGCACTAGTATTCATCACCCGCTGTAAATAATATCACGTAGCTTGTTGCCATCCCGTTAGTAGCTTGATCCCTGCTTAAGCTTGTTTATACCTGCCCAAGACCCATGTGTGCTTTAGAGAAGGATAGTATTTAGATTTATATATTTTAGGTCTCAGACAATATATGTATAAAAGGTTTACTGGTGTATTATTATTATCTGTTGTGTGAAGTCTAATTTTCCCTATCGACCGACCTGGCGTACCGTATCTTCACTGAAGCTACCTGAGTAGTGGTGTTCCTACACTATAACCAGGAACTGGCGCCCGAGGCAAAATAAAAGAGAAACCGAACCTCGGGCACTAACGTGACACTTCCTACCTGTGCAAATCGGGAAGTATCCGTCACAAGACTTTCGGAAGCCATATAGGAAGTCACTGAGAACGTCGCCGCCGTCAATGACCTCCATCATGACCTCCAGGATAAGGGAGTCGAATACTTTCGACAGGGATGAAAGAAGGCTTATCGGCCGGTAGCTTGCCAGCGAATTCCCGGGCTTATTTGGTTTTGGGATCGGAATAATTTTTGCGGACTTCCATGGGGTGGGGTAGTGACTTTCTCGAAGACAGGAATTATAAATTTTGGTGAGGAACATAATTGCGTTGAGGGGTAGGAATTTTAGGGCAAAACTAGGAATACCGTCTAGCCCGGGTGCCTTCTTAGGTTTAAGGGATTTGATGTGCTGAAGGATTTTTGACGGAGGGAAATATACCGGGTCTTCTGTAGTGGGTAGCCGGCCTGCCGGTATATCAGCGGCGTGGTGGTCGACTAGGGATGTAGTTCGTTGGGGGATGATGTTGGGTACGAACTGGGCTTGAAATTGCTGGGAAAAGGCTAAGGATTTTTCAGAATCTGTGAGATAACTGTCACCGCCAACCTGGAGGGGTGGGATTTCCTTTCTCTTCCTGAGAAATATACGGGGTAGAAAATAAGGATCGTCGGGATGATCTAGGATAGTCTGCGCTATACCTTCGTTCCTGTATGTCCTGATGTCCTTGGCTATTTGATGTTTAAGCCTGTTGAGTTCGGTCAATGTTATGGGGTTGTGCGTTCGTAAGTATTGTTTACGTGTTCTGTTTTTCGTGCGTATCAGGTTAAGTATATGATCAGGTAGGGGTCGTGTTTGTCGCGTGGTTTGTCTACGGGTCTGTGTCCGCGCTAGGGCTTGTTGAATGCTAGTGGTTATTGTCTGCACTGCGCTGTCTATGGCTGATGGAGTTTGGCAGGGTGGGTTAAAAGGGAGACTGGATTTTAGAATTTGGGAGAACTCTGTCCACTGATAGTCGTTCTCCCTGGGGTAGATCTTGGTTACTCCAGGGATGGCTGCGGTCTCAATTTTCGAGACCACTGGCCAATGGTCACTGCTTAGCACGTGCAGAACCTTAAGTTCTGCATCCCTCGTGTAATGGGAGCTGACCATGAAGTCAATGGTGGACAGAGATTTTGGTCTGGTAGGTTGGTCGGGGGTGTGAATTTGGATGTGGGGATTAAGAAGGGAGTAATTGTACAGTGCAGTGCCCGAGGCATCCGCAGGGTGTGTGGTGTCCCATGTGGGATGCTTGGCGTTGAAATCGCCAAGCATGAAGAATTTCTTATTGATGGCACCTAGCTTGTCTAGGTCCGTCGGGTCGAGTTTTGTCCTATGATTTCTGTATATTGATACTATGAGAATGTCTTTCGTCGTTGTCTTTAGCGTTACTGCCACAGCCTCGAAGGAGTTCAAGGTGGGTATGGGTGTTTGGTAGTGGGCCAGGGAGGAGTTGACTATAAGGGCCGTGCCCACGTAACCGGTGGTTTTGTCCGCGCGGTATACCTTATAGCCTGGGATGTTAAAGGGGGTGGTTGGTGAAAGGCGGGTTTCACAGAAGCAGCCTATGTCGGTCCGTTCGTCTGTCAGTAGTGTAATGATTTCTTGTCTCTGCCGCAGCACTCCATTGCTGTTGTGCTGCAGCATGTTGAGTGTCTTTCGTCTGGTCATTGTGGTCTAGATAAATATTTCAGAGATCGCTTCGATTACTATCAGAAGCTTCTCTGTGGGATCACTGCTGGTCTTTAGCTTGTGTATTGTTTGTTTAATGGTTTCCCATATGCTTCTGACATCAATACTCTTAAAAAAGTCTATTATTTCCCTTATGGGGTTGTCCGTGTCCGTTGGTTGTCTCGGTACTTGTCGGTTTCGTTGTGTTTCAGTCTGCTCCCGGGCCCGGAATGCTTTCCAGGCTTCGGCAGCGTTAGTGTCCGCTGCTTCTGTGGGTTTAGGGGTGGGCTGTGGCTTAGTCTTTGTTGTCTGCGGGGGGGGGGGTGGGTAGATTAGGGAATTTTGCGGCCTTGTTTGATGGTTTTGGGGCCGTTGAGGTTATCGTTCTCGTGGCGGGTTGGTGTGCGTTTTTAGGGCGCGCGGCGTTGTCGGGTGGGTTGTTAGTGCGAGCTTTAGCCGCCAGGTATATCCGGCAGCCCCTGTAACTGGACGGGTATTCCCCGCCGCAGTTCGCACATTTGCAGGATGTGGCGGCGCAGGCCTGTCCATCGTGGGACTCGCCGCACCTGACGCACCTGTGGGCACGGTTACACAGTTGCGACGAGTGCCCAAACTTTTGACATCTGTGGCACTGGGGGATGTCCATTCTTATATAGTCACTGACGGTGACCCTTAGGAAGCAGAGCTCCGTCAGCTCGTAGTATAACTGTGTCACTTCTTTCGGGATTGTTATCAATAAAATGTTTGATGGAATTTTTTTCCCATTTCGTGACAGCATCACTCTTGCGAGTGAGAGAAAGGGGAGGTTTTTTTGTCTTAGGTCGGCCTCAATCTCTGTGTTAGGGGTGTCAATAGGTATGTATTTCACCACCACCTTGACTGGTCTGAGGTTTGCCAGGTTGTATGTGAAATACTCTATGCCATTGGTTTTCAGCATCCTTATCATGCCTTGATGGGTGGCCGGTGTATGAGCGTGGCAAACTAGGGCGGAGTTGTTGAATTTAAAAAGTGGAGGCGGGTTTATATTGGCAGTTATCATTTTAATAACTTGCGCGTGCTGTTGGGTATATATGTAGATCGGGGGTAGGTTTGATTTGTTTTGAGTGCTTGGGGGCGTGGTTCTGGGGTTGGGGGAAGGGGGGCGTGCGTTTGTGGGTTTGCTTGTTGCAACCGGGGTGGGTGGCAGTACTGTTATGGCATCCATATTTGCCTGTGTTTGTATTGCCTTTTTTTGTTTTTTGACCGGTTGAACTGGTTCAGGTGTGTTTGAGCTAGAATCGCTTGTGATGGGTCGTTGTTGAAAAGGGTCGTTTGGGAATATAGGATCCAGGGTTGTATCGATGAAGGTTCTGGCTGTTTTGGTTTGAATCGTGGTTGTTGGTGTTGTTCGGGGCGTGGAATGAATAATTGCTGTTACCGTGGTAGTGTTTACAGTGGTGTATGTAGTTGTGGTATTGGTATTGGAAAACTGTAGAGTGGGAACTATGTCGGAGACTGTTATAAATGAGGGTTGATCGGTGTCCATGAGCGTTCGCGGGGTATTGTACTCTGAGTGGAATGAAACAATGTCTACGGGAGTGTTGACGTTCGTGGATTGAGCGCTGGAGGGTACACTGGAGGTAAAGGAAATCAGGGAGGGCGTACTATTACTACTTACAGAGTCCTGTGGTAATGGTGTGATAACGATCGGTTGAGGCTTGTCCTGCTTTCGTTTTTTCTTGCGTTTAGTCGGTGGGGCCGGGTTTGACATCCTGTCTGCTGGCGGCACTTTCTTGATTGTGAGGGATAACTTTGGGCGGTATTTTTTCGGGTTTCCGATGGTTTGGGTTTTTTTTATAGGATGGGTAACAAAGGAGGGTATAACTAGGTACTGAAGTACTAAAAATAGCTCGATTTAAACAAAACACTGATATTATATATATTATAGGTATAATCACATTGAAATTCTGCGGAGACGCAAGTTATTCATCTCAACTATTTATTAAGTTCCTGTACTATAAACCGTCATTATTGCTATTTTGGAAGCACCTGAAGTTTTATAGAACTAGGTTATTGAGTTTATCACTAAAAATTGAAAGTCCAACAATCCTGTCAAATACATTACTCTTTTGCGTGCAGTTTCTAGTAGAGATGCTTTAGAAATAGCACTTCAGAGTACTCTGTTATATAAAACCGAGCTACAGATAGCAGTTGCAATATTTCATCATGATTTTGATATTTTGTAAGAACTTCGCTAACAAGTTTGCCATTAAACATGAAAGTACAACAAACATGTACATACAGTTCATTTACCAGTTTCAAACGAGAAGCTTTATAACTGTTATTTGTATGCACTCATTCTCTTTACATTCAATCAAGTTTTATGGTACAAGTGGATATTTTTTGGTTTACCCGGAAGTTTGAGTCATTTCTTCATCGTTTACAATTCTATTGTTTAGGAGCATCTACGTATACTCGCCATGTTGATGTAGGTGCAGTAAAACAACTGTTGGATGTCCACAGTAACTGAACAAATGGAATATAGTTAATTAACTATATTTTATTAACTAAATTCGTAGAACGTGCCCTTTGCCCGTGTGTGCACTTTTTCGTTGTCATAAAACGAGTTACTGGCGTTAAATTTTAGAAGTTAGTTTAAAAATTTCCAAATCTCGTTCCATTTACTTCATTCTTTGTAGCTGAGATAGTTTGGAAGCACCAGATGTTTTGAAAGACTAGATGAAGAATTTGCCACTAATCATGAAAAGTTCAGCAATCGCGTAAAGTACATTGCTGCCTTTCGTGCAGTGTCTAGTAGATATGGTTTAGAAATAGCACTGTCAGTGTGCTCTTATTTACAAATGAACTACAGCTAACTGCTGCAAATATTTTACCTTTTACTGTTTATTTTGTAGCCAATAAAGATAAAACATATGTGCCTCTTTGCGGAACTATTTTTAGAAAAGTACGTTAAAAAGTTTGCCACTAAACGTGAAAGTACAACAAATAAGTACAGGTCATAAGTATTGTGTTTCATTTTCTCTTATCTCTTTAGAGGAAACGCAAGTTATTCATCTCAACTGTTTATTAAGTTCTGGTACTATAAACCGTCATTGCTGCTATTTTGGAAGCACCAGAAGTTTTATAGAACTAGGTTATTAAGTTTATCACTAAACATTGGAAGTCCAACAATCCTGTCAAGTACATTACTCTTTTGCGTGCAGTTTCTAGGAGAGATGCGTTAGAAATAGCACTTCAGGGTACTCTGTTAATAAAACCGAGTTACACATAGCAGTTGCAATATTTCATCATTATTTTGATATTTTGTATGAACTTCGCTAACAAGTTTGCCACTAAACATGAAAGTTCAACAAACATGTACATACAGTTCATTTACCACTTTCAAACGAGAAGCTTTATAACTGTGATTTGTATGCACTCATTCTCTTACATTCAATCAAGTTTTATGGTTCAAGTGGATATTTTTTGGTTTATCCGGAAGTTTGAGTTATTTCTTCATCGTTTAAAATTCTTTTGTTTAGGAACATCTACGTATAGTCGCCATGTTGATGTAGGTGCAGTAAACCAACTGTTGGATGTCCACAGTAACTGAACAAATGGAATATAGTTAATTAACTATATTTTATTAACTAAATTCGTAGAACGTGCCCTTTGCCCGTGTGTGCACTTTTTCGTTGTCATAAAACGAGTTACTGGCGTTAAATTTTAGAATTTAGTTTAAAAATTTCCAAATCTCGTTCCATTTACTTCATTCTTTGTAGATGAGATATTTTGGAAGCACCAGATGTTTTGAAAGACTAGATGAAGTGTCTAGTAGATATTGTTTAGAAATAGCACTGTCAGTGTGCTCTTATTTACAAATGAACTACAGCTAACTGCTGCAAATATTTTACCTTTTACTGTTTATTTTGTAGCCAGTAAAGATAAATCATATGTGCCTCTTTGCGGAACTATTTTTAGAAAAGTACTTTCAAAAGTTGCCACTAAACGTGAAAGTACAACAAATAAGTACAGGTCATTTTCCTCTGTCATGCCTCAATTTCGGCCATTGAATATATTTCAGGCGAGTAGCGTTACAACTGAAATTGGTATGCCTTCTAAACGTCTTCTCTTAACGTTAAACCGACTTATGAAGAGATCAAGTACATATTTTGAGGTTTGTTTAGAAGTTTCTATCAGTTTGTTTATTCACTGTTATATTGTTTACAATTCTTTTGTTTAGGAGCAACCGTTGAACCAAACCCATTCGTCTACATGTTGAAAGATTCATTAGCTATTTTATACTTAGTATTAAGTTACTTACATGAAAGTATATATTTTAGGCCAAACATTTCTAGAACATTCAACATTCATAGAACCAACATTCACACTTGTGTGCACTTTGTTATAATGAAACCAGTTACAGAGGTATTACTAAAAATTGAAAGTCCAACAATCCTGTCAAGTACATTACTGTTTTGCGTGCAGTTTCTAGGAGAGATGCGTTAGAAATAGCACTTCAGGGTACTCTGTTAATAAAACCGAGTTACAGATAGCAGTTGCAATATTTCATCATTATTTTGATATTTTGTATGAACTTCGCTAACAAGTTTGCCACTAAACATGAAAGTACAACAAACATGTACATACAGTTCATTTACCACTTTCAAACGAGAAGCTTTATAACTGTGATTTGTATGCACTCATTCTCTTACATTCAATCAAGTTTTATGGTTCAAGTGGATATTTTTTGGTTTATCCGGAAGTTTGAGTTATTTCTTCATCGTTTAAAATTCTTTTGTTTAGGAACATCTACGTATAGTCGCCATGTTGATGTAGGTGCAGTAAACCAACTGTTGGATGTCCACAGTAACTGAACAAATGGAATATAGTTAATTAACTAAATTCGTAGAACGTGCCCTTTGCCCGTGTGTGCACTTTTTCGTTGTCATAAAACGAGTTACTGGCGTTAAATTTTAGAATTTAGTTTAAAAATTTCCAAATCTCGTTCCATTTACTTCATTCTTTGTAGATGAGATATTTTGGAAGCACCAGATGTTGAAAGACTAGATGAAGTGTCTAGTAGATATTGTTTAGAAATAGCACTGTCAGTGTGCTCTTATTTACAAATGAACTACAGCTAACTGCTGCAAATATTTTACCTTTTACTGTTTATTTTGTAGCCAGTAAAGATAAATCATATGTGCCTCTTTGCGGAACTATTTTTAGAAAAGTACTTTAAAAAGTTGCCACTAAACGTGAAAGTACAACAAATAAGTACAGGTCATTTTCCTCTGTCATGCCTCAATTTCGGCCATTGAATATATTTCAGGCGAGTAGCGTTACAACTGAAATTGGTATGCCTTCTAAACGTCTTCTCTTAACGTTAAACCGACTTATGAAGAGATCAAGTACATATTTTGAGGTTTGTTTAGAAGTTTCTATCAGTTTGTTTATTCACTGTTATATCGTTTACAATTCTTTTGTTTAGGAGCAACCGTTGAACCAAACCCATTCGTCTACATGTTGAAAGATTCATTAGCTATTTTATACTTAGTATTAAGTTATTTACATGAAAGTATATATTTTAGGCCAAACATTTCTAGAACATTCAACATCCATAGAACCAACATTTATTTACACTTGTGTGCACTTTGTTATAATGAAACGAGTTACATAGGTAAAATATTACAAATCAGTTGAAAGTATTGTGTTTCGTTTTCTCTTATCTCTTTAGAGGAGACGCAAGTTATTCATCTCAACTATTTATTAAGTTCCTGTACTATAAACCGTCATTATTGCTATTTTGGAAGCACCTGAAGTTTTATAGAACTAGGTTATTGAGTTTATCACTAAAAATTGAAAGTCCAACAATCCTGTCAAATACATTACTCTTTTGCGTGCAGTTTCTAGTAGAGATGCTTTAGAAATAGCACTTCAGAGTACTCTGTTATATAAAACCGAGCTACAGCTAGCAGTTGCAATATTTCATCATGATTTTGATATTTTGTAAGAACTTCGCTAACAAGTTTGCCATTAAACATGAAAGTACAACAAACATGTACATACAGTTCATTTACCAGTTTCAAACGAGAAGCTTTATAACTGTTATTTGTATGCACTCATTCTCTTTACATTCAATCAAGTTTTATGGTACAAGTGGATATTTTTTGGTTTACCCGAAAGTTTGAGTCATTTCTTCATCGTTTACAATTCTATTGTTTAGGAGCATCTACGTATACTCGCCATGTTGATGTAGGTGCAGTAAAACAACTGTTGGATGTCCACAGTAACTGAACAAATGGAATATAGTTAATTAACTATATTTTATTAACTAAATTCGTAGAACGTGCCCTTTGCCCGTGTGTGCACTTTTTCGTTGTCATAAAACGAGTTACTGGCGTTAAATTTTAGAAGTTAGTTTAAAAATTTCCAAATCTCGTTCCATTTACTTCATTCTTTGTAGCTGAGATAGTTTGGAAGCACCAGATGTTTTGAAAGACTAGATGAAGAATTTGCCACTAATCATGAAAAGTTCAGCAATCGCGTAAAGTACATTGCTGCCTTTCGTGCAGTGTCTAGTAGATATGGTTTAGAAATAGCACTGTCAGTGTGCTCTTATTTACAAATGAACTACAGCTAACTGCTGCAAATATTTTACCTTTTACTGTTTATTTTGTAGCCAATAAAGATAAAACATATGTGCCTCTTTGCGGAACTATTTTTAGAAAAGTACGTTAAAAAGTTTGCCACTAAACGTGAAAGTACAACAAATAAGTACAGGTCATAAGTATTGTGTTTCATTTTCTCTTATCTCTTTAGAGGAGACGCAAGTTATTCATCTCAACTGTTTATTAAGTTCTGGTACTATAAACCGTCATTGCTGCTATTTTGGAAGCACCAGAAGTTTTATAGAACTAGGTTATTAAGTTTATCACTAAACATTGGAAGTCCAACAATCCTGTCAAGTACATTACTCTTTTGCGTGCAGTTTCTAGGAGAGATGCGTTAGAAATAGCACTTCAGGGTACTCTGTTAATAAAACCGAGTTACACATAGCAGTTGCAATATTTCATCATTATTTTGATATTTTGTATGAACTTCGCTAACAAGTTTGCCACTAAACATGAAAGTTCAACAAACATGTACATACAGTTCATTTACCACTTTCAAACGATAAGCTTTATAACTGTGATTTGTATGCACTCATTCTCTTTACATTCAATCAAGTTTTATGGTTCAAGTGGATATTTTTTGGTTTATCCGGAAGTTTGAGTTATTTCTTCATCGTTTAAAATTCTTTTGTTTAGGAACATCTACGTATAGTCGCCATGTTGATGTTTGTGCAGTAAAGCAACTGTTGGATGTCCACAGTAACTGAACAAATGGAATATAGTTAATTAACTATATTTTATTAACTAAATTCGTAGAACGAGCCCTTTGCCCGTGTGTGCACTTTTTCGTTGTCATAAAACGAGTTACTGGCGTTAAATTTTAGAATTTAGTTTAAAAATTTCCAAATCTCGTTCCATTTACTTCATTCTTTGTAGATGAGATATTTTGGAAGCACCAGATGTTTTGAAAGACTAGATGAAGTGTCTAGTAGATATTGTTTAGAAATAGCACTGTCAGTGTGCTCTAATTTACAAATGAACTACAGCTAACTGCTGCAAATATTTTACCTTTTACTGTTTATTTTGTAGCCAGTAAAGATAAATCATATGTGCATCTTTGCGGAACTATTTTTAGAAAAGTACGTTAAAAAGTTTGCCACTAAACGTGAAAGTACAACAAATAAGTACAGGTCATTTTCCTCTGTCATGCCTCAATTTCGGCCATTGAATATATTTCAGGCGAGTAGCGTTACAACTGAAATTGGTATGCCTTCTAAACGTCTTCTCTTAACGTTAAACCGACTTATGAAGAGATCAAGTACATATTTTGAGGTTTGTTTAGAAGTTTCTATCAGTTTGTTTATTCACTGTTATATCGTTTACAATTCTTTTGTTTAGGAGCAACCGTTGAACCAAACCCATTCGTCTAGATGTTGAAAGATTCATTAGCTATTTTATACTTGGTATTAAGTTACTTACATGAAAGTATATATTTTAGGCCAAACATTTCTAGAACATTCAACATTCATAGAACCAACATTCACACTTATGTGCACTTTGTTATAATGAAACCAGTTACAGAGGTATTACTAAAAATTGAGAGTCCAACAATCCTGTCAAGTACATTACTGTTTTGCGTGCAGTTTCTAGGAGAGATGCGTTAGAAATAGCACTTCAGGGTACTCTGTTAATAAAACCGAGTTACAGATAGCAGTTGCAATATTTCATCATTATTTTGATATTTTGTATGAACTTCGCTAACAAGTTTGCCACTAAACATGAAAGTACAACAAACATGTACATACAGTTCATTTACCACTTTCAAACGAGAAGCTTTATAACTGTGGGATCGTAGATTAACTCCACGTTATTCCTTGTTCCCGGTTCGAATTAAGTACACGAGTACTGGTTATATATATCAAACTTTATTTTACACCATCAAAAACTACTACAACTTAACTTTCTTAATTGACAGAATAGCTTCTGACACATGCATTAAAAAAACCTATTAGACAGAACGCGCCTACTCACATTCACATATAAACACCTGACATTCTCCCACCTGAGTCACGTTCTATGTGACTCACAAAAGGAAGAGGCAAGAATGTTACAAAACTAACAAAATGTAATTACTTAAATCTAACAGGTAACTTAACTAAACGTCCGCTTCGAGTACGCTCTAACCGCTGCTCCGTCTTCGCGGATTTCTTTGTTTCATTCGCGACTGCACTCGCACCATTTTTAACGGATACTCTGCTCTTAATCACACCCGCACTCTCACCATTTGCGTTGTCGATCATTTCTCTAAGAGGACTACCAGAAGAAAATGAAGAAGGTGACGAAACATTTGCTATGGACGGGGTTGAATCCGATGTAGCTTCTAAAGGATATAGCCTCTGAACAGGTCGAAGTACTTGCCCTCGAATTGTTTGCAATCTTACCAATCGAGTTTGGTCATCTTTCCCGGGCAACAATTCTATAATTCGTCCCAACTGCCAATTTAGCCGTTTTTCATTGTCATTTCCTATAAGTACTACATCGCCCAGTGCAATTTTGTCTTCTCCATGCTGGCGCCTTTTGTTATGTGGCTTAAGCTGGGCCAGGTATTCTATCCGAAACCTTTTCCGTAAATCTTCCAATAACTTTTTCCTATGTTTAGCCTTGCGACAAAGTGAGGCGCCTTCTATGAAATCGGCCTCCGGCAGTTCCCCGCTGTCGTGATCTCGCAGAAACATGACAGGAGTCAATGGTATTAGCTCTTGCGGGTTCTCCGAAACATATGTCAAGGGTCGCGCATTAACAACGCTTTCACACTCACACAAGACCGTCGTTAAATCTTCATAAGTTAAACTTGCGCGTCCTAACACTTTTCGTAGAAGTCTTTTCATCACGCCAATTAAACGCTCCCAAAACCCTCCCCACCATGGTGCGGTAGGAGGATTAAAACGCCACTGGATTTTCCGCGCGGAACTAAAGTCTGCAATAATTGTCCAGTCCAAGTCCTTACAGGCGCGGTCGAATCCGACGAAATTTGTCCCATTATCACTATACATCGTACTAGGACGTCCGCGCCTAGCTACAAATCGTCGAAGCGCCTGAATAAAGGACGACGTCGATAAGGAGGTTACTAGCTCTAGATGAATGGCCCGATAAACTGCGCACGTGAATAAACAAACCCAAGCTTTAAGTCCACCTTTCAGCAACAAGGGACCAGCGAAGTCGACACCGGTGATTTCAAACGCAATTGCTTCGCGCACACGGTCCAATGGCAAAGTAGGCGGTTCAACCTTCAACGCCTTGCTGGAATGTCTTTTGCAAACACCGCACTGGGATAACACGGATCTTAACGTGCGTCGGCCCCCCCAAGATCCAATACCTCTCTCTCAGAAGATTGAGCAGTCCCTGAGTGCCCACATGACATGATTCTCTGTGCACCTTCATGATTAATATTCTCACTAAGGAGTGTTCGCCAGGCAACACTATCGGAAAACGAAATTCTTCAGTGTCAGGACGTTGTGACACTTGTGTTCGTAACCGAATCAATCCAAAATCATCGTAGAATGGTTTCAATGAAGCTAGACGAGAATCCCCTTTCAAGAATGACTCGTTTTGTACAGTCTTTAACACAAAAACTTCTGCAGTATTCAATTCTTCGACGCTTAACGTACCTCGTAACTTGCGGGAAGGGGTTCGGGCGTTAAAACAGAATCGTTTGATCCAGGCCATCATTCTTAGCGTTTTAATATACTGCCCGAAATAATTGAAATGCCAGAAGTTGGAATCTGCACTGAATAAAGTCACTGCCGTTTTCTTCCTCTCCAGATTAACTTGATCCTCTTCCACTTCATAGTCTCCATTAGGCCAATTGAGAGGGTCCTTATATAACCAAATGGGTCCCTCCCACCATTTCTTTGTGATCAAATAAGCAGCACGGCAACCTCTAGAAGGTAGGTCCGCGGGGTTCATTGTACCAGGTACGTGCTTCCACCTTTCGGCGTCCGTTAAAGAACGAATTTCCTTTACCCTATTTCTGACAAACGGTGACCATTCTTCAGCTCGTTTTATCCACGATAGAACCGTTGAAGAGTCGCTCCAAAAATATGTGGGTACTCCCTTAAAATGCTCTCTGACAGATTCATGTAACCGAGCAGCTATGGTGGCTCCTAACAATTCCAAACGAGGTATCGTCAATTCTTTCAAGGGAGCTACTCTAGCCTTGGCAGCAACCAGATGCACAAAAGTGCCTTCTTGCCTTTCGATTCGCAGAAAAATCACGGCCGAGTACGCTCTCTGACTAGCATCGCTGAAGGTGTGTAAGCTCCAGTCAGACGCCTCTTCTTTGCCGGCACCTATCCATCGAGGTATCTTTATCTTCATCAGATCAAGACAGTCTTCTGCCCATATTTTGAAACTCTTGACTACTTCCTCGTCTAAAGGTGTATCCCAGCCTTGTCTACTCTTCCAAAGTTGTTGTAAAAGTAGTTTGGGTACGAGGGTGACGGGGCAGCTGAACCCAATAGGATCAAAGATACGCTGCATTACAGAAAGAATCAGTCTCTTTGTAACCTGTTTATCATTGATATTTTGTAAGCCGCTTAGACCCTCTTCATTTATCGCCAGCGTATCTTCGTTTACATTCCATATAAGACCCAGAACGGGAACAGTTTTGTCGACAGCCACATCCGCACCAGAGAACTCCCACCCTCGTAGGTCCATCTTAGCTTCATTCATCAAGCAACGGGATTCTTTCATAAATCTGTAAAGAGTTTCTCCGTCAGGCACACTTGTTACGCTATTATCCACATAGAAACTGCTAGCAAGCTGATCAATGGTTTCCAAAGTGTAGCTCTTCTGCTCTGTCCAATTCTTTTTACATCTAGCCAAATGCAGATCTATAGTAGCACCCAATAGAAATGGGCTGCTACATACTCCGAAGACAACCCTTTTATGTCGGAAAACCTTGAGTTGTCCCTTCTCCGTCACCCATAAAAATCTGAGATAATCTCTATCTTCTTCCTTGATCGCAATTTGCAGGAACGCCTTCTTGATATCTGCGACCACTCCTAACCTCTGTAGCCTAAACTGAAGAAGCACTGTTGGGATACGGGTGATAAGATTTGGCCCTACTTCTAGGCACTGATTCAGTGAAGGTTTGTCCTTTTCATGGGCGGAGGCATCGAATACTGGCCTTATCTTGGTAGTCAGACTGCTTTCTTTTACAACCGGCCTATGTGGCAAATAGTGTACCAGATCACTTACGTACGGCTCGCTTACTTCCTCAATAATGCCTTCATTTTGCCACTCATTGAAGACGGAGTCATACCTTTCAAACATTTGGGACGACCGGAGCTTGTTTATTGTATGATCAAGTCTTCTTTTTGCCAGAGCTAAATTGTTGTCGAGAGGGGGGTGATCCTCCAGCCAAGGCAATTTCACTATGTACCGACCTTGTTCATCCTCCTGCGTTGTCGCAATAAAACGTTCCTGAATCTCTTTGGCACGTTCTTCCTTTTCTTTCTTTTCTGTTGGATCAGTGATACCAAGGATATCCAATTCCCAGAGATTATTTATATTAGCTTGTTGGACAAAAAGTGAAAATACCGTCATAGCGACACTTGCTCTAGGACCAACCGATGGAACTTTTCCCATTAATGTCCAGCCCAATAAAGTTTCAATCGCGGTTAGCCCACATTTTAATTCTTGTTTGCGCCCAGTATACAATTTTCCTAAGATGTCCGCACCAAGCAGCATTTCTATGGGTTCATCAGTTCCAACGTCAGTGAGTACGATGTCCATGTTATTGAGTTCCTCCAACCATGGCCCCTCCCTGATATAGGGGACAGGATTACAAATCATCGGTTGACCTAGGACTTCTAATGAACATGTGTATCCCTCGCCATTGACTTTGACTTCATAGCAACTGTGCTTCTGTTCATTCGTAGTTTTACCACCGAAGAGAGTATGCACTATTCTCTCTTCGCCTGTAGGTACAAAACCCATCTTCTGTGCAGTACTCTGTAAGATATACGAGCGTTGGGAGCCTGTATCCATCAAGGCTCGGATCAGTCTTTTCCCTCTATTACCCAACAGAGTTATCCTTACTGTTTGCAAGAAAACTTGCCCACTCGAATAATTTGTTAAGACTTGGTTGATACGGTCCACCGGCTCCATTTTTGTGGGTCCGCCCTCTTTATGAACAGGAAGTTCCCCGCACATCAGCGTAACATGGGGTTTTCCACACAAAATACATCTTAATTTAATGCGACACTTCTGCGCAGAATGTCCAACCTTCAAACAGCGGTAACATGCCCTTCCTTTCTTTAAAAACTCTCTCTTTTGTTCTAGCGTCATTTGCTGAGCTTTGAAATAGCTCTCATTATCATGTGAGCCGCTACAAAATATACATTTAACGTCGCAATTTAAAAGACCAGAGGCCGTGGCTATCGCTACCTCTGATTTTTCTGATTTCAATTTCGACATTTTTGCGTAACCTTCTACGTCATTCTTGTCCTTTTTTATGTGGAAACCTTCAACCGCTAACGTAAGTCTCTGTTCATTTTCCACCTCATTGCGCAGGAATTTCATGAGTCCTTTTAAACGCGCATCTAAGCTATCAATATGCCCTTCGTCTCCCGCATCCTTGGTTAATACCTCGCTTACATTGGTCGAAAATCTTTCAGAGGATCTATGGTAAACGCTAATCAGATTTTCTGGGAGGCACGATTCGATTAAAGGATATAGCATAGCCGCGTATTTATCTGACGTTATCCCTAACGTTTCCAATGAACGAAGTTGGCTTTCAATTTCATCATACAATACGGCAACAGGGCAATGTTTCGTCTCAGTTTTATTCAAAACAAGCCTTAATAATTCTCGCACGTACACCTCTATTTGCAAGTCTTCTCGCCCGAATCTCGACCTCAAACTGTCTACAATCTTCTCATAATTTTTTGGTACCGGTGGAAAACTATCTACTATTTTTCTCGCACGACTACCAGGAACCGTCGCTTGGCTTAAATAGGCAATTTTATCATTCGAATCGATTTCGTTATCCTCATGTATTTTCTTAAACTGTGCCCAGAAAGGCAGCCAGTCTTTGAGGTTATCGTTAAATTTCTTCAGTTCTATGGTGGGTAATTTAAACTTACGTTTACCTGTGACAGATGTAGCATTGGAAGCAGTGGAATCTATCTCTGAAGTTGCCTTTGGTTCGTAGTCCTTGTTGCACCTTTCTTGTAGCTCCAAGAAACGACGTCCGTATTCATCACACACTTCAATTTTGGCACATAGATCTTCCTCACTACCTTCCAATTCATTCAACATCCTGTCGTAAATCTTACCATCCACGGTTTGTAATTCTTCAAATTTAGTTTGCAGCATTTGTAAACAAACATGTACCTTAGTTACGTCTTGCTTGTCCGCTGATAATAGCGTGTCGAGTTCATTAGCCTTCTTCGTAAATAGTCCGCGAAGAACTCTACGATGTTTCGTCTCTTGCTCCATATTACAAACTTGGTACTCAAACCTGAAGTAACAACTGCCAAAAGTTTGTCTATGGACTATACAAAACCACCGGCTTCACGGGTAGTCGTAGTCTCACTTTATATTTCCAAGTACTCGAGGTCCTGTCACGGTCGCCAATTTATGTGGGATCGTAGATTAACTCCACGTTATTCCTTGTTCCCGGTTCGAATTAAGTACACGAGTACTGGTTATATATATCAAACTTTATTTTACACCATCAAAAACTACTACAACTTAACTTTCTTAATTGACAGAATAGCTTCTGACACATGCATTAAAAAAACCTATTAGACAGAACGCGCCTACTCACATTCACATATAAACACCTGACAATAACTGTGATTTGTATGCACTCATTCTCTTACATTCAATCAAGTTTTATGGTTCAAGTGGATATTTTTTGGTTTATCCGGAAGTTTGAGTTATTTCTTCATCGTTTAAAATTCTTTTGTTTAGGAACATCTACGTATAGTCGCCATGTTGATGTAGGTGCAGTAAACCAACTGTTGGATGTCCACAGTAACTGAACAAATGGAATATAGTTAATTAACTATATTTTATTAACTAAATTCGTAGAACGTGCCCTTTGCCCGTGTGTGCACTTTTTCGTTGTCATAAAACGAGTTACTGGCGTTAAATTTTAGAATTTAGTTTAAAAATTTCCAAATCTCGTTCCATTTACTTCATTCTTTGTAGATGAGATATTTTGGAAGCACCAGATGTTTTGAAAGACTAGATGAAGTGTCTAGTAGATATTGTTTAGAAATAGCACTGTCAGTGTGCTCTTATTTACAAATGAACTACAGCTAACTGCTGCAAATATTTTACCTTTTACTGTTTATTTTGTAGCCAGTAAAGATAAATCATATGTGCCTCTTTGCGGAACTATTTTTAGAAAAGTACGTTAAAAAGTTTGCCACTAAACGTGAAAGTACAACAAATAAGTACAGGTCATTTTCCTCTGTCATGCCTCAATTTCGGCCATTGAATATATTTCAGGCGAGTAGCGTTACAACTGAAATTGGTATGCCTTCTGAACGTCTTCTCTTAACGTTAAACCGACTTATGAAGAGATCAAGTACATATTTTGAGGTTTGTTTAGAAGTTTCTATCAGTTTGTTTATTCACTGTTATATCGTTTACAATTCTTTTGTTTAGGAGCAACCGTTGAACCAAACCCATTCGTCTAGATGTTGAAAGATTCATTAGCTATTTTATACTTGGTATTAAGTTACTTACATGAAAGTATATATTTTAGGCCAAACATTTCTAGAACATTCAACATTCATAGAACCAACATTCATACTTGTGTGCACTTTGTTATAATGAAACCAGTTACAGAGGTATTACTAAAAATTGAAAGTCCAACAATCCTGTCAAGTACATTACTGTTTTGCGTGCAGTTTCTAGGAGAGATGCGTTAGAAATAGCACTTCAGTGTACTCTGTTAATAAAACCGAGTTACAGATAGCAGTTGCAATATTTCATCATTATTTTGATATTTTGTATGAACTTCGCTAACAAGTTTGCCACTAAACATGAAAGTACAACAAACATGTACATACAGTTCATTTACCACTTTCAAACGAGAAGCTTTATAACTGTGATTTGTATGCACTCATTCTCTTACATTCAATCAAGTTTTATGGTTCAAGTGGATATTTTTTGGTTTATCCGGAAGTTTGAGTTATTTCTTCATCGTTTAAAATTCTTTTGTTTAGGAACATCTACGTATAGTCGCCATGTTGATGTAGGTGCAGTAAACCAACTGTTGGATGTCCACAGTAACTGAACAAATGGAATATATTTTATTAACTAAATTCGTAGAACGTGCCCTTTGCCCGTGTGTGCACTTTTTCGTTGTCATAAAACGAGTTACTGGCGTTAAATTTTAGAATTTAGTTTAAAAATTTCCAAATCTCGTTCCATTTACTTCATTCTTTGTAGATGAGATATTTTGGAAGCACCAGATGTTTTGAAAGACTAGATGAAGTGTCTAGTAGATATTGTTTAGAAATAGCACTGTCAGTGTGCTCTTATTTACAAATGAACTACAGCTAACTGCTGCAAATATTTTACCTTTTACTGTTTATTTTGTAGCCAGTAAAGATAAATCATATGTGCCTCTTTGCGGAACTATTTTTAGAAAAGTACTTTAAAAAGTTGCCACTAAACGTGAAAGTACAACAAATAAGTACAGGTCATTTTCCTCTGTCATGCCTCAATTTCGGCCATTGAATATATTTCAGGCGAGTAGCGTTACAACTGAAATTGGTATGCCTTCTAAACGTCTTCTCTTAACGTTAAACCGACTTATGAAGAGATCAAGTACATATTTTGAGGTTTGTTGAGAAGTTTCTATCAGTTTGTTTATTCACTGTTATATCGTTTACAATTCTTTTGTTTAGGAGCAACCGTTGAACCAAACCCATTCGTCTAGATGTTGAAAGATTCATTAGCTATTTTATACTTGGTATTAAGTTACTTACATGAAAGTATATATTTTAGGCCAAACATTTCCAGAACATTCAACATTCATAGAACCAACATTCACACTTGTGTGCACTTTGTTATAATGAAACCAGTTACAGAGGTATTACTAAAAATTGAAAGTCCAACAATCCTGTCAAGTACATTACTGTTTTGCGTGCAGTTTCTAGGAGAGATGCGTTAGAAATAGCACTTCAGGGTACTCTGTTAATAGTAGGGGAGCCCGCGAGGCTAAATTTGCGCGCGATTGGACCCTTTGGGGACCTAATGGATTGCGAAGATTAGATGCTAAAAAGAAGAAAAGTTTATATGATGTATGCCATTTCACTGGTGGAATAAGCGTGTATAAATGTTCAAACATGTCAAAAAAAAATAGTTACAATGAAATGCTAGTTCCCGTCAGTTATTTAAAGCGTAAACGACTAACGTGTTTCTGGTAACGGAGAGATATTAATCTGACGACTTGCTAGGCGGGGGTGGCCGTACGAAGAGGTAGAAATTTGAAAAAAAAAAAATTTTATTCGTACCCTTCAGATTTTCAGTAGGAGTGTTAAGTGAACCCTAAAAGATGTCATATTCAATAAACTGACGATTTGGACGTAACCAAAACTCATGGCTGATTTTTAAAAATGTAAAAAAAAAATCGTGACCTTGAAATACTTATTCCCGTCAGTTTTTTATACAGACGGTTCAGCTTGATGTCCTTGTTGATGTTGACTAATAATCTGACCGTTATGTGGAAGGATTTTCTTAATCTGAAAGTTTAAATTATTTTTTTTTTATTTTTTTTATTTTTTTTTATTACTTTTTACTATTTTTGTGCTATCGGTCTAAATAAGTCTATACAATTAGATACATTAATATAATAATAGATTAATATAATCGGGTGATCAAGTTAAAATTGGGAAGCTTTTTTATCGTAAAACAAAAATAAATCGAATTGTGGTAAATAATGTTTTTTATTATCATGTTTTTTTCTTGCATGCCAGGTGTATATGCCGTTTTAAAAGACTTTCAATCTGTCAGTTTCTTTATTTTTAATATTTAAATACAATTTATTAAAATATGCATCGATTCGATCGCGAAAATTCGCTACAATATTATCATTTTTCAAAAAATTCAAAATTCCGTAACTTTTGAACCCGTTATCCAATTTTGATGAAATTTATTATGCAACAACCTACAACGTATCTGTACTTATGAACAACAATTCAACTTTATGCGTACAGATTTTTTGAAAATATAATGATTTTGTCATTTTTTCAAAAATTTAAAGTCATAAAACATGAATATCTGCATATTTTTTAATGAAAATCGGCACAAATATAGAGTGACTGATATATGTGTGTACTAAATTTTATCTCGATAGGTGTTATCTGCTTCGAGATATACGGATTTGAATTTTAGCGTTACATACATACACACATACATACATACACACACACAGACACACACACACACATACGGACATTTTTTCTAGACCACTTTTCTGTACATTTCACGTCATTCTGAGTATGCTGACATGAAAATCTCGAAAAAAAATTTTTTCACGAAAACAAAGCTTCCTTTATGAGGAAGCAAAATTACATTTCTTTGCCTGGTGTCCGCAATCTTTCATATACCGAGCCGAAAATTGTATTTACAAATAGGCTGATAATGAAGTTTGATCGGTGCGGTGTGTCTTATGGATCGGTCGAGCGGTTGAAGGAGGGGGGGGGGGTAGGTTTGGGAATACGTTTTTTTTTATTGATTCGCATGAATTTTTTTGGCAAGATAGTAATATTTACGATTTATTTAAATATATAATGTAATTAAATAAATTGAATAAGTTTTTCAATCGTCCTCATCTCATCATCTCATCTTCAATCATCCTCATCAGTAGTATCGTCATCAGTAGTATCATCGCATTGAAAGTTGCAATCGATTTGGTCGCGATCATCAACATCTTGCGTATCTGTAATCAGAAGTGGTTATGATACTTAACAACCGTTTATTTTTTTTCATGATATTATTATTGTATTAAACAGAAAACATACCTGAATCTGAAGTATCTCCTAGAGTGTCAGGTGTTATGACAAGGTATACGTCTGGCAGTTGATTGCCAATGAACCAAGTCAATTCCAGCTTTCCGTCCACATTTTTCCACCCGAAATCTGTTGGTAACATCTCAGTGACGGCTTGATTGTGGGCATTCCTCCACAAGCGTGCTATGTATTGCGTTCGTAATAAATGCTGCCGCAGCTCCGATTGGCAAGGTGGCAAATTACAAGCGTCGTAATTGCGCACGTTTAATGAGAAGGGCTGTGATGTATCTGATATTTTATACGTTTTGTTGAAGATCTCTGTCCTTGCTCGATTGACATCAGCCAATTTTTTTAAACCATACAAATGGCAGATGAAAGATTCCATAGTGGTAAATAACTCGTCAATATTGCAAGCTTCGGATCCCAAATTCGCAAATGCTTCTTGAAAAACATCAGATCCCATTAAATAATCGAAAGGCTTTTTTTTGCCTCGTCTGTAAAAAGCTGGATTATAATCGCATCCTGTTAGAGCATGGAACGCTGGTAGCGCTTGTGAAATTAGTGGACCTAGCTTCGTAAAAAGAGCGGTAATATCGATATATCGGCGTGTATTGCCCACTCCAAGATCCATCCAGATCTTCACCGATGCTTGAAGATGTTCCATATTGGCCAACATGATCACAACAATATCCGTATCAGAGGTTCTGATGGTAACTGTAGAATCTTCTTTTATTTGACATGCAAAAAATACAATTTTTGTATCCGCTTCTTTATGATCAGGAGACGACAGCTCATCATCGATGTTTCGCGTCACTTTATTATCGGTAACAGTATATACATAACAGAAATCGTGACTGAGATATATTGTCTTGTTACCGATAATAGAAGCCATCTCCTGCTCAGCCCAATGAGCTATCAAAAATTTTACGAGAGCTTCTTTAAACTTTACATTTCTTAAATCTTTTGCGAAGTCAGTTTTTCTCGTTTGTTGAGGACCAGAGATGTAGAATTCTTTGTCATTCGTACTGCCTCGAAGAGTATGCTCACAATCTTTGATCGAAGGTACGAAGTAGCGATCAAATACAATGGCTACGCGACTTGCTGAGTTTTTCACAAGAGATTGCAAAATTTTCTTTGATAAATCCCCAAAACTGCGCGGCATTTGTTTGAAAGTGTTTAAAAAAAAGAAACCATCCACAATAAGACAATCTAACTGGAGTGGCGGTTGTTCCATTTCTCCAATTTCTTTTTCCAACTCATGGACTAGTACCGACTTAACAGTCTTGTTCATCGAACCATCTATATGGCATAGTGATAGGGGAACAGGAGTTAATAGGGAAACAGAGTACTTTTTCAAGATTCACGTTCGTGTCTAGTGATAAAGCTAATAACCGACCGAATAAATCTCGCTGTAATTTAACTTCATGAACTTTTCCTCCGATTTTCATGGTCTTCTTTTTTTTCGAACATGCGAAAGTCAGTACTGGATTTTTTTTTAATGATTTGTGAAATCTGTCTGAATTCATATTACACTCCGTTATGAATTTATCTCTCAAAAATTGTCCGGATGATACAGCATTCAACAAGCTATTTGCAACTTCTGGAGTGGTAGCCTGCCCAGTTGAAATATTGTACAGTTGGTCATTATCTATTGAAGGAGAAAATGGATCGGTGGTTTGTCTAATACTATGCCTGAACGCTTCAATTTGTTCGTGATGTTTTTTCATTCGATCTGGCTGTAAGTCAGCGGCGATATCTTGATGACTCTTATTAAGCCCTGCACGAGTTAAAACATGCGAGATTATTCGCGTTCGAGCTCCATGATTTCGTGCCCAACGTTGTCTAGCAGAGATGGAGTTTGATAGGTTCACGATTCCAGTGAGCCGACGTGCTGCGTCACCATTGATCGTCTGCTCCAACGTTAAATCGACCGGAATCCGCGAGAAAGGTTTAATTGTTCGTCTGATACCAAACGTGCCTTTGGCTATTTCGGCTCGGAGACCCGGATGTGTGTTTTCTACATTTTGTAGTGTATTTATATAGTACACTAGCCACCGACTGTAGTTTTGTTGATTATAGTAGAAAAATAAGCATACGATTTTCCAAGTGCATGAAAATACAAATCCAAATCTCCTACTCTGATGCTTCTAATCAATAAATGATACAAATTTATAAAATCAATATACATCGCGTAAAATTGCGCCGTTTTTCCGTGCTTGCCTTCCAAAGTGTCTGCTGTATATTCATCATAAGACTCAATTAGTTGTTGTGTTTCTGCATTTTGTACTTGTGGAGAGATATCTTTATACTGCATGAATGTAGTGAGATACTCTATTACCGATTCTTGAATTGTCAAATTGTTGTTTTCCAAAAAAGATTCAAAATGAAATTGCTGCAGTGTTAATGCCATTAGAGAATGTATTCGTTTGCATCTGTTGTAATTTTTTCCAGCAATAAAACCTGCAACTGAACCGTCAGCAATCAGGTTACAATCGGTCATGATATCGGTGAGCCCACATTCTTCAATGAAAGTGCCAACTGCTTTGAAAAAAGCCATCTCAATATGGAAGGCCCCCATGTGAATGAAAATATTGTCAAATTTGGGAGATTCTTGAGTTTGAATGCAATAACTTATTCGGGCTATAGCTAAATCATACGAGACCTGAATGTATGGAGCTTGACATTCTGTTGCAATTTGTTGGCTCAATTCTAGAGTTTGCAAGACTGTGGAATGATTAGTCGGAGAGTCGTTAATCGGTGTAAGATAAGATACTTTTTGAACGGATGAATTATCAATGAATAATCGACTATTATACCCTACCCACATCGGAACATGAGATATCTTATGCATATGCGACAACATCCACGCAACATCTAATTGCTTTGACATAATCAAATTTTCTGGAGCTTCATTGAGTGCGGAGATGTCGAGCTGATTCCAAGTTGCTATTTTTAATTTTTTGGTAAATGGGCGAATGTCAAAAGTAATTTCATCGAAGGCTCGGCGTTTTCGGGTTTTCCGTGTCGTAAGTGTAGATTCTGAATTATTGTCATGTGCAGTCTCCTCAGGAGCTAAATTTTCAATTTCACTGCCAGTTGGAGATACCACAGACATCGTATCTTCATCCCGAGCAATGTCTTGAAAAATTATCCCCACCGTGTCGTGAAGAGTGTCTTTACCATTCAGTGTTTCGACAAAGCGATCGAAATTATCAAAAGCTACTGCAGTATTCAAATCCGGACGACGTAAAATATCTTCAGGACACACGTAAGCACTATTTGCCGTAGAAAAAGTTAATTCAGTCTCTAACTCTTCCAAAGTTGTATAAGAGCAACAGTGTCCATATTTCGATAATATATTAATGATTTTTTTGCTGTTACATAAGCTCTTAATTGCCAGACCCAGAGTTATGTGCTTGGAAGTTTTGATTTTGTGGCTGGAAGCAGCATATATCATATCTTGTCCGTGCTGCCCTTGATGAATGGCTAACATCACCCATAACAAATGTTTCTAAGAAGCATGTTAAAAGCTCTGGCACATAATCACTCTCACCTTTCATCAAATCTTCAGCAGTGCAATCTTCAGGCAATTTCGTCACATTAGAATTAAGAATTTCTTCTCGGAGTTGTGCTGCAACTGAACGAATCTTTTCTTTCATTGCCATAGCTTTGAACACATCATTGTATGCAACAATATCGATAGAAAGTGGAGCAAGAAACTTTTTCTTTTCAGCATAAATAATCTTGATCTTCTTCTGAAAAGTCTCCATTATCTTCTTTTCTAAATGACGATCTGAGAGTGAAGTGCTGATAATTGAATCAGATAATAGTTTGCATTGTTCAACTAGTAATTTGTGATATTCTTTCTTAACATTATCAAAAAATAAGCATTCGTTTTTTTTGACCACGTATTCCTCCAACATTTCGCATAGCATGACATAAGCTGTGTTTGATGCCTTCCGTTTTTTAACATAATCACTGTCATCTCCTTTTGAAATATTTCGCAAGTATAGTTTTTTACAAAATTTATGATAAGGAATATCGACAGTTTCAGAAAAGGAACTGATTTTTTCCAACATTTTTATATCATTATATTCGGTAGCTGCACTTTTCAATAATTCAATAGTTTGCAATCTATTGACTGACAATCGAAGCTCACGCCCTCGAAGTCGTTTGCGTGCCTTTTCGCAAATGAAGCATTTTTGTAGTAGCAATTTTTCATTACTGACGGGCTCATTGAAATCAGACTGATCATCGGAATCCTCGAAGTCTGGTTCAAGGTTGCTTGATACTCCCGCTCTGAAAATATTTTACCCATAAGAAACTGATAAATAGTTATATGAGATTAAAATTATAGCTTAAAAAAATTATTCTTTTAAGTATCCCATAAAGATTTAAAAAATTTCTTTCGTGTCAAAAATATGTTATATCACTCCTTGCGAAAACTTTTTCACACGTCGTACAATAAAATTTTGTTAAATACTCGTCCGAAAACCTTTTTCTACGCTCGTGTGATTGCAACACTCACCTTCGGCTCGTGCTGCAAACCCACACTCGTCAGAAAAAGTTTTTTCGCCGTTGTATCGAAAATAACTATTATGTTTTTTGACAATTATTATTTTTTAAATGTGCTTTTTTTATTTAAAATTTTTGAATATTATATTCACTGTTTTTATAATTATAAAAATTGTTAGAAAAAAAACAAAAATTAAAGCATTAATAAGAAATATTTTTTTAAATCTTCTAAATAAATAAAATTAAAAAAAAAAAGTATGAAATATGATACATAATATATTATTAGTGATATTAGCACTTACTCGTCTGTTGTTGTAGCAGCAGCCTGAATTGTCGTTAAAGTACCAGGAATACACAATTCGAAGTTGTCTCCAAAAACTTGCAGTGCATTCTCAGCAGCATTTTCGCCAGAAACTTGCTGTGCATTCTCACATTCCGCTGCACTTCCCTGTTGCTTTTCAAGATCAGACGGTATTTTTATCGCTGTAAATCGCTTATAGCATTGCGAGTGATAGCCGTCATCGAAAGTAGTTTCATTCGAAATGTTTGCTTCCGAGTAGTTACTGCGTGATTTTCGTTGAGCCGGTTTGGCTCGACGATATTCCAAAACCGCCATGCATTTTTCTAAAGTTTCCGGCGTGAATTTTCTAATTTTTTCGAATGTTTTTTCTCCACAAATCACACACACACTGTTTTCACTCATTTTTCAAGAATAACCCACGAATTAATACGACAGAGCGTACATCTGCGAATAAACGCGTTGCTGTGATCAGATGGTATGGCATCATGGCAACGCGACGCGAGCGCCCGTTGGGCCAACGCGCATGCGCGGCGAGAACCCGCGCAACGCATAGTGAAAGAGTAAGAAGGGCAGAGAGGTGCGGAGTGGGTAATACAAAGTTCTCAGCACATGCACGCATCACACTTAAGTGATGATTTTAGCTACTTCGGCTTATAGAAATCGTCAGATTATATTATTTTCGTGATCCACTCAATGATTTCCTTCAAAATGAGCACAACATTATCCGGGCCTAATGATATCGAGGTGACTTTTTTTTTTTGCAACTTTGTGACTCGCCAATTTTTTTATGTCACGTTCAAATCGTCAGATTATAGAAATGTAAACTTTTCTACATGCAATTAACTTACTTTACCTTTATCTGACAAATTCGAGCATTTTTGGGGATCGATTTTTTTTTACAAAACTGACAGGTTGTCCTGGACGAACCCCCCTATATTAAGGGTTCGTATGTGGTGGTACTTCATAACAGGGTGCAAGGTTTCTCCCCTTATATTATTCAGACGGGAATGATCGCACACCCAAATCCCCGCTTGGGCTCCCCTACTATAATAAAACCGAGTTACAGATAGCAGTTGCAATATTTCATCATTATTTTGATATTTTGTATGAACTTCGCTAACAAGTTTGCCACTAAACATGAAAGTACAACAAACATGTACATACAGTTCATTTACCACTTTCAAACGAGAAGCTTTATAACTGTGATTTGTATGCACTCATTCTCTTACATTCAATCAAGTTTTATGGTTCAAGTGGATATTTTTTGGTTTATCCGGAAGTTTGAGTTATTTCTTCATCGTTTAAAATTCTTTTGTTTAGGAACATCTACGTATAGTCGCCATGTTGATGTAGGTGCAGTAAACCAACTGTTGGATGTCCACAGTAACTGAACAAATGGAATATAGTTAATTAACTATATTTTATTAACTAAATTCGTAGAACGTGCCCTTTGCCCGTGTGTGCACTTTTTCGTTGTCATAAAACGAGTTACTGGCGTTAAATTTTAGAATTTAGTTTAAAAATTTCCAAATCTCGTTCCATTTACTTCATTCTTTGTAGATGAGATATTTTGGAAGCACCAGATGTTTTGAAAGACTAGATGAAGTGTCTAGTAGATATTGTTTAGAAATAGCACTGTCAGTGTGCTCTTATTTACAAATGAACTACAGCTAACTGCTGCAAATATTTTACCTTTTACTGTTTATTTTGTAGCCAGTAAAGATAAATCATATGTGCCTCTTTGCGGAACTATTTTTAGAAAAGTACTTTAAAAATTTGCCACTAAACGTGAAAGTACAACAAATAAGTACAGGTCATTTTCCTCTGTCATGCCTCAATTTCGGCCATTGAATATATTTCAGGCGAGTAGCGTTACAACTGAAATTGGTATGCTTTCTAAACGTCTTCTCTTAACGTTAAACCGACTTATGAAGAGATCAAGTACATATTTTGAGGTTTGTTTAGAAGTTTCTATCAGTTTGTTTATTCACTGTTATATCGTTTACAATTCTTTTGTTTAGGAGCAACCGTTGAACCAAACCCATTCGTCTACATGTTGAAAGATTCATTAGCTATTTTATACTTAGTATTAAGTTATTTACATGAAAGTATATATTTTAGGCCAAACATTTCTAGAACATTCAACATCCATAGAACCAACATTTATTTACACTTGTGTGCACTTTGTTATAATGAAACGAGTTACATAGGTAAAATATTACAAATCAGTTGAAAGTATTGTGTTTCGTTTTCTCTTATCTCTTTAGAGGAGACGCAAGTTATTCATCTCAACTATTTATTAAGTTCCTGTACTATAAACCGTCATTATTGCTATTTTGGAAGCACCTGAAGTTTTATAGAACTAGGTTATTGAGTTTATCACTAAAAATTGAAAGTCCAACAATCCTGTCAAATACATTACTCTTTTGCGTGCAGTTTCTAGTAGAGATGCTTTAGAAATAGCACTTCAGAGTACTCTGTTATATAAAACCGAGCTACAGCTAGCAGTTGCAATATTTCATCATGATTTTGATATTTTGTAAGAATTTCGCTAACAAGTTTGCCATTAAACATGAAAGTACAACAAACATGTACATACAGTTCATTTACCAGTTTCAAACGAGAAGCTTTATAACTGTTATTTGTATGCACTCATTCTCTTTACATTCAATCAAGTTTTATGGTACAAGTGGATATTTTTTGGTTTACCCGGAAGTTTGAGTCATTTCTTCATCGTTTACAATTCTATTGTTTAGGAGCATCTACGTATACTCGCCATGTTGATGTAGGTGCAGTAAAACAACTGTTGGATGTCCACAGTAACTGAACAAATGGAATATAGTTAATTAACTATATTTTATTAACTAAATTCGTAGAACGTGCCCTTTGCCCGTGTGTGCACTTTTTCGTTGTCATAAAACGAGTTACTGGCGTTAAATTTTAGAAGTTAGTTTAAAAATTTCCAAATCTCGTTCCATTTACTTCATTCTTTGTAGCTGAGATAGTTTGGAAGCACCAGATGTTTTGAAAGACTAGATGAAGAATTTTCCACTAATCATGAAAAGTTCAGCAATCGCGTAAAGTACATTGCTGCCTTTCGTGCAGTGTCTAGTAGATATGGTTTAGAAATAGCACTGTCAGTGTGCTCTTATTTACAAATGAACTACAGCTAACTGCTGCAAATATTTTACCTTTTACTGTTTATTTTGTAGCCAATAAAGATAAAACATATGTGCCTCTTTGCGGAACTATTTTTAGAAAAGTACGTTAAAAAGTTTGCCACTAAACGTGAAAGTACAACAAATAAGTACAGGTCATAAGTATTGTGTTTCATTTTCTCTTATCTCTTTAGAGGAGACGCAAGTTATTCATCTCAACTGTTTATTAAGTTCTGGTACTATAAACCGTCATTGCTGCTATTTTGGAAGCACCAGAAGTTTTATAGAACTAGGTTATTAAGTTTATCACTAAACATTGGAAGTCCAACAATTCTGTCAAGTACATTACTCTTTTGCGTGCAGTTTCTAGGAGAGATGCGTTAGAAATAGCACTTCAGGGTACTCTGTTAATAAAACCGAGTTACACATAGCAGTTGCAATATTTCATCATTATTTTGATATTTTGTATGAACTTCGCTAACAAGTTTGCCACTAAACATGAAAGTTCAACAAACATGTACATACAGTTCATTTACCACTTTCAAACGAGAAGCTTTATAACTGTGATTTGTATGCACTCATTCTCTTTACATTCAATCAAGTTTTATGGTTCAAGTGGATATTTTTTGGTTTATCCGGAAGTTTGAGTTATTTCTTCATCGTTTAAAATTCTTTTGTTTAGGAACATCTACGTATAGTCGCCATGTTGATGTTTGTGCAGTAAAGCAACTGTTGGATGTCCACAGTAATTGAACAAATGGAATATAGTTAATTAACTATATTTTATTAACTAAATTCGTAGAACGTGCCCTTTGCCCGTGTGTGCACTTTTTCGTTGTCATAAAACGAGTTACTGGCGTTAAATTTTAGAATTTAGTTTAAAAATTTCCAAATCTCGTTCCATTTACTTCATTCTTTGTAGATGAGATATTTTGGAAGCACCAGATGTTTTGAAAGACTAGATGAAGTGTCTAGTAGATATTGTTTAGAAATAGCACTGTCAGTGTGCTCTAATTTACAAATGAACTACAGCTAACTGCTGCAAATATTTTACCTTTTACTGTTTATTTTGTAGCCAGTAAAGATAAATCATATGTGCATCTTTGCGGAACTATTTTTAGAAAAGTACGTTAAAAAGTTTGCCACTAAACGTGAAAGTACAACAAATAAGTACAGGTCATTTTCCTCTGTCATGCCTCAATTTCGGCCATTGAATATATTTCAGGCGAGTAGCGTTACAACTGAAATTGGTATGCCTTCTAAACGTCTTCTCTTAACGTTAAACCGACTTATGAAGAGATCAAGTACATATTTTGAGGTTTGTTTAGAAGTTTCTATCAGTTTGTTTATTCACTGTTATATCGTTTACAATTCTTTTGTTTAGGAGCAACCGTTGAACCAAACCCATTCGTCTAGATGTTGAAAGATTCATTAGCTATTTTATACTTGGTATTAAGTTACTTACATAAAAGTATATATTTTAGGCCAAACATTTCTAGAACATTCAACATTCATAGAACCAACATTCACACTTGTGTGCACTTTGTTATAATGAAACCAGTTACAGAGGTATTACTAAAAATTGAAAGTCCAACAATCCTGTCAAGTACATTACTGTTTTGCGTGCAGTTTCTAGGAGAGATGCGTTAGAAATAGCACTTCAGGGTACTCTGTTAATAAAACCGAGTTACAGATAGCAGTTGCAATATTTCATCATTATTTTGATATTTTGTATGAACTTCGCTAACAAGTTTGCCACTAAACATGAAAGTACAACAAACATGTACATACAGTTCATTTACCACTTTCAAACGAGAAGCTTTATAACTGTGATTTGTATGCACTCATTCTCTTACATTCAATCAAGTTTTATGGTTCAAGTGGATATTTTTTGGTTTATCCGGAAGTTTGAGTTATTTCTTCATCGTTTAAAATTCTTTTGTTTAGGAACATCTACGTATAGTCGCCATGTTGATGTAGGTGCAGTAAACCAACTGTTGGATGTCCACAGTAACTGAACAAATGGAATATAGTTAATTAACTATATTTTATTAACTAAATTCGTAGAACGTGCCCTTTGCCCGTGTGTGCACTTTTTCGTTGTCATAAAACGAGTTACTGGCGTTAAATTTTAGAATTTAGTTTAAAAATTTCCAAATCTCGTTCCATTTACTTCATTCTTTGTAGATGAGATATTTTGGAAGCACCAGATGTTTTGAAAGACTAGATGAAGTGTCTAGTAGATATTGTTTAGAAATAGCACTGTCAGTGTGCTCTTATTTACAAATGAACTACAGCTAACTGCTGCAAATATTTTACCTTTTACTGTTTATTTTGTAGCCAGTAAAGATAAATCATATGTGCCTCTTTGCGGAACTATTTTTAGAAAAGTACGTTAAAAAGTTTGCCACTGTTTCTTATACGATTTAAGCATAAGATTATAAGACCGCGGGAAAATCGCAATCTCGCCAAAGTGCCTTACCTGTGTTTTCGTAGTTGTATCTTTGGGGTTGCAACCACCTGGTCTTCAATGCGAAGTGGACTGTATTTGTAGAGCTTTGTTGAGATGCCCAGGAAAACCACTGAATTTCTTTTTCTATTATTCGAGCGGGCGCGAACACGTGTCTCTTCGTACTGACTGAGCGAGAGTCCCTTTTTCCACCTGTTCGCGTAAGGTACGACATCTGGCGAGGTATTACCGAGTTGCTACTTTAGCAGCCAAAAGGGCTGAGTATTTAAATTACTTAAAATTAGGTATTAATAATAGCAGAAAATTACTAACTAAATAAACTAAAACTAAACTTAACGTGTGGCGTTAACATACCGCCCACCGAAATACAAAACGTATTTCCGTTGCTATTGAGAGGGAAGGGGGCATAATTTTGTAAAAGGCCTTTGAAGCGTACCCCGAGCCGTACGTACCGTGGCGACTCTGGATACGCCGTCCGAGCCTGGATGGGTTTTTCAATGCGTCCCAACCGCCACTGCAGTGGCGGGACAGTTTCATCTTTAATCAGCACTAGGGTGCCAGGGCTTACACTTTTACCCTCTCTGTTCCATTTGTTACGCTGTTGCAGAGTGTGCAAATACTCGTCCTTCCACCTACGCCAAAAGTCTTGTTGCAGTCGTTGCAATAGCTGCCATCGAGTTAATCGGTTTAGAGGGAGATTGGTCAGGTTGAAATCTGGCAGTGCGGTCAGAGGTTCAAGTGTTAGAAAGTGGCCAGGTGTTAAAACCAATAGATCATTAGGGTCCGAACTCATAGGGCAGAGGGGTCTGGAGTTGAGAATACTTTCAATTTGGGTTAGGACCGTATAAAACTCTTCAAATGTTAAGACTTGTTGGCCGATGACTCGAAATAAGTGGGATTTGACGGCTTTTACTCCCGCTTCCCACAGACCACCAAAATGGGGTGCAGAAGGAGGATTAAACGACCACTCAATGTGCTCAGTTTCTGTTGCAACCTTCATGCATTCTACCAAATATCTGTGCGCACCGACAAAATTGGTGCCACAGTCACTAAATATTCGAGCGCAGCGACCTCGACGGGCGATAAAGCGCCTCAAAGCAGCGAGAAACGCTTCAGTTGACAGGTCCGAAACTAATTCCAGATGAAGGGCCTTCGTAGTGAAACATACAAACAAGCAAATATAGGCCTTTTGCGACTTTACCCCCTTTGCTTTACGGGACGTGATAAAAAAGGGACCACCATAATCTACTCCAACACACTGGAACGGTTTTACCTGATTGATGCGGGCTGCAGGTAAATTACCCATGAGAGGGGCAAGTGGAGTAGGTTTCAGTCTAAAACATTTATAACATTGAGATAGGGTACGACGAATGGCGCGTCTGGAAGATAATATCCAAAAATTTTGATTCAATAAATATTGTAAGGTCTGCTGACCGGGGTGTAGATGCTCTCGATGAACGCTTTCGATTAACAGTTCCGTCAGGCGATGCTTCTGAGGTAGCAGTAATGGATGTTTTTGATCGTATGATAAGCCTGAGAGAGCTAACCGGCCGCCTACTCTTAAGTAGCCCTCGTCGTCAAGGAATGGATTTAATTTGCGTAAACCTTTGGAAAGAGAAACTTTGGTTTTTAGTTTTGAGATTTCCTCATGAAAGGAGACAGACTGAACGAGTTTAATAAGAACGAGTAAGGCTGCATGAAGTTCTTTCTGAGTAAGAGTAGAACAATTTTTATTCTGAGAATCTTTCAAATTGGAGACAAAGCGTAAGCTATAAGCGATGATGCGTTTAATTTTTGGCAAAGAGGAATATTTATTCAAAAGATTATCGAACAAGTCGACAGGGACAAAGGAAGAGAGGTTAATTTTCTTTTCTTCCTCAGTGGTGACAGGGATAGAGCTTAAATTGAGAGGTCGACTAATATCGGATTCATCCAATAGCCACGGAGGCCCCGCCCACCATAAGGAGTTGTCAATAAGGTCGGAGGGTAGTAGACCACGAGAAGCGCAATCAGCGGGGTTATCTTGGGATGGAATGTGATTCCAAAAATTAGGAGATATTTTACTTTGAATATGACAGACGCGATTACCTACAAAAGTACTCCAACGGTGAGGTGACGACTTAATCCAAGATAACGCTACCATTGAGTCTGTATACGCAAAGATTTTTGAAAAATTAAGTTTCTCTGAGAAAACATCTAAAACAAAGGCTACTAAGTCCGACAATAGAACAGCCGCGCAAAGTTCTAGTCTGGGAATTGAGAGTTTTTTAAGTGGTGCAACTTTAGACTTTGCACATACAAATGAGACTTTAATCCTCCCACATGGAAGATGAAATCTAAAGTAGACAACGGCTGCATAACCTCGTTCTGAACTATCTGAGAAGGAGTGTAATTCGACGGAGTTAAAGTTTTCAAACATTAAATTCCTCGGAATGTTAATTGCGGATAGTTTGGAAAGCTCAGTTCTATATTTTGTCCAAGAATCCAAAATATGGGGCGGAGGTGTTTGATCCCAATCCAGTCCCAGAGTCCACAAGTGTTGGATCAAGTACTTTGCGTAAAACGAAATGGGAGATAAAAAACCCAGAGGATCAAATATTCGCGCAAGGTCAGAGAGAATTGTTCGTTTCGTGCAAGGTCTGTCCGAGGGATAAACTTCATAAGAAAAAGCGTCCTTAAAGGGGATCCATTTCAGACCTAAAATTTTGAGAAAAGAGTCGCTCTTATCAAAAGATAAGGAAGAGGGATGCTGATCATCGTGAGATATGTTGTTTAATAACTCTGGGTGATTACTTGACCATTTACGTAATTGGAATCCACCACATTTTAACAAGGAAATTAATTGTGATTGAAGAGTTTTAGCCTCCTCGAGAGAGTCGTTCCCACTTATTAAATCATCCACGTAAATTTCATTGCATAATACTTGTGCTGCTAGAGGAAACTTATCCTTTTCATCAATAGCCAGTTGATTTAAGGTGCGAATGGCGAGATAACTCGCAGAGCACACCCCATAAGTGACGGTTCGCAAGCGAAAGTCTTGTACAGGATCTGTATGATTGAATCTCCAGAGAATTCTTTGATAATCTTGATGAGATTCTGTCATTACGATCTGCCTATACATTTGTTTAATGTCAGCAGTAAATACGTAGCGATGAGATCGAAAATTGAGGAGAACCTTGATAATGTCTTGTTGCAATTTAGGCCCAACTAAGAGAGTGTCGTTTAATGATTGTCCATTTGATGCTTTAGCTGATGCATCGAAAACTACCCTGAGTTTGGTAGTGGCACTATTGGGGTTAAACACGCAATGATGAGGAATGTAGTACATTTTATCAGTGTGACGAGTTTGGGTTACTGGTTCCATGTGGCTACTAAGGAGATAGTCCTTCATGAAGTTTGCATATTCAACATAGAGAGAGGAGTTTTGGATTAGTCGACGTTCTAATGAATGAAATCGACGCAATGCTTGAGAACGTGTGTCAGGAAATGAAGGGGGTGATGCATCTTGAAACGGAAGTGAGACAATATAACGACCTGAACTATCACGATGTTGTGTGAGGGAGAAAATATTTTCACAACGAATATCATCAGGAGACAAAATAATTTTATGGGGGATTTCTTCAAGTTCCCAAAATTTTCTTAGGGTAGAGTCAATCGAATATTCAAGTGATGTAAGAAAAGAGCTTACTGGCAATGCATCGTGACAGGCAATTTTTCCCATGAAAACATGCCCAAAGTGGGTATCAATTGCTGACGGGTTATTAATGTTGCTCAAAGAGTGGCGGTTTTTGAGAATAAGAGGAAAGATCTCTGCACCCAATAGCATATCGACAGGACCAGGTATATTAAAATTAGGGTCAGCCAATTTTATATTAGCAAATTGAGACAAGTTTTCTTTTGAGAATTGTACAATGGGCATATTAGAGCATATTTTCGGCAAGACTTTCGCCTCTATGCTAAAGGATGGTTGGGGCAACCCTCGGGGTTTTATGGTGCAAGTTACTGAGCTTGTTGACTCTGTAGACATGTGACCTAAGCCGTGAATTGAGATGCCTGTACGAACACGACGTAACCCTAACTTGTTAGCACATTTTTCGGTGATAAAATTAGCTTGGCTAGCACAGTCTAATACAGCTCTAACAGGAAGGGAAACTCCTGTAGAATTCGAAACTTCTAATTGAACTGTGGCAAGAAGAATTGTGGTATGCGAGGGAGAGATACTAGTAAAGGAGTGAGTTTGTTCACGGGAGGAACTTGGTTGAGTATTAATATCGGGAGTGGGAGAGATTTCTGCGACAGCTGCGGCAGTTTGTGATGTAGAATTTGGAGAGAAATGTAGCAAGGAATGGTGACGCCCCTTGCACACTCTGCAGGTGGACGTCGAGTTGCAATTTTTCGAGGTATGTTTAAATCCGAGGCAGTTTGAGCACCAATTATTTTGTTTTACCAAGTTATATCTCTCTCTTGGAGACTTTGAATTAAATAAAGCACATTTGTAAATAGAGTGTTGAGATTGGCACAATGGACAAGCAACGGGATTAGCATTAGCTAAAAAAGTGGAAGTGGTAAAATATTTATTTTGAGGAGAGTGTTTTCTTAATTGAGATGAATCATTTGATACCCTTTGTGATTTTGTAGACTTTATACTATCCAGTGAAATACATTGCTTAAGCAGGAATTCTTTTAAAGTTTCATATCGAGGTATTTCTGCAGATCCATGCAGCAATTCGAAACGCTTTAACGTTTCGTCATCAATTTTTTGACTGAGCATATAAAACAAAATAAAGTCCCAGTGTTCGACTGGGAATCCCAGGTTTTGCAAAGCCTCTAAGTGATCAGAAAAGGTATCCAATAATTTTCTAAGTGGCCGCGGTGAATCATTATACAATTTTGGAGAATTAGATATTTCCTCCCAGTAGAACTTAGCCAATGATCTTTTATTTTCAAAACGTTTGTTCAAATTATTATATGCCACCGTATAGTTATCATCGGTGAGTTTAAGATTTCTTACCACAATGAGAGCGTCTCCACTTAAAACAGACAACAAATATTGAAACTTTTCACTGGGGGTGAGAATTTCATTGTTATGTATGGCTGAGTTAAATAAACTTATAAAGCTATGCCACTCATCCACCTTGCCGCTAAAACTGGGTACATTTAATTTGGGTAATTTAATATTGGATGATCTTCCACTCGAAATTGAGTTATTCAGTGATGCAGATTCGAATAATTCGTGAAAAATAGCTTTTATAGAATAGTATGTTTTATCTACGTCTTGGCGGATAGTTTTCTCATTTTCTAAATCTACATCATCTTGTGTAGCTAACAGCTGAATTAAAGAGGCATGATGAGAGTTAAATTCGTCAAAGATTTTATCAAGATTTCTAACTCGCATTCGCAAAGAAGTATGAAGATTAGGGTTTGTTTTTGCACTGTCGGCAAACTCGTAAATTTCATTAATGCGTTCAATTGTGGTTTCTCGACCAGCACGAAGTTGTTTTATTTTATTAGACATCTTTTAAATTCCTCAAAAGGAAATAAACAGATAAAGAGAATTAAAAAAAGCGCAAAAAAACAAGTAGGTATTGTTTAACTTATATCAATGTGAATGAAAATCCCAAGTCAACATATAATTATTAATAAAACTCATTAAACTATGTGCCTAAACCCATAACCTATTATAGCTATTCCACCCTGTATAACGTTTACTAGTGCAAGCACAATGTTGTATTAGAGAGAGAGATATACCTTTTATCTATTATAAATTATCTTGTGCATCAAACAATGAATCACTGCACAAAATAATTTTCGTGTTCGATAGGTACCTAGATTACAAAGGGAACAGAGAGAAGCAACAGGAGCCCAGAGTATAACTTAAGTATAAGTTTAAATTTCAAGAGTTAAATTAATATAATCGAGTGTATGCGAAATTAAATTAGTGATAGTATTATCAATTTAATGCGATTGTACCTCCCTTGCGATCCTAGGAAAGACTTAATTGTAGCAACAGAAATATATTTGCGATTCTTATTTTAGCGATTAATTACGAAAATATCAATTATTATTTATTGTATTTGTGAGTTGAAATAATAATAAGAATTCGTACGTGAAAATGTAAACAAACGAATTCGAGTGCGAGCTCAGAGAAAAAATACGGCAAAAAGTTAGCGATAAGCGCTGCTACACTTGCTGTCGTTACTTTTCAAGATGTACTGAGATGATAATTAATTAATTATATATATAATGAAAAGTTAGTAATTTTCCCGTATTACCAATATAAATCCGGTTCGTAATGGATCAATGTTTCTTATACGATTTAAGCATAAGATTATAAGACCGCGGGAAAATCGCAATCTCGCCAAAGTGCCTTACCTGTGTTTTCGTAGTTGTATCTTTGGGGTTGCAACCACCTGGTCTTCAATGCGAAGTGGACTGTATTTGTAGAGCTTTGTTGAGATGCCCAGGAAAACCACTGAATTTCTTTTTCTATTATTCGAGCGGGCGCGAACACGTGTCTCTTCGTACTGACTGAGCGAGAGTCCCTTTTTCCACCTGTTCGCGTAAGGTACGACATCTGGCGAGGTATTACCGAGTTGCTACTTTAGCAGCCAAAAGGGCTGAGTATTTAAATTACTTAAAATTAGGTATTAATAATAGCAGAAAATTACTAACTAAATAAACTAAAACTAAACTTAACGTGTGGCGTTAACAGCCACTAAACGTGAAAGTACAACAAATAAGTACAGGTCATTTTCCTCTGTCATGCCTCAATTTCGGCCATTGAATATATTTCAGGCGAGTAGCGTTACAACTGAAATTGGTATGCCTTCTGAACGTCTTCTCTTAACGTTAAACCGACTTATGAAGAGATCAAGTACATATTTTGAGGTTTGTTTAGAAGTTTCTATCAGTTTGTTTATTCACTGTTATATCGTTTACAATTCTTTTGTTTAGGAGCAACCGTTGAACCAAACCCATTCGTCTAGATGTTGAAAGATTCATTAGCTATTTTATACTTGGTATTAAGTTACTTACATGAAAGTATATATTTTAGGCCAAACATTTCTAGAACATTCAACATTCATAGAACCAACATTCATACTTGTGTGCACTTTGTTATAATGAAACCAGTTACAGAGGTATTACTAAAAATTGAAAGTCCAACAATCCTGTCAAGTACATTACTGTTTTGCGTGCAGTTTCTAGGAGAGATGCGTTAGAAATAGCACTTCAGGGTACTCTGTTAATAAAACCGAGTTACAGATAGCAGTTGCAATATTTCATCATTATTTTGATATTTTGTATGAACTTCGCTAACAAGTTTGCCACTAAACATGAAAGTACAACAAACATGTACATACAGTTCATTTACCACTTTCAAACGAGAAGCTTTATAACTGTGATTTGTATGCACTCATTCTCTTACATTCAATCAAGTTTTATGGTTCAAGTGGATATTTTTTGGTTTATCCGGAAGTTTGAGTTATTTCTTCATCGTTTAAAATTCTTTTGTTTAGGAACATCTACGTATAGTCGCCATGTTGATGTAGGTGCAGTAAACCAACTGTTGGATGTCCACAGTAACTGAACAAATGGAATATAGTTAATTAACTATATTTTATTAACTAAATTCGTAGAACGTGCCCTTTGCCCGTGTGTGCACTTTTTCGTTGTCATAAAACGAGTTACTAGCGTTAAATTTTAGAATTTAGTTTAAAAATTTCCAAATCTCGTTCCATTTACTTCATTCTTTGTAGATGAGATATTTTGGAAGCACCAGATGTTTTGAAAGACTAGATGAAGTGTCTAGTAGATATTGTTTAGAAATAGCACTGTCAGTGTGCTCTTATTTACAAATGAACTACAGCTAACTGCTGCAAATATTTTACCTTTTACTGTTTATTTTGTAGCCAGTAAAGATAAATCATATGTGCCTCTTTGCGGAACTATTTTTAGAAAAGTACTTTAAAAAGTTGCCACTAAACGTGAAAGTACAACAAATAAGTACAGGTCATTTTCCTCTGTCATGCCTCAATTTCGGCCATTGAATATATTTCAGGCGAGTAGCGTTACAACTGAAATTGGTATGCCTTCTAAACGTCTTCTCTTAACGTTAAACCGACTTATGAAGAGATCAAGTACATATTTTGAGGTTTGTTTAGAAGTTTCTATCAGTTTGTTTATTCACTGTTATATCGTTTACAATTCTTTTTTTTAGGAGCAACCGTTGAACCAAACCCATTCGTCTACATGTTGAAAGATTCATTAGCTATTTTATACTTAGTATTAAGTTATTTACATGAAAGTATATATTTTAGGCCAAACATTTCTAGAACATTCAACATCCATAGAACCAACATTTATTTACACTTGTGTGCACTTTGTTATAATGAAACGAGTTACATAGGTAAAATATTACAAATCAGTTGAAAGTATTGTGTTTCGTTTTCTCTTATCTCTTTAGAGGAGACGCAAGTTATTCATCTCAACTATTTATTAAGTTCCTGTACTATAAACCGTCATTATTGCTATTTTGGAAGCACCTGAAGTTTTATAGAACTAGGTTATTGAGTTTATCACTAAAAATTGAAAGTCCAACAATCCTGTCAAATACATTACTCTTTTGCGTGCAGTTTCTAGTAGATATGCTTTAGAAATAGCACTTCAGAGTACTCTGTTATATAAAACCGAGTTACAGATAGCAGTTGCAATATTTCATCATGATTTTGATATTTTGTAAGAACTTCGCTAACAAGTTTGCCATTAAACATGAAAGTACAACAAACATGTACATACAGTTCATTTACCAGTTTCAAACGAGAAGCTTTATAACTGTTATTTGTATGCACTCATTCTCTTTACATTCAATCAAGTTTTATGGTTCAAGTGGATATTTTTTGGTTTACCCGGAAGTTTCAGTCATTTCTTCATCGTTTACAATTCTTTTGTTTAGGAACATCTACGTATAGTCGCCATGTTGATGTTTGTGCAGTAAAACAACTGTTGGATGTCCACAGTAACTGAACAAATGGAATATAGTTAATTAACTATATTTTATTAACTAAATTCGTAGAACGAGCCCTTTGCCCGTGTGTGCACTTTTTCGTTGTCATAAAACGAGTTACTGGCGTTAAATTTTAGAATTTAGTTTAAAAATTTCCAAATCTCGTTCCATTTACTTCATTCTTTGTATTTGTATCAACTATATTCCATTTGTTCAGTTACTGTGGACATCCAACAGTTGTTTTACTGCACAAACATCAACATGGCGACTATACGTAGATGTTCCTAAACAAAAGAATTGTAAACGATGAAGAAATGACTCAAACTTCCGGGTAAACCAAAAAATATCCACTTGTACCATAAAACTTGATTGAATGTAAAGAGAATGAGTGCATACAAATCACAGTTATAAAGCTTCTCGTTTGAAAGTGGTAAATGAACTGTATGTACATGTTTGTTGAACTTTCATGTTTAGTGGCAAACTTGTTAGCGAAGTTCATACAAAATATCAAAATAATGATGAAATATTGCAACTGCTATGTGTAACTCGGTTTTATTAACAGAGTACCCTGAAGTGCTATTTCTAACGCATCTCTCCTAGAAACTGCACGCAAAAGAGTAATGTACTTGACAGGATTGTTGGACTTTCAATTTTTAGTGATAAACTCAATAACCTAGTTCTATAAAACTTCTGGTGCTTCCAAAATAGCAGCAATGACGGTTTATAGTACCAGAACTTAATAAACAGTTGAGATGAATAACTTGCGTCTCTAAAGAGATAAGAGAAAACGAAACACAATACTTATGACCTGTACTTATTTGTTGTACTTTCACGTTTAGTGGCAAACTTTTTAACGTACTTTTCTAAAAATAGTTCCGCAAAGAGGCACATATGTTTTATCTTTACTGGCTACAAAATAAACAGTAAAAGGTAAAATATTTGCAGCAGTTAGCTGTAGTTCATTTGTAAATAAGAGCACACTGACAGTGCTATTTCTAAACCATATCTACTAGACACTGCACGAAAGGCAGCAATGTACTTTACGCGATTGCTGTTTTGCAATCGCGTAAAGCACCAGATGTTTTGAAAGACTAGATGAAGTGTCTAGTAGATATTGTTTAGAAATAGCACTGTCAGTGTGCTCTTATTTACAAATGAACTACAGCTAACTGCTGCAAATATTTTACCTTTTTGTTTGCTTTATAACTGTTTGAAGCTTTATAACTGTTATTTGTATGCACTCATTCTCTTTACATTCAATCAAGTTTTATGGTACAAGTAGATATTTTTTGGTTTACCCGGAAGTTTGAGTCATTTCTTCATCGTTTACAATTCTTTTCTTTAGGAGCATCTACGTTTAGTCGCCATGTTGATGTAGGTGCAGTAAAACAACTGTTGGATGTCCACAGTAACTGAACAAATGGAATATAGTTAATTAACTATATTTTATTAACTAAATTCGTAGAACGTGCCCTTTGCCCGTGTGTGCACTTTTTCGTTGTCATAAAACGAGTTACTGGCGTTAAATTTTAGAAGTTAGTTTAAAAATTTCCAAATCTCGTTCCATTTACTTCATTCTTTGAAGCTGAGATAGTTTGGAAGCACCAGATGTTTTGAAAGACTAGATGAAGAATTTGCCACTAATCATGAAAAGTTCAGCAATCGCGTAAAGTACATTGCTGCCTTTCGTGCAGTGTCTAGTAGATATGGTTTAAAAATAGCACTGTCAGTGTGCTCTTATTTACAAATGAACTACAGCTAACTGCTGCAAATATTTTACCTTTTACTGTTTATTTTGTAGCCAGTAAAGATAAATCATATGTGCCTCTTTGCGGAACTATTTTTAGAAAAGTACTTTAAAAAGTTGCCACTAAACGTGAAAGTACAACAAATAAGTACAGGTCATTTTCCTCTGTCATGCCTCAATTTCGGCCATTGAATATATTTCAGGCGAGTAGCGTTACAACTGAAATTGGTATGCCTTCTAAACGTCTTCTCTTAACGTTAAACCGACTTATGAAGAGATCAAGTACATATTTTGAGGTTTGTTTAGAAGTTTCTATCAGTTTGTTTATTCACTGTTATATCGTTTACAATTCTTTTGTTTAGGAGCAACCGTTGAACCAAACCCATTCGTCTACATGTTGAAAGATTCATTAGCTATTTTATACTTAGTATTAAGTTATTTACATGAAAGTATATATTTTAGGCCAAACATTTCTAGAACATTCAACATTCATAGAACCAACATTCACACTTGTGTGCACTTTGTTATAATGAAACCAGTTACAGAGGTATTACTAAAAATTGAAAGTCCAACAATCCTGTCAAGTACATTACTGTTTTGCGTGCAGTTTCTAGGAGAGATGCGTTAGAAATAGCACTTCAGGGTACTCTGTTAATAAAACCGAGTTACAGATAGCAGTTGCAATATTTCATCATTATTTTGATATTTTGTATGAACTTCGCTAACAAGTTTGCCACTAAACATGAAAGTACAACAAACATGTACATACAGTTCATTTAACACTTTCAAACGAGAAGCTTTATAACTGTGATTTGTATGCACTCATTCTCTTACATTCAATCAAGTTTTATGGTTCAAGTGGATATTTTTTGGTTTATCCGGAAGTTTGAGTTATTTCTTCATCGTTTAAAATTCTTTTGTTTAGGAACATCTACGTATAGTCGCCATGTTGATGTAGGTGCAGTAAACCAACTGTTGGATGTCCACAGTAACTGAACAAATGGAATATAGTTAATTAACTATATTTTATTAACTAAATTCGTAGAACGTGCCCTTTGCCCGTGTGTGCACTTTTTCGTTGTCATAAAACGAGTTACTGGCGTTAAATTTTAGAATTTAGTTTAAAAATTTCCAAATCTCGTTCCATTTACTTCATTCTTTGTAGATGAGATATTTTGGAAGCACCAGATGTTTTGAAAGACTAGATGAAGTGTCTAGTAGATATTGTTTAGAAATAGCACTGTCAGTGTGCTCTTATTTACAAATGAACTACAGCTAACTGCTGCAAATATTTTACCTTTTACTGTTTATTTTGTAGCCAGTAAAGATAAATCTTATGTGCCTCTTTGCGGAACTATTTTTAGAAAAGTACGTTAAAAAGTTTGCCACTAAACGTGAAAGTACAACAAATAAGTACAGGTCATTTTCCTCTGTCATGCCTCAATTTCGGCCATTGAATATATTTCAGGCGAGTAGCGTTACAACTGAAATTGGTATGCCTTCTAAACGTCTTCTCTTAACGTTAAACCGACTTATGAAGAGATCAAGTACATATTTTGAGGTTTGTTTAGAAGTTTCTATCAGTTTGTTTATTCACTGTTATATCGTTTACAATTCTTTTGTTTAGGAGCAACCGTTGAACCAAACCCATTCGTCTAGATGTTGAAAGATTCATTAGCTATTTTATACTTGGTATTAAGTTACTTACATGAAAGTATATATTTTAGGCCAAACATTTCTAGAACATTCAACATTCATAGAACCAACATTCACACTTGTGTGCACTTTGTTATAATGAAACCAGTTACAGAGGTATTACTAAAAATTGAAAGTCCAACAATCCTGTCAAGTACATTACTGTTTTGCGTGCAGTTTCTAGGAGAGATGCGTTAGAAATAGCACTTCAGGGTACTCTGTTAATAAAACCGAGTTACAGATAGCAGTTGCAATATTTCATCATTATTTTGATATTTTGTATGAACTTCGCTAACAAGTTTGCCACTAAACATGAAAGTACAACAAACATGTACATACAGTTCATTTACCACTTTCAAACGAGAAGCTTTATAACTGTGATTTGTATGCACTCATTCTCTTACATTCAATCAAGTTTTATGGTTCAAGTGGATATTTTTTGGTTTATCCGGAAGTTTGAGTTATTTCTTCATCGTTTAAAATTCTTTTGTTTAGGAACATCTACGTATAGTCGCCATGTTGATGTAGGTGCAGTAAACCAACTGTTGGATGTCCACAGTAACTGAACAAATATAATATAGTTAATTAACTTTATTTTATTAACTAATTTCGTAGAACGTGCCCTTTGCCCGTGTGTGCACTTTTTCGTTGTCATAAAACGAGTTACTGGCGTTAAATTTTAGAATTTAGTTTAAAAATTTCCAAATCTCGTTCCATTTACTTCATTCTTTGTAGATGAGATATTTTGGAAGCACCAGATGTTTTGAAAGACTAGATGAAGTGTCTAGTAGATATTGTTTAGAAATAGCACTGTCAGTGTGCTCTTATTTACAAATGAACTACAGCTAACTGCTGCAAATATTTTACCTTTTACTGTTTATTTTGTAGCCAGTAAAGATAAATCATATGTGCCTCTTTGCGGAACTATTTTTAGAAAAGTACGTTAAAAAGTTTGCCACTAAACGTGAAAGTACAACAAATAAGTACAGGTCATTTTCCTCTGTAATGCCTCAATTTCGGCCATTGAATATATTTCAGGCGAGTAGCGTTACAACTGAAATTGGTATGCCTTCTAAACGTCTTCTCTTAACGTTAAACCGACTTATGAAGAGATCAAGTACATATTTTGAGGTTTGTTTAGAAGTTTCTACAGTTTCTATCAGTTTGTTTATTCACTGTTATATCGTTTACAATTCTTTTGTTTAGGAGCAACCGTTGAACCAAACCCATTCGTCTAGATGTTGAAAGATTCATTAGCTATTTTATACTTGGTATTAAGTTACTTACATGAAAGTATATATTTTAGGCCAAACATTTCTAGAACATTCAACATTCATAGAACCAACATTCACACTTGTGTGCACTTTGTTATAATGAAACCAGTTACAGAGGTATTACTAAAAATTGAAAGTCCAACAATCCTGTCAAGTACATTACTGTTTTGCGTGCAGTTTCTAGGAGAGATGCGTTAGAAATAGCACTTCAGGGTACTCTGTTAATAAAACCGAGTTACAGATAGCAGTTGCAATAATTCATCATTATTTTGATATTTTGTATGAACTTCGCTAACAAGTTTGCCACTAAACATTAAAGTACAACAAACATGTACATACAGTTCATTTACCAGTTTCAAACGAGAAGCTTTATAACCGTTATTTGTATGCACTCATTCTCTTTACATTAAATCAAGATTTATGGTTCAAGTGGATAATTTTGGTTTATCCGGAAGTTTGATCAAGTACATCGTTTACGGTTTGTTTAGAAGTTTCTATCAATTTGTTTCTTCACTGTTATATCGTTTACAATTCTTTTGTTTAGGAACAACCGTTGAACCAAACCCATTCGCCTACATGTAGAAAGATTCATTAGCTATTTTATACTTTTTATTACATACAGTTCATTTACCACTCTCAAACGAGAAGCTTTATAACTGTGATTTGTATCGACTCATTCTCTTTACATTAAATCAAGTTTTATGGTTCAAGTGGATAATTTTGGTTTATCCGGAAGTTTAATGAAGTACATCTTTTACGGTTTGTTTACAAGTTTTTATCAATTTGTTTCTTCACTGTTCGTTTCACAACACTATCGTTCGTTCACTATCGTTTACAATACTTTTGTTTAGGAGCAACCGTTGAACCAAACCCGTTCGACTACATGTTGAAAGATTCATTAGCTATTTTATACTTGTTATTACATGAAAGGATATATTTCAGGCAAACATTTCTATAACATTCAACATTCATAGAACCAACATTTACACTTGTGTGCATTTTGTTATAACGAAACGAGTTACAGAGGTAATATATTACAAATCAGTTGAAAGTATTGTGTTTCGTTTTCTCTTATCTCTTTAGAGGAGACACAAGTTATTCATCTCAACTATTTATTAAGTTGTACTATAAACCGTCATTGCTGCTACCAACAATCCTGTCAAGTACATTACTGTTTTGCGTGCAGTTTCTAGGAGAGATGCGTTAGAAATAGCACTTCAGGGTACTCTGTTAATAAAACCGAGTTACAGATAGCAGTTGCAATATTCCATCATTATTTTGATGTTTTGTAAGAACTTCGCTAACAAGTTTGCCACTAAACATTAAAGTACAACAAACATGACATACAGTTCATTTACCAATCTCAAACGAGAATATAATAATACAACTGTGATTTGTATGCACTCATTCTCTTTACATTCAATCAAGTTTTATGGTTCAAGTGGATAATTTTGGTTTATCCGGAAGTTTGATCAAGTACATAATTTAAGGTTTGTTTAGAAGTTTCTATCAATTTGTTTCTTCACACATAGATTCAGAAAACACAAAAGATACCTATTCTGAAACAAATTTTTAAAATACCCTAATTTAATATATGTACAAAATCGAAATATTTTAAACCTACCTTAAATCTAAAATTAACCTAGATTATACCAAAATACCTAGAATCCCTCGTTGCGTTTGGTATCGCACCGTACTTCCTGGGCCTAGGAAGTACCATACCTACGTCGCTTGCGAAGATCTTCTGCTCTGCTTTATTTGTAGTGTCCCTGACCTATCTTGTCCTAGGCCAGGGAGTGCGTTGCCCTGCATTGTGCTAAGTCAGGGTTCCTCTTGATTTCTTCTTATTGGTGCAAGACGCAAATCATCGAGATGGACACGTACGGGTAGTCCATTGTGGTCCACTGTGTACGTGTTGTTCCCGTCTCGACTTATGGCTTGGTGCGGGGGGCCCGTCCACGTCGCGTGAAATGGATTGCCAGTTTCTTGGCTCGCCCGAACGCGGGTAAGCACGTTTGCTCCTCGTTCGAACTTCACTTCAGCTTCCCTTGGCTCCGGGAAAAGCTTGCGAGCGTAGACTTGTTGTCTATCCCTTGTCCTTCGCATTCTTCTCGGGCTTCCGTAGTCTTGTCGGGAGGTGGCAATACCTCCTGAGGTATTGTCCACTCCTCTGGTCGTTTTAGGTTACTTCCTAGGGTGACTTCGCTCGGCATTTGTCCCGTAGCAGCATTTGTCCTTGTCCTTAGCGTGAATAGCGCTTTGTTGAGTCGCTGATCCCATCTGTTGATAGGTCATCCTCTTGGTCGTAGAATTTTCTTGAGCTCCTGGACTCTTCTCTCCACGGGGTTGGCTCGTTGGTGGTATATCGGCGCGTAGTATGCTTCCATGTGGTGCTCCTGCAGGTGTCTTGTCCAAGCGTCGCTGCGAAAGACTGGTCCATTAGCGGTGATTACTACGGCCGACCATCCCATCGTGCGGTGATTTCCTCTAGGAAATTTATCACCCTGGGGCGTACCACGTGTTACGGCTTTGGCTTCGACCCATTTGGGGAAGATGTCCACGGCGACGAGTATGTATTCATTTTTCGTTATTCTTGTCTTGGGGTAGGGTCCTAGAAAGTCAATACTCCAGGTATGACTTGGTTCTTCAGGTACCCTTGGACGCCACGGTGCTTTCGTTTTTTTTCTACCGGCCTTTGTCGAGGCACGTATCAGGCAACTTTGCAGGTATCCAGCGACGTCGTTTGACAGCTGTGGCCAGTCATAGACCCTCTTGATAGCTGCCAGCGTCTCGTCGCGTCCAGGATGTGCTGCTAGTACTGAGTCGTGATATTCTTCGAGTACCATGTCCGTCGCTCCTTCGGGCACATATAAAGCACGCTGGTCTCATTTTCGCTGTCGGGGCCGTTGCGTTGTATACGCGTAATTCTTCCCAAGTCTGCTCTGCAGGTGTCGCACTCATTCTGAGCGATTTTCACTTTTTCGAAGAGCGGCGTTGCAGCTTCTTGAAGTTGTACGGGGGGTAAGTCGGCGGGTTCTACGAGGTTTAACGTCGGAAACATTCTTTCATCGACGTCATGAGGGGGGGGACGTCGTTCTTCGTCGACGTCCCTTAGCTTCGTCCTGGGGGTTCCTTGACAGGTAATCAGGTAGCTGATTACTGTGCCCCGGTACGTGTAGTACGTTGAATCTGTACCCTTGTAGCATGAGTGTCCACCTCGTGAGCTTTGACTTCTCGTCCTTATACTTATCTAGCCAGAGCAGTGCACCACTGTCTGTATATAAGGTCTGTCCTGTCTGTCTGTCCTCGAGTGGTTGACGGTACTTACGAATCCTGTACACCACTGCAAGTGTCTCTTGTTCGTTAACGTGGTATGGCTTTTCTGTTCGGGTGAATTTTGTTGACGCGCAGGAGATTATTCGCCTGTTGCCCTCTTCGTCGAGCTGAGATAGTACTGCAGCCGTTTCTATTGAGCTTGCGTCCCTCTGTAGGCAGAATGGTAGCTGCTCGTGGTTAGCTAGGGCTTCGAAGGCTTCTTGTTTTTCGGCTGTCCACTTGAATTTAATTTATTGTCGAGCATGTTCGTGAGAGGTGCTGCTATTATTGCGAAGTTTGGTACGTATTCTCTGAGCCACCCGGCAGTTCCTAAAAACTGTCGGAGCTCCCGTACACTTCGTGGAGGAGGGTACTGTTTTATTTTCTCCAGGTGCCTCTCCTAAGGTTCGTTGTGCTCCTGGTTGATGTTGTAGCCCAGATATGCAATTTGAGTGGCCCCAAATTTGCATTTTTCTGGCGAAACGCACAATCCGTGCTGTCAGAGTCTCTCTAGTACCCTGCGCAGGTGTTCTACGTGTTCTTCATGTGTCTTGCTGTAAATTACGATATCGTCGAGATATACTTTTACCAAGACGTGTATATATCTCCATGACGGTCCGGTCCCTGGCGGTCCGGCCAGGCCAAAGGGCATTACGTTGAATTCGTAACTCGCACCGTCCGGTGTGAAGAAAGCCGTGTATTTTTTGCTTCTTTCCTCCATAGGTACTGGCCAGTACCCCGACTTCAAATCCAACGTCGTGAAATACTGAATTTGGGGCAGATTTCCTGTTTCTGCGTAGGTCTTCTCGTTGAGCTTCCTATAGTCTACGCAGAAACGATGCTTGCCGTCTTTCTTACTTACTTGTAAGGCCGGTGAATTGTATTCTGAGGCGCTACGGCGTATCACACCTTGTAGCATCTCCTCGCATGCATAATTAATTAATTTCTTCTTTTCCTCCGAGTACCTGTATGAAGGTACCCGGACTGGTACGTCGTTTTTCAGCACTATTCTGTGTTAGGCGAGTTTCGTCGTTGCAGGCCTCTGCTGTTCGGAGAAGATGTCCATGAATTCTCGGAGTACTGCCCTGTACTCGTCCTGATGTACAGGCGGCAGTTTTTCCTCGAGGATGGTCTCCATTTCTTCCTGTTTGTTAGCCTTTTGCCTGGTTTGTTGCAACCAGTATGCACACCGGCGCTTGTCCTTGCCAAAGTAGACTGTTTTCTGTGGGAAATCGACGATTACTTCCTGTTCTTCGAGCCAGGGTCGACCTAATATATATTGTTCGTATAGGTCGTCGACCAGGAGCATCCTCGAGATGAGGTGCGCTTCGGCTAGCGTGTATTCCACGTCCGTGGAACCGCTAGTATTCTCAACTGCTCCCTTGCTAGCTAATTCTAGAGTGCGCTTGTCTTCTCCCGTAGCACAACCATTCACTAGCTCGCCTCGAATTATGTTTACACCGGCCCCTGTGTCCACAAGCGCTGAAGTCTTTCTCCCATTAGTCCATAATGACAAGCGGGGTGCTTCAGCATCGCCCACGGCGGTATTTACCCTCGTCCCTGCTTGCTGTGAAACCATTCCATCTGCTTTTGCTACTTTCCACTTCTTGTAGCCCATCTCTAACCTTTTCGCATTCTCCATTCCTCCGGTTCCATTTCCCAATCGTCTAGCTTCTCGAACCCACACTCGTGTGTCCACTGCAGGTTCTTGTTAGTTTTGAAAACTTTCGTAGTTTCCAACCCATTTTCCTCGACGTCTTCTGTAAACTTGATGTTGAATAGTATCGGAATATCGGCGTTCGTACCCATATCCCTCGTTGCAGGCAGTTTTTGTACTTGTTGTACGTTCGGGGTGACTACCTGCCCTCTCGTAGTCACCTGACTTCTTTTCTGTTCTCGCTCGTTTACCTCCTCGAAGATGGTTCGGGTCGAGCTTGGCCTTGTCCCGCGTCCCGTTTCCCGCCGACGTGCCTGGCGATTGTTGTGTTGCCTCCCTCGTCACGACTGCTGGTGCAGCCGGCACGTGGTGGTCTCTTCTTCCGTGGCTGTTGTCGCGACGGGTATCTCCTCGCGTCGTCGCCTACCTCGTCGAGACAACATTTATTTGTTGTTGTTGGCGAGGCGGTGTTCGCGCTCTCGCTTCCGGTGCTTGTCTCCAAGCATTCCTGTTTTCTCAAGACGGACCCCGGAAGTCTGGACGTCCCGTCCATCGCTCGCGGCGGTCTAGGAATGTTATTGTTGTGGTTGTTGTTATTCTCCCTCGGAGGTGGCTTTTGTCTTTCGTTGTTGTTGCCAGAATTCGGCGCAACCTTCGCCTGCGTTAGCCCCGGCTTTGGCCCCGAATTCTTTAAATTCGCCTCTATCTGGGTCGCGACCGTTATTAAATAATCGGTGTTCGCGAATCTTCCAAGTCTCGCATAGGTCCGGATTTCTGGCCCAAATTGTTCGATGATGATCTGAACTCTTGCTTCTTCTGGTATACCAGGTGCAAGCCGCTCGAAAAGTGCCACTTTTGCCGAGTCAAAAGCAAGCGCTTCCTCGCGAGGTCCTTGCACCTCGCCGTACAGCTTTCGAGTTAGATCGCTTAAGACTGCCGCGCTATTATATCTCTCTTAGAACTTTCTTACGAAGGTCTCGAAGCTTATGTTCTTGGGTTGTCGGTCAAACCATGCTCCGGCTGGTCCCTGGAGTGACTTTTTAACCATTTTCATTCGTTGATCCATTTTTATCTGGTGCTCTCTGAAGTCCTCTAGCTTCTCTATGTGCAGGGAGGGGTTCTCCTCGTCTCTGCCGCTGAACTCGAAGTCCATCTTCGGAGGGTACTGAACTTTGTTCAGTTGCGCCGTCTTCTGAATGAGCGTGGTTAGCCCATTCAACATGGCCGTTGTAACAGGGCTCTCATGTATAGGCCGCGGCTCTTGACGCCGGGTCCTGTTAGCCTCTTCGCGGGTACGTGCTAGCTCTTGGCGCCAGATCGCACCAGTCTCGTCGATCTTGTCGTTCCTTGTCGAATTCATTTGTACTCTTGTTGGGCGCCACCCAGCTCCTATGCTGTCCAAGGTGTAGCGTTTACTCCGGTGGCGTCTCTTGTCTGTCACGTCGCTTCCTGTGTCCTTACTTGTGTATTTTCTTGTGTATTGTTGGTTTCCCTCGGTGGCAGGCTCAGCGTAGAGTCCGGGCTGGATGTCGTCCCTGACATCCACGCAATCCAACATATGTTACCAGTTTACATAGTCGAGGAGTGGGCTCTCCGCCCTAGTTGGTTGTGCCTCCTGCACGTTTTGCGCCGCTGCCCCACGTTCCTGGTCGACATGTCGTCGATTCATGGTGTATATTTTTATTTATTTCTATCTTGCTCGTTGCTTGACTGCGGTCGAGAATATTTAGGATTCTCGCTTCTAAATATCCCCGACCACGAATAACCTAAGAAGCACTTACTAGTGTTACCAAGTAAGGGGGCTATCGACGTCCCGTCGATTTACCCCAGGATTCACTTAACCTTGGGCTGTCAAACTAAGTAAACCACCTCAGATTATTCGTTAGTCATGAATCCCACGATCCTTATTTTCTCTTTTTTTTTGCTTAACTTCGGTTCGGGGGATTGCTTTTTTTTCGCAGAGTCCGTGTGTCCACGCGGCTCTAGAAAAATTCCCCGACGATCCAGCGCGCCGGCAACGTACCTACAGTCCCCTGGTACGACTCATGATCGGCTTGCCTACACTCGGCGGAAAAGTCGAAGTATGGATTTCGATTCACTTCTGAGTTCACGATGTAAACTCAGTTAGAAGCGAACCACGACCTCGTCGCTTTAGCAGGGAGCTTCACTAGTCTACCTAAGCCTGCAGACGTCCCAAAAATCCGCTACGTCGATTTCTTCTCGAATTCGGCCGAACTTGGGAAGATTAGTAAAATTGAGATTTTACTATCGACCCGTCGTACCGAATTCTAGCCGGCTGGACCTATAGTCGAACAGCGCTCGCCTTCTACCTCCCTGGTCGCGATCGCACGCCCGCGAGGACCTCGAAGTTTCTCTACACAAACGGCACAAAAGTTTCTTACGAAACTTTTTCACACCGGCGAGAAACTAAGTGTCCCTTCTCTCGCGAAAGCTGTTAGGACTGAAAGCGGCCGAATTCCTAACGTCCACCGTTTATTTTCTTCTCTCTTCTTGCTTCGCAGAGCTCCCTCGTTGCGCTTTTCTTTTTAAAATACCTCGTCGATTCGTAGTACGTATTTCTTGCTTCTACCTTATTATTGTACGCTTTCTTTATAATACCTCGTTGTTTGCAGAAAGCAATGAGAATTGCTTTCCCTGCGGGGAATCGTCGTGTACGAAACTTCTTTGAATATTAGGGCGTGTACGATACCTCTTTGATATACCACCACTGTTACGTGCTACGGTTTTCTTTATTAGGGTTGCCAGTACCTAGGTACTAGCGTTGAAAAATGTTGCCTATCTTACTCACACACCTGGTGCAATACGAAACGGCTTCTTCTTTTTTGATATTACACTGTCGCTTACGTTTACGACTTTCTTTTTCGAATTAATTGTTGAGACTAGTGTCCCAACAATTAATCGTATGGTGTAGTGCTTCTAAATTTGGAAAAGTCGCGACGCGGCTGTTTCTCTTGTTCGACGACACAATACGAACGAACAATCATTTCCTTGAAATCGCGGAATTTGGCAATAGAAAACCCCTGGTTAACTAGAATAGAAATATTCCCGATTTTACTATAATCTACTAGTGCCAAAAGACTACTTAAAGCAAAAGTGAAATTAATAAATTTTGTAACTACACGAAGTTGACTCGTTGACTCGATGCAGAAGACTAACTGATTTTTGACCGTTACGATCCCTTTTATACTAAAAATTTGAGCGGGGAATCGCTGACTCAGCCCACCATATATAAGGCAAAGTGCGCTCCGGCGACACCTCCCTCGTAGGCTACACCATACCGAGTTAATTGTCGTGACACCTTCGCCTCTGTTCTTGAGAAAGAACTTTTTCTTTATTTCAAAACCTATGTACAAGTCGAAATCCGCCGGTTCGATTACTACCTAGTGGGAAGAACCTTTTTTTTTTTTTTTTGATAGTAGGGGAAACTGCTTAGCACCGGGGCCTTAAGTTCTATCGCCCCCGGCAGTGTCGGGCGCAACTCCGACAAAAACCCCTGCTTATTTACCCTGTCTGGGCTATCGGGAACTACTTTTAGGCTTAACCTCCTACAGTCAGACCGTCAGTCTACCTACCCAGCCTGAAATCTCCTCTCGTCCTCCTTTTCTTTCATGATCTTAATGATATAGGTCGTAACCTCCCTCCACCTGTCTCTCGAATCTCTCAGAGTGTCAACTAAATTCTCCACTATTATCCTTCCTTGTATCCTCCTTTTCATCTCCCCCCTGTCTGCGGCCCACCTCGTACACTCCAGTATTGTGTGAGCTGGGGTGTCCACATCTCCGCAATACATACACCTGTCGTTCTCCGCCTTTCCTATACGATGCGTGTAGGTGTGGAAGGACCCATGTCCTGTGAGCACCTGCGTCAAGTGGTAGCTCACCTCTGTGTTCACACCCCACCCATTGAGCGATGTTCGGGATGAGCCTTTTTGTCCACTGACCCACCTCTCTGTTAGCATCCCATTCATTTTGCCATTTCGCTAAGGTTGTTTCCCGCTCTTCCCTCTTTACCGCATTCGTGGATCTAACCCCCCCTTAAAAACAGCCTCCTCCTCTCATCGACCATAAGGTGTATGGGGATCGCCCCCGTTACGACCTGAATAGCGGCTGACGAAACCGTACAATAGGCCCCCACTACCCTGAGAAGCATTCTCCTTTGACTTCTGCCGAGCATATCCCTATATCTTTGGATCTTCATTGCGTTTCTCCAGACGGGTGCCGCGTATAGCAGTGTCGCAGATACGACCTCGTAGAGTACTCTCCTCTTCCTGAAATTCGGGCCCCCGATATTCGGCATAAGCCTGCCGAGGACCGCCGTCCTTTTATCTGCTTTCTTCACCGTCTCAATGATGTGCCGCCGGAAACTGCCTGCATCATCTATCCAGACCCCCCCAGGTATTTGATAGCCCTTTGAGGAATTATTTCCCGACCTCTCAATCTGAACACGACCTGGTCCCGTTTTTTAGCCCCCCTTATGACTACTGCCTCGGTTTTACTCGGAGCCAGCTCTAGCCCCTTTAGCTGCATCCACCTATCCACCAGCTCCATGGCCAAATTTATATTGTTCACCAAGTCTACCGCCCTCTCGGCCTTTGCCACTACGGCCAGGTCGTCAGCGAACCCCACTGCACTTGTTCCCTCCGGCCAGTCTAGGTTAAGGACCCCATCGTATGCCACATTCCAGAGAGTGGGACCAAGAATGGAACCCTGGGGAACGCCCGCCTCCACTTCTAGTTCCGTACCTTTCTCTATGACTATACTCCTGTTTTCCAGGTATTTCCCGACTATCCTTTGTAAGTAATTTGAAATACCCGCCCTCTGTAGTTCTCCCTTGACATGACTCCACCTCACCGAGTTGAAGGCATTTCTAACGTCTAGGGTAACGATAGCAGCCCACCTGATGTTCCTGGGTATATCTATCGCCTCCTCCACCGCGTGTAACTTTACTTATGGTATTTAAAAGACATATGGGTCGATACTTACTATCGTCACTCCCTCCCTTGGGGATGAGGACCAGCTTTGCCCTCTTCCATTCCTCAGGAAAAGACTTCTGATCCAACAGACCATTCATGACGTCCCGTATCCATTCCAACTATACCTCACGCCTCCTGTATGGCTTCCACAGGGATACCGTCCAACCCTGGTGCCCTGCTCTTTTTTAGACCGAAAATGGCCGTCTTCACCTCCTCAGAGGTAAAGGGGTTTTTTTCCTCTCCAGCTCCAACTACCGCATCTATGTGCTAATCTTGCACTCTTGGGAAGAGTAGGGTAGTACCCTGGGTACCCTACACTTTGTTTGTACAGTCAGATCATAATTCCTATTGCCAAACTTCCTCATAACTATTTTAAAGGCATCTCCCCAAATATTGTTCTCCAGCTCCGCACAGAGATTGGACCAATGCCTCCTCTTAGAGCTAAAGATCTGCTTTTTCAAAGTTTTCTTTGCGGTCCTATACTCGGCTAGCCCGGCTTCCACCATGTCTGCATCGACTTCTCGATGCCCCCTTCGCATCCTGGTGAACCTCCTTCTTGCTCTTAGACAAGCCGTCCTCGCCTCCCGTATCTCGAGGTTTCACCAGTACGGTAACCCCCTGCCTGCCCGACCTCTTCCAGGTTCCAGGCAGCCTTTGTAAGCCTCCGACAGTGTCTTGGCAAGACCACCTACGGATCTCCCCCTCTCTCTCCAGCCCTCTGCCATCCAGCTGAACAGTACCTTAAAAGCCTCCCAATTCTTAGGCCTATGGTTAAACATATCTGTAGCCAGCGGTTTCCCCTCTATCTTAAACCAGATATACTTGTGCAGAGTTGCCGTCTCCTCGTCCATTACTGCTCAGTCCTTGATCTTGCGCGCTACTCCAGCCGAGGCAAAAGTCAGATCTATATAGGAACTTGAGGTTCCCCTCGCAAAGGTAGGCCTCTTTCCGTCGTTTAATAGGATCAAATCCAGGGAATCCGCTCCTTCTGCCACCACGTCACCCCTCCTATCGGTCGTCTCAGAACCCCACCGGTGAGACTTCGCATTGAAGTCCCCCAGTAGCACATTCTCTTTCAGTGGTCGATATGTCTCCACTATCGTTGCCATCCTCATTTCAAATTCCGTAATGTGTATATTGGGCTAGATATAGCAGGCCACCAGACTTACTCTCGGCAGGTGCACCGTAAGGAAACCGTCCCCTCTGTCTACCTTATGAACTCTAACGTTTTTATTCCTAAAAAAAATACCCACCGCTTTTTCCGAATCCACTACCCATCCCGTATTGCCCTTAATCTTTTTGTTAGGCTCCCCCACTATAAGTAAATCTGCCTGTTTCTCAGCCGCCGTGGCGAAAGCCACCTCGTGAACCACTTTTTCTCTCCCCAAGTTTGCTCGGATAATACGCAACCCTTGTAGACCCTCATTGTGTAGCAACATTATATCCGTTTTTTTAGGGCATTCCTCTTGCCCATCCTCATCTTGGCTTCCACGAGCAGCTTTTTAAAAGTCGGACATCTTATCGAGTCATTTCTATGGCCTTCTTTACCACAGGAGTAACAATACTCACTGTTTTCCCTCGAACATTCCTTGGCCCTGCCTTCCCGCATCTAAGGCATAAGTCCTCTCTACTCGGTCCCTTACACTGAGTCCTTATATGCCCCAACTCCTGGCATTTGTAACACCTAGTCACCACCGCTCTTTCCCTTACTTTGCTGAAAAGCCACCCGATCTTAATCTTCCCTTCCGCTGTTATTCTGTCCGCCCATACTTCGTTAACCTCTATGGTGGCGTTTTGGTTTCCTCCAACTGTGGGCCTCAGCGAAGTAACCTTAAGTTCCACCTCATTAGGTATGCCCCACTGCTCTCTAATGGCCTCCTATATTTCCTCCGCCGATGTTATCATGTCCACATCCATGATGTGTAGAGTCTTATCTCTAGTGGCTCTCCTCGTTTGTGCCTCAAGTCCAGGATTATTAGAAATCAGCTCTTTAGCCTTCTTGGCCCCTTCCTCTCCTCCCTTGACAAGCAGGAGCAGATCCCCAGCCTGCGTTCTTCTGACGCTCCTCACCTGCACCTCACTGCCCTTAGCCCCCGCCTCCTTTTTCACCTCACTGAGGATATCCACATACGATCTCCCTCCACTCTTCACTATGACCACCCCGTTATCTTCCCGGTTTCTTACCCGGGTTCCTGTCCCTTGCTTAGGGCGACCATCGTCCTGTACCCTCTTTTGGTAGCCGCAGAAACCAACCTCGATCTCATCGTCTCTAAAGATCACCTCCACCACTTGTCGGGCCACAAGGGGTTCTAGCCCCTCCGGTGTCGCCGTACACACCTTCACGATCTTATCCTCCAGCAGGCTTTTCCTCCACTCCTTCACCGTCCTGATGTACTTTATCGTTTCGCTAACCGCTTCCTACGATCTTATAACCGGCATCATTCTGTATATTACTTTATGCGATTCCCTGATCCCACCTTGCTCCCTGACTTTTACCGTCTGGGAAGAACCTGGCAAGAAACCCTCTGGAGATGCTCTTTTCGTCACAAAATCTTTACAATGTCTTTGTTTGGGCTTGTAACAGGACTACGGCCTCCGCTTCGGCGGTTTGCCAACTACAGTAGACTTAGGTTGGCTGCGGTTGCAGCGTCCAGGAGTCCCTCACTTTGAGCTCGACCTCGGCGGCGATGACATCCAGGTGGTGGATACACAAAAAGATACCTACCCTAAAACAATTTTTAAAATAACCCTGACTTAATATTATTAATAATAAACTATATATAATAATAATAATAATATAACTATATATAATTAATAATAAACAATGAAATATTCACAACTGAGCAATTAGAAGAATCCTCAAACAAATATTGTTCCTCGGAAAATAGTGAAATTCGCTTCTCAAATAGCGCACCTTCAACACCGGAGCCGATATCTAGAAATAAACAAATAGAAAAAGAATTTGGAGAAAACGTCACTAATCAAACCTCTGAAGATGCCGCAAGGGCTGATGCTAGAATAATAAATACTAATAAGTACGCAAAGGCAGTGCAGAAATCTAGCGAGAAAACAAAATCGAAAAAAACAAGATCAGGTTCTTCATCCATCGATACTAGATCCTCTGTAAAATCAGCAGAAAAAAAATAACCAAAAATTTTATCAATGTTTTTATATTTTAAAGTATGAATATCTTTAGTTAAGTACATGATACAACATAACATAATATATAACCTTCCTCTGATTGTCTTGTGTCTAATTTGATGCACCACCTATGGATCCGTATCTACGAGACTTCCCAAATCAACTGCCAGAAACATATGTGCTGGACTATCCTTCTGAACTGTACGAAGTCATATCTGTAAATAAAGAAAATATTAGTCTAAATATTGTTCAACAAAATATTAGAAGTATATGTAAAAACATAAACGAGTTCAACATATTCTTACGACAATTAAATAACGACATAGATTGTATTATACTAACAGAAACTTGGAAAATAGAAAATATAGATATATTTGATAAGAGGGGATATGAAGTTATTTATAGTAATGGAAATTTTAATAAAGCTGATGGAACAGTAATCTTTATAAAAAATTACATTAAATATGAGTATAATATTATAAGAATCAATGAAATGAGTGTGATAGCAATGGTGCTAAAGTTCGCGAATAAAAGTATTAAAATATTTGCAATTTACCGAAGTCCACAAACGTGTCCACATGCATTTAATAGTGAACTTAAAGCCATGTTGGAAAATTCGCAGAATAATCAAGAATATACGATCTTAATAGGAGACATAAATATAGACATTTTAGAGGATAAGGGATATATAAATGATTATTTGAATATAATGTACGAACATTCTTTCTTGTCTGCAATAAATACTATTACTAGACCAAATAAAGAAGGAGGCGGTTCCTGTTTAGATCATGTTTTTGTAAAGTCAAAAACTGAGCTAAACTATGTTATGCCGTTTGTTACAAACATGTTATAGACATGATAAAATTAAAAGCATCATTATCTAAAAAAAACTGGGAAAACTTGTATCAAGAAAAAGACACAGAATTGGCAACTAATTATTTTGTAAAAATTTTGCAAGAGGATATTGAAAGATATACAACAAGAATTAAATTAAACAGCAAAGTCAGAAAAAGAAACGACTGGATAACAGAGGGATTAGTAAAATCGGCAAACAAGAAAAACCAGTTAAAGAGAAATGTTTTAAGAAATCCAGAAAATATAGAATTAAGACAGGAGTATAAAAAATATAGAAATAGATTAACAAACTTAATAAAACTAACCAAGGAAAATTATTACAAAAAACTGATTGAGGGCAATCCTAATGATTCAAAAAATCTATGGAATGTTGTTAATCTGACAACAAAAGGCACAAGTAAAGAAAGTAAAAAATTAAATAGGATTAGAGACAAAGATGGCATAATAATAGACAATGACAGAAATATGTGTGATGAATTTAATAGTTACTTCACAACTATTGGAGAAAAATTAACATCATCTATAGTTAAAATTGACCAAATAGAAAAGCAAAGGAAAATCCACCAAAAAACAATGTTCATGGTACCAACAGATGCCAATGAAGTGAGAAGAGAAATCAATTCACTGAAAAATCGGAAAGCTAGTGGTTTTGATGGAATCGCCAGTGAGACGTTGAAGACCATTCAAGAAGAAATTGTCTATCCTTTAACATACTTAATAAATAAAATAATTGAAACCGGAGAATGTCCATCACATTTTAAAGTATCTATTGTAAAACCCATATTTAAAAAAGGAGACGAACTAGATTTAGGAAATTATAGACCCATTTCACTGATATCAAACTTATCTAAAATATTTGAAAAAGTTATTAAAACCAGAGTAACAAAATACTTGACTGAAAGTAATCTCCTATCAAAATATCAATTTGGCTTCAGAGAAGGCAAAAATACGCAAGATGCAATAAACTTTTTGGCGCGGAATATTTATAAACGCCTAGACGATCGAAAAAAATCACTATGCATCTTTGTTGATATTCAGAAAGCTTTCGACACAGTTTCTCATAAACGGCTCTTAGAAAAATTAAATAACATGGGAATTAGAGGAATATGTCATAAATTATTCCGAACTTACCTTCTTGGAAGACAACAACACGTACGAATAAATGAAACGACTAGCAGCTCCAAGGAAATCACATGCGGAGTGCCACAGGGAACAGTGTTGGGGCCAGTGTTATTCAACATTTACTTAAACGACCTATTTGAAATTGAGGCAGATGGGACCATAATAGCTTTTGCTGATGACACTGCCATATAGTGTGAAGATGAATCCTGGACAACCTTAAAGAACAAAGTGGAAAAAGATATGGAAAAAATATTAGCCTGGTACTCCACAAATTTACTTACCATTAACAAAATGAAAACCGTGTACCTCAGTTTCTCTTGTTACAGTAGCAGTCAACCAAACTTTCACCAGTTAAAAATAAAAACAAACGAACAAGATTTCATAATTGAACCTGAAGAAAAAGTTACTTACCTTGGAGTAGTTGTAGATAGGCACTTAAGATGGGAGTCGCATATCGAGACACTGAAAAAAAATTACGATATGTATTATGTAAAATCAGACAAATAAAAGGCTTTCTAGAACTCAAGCAGCTAAAAATAATTTATCATGGACTGATAGAAAGTCACCTCACTTACGGACTTGTAGTATGGGGAGCATCTGATGAAACATACCTAGATGATATTAGTATATTACAAAGAAAAATCATAAAAATAATGTTGGGAAAAGAAAGTACATACTCTTCAGATTTGCTGTACAAAGAATTGAATGTACTAGATGTAAAGCAATTATATTACTTAAAAGTTGCCATAAAAATATATAGAGAAAGTAGTGACTTGCAGACATCCCAACATAGGTATAGTACGCGCTCAAAGGAAAACTTGGAAGTAATGGTACCAAAAATGCAGACAACAAAAGGACAACACAGTTATGAATACTTAGCGCCAAGAATTTATAACTCCATTCCTGTGAACATAAGAGAAATAAAAAACCTCAATCGATTCAAACACTCACTAAAAAAGTACCTTCTTCGAGGAAGCAGAGAGACAATTCACCAACTGCTGACCTGAAAGGAAAAGTTGATGATCTTATGGGACTGAAGTGTTTTAGTGTTACTTACGTGTAGGACGATATATTTCACTGCTGGAATGCTGCTTTATAACTTTTTAACTCTTAGACACATTCATTGTAGAAGCTATTTTGTCTTGTATTTGTGTTTTTGTATGTATGGATATTTTTTGTTCTGAATATGTTACGTATGTCCCCATATTTTATATTTTATACTAATGTATAAATATTTTGTATTATTGAAGTAGTTTGTTTGTATATGAATTTTAAGATTTTAACATCTATGTTTTTGAGACATTAGCATTTATGTTTCTCACTCTCAAGTTTTATACTTAAGTGAGTATTCTATTTATTTTTTTTTTGAGTACTACAGATTTAAATATTGTATACTGCTTATTGTATTTTATTATTGTGTGCTTTGATGAAAATAAACATTATTATTATTATTATATACAAAGTGACCCATTAAGAATGGAAACACTCGCGTACAAAATTTGTTTATGAACCGATTTGAACCGGATTTTTTTCAAAAGATAAATCTCCAAAAGCTCTATGTTGATGCAAAATTTGAAGACGAAATTTTGATTTTCAAGGCCTACTACGAATTTTTTTTATGTGAAAAATAGCAAAATTTTGTTAGCGTTTTTTTTTTATAAAAACTCTGACTACACCACTGGATTTAGGAGCCACTCGAATGCATTTGTACCAATTTTTGCGAAAAAAGTTTGTTCCTAAAAAAGTTATGACAATATCGGCATCACCAGTGTTTGCCTTTCTCGGTGAACCTATTCTTATATAAAAATCGAATAGAACCCAAAGAGAAACAAAATTAAATAACTTAAACAATAGTGTAATTATTAATCAGAACCATAAAAACCAGTATACACAAAATAACCAACAAATATTCTAATATAAACAACAATTGATAGGTGAGTTCGTCAAATTATTATTATTTCGTGGGTATTATGCCATAACTTATAATATTACCTTCTTAGATAAAAAATAACTACATTATAATTTTTTATTCAAAAAGTGTGAATCAATTACAGACTCCTTTTTCATTTTAAAAAATGTAATTTTCTTATCATTACTTTTTTTTATCAATTGTTGTTTATATTAGAGTAATTGTTGGTTATTTTGTGTATACTGGTTTTTATTAATAATTACACCATTGTTTACGTTGTTTAATTTTGTTTCTCTTTGGGTTCTATTAGATTTTTATAAAGGAATAGGTTCACCGACAAAGGCAAACACTGGTGATGCCGATACTGTCATAACTTTTTTAGGAACAAACTTTTTTTCGCAAAAATTGGTTCAAATGCATTCGAGTGGGTCCTAAATCCAGTGGTGTAGTCAGAGTTTTTATAAAAAATTATATATATTATATTTTTATAAAAATTTAATATAATTCTAGCTGTCTTAAATCCATTTTAAATCCACTATTTCCCTCCCCCTTCAATTATTTTAAATCCACAATTTCCCTCCCCCTTAAATCTAATTTTAAATCCACTATTTCCACCCCCACTTAATTCTACTTTAAATTCACTACATTTCAAGGAAACAGTCGACAGTTTTCCATTTCTCTCCTGTACTAACAGTAACTCAATGCAAAATATTTACACAAATTTTACAATGACTAAAAATATACCTCTGGCAACTAAACTAAACTCCTAGAGGTTGGCAAGGCCCAACTATTAACATGATACTATTTACCGTTACATACATCAATCAGCACTAAATATTATATACTATGGTATTATCCCACATGTAGGTAAATCTTACAACAAGTTTGGAATATGTAAATTAATACTTAATATGCAATTTTGGTTGGTATTTAAATCAATAAATCCAGCACTAGGGCTGTGTTGTCACAGCGAAACTAGAATATGATAAGCTCTAAATAGCTAAACAAAATCAAAGACAGCCGGTAGGTAGGTACTTATCTAAATTTATCAATCCTCGTGTAGAGTAAATTGGAAATATCTCCACCATATGCCTCGAACTGGTCCCTTAATGATGGAATCGTTGCATTACCATGAAATGTATTTAGTGCCTTGTGGATGAAGGTAGATTTAGATTAGTGATGACCTGTACGCCATTACCCTAGCCTCGTGTGCCCATAAAAATGTTGAACGTTCAAACTTAAAACCCAGCGATAAGAACTGCCAATACTGCCATACTCGGATTCCCTGCTCATCGGTCCCATCCATTAACATTTATTATCTATGTCCATTGACCAAGCAGTTCTGTCCAGCCTCGGTATTTTCATGTTGTACATGATTCAATATTCAAAGTTAATTACTACAACTAAAAATGATAATTGGCCAATAATGGCCATTGATAATTGTGAAATTGTCAATTTGTGACACTCTCTTAATTCGGTTTCGGATTTATCCTCGGGTTTTTGCCATCGGGCGCCACACATCCATGGGTTTCACGTGGTGAATGGTCCACGCGGACTCTACTCGCTTATGAGTAAAGGCGGGGTAGCTACAGTGAAGAAGGTGTACACACACGTACACTTGCCAGAGGGTCAAATGTTTCTCAAATCTAGGTAATAAAAGTCGGTTTCGGAAGTTACTACAAGCTTTTATTAAAATAAAATTAAATAGCCGAGCAGCGTCATAAGGCGGACAGCAAAATAAAGCAATTAGCAAAAGTAGCAAACCAGCAAAATAAACAAATGGTAATAAGCAACAATATTATATACATATATGCAATGTATTAAACCCAGGTTATTAGCAGTAGTGCAATTTATTCAACTATTAATTCGTCAGTGTCAAACTAAAGCTTTAATCACAGTTTAAGAAGCGAAGCGGTGAACATATTAAACAAATGATAAAAATAAATTAAAACGGCTTTATGTGGGAACGGGACAACGTGACGGATAGAGGGATACAGAATTCGAAGTCTTCCTGGAGGCATACGCACATCACAGGTAATTCGTCAAGCAGGTATCAAGGGGTCGGGATAGGTACGAATGTAGAAGTCTCCCTGGAGGCATACGCACATCACAAGGTATTCATCATGTATGTACCAAAAGTTTAGGACAGGTATAACTTATAGAAATCTTCCTGGAGGCATACGCACATCACAGGTTGTTCAGCAAGTATCTACCAAGGGAATCGGACAGGTATAGCTGTAGAAATATTCCTGGAGGCATACGCACATCACAGGCATCATCAGCATTTACCAAAGGGTTGGGACAGGAAGCCTACCTATTGTAACTTACTTAAGTTGCAGGTTCGGAGATCGGCGAACTACTCTCTTCGGAGATCGGTGGAATACTGTCTTCGGAGATCGGTGGAATACTCTGCAACGTATTTCTCTCTGTTCTTTTGTGAGAAGATAATACTTATGTTACACAGCGGACGGCAGCTGTTCGCCTATTAGAGCATGAGTCGTAGGTTCACTTGGTCAATCGTGTTTTCTAATAAGAGTCAACAAATCTCTCAATTTTGGGCGCCACTCCACCCTTGGTTTAATTGGTAGGCAAGTGGAGTACCTCTGAGTGATATGTACCAAATTAGAAATTAACGCTAGCTAGCTGAAATAAAAATATAGTACCTCTTTCGACAAATAAAACTACACAGTATATGGTACGAGATATGATCTATTTAATGGTTATAGCCACTGGTAGATTATAAAATATTCAAGTATTACAGCAGGCAGTTTAACCTGTATAGAATTACAATTGAGATCTCTAGGGAAATCAAGAATCTAGATCCTTTTACAAGGTTAACGAATTCTGAAAGAGTAAAGCTCATGTACTTAAATTACTAATTAAATTTGAAAGAGTGAAGCTCAGGTACTTATATTACTAATCAAATTTGAAAGAGTGAAGCTCATATACTTAAATTAGTAATTGAATTTGAAACTAATTAATATGTAAGGCTTATCTGACCATCCGGTAACGTAACCATCAAAACAGGGCTTCGGACAGCGGTGATAACCAACTGAGATTTATCCTAACATCTCCAGCAGGCAAAAAGGCAGGTAGTATTCAAAATTCTCAGGACCATAAATAGTTCATCCCCAACTAAGACTTCAGGTTATCCATAAAAAATTAAACCAGGACCAAAAAAATTAAATAACCAGATTTATAAGTGCAAACAGGATATCATACTCTTGCTTAAATAATACCCAGAGGTATAACCCTAAAACCCTGGAATACAAATCCCATTATAGTTATGTAATATAACGAAAAGTTAAATTCAACTCACCTCTGCATAAAGAGGGTTTTAAAAACTTAAGAAACATACTGAAAGTACGTCAGGAACGGCAATACGGCAGCTAAAAGATTTAAAAGGTATATAGAACCACATGGGGGTATGAAATTTTGAATATAGACATACCTGTGAGGAATTTACTGACAAATCCGACTGGGATAATACTTCGTAGTCATAGTCGACTAATATTATGCATAAAAATCCAATAAAGTATACATGAAGTCCAACCCTTGCGGATGTAAAATAGCTCTCTCAAACAACCGACTACTTGCCCATCTCGGTTATAAAAAGAAAAAGCCAGAGTTCCCTGTGAACTTCTCAAAAAACCCCTTCACAGAACATGATCACAGAATCCTTAATTCACGGAGTAACAAAAGAGTGTCACACAACAACACTATGAAATAGGTACGAAACTTCTGTATTATATGAAGTGCTATTATTTTAAAAAAGAAATCCAAGTGCCAAGTATGAATACCACTGCCTATTCGCCGCTAGATGTCCTGGTGTGTACTAAACTGCTAAATATAAAATAAAATGTATAATTTCGTGGTTTGGAAAAACCAAATGCTACACCTGCTAACAGCCGGCGTACCGTTCGACGTCCAAACCAAAAAGAACTTCCTATCTCCACCTAACCACTTAGCTCCCTTCCTTTCGCCACAGGTCTCCCTTCTCTTTGACCGGTACGACGTCACCCGATGCCAACATTCGTACCCTCCAAATGGGAATATTCTATTTTGCATCATTAATTCACTATACTACTGACCTAGGTACAAGAATATTTTTAAACTGATTTAACAATACGAAAATATAATTATAATGTAATTGTACAGGAATATCCAGGTTCGAAAGTAGATATTTATTGTGTCGAAGCATATTAATCGGCAATCCCAGTTATTCAGGACTCCTTACCTTCGAGCATTTGGAATAAACTAGGCAGACAGCTCAACCTACACACTCTTCAGATTAATAGGCTAGCAGCTAACTGGTAAAAGTTGGATCACCTACTTATAATAATATAATAAGTTGAAATTGTATCGGCCATAAAACTAGCCATTTTAGGTAAAACCCTTGTAACGGGACATTTCAAAAGGACCGTTACAAATACCCCCTTCCTTTCGGGATGAGAAACTAAGTTGAAGATGGTTGTATCAAACACTCCAGCCATTCACACCTACTATGAACCGCGAGACTTCAGCTCTAACAAGCTGGTGAGGCATACTGCTACAACTATTCACCCATACTTATAAACAGCGAGCAAGTTAGCCTGACCTAAATTGGTATAGCTCCCAGCACTCCAGCCATTCACACCTACTATGAACCGCGAGACTTCAGCTCTTACAAGCTGGTGAGGCATACTGCTACAACTATTCACCCATACTTATAAACAGCGAGCAAGTTAGCCTGACCTAAATTGGTATAGCTCCCAGCACTCCAGCCATTCACACCTACTATGATAACTTACAGCTTCTGAGGATCCTCGTCCCTATGAAAGAAGAAAATTTGTATTCCGTGGTATCTTATCCTAAAATTTCTGGCTTTATTCCTCTCCAACTTATGACCCTAAGCCCCTTAACCTTCCAGTACCAAGTCCTACCTACCACCTAATCTCTATATAAATTTCAAATTTCTAGATTCTAACCAACTAAAATTACGGTAATATATGAAATTCTCAACTTTACAATGGACCATATGCATTCAAGCATGAATTTACCCTTGATCAATTTACGTCGAATCCAGAACATTAGTAGATCTGTCGTCTGGTAAGGCCTTTAGGTCTTTTATATGAAATTTACCGAGATTTTTATTCTCGTCTATTAATTCATACACTAGAGGGGATATCTTTTTCTGAACTATACATTTAATGTACCTAGGAGCTAACTGTGCTGAGAAATAGTTACCCGCATCACTTAAAACAAAATTTCGTTTATAGACAGTATCTCCTACTTCAAACTGTATATCTCGCTTCCTGAGATTATAATGCGATTTATTTCGTTCGTAAGCCACTGCTTCCTCCCACCACCTGGAGGCTGCCACCTCTTCGTACATCCCTGGTAACTTATTTAGCTCTTGGAGAATAATATCTCTATTTTCAAATTGGTACGGGGAAAGATTTCGGCTCGCGATTTTACCATAGAACTCGCTCGATAAAGGGACATGTCTACCATATATTAAGAAATTTGGACTATACTGAGTAACTTCGTGAACCGCGCTGTTGATAGCACTCATTATTTTGGCCATGTGGACATCCCACTCGCGGTGATTAGTTTTAACATAAGACCTTATAGCCGTGCCTACGATCCGGTTGGAACGTTCACAATTATTCGTTTGAGGATAATAGCGGGCAGTATACCATATATTATGAATGTGATATTGTTGCAACAAACCCTTAAATTCCTTAGAAACAAATTGAGACCCATTATCTACCAATATAATTTGAGGCGTGCCGAAAACTAGAAAAATATTTTCCTCTACATAGATGCATATATTTTTTGCCACCGCTCTTATCAGTCTGCAAATCCAGGTAAACTTTGTAAACCAATCCACGACTACCAGCAAGTAACAATTACCCGATTTTGACTTAGGAAATGGACCCATCAAATTCATTGAAATTAACTGCAAGGGATGCGAAATATTCTTCGGATCCCCCATTAAACCCATTCTACCCAACTGCGATGCCTTTTCTTCATGGCAAGTCCTACACTTGTACACATACCTCTTTACGTCTGCCTTCATATTTGGCCAAAAATATTCTTCTAGAATACGATTGTAAGTCTTATTGACCCCGAAATGTGCTGAAGTTGGATTATCGTGGGCTTTATATAAAATTTCCGGACGTGCAGATTTAGGCACGACCCGTTTCCACTGTTTTATATTGGTCTTGAGGCTATGTTTGGACTCTATCAACTTATGTAAATTATTATCAATTATATGCCAGAGAGGAAAACTACTAGGGTCTTTTGAAACTCTATCCAACATCTTAATGTACCACTTATCCCGTGACTCTACTTCGACAACTTCTAAGTCAACCTCAATGGGTGGTCGACTCAAAGCATCAGCAAGGATATGCTGCTTGCCTTTTCGATGCTGGAAGTCAATATCAAATTGGGATAACTGTACTGCCCACCGAGCTAGCCGACCTACAGGATTCTTTAGATTATTTAGCCAAAGAATAGACGAATTATCCGTAATTACCCGAAACTTAACCCCTTCTATGTACCCTCTAAATTTAGACACGCCCATTAACAGGGCTAATACCTCTTTTTCTAAAATGGTATAGTTCCTCTCAGCTTTATTGAGAGTCCTAGAAGCATAGGCTATGACATGTTCCTCATCCCCATCGTCTTGAGTTAAAACGCAGCTTAAAGCATAGTCACTTGCATCAGATTGAAGTGTGAACAACCTAGAAAAGTCGGGACTAGCCAGTACCGGAGTAGAACTAAGTCTCTCTTTTAGCGTTCTGAAAACTTCATCAGCATCGCCAGACCAAATTATTTTTTGTCCCTTTTTTCGACCTTTAATTAGTTCGTTTAACGGGATTATCAAGGAGGAAAAATCCTTGATAAATCGGCGATACCAAGAGGCCATTCCTATAAAACGTTTGATTTCCGTCGTATTTCTAGGCCTAGGATAATTACAAATCGTTTCCACCTTATCGCTATTACTTCGCAACCCATCTTTTCCGATGACATACCCCAAAAAGACAAGACTTGGTTTGCAAAACTTGCACTTTTCCAAATTAATAGTCAAACCCGCTGATTTTAAAATTTTATAAACGGTCAAAAGCGTCTTAGGATGTTCCTCAAAAGTCCTATTCACTACAATTAAGTCATCTAGATAAACAAACACGTTAGAATTTATATCTGAAGGATCAAATAACCGGTCCATGAGCCTCTGCATAGTATTAGCACTAGATCTTAATCCCATAGGCATTCTAATAAATTCAAATAAACCCCTACCAATTACTAGGAATGCTGTCTTTTCACAACTATCATCATCTAACATGATCTGGAAAAATGCTTGCTTTAAATCGATAGATGTTAAGAAGTGTGCATTATTTAACTTATCTAAAGTAGAAGTCAAATTAGGTAATGGATAACTATCGGGTAGAGAAATACTATTAAGCCTTCGGGCATCCAGACATAATCGATACTGTCCAGATGGTTTTTTTACAAGAATTACATTTGAAGAGTAGGGACTCTTTGAAGGACGTATCACTCCCAAATCTAACAATCTATCTACTTCCTGATTCATATGTTCTTGCATGTAAGGCGATAAAGGGAAAGATTTTTGTCTAAAATGTTCTTCACTAGTTAATTTAATTTTATGTGTTATCAAATTTGTCACCCCTAGCTTTGGAGATACCAGCTCATCGTACCTGTCTATAACAGACTATAGTTGTTGCCTCTGTATAGCGGTAACATTTCACTTCCGCAGTTATTGAACATATTACATTTTCAACCCGGTTGTTATTACTGGCAGAAGTTAACTCAGCAACAATTTCCTGGTTACAACCCCATCCTTTTGTCTCAAAATTTAACTTTAAATTAAACCTGGTACAAAAATCTACCCCAAGCATTATTTTGTGACGAATATTTGGCATTATTAAAAAATTTAAAACTTTTGTAGTTCCTCCTAACTTAACCGGTAATTCTACCATCCCTACAATAGGCTGCGGTTCCCATCAGCGGTGGTAACACTAAGGTGTCTAACATTATAATTTATCTTAAAATTCATTTTCAAAATATTTTCAAACACAAATTTTCCCAAAACACACTGATTAGCCCCTGTATCTAATAGACCAGTAAACCTTCTATTACCTATATCAATGCCTATATAAGGGCGAGTATCACCCGTTACCCGTGTAAAAAGAGGAGATAGCTCATTTTTTAAATAAAGATTTCTTCCCCTATTTAACCAGGTTGCCCAATTATTTTCATTTTGAAAGTGATTAGAAAGGTTGACGTTGTGCACTCTCTTGTCCCTCTTGTTACCCTTTTTCAAGATACAATTTTTATTATTAACTAGCATATGATTAATTTTATTAAAATGGTTGTTAAGGCCTGCCGCTGTACAAGGCCCCCGAGAACATAAACTCTTATCGGACTTACCCCCTACACAGTGCTTTCCGATGTAGCTACTGCGGGTTGGTCGTTTTTTGCTATACATTTGGAACATTTCCTTATGGTGATGTTCTGTTGTCCACACCCGTAACAAAATATAGTTCTAGGCTTATCACAGTTCGCGAATGAATGCCCTACAACCCTACAATTCCAGCATTTTAAAGATCGGATTACATTTATCTCAGGTGTAACGGCTGATTGATTATTAGTTTCTTTATAGGGATTGATAGTGCCCCTGTTTTGATTACTACTAATGGTAGATGTAAAAGGTAAACCAGAGCTAATTTGGCTTGAATCAAGTTCATGGACTTGATTTCTGCTCCGAGTAACAGCACCAGGTTTATGATATGCTAACTCAGGCTCTAATAAATTACTATTATGTGCTGGAGGTTCTACAAATCTTTCAGACCTGACCTTAGCATCCTCAAGCCATTGACATAAGATTTTAAGTTCTATTAACGAAGAAGGCCGTTGTAATGAATGATGATATTCAAAATAAGGTTGTAAGTTTTTCATTATAACTTGCAATTGAAAAGAGTCCTGGGGTGGATGGGATAATCGGTGGAAAAGATTTTCCATTATCGATATGTAGATTAGAGAACGTTCACCCTGACCCTGCGTTCGAGCAAAGATTTCGTGCCACAAATCTAATTCATCATCGCAAGGCAAAAAGACTGACTTACCATAAACTAAATCATCCCAAGTACTAAACAAATGGCGATTCGCTCGCACCCATTGTAAGGCATCTCCCTCAAACATTAAGTGAGCAAAATTTAATAAGTGCACTTTACTAATATTGTAGGTTCTACTAAATTCTTCTACCTTTTCAAGAAAGCTATATAGGCTTTGGTTAACACCCGAAAATTTTAAGTTACATTGATTTATGTATGACAGCTTGACATGGAAATTATTATCAGGTCTCCCATTATCAGTTCTATGTGTTACGTCATTGTTGTTATAAAAGGGACCACTATTGTGGGCGCTCTGATTAAGGCAGGACATATTAGAATTATGGGGACGGTTTGAATATAAGCTACTGGTAACTCTAAATTCATTATTAGGTAGGTTATTAACCCCTGTTCTAGGTAGAGATACGCCACTGGACTTTTGTTGATTTTGCTGGATTGACCAAAATTGAGAAAACGGGTTTGCCCAATTGGAATTTGAGTCTGAACCCACAGTGGCATTATTACTTAAGGAATCCATTAAACTTACGTTAACTAGACTATCACTATCTACATTATTATTGATAAAAGGGCTATTTACATTACTGTGAGTCTGGTTTAGGTTGTCGCTAGTTCTAAAACTGATATCCGGCCTAGTTCTAGGCTGTTCAAACTTTTGCGCTTGAGTAGTTAAAGGAGGACATGAACCATTAAACATGTTGCTTGCAAATGGCGGGGTCAGATTATATGTTGGTACAGTCATGTCAGGTACTTGCGAGCTGGCCAAATCAGTTCGAGTATTTACTGTCTCTACTATATTGCTAGTTACCGGTATATTACCTACATTATCTAACTTACGAGGAGAAGCCATTTCCCCTTCGAAAAATGCTACTCTACGTGTTACCGCACTAGAAGTAGGTAAATCTAAGTCTAATAAATTTTCTGAAGTAGTTCCTAGCTATTTCCCAGAATATTTTCCTAGCTGAGGATGAGTCATACGCAGGTGTTCATCCTGGGATACATTTTCATCCCTGGATCAAATTACATTTTTAAGCAAGTTTCGACTTGCAGTTGCTGAGTCTTTTGATAGCTACGATAGGTCGGTAAGTGTTTTCCTCATGGTTTTAAGTGTCTGGCTCATGGCTCATCTACATTAATATACAAATTGGTAATATATGTATATGTGTAGAGGTGCTTGCTATATATGTAAAGTCAGTGCGACGTGGACCGTAGTAGTGGAAAGACGTGCTGGTTTTTCTGTGCTCATCTCGCAAAAAGTGAGTCTTGGTACTTTTATAGATAATATATTTTACTAACCGTTGTGTTTTCCTGTGGGTGTTTACTGCGCATGATTTTTCTTCGATAAGGTAGGTTACTTCCTTATTCTGGCTCACCATGCTTTTAATTTGAACTGCTCTGTATACTAATTTTTGAATTTCCTTCTATTTTTAGAATGTTTTTTCTGTTGATATTTACTGCGCATTATTTTTCATCTTATTACATCATACATTTTTTAAATACCACGATCTACTGCGCATGATTTTCCTTGATAAGGCAGGTTGCTTTATTGTCTAGCTCAGCCTGCTCTTTAATTTCATACACTTTGTATACTAATATTTGAATTTGGCTCTATTTTTAGAATGTTTTTTTCCGTTTTTGTTTACTGCGCATGGTTGTTCCTCTTATTACATCATACATTTTTAAATACCACGATCTACCTCTCATGATTTTTCTTTCATACTTTCTTGTCTGGCTCGTCCTGCTTTTTTATTTGATACGCTCTGTATGCTAATTTTTTGAATGTCCTTCTATTTTTAGAATGTTTTTCTGTTGGAATTTAATGCGCATGTTTTTTCCTCTTATTAAATCATACATTTTTAAATAACACAATCTACTGCTCATGATTTTTCTTTCATACTTTCTTGTTTATCTCCCCCAGTATAATTTTATTTTTACTACAACCTGTATACTATGAATTTCTCTCTTTTATTTAAATAATGTGAGGTTATGTCTGTTGCAGTAATGTTCGACGGTCTCATTCTGTTCTGTAGTTGCAAGGGTCTCATTCTGTTCGGTGGTTCAATGGTCTCGTTCTGCTCTGCGGTTCAATGGTCTCGTTCTGTTCTGTAGTTGCAAAGGTCTCATTCTGTTCTGTGGTTCAATGCCCTGAAGTTGGCACCTGTGTTCGGTCGGTAATGCAGATCGTATACTTACCGGCCACCCTGAAGTTGGCGCCAGTGTGACGTCACACTGCCTGGCTCAATCGCCTCCATACCTACTGCAGTGTAATAAGGTTTGATTGCTTACAAAAGCCGGCCCATTATCTGAAATTATCTGCTTAGGGCACCCATACCTAGGGAATATTTCATCGTTAAGATATTTACAAATTTGGGCGGCTTCTGAATCGGTAACAGGTTTGGCTTCGACCCACTTCGTAAAGAGATCCTCCAGGATGATAATAAAACGAGTCCCCTGTCTGGTTTCGGGATAGGGCCCGAGTACATCTATACTAAGCACCTCGAAGGGGCCTGTAGCTGTATGGGGTCGTTGCGGTGCTGCTGGTTGTATTTGCCTAACTTTGACAGCGTGGCAAGGTAGACATCTTTTTATGTAATTTGCCACTTGCTTTTTTAAATTCCGGGTGTGATACAACTCCTGTATCGCTCTAGTGGTCTCATCCACACCGGTGCAGCATCTTGTGTGTCATGATAAAGATGTACTACTTTATTAACCCATTAATGCCTGAATAAATTTTTTTCCATAATTTTTGTTTTTTTTAACATTACTTCTTTTGATGATTTATTTAAACATTTTTAAATATGTTTGTTTTTATTAATGTCATTTACAAAAAAATATATAAGCTGTGCCATATAAGGCACACTAGGCATATAAGGTATTCATGTTGGCATATAAGGCATTAATTTTAAATTATTTATTGGACAGATAAAATGCACACAAAAACAGATTGCACAGTAAAAAAATATTGTAGTATGTTATAAAACCAAATTGTTAAGGTTTTTGATGAAATGACGCAAAACAAGAAATGCATAATCCCACATTACACTTCCTGCATTGCGTGCGAACAGCACTTGACTTTACAGCATGCACACGACCTGCACAACGTCGTCTTTTTGAGTCTGGTACATATTCAATCAAATGATCTTGTCGGTCGAATCTTACATATTCAAACACATTACTATGACTAGACGCAAAAGGGCGACCGATTCCTCTTGGTAGCACTTGATATTTTTGTAGATAGCACTGAGTTATTTCCCTTCGAAATTCAAGTTGAGAAATCTTGCGATCAGAACTCTTAGCAATTATCCAGGCATTTTGAATACTAGCATCTATCAGCCAGGTGAAGATGGGCCACCACCACTTTTTTCCCCTTATACCTATTCTGTAGACATTGATATTAGCATCCATTTGGTCAGTGCCACCCATAAAGTTGTTATATTGGTTTATGAGATTAGGTCTGGGAATGCCAATTTTTTTCTTTTCCGCAGCTGAATATCTATGTGCAGTAGTAACTGGATAAACTCCATGGAGATTTGACGCAACGGTAACGACTGAATTGTCTTTCCATCGGACTATAACAATGGAATCGTTTTGAGCACAGGCAAAATCAAAAGTACCCCGAGATGTCTTTTTCATTTCTTTGACAGAACGAATGGGGCAATTTTTCGGAACCCTGTTCTCCCTTATGGTACCTGTTACAGCATAATTGCGTTCCTTCATATAAAGCAGTAAAGACATTGATGTGAATAAATTATCGCAATAAAATCGTAGGGGTAAAGATGTTATATTTGGCCCTAGCTCGTTAATCAACTGGATTAGTGGGGCAGTAGCTTTTCCATATAACTGTTGGTCCCTAGAATTACAATTTGGCTGTGCACCTTGATAAACATCAAAGTTGATAAGGTATCCAGATTTTGTATTTATGCACCAAATTTTATAACCAAACCTAATCGGTTTACCACGGATATACTGCTTGCATCCGTGGCGACCAAAATATTCCACCATGCTCTCGTCATAATCAATCTCTCTTTCAGGTTGGAAGTAACTAATGAACTTTTTTTTTAACTTTTCTATAAGAGGCCTAAGCTTAGACATCTTATCTCTTTTATCCAAGTTCATATTGTCGGCGCAATGTACAAACCGCATAATTTGTTCAAAACGGTCCCGTCTCATAGCTTTGTGAATCAAGATATTTCGAGCATCTTCTCCTGAGTCCCAGAAAAACCTTCTAGATGGAACGGAATTATAACCAGAAACAATAAGTATTGCCAAAAAGCACCTCATCTCACTGCCAGTAATTTTCGGATCAGGGCAATTTATGTGTAATGCATATTTGTTACTCTCCTCCACTAAAAAGTCAATAACGTCATCGTCTATGAACAGTTCCAGAATTTCAACAGCGTTCATATCTCTAAAAGCCGAAGTATTACGTTCGGGAAATATTTGGTTGGATTCAAGAAGGTCTTGATTTTTTTTCCAAGAAAATATTCGCTTTTTTATCTGGGTGACAGTTGGTTTTATAAAACGACTTAACGGCCAGTTCATTTCTTCATCTGATGTATCAGAATCTTCATATTCAGTATTCAGCTCTATTTCACTATCATCGCCAATCCTACGTCCACTTGCAGTCACAGCTTCTGCTTGGGCTTGAAGCTGTTTACCTGAAAGGTTGTCCAAGAGACCCCCTACATCTTCATCGGCAGAGTCCTCTTCTGAGAAGTCATTGGGCTCAGGAGGAGCAATAAATACTGTATCAATTGGGTCATCTTCCCAAAAATCATTACTTTCAAATAAATCCGCAATTTGCTGTACAGTCAAACTAAAACATAAAAGGATCTCATCAGCCTAGCGTATCATATATGGCACACTGACGTAAATCATCTCATATGTAACTACACATAACCTCAGTTATTCAAATAAAAATACATTGACCTAGTTTAAGTACTACTAGTTCACATATACACTACAATACACATATTTATTAGGCCAGAAATTTCAAAATAATTACTTACCCTTTTCTATCATTCATTTTGAGAACTCATAAGAGAAGCTTCAATAGTTTCACCTTATTACACGAAATACATGCATCACTGACTGTTAAAGTAATTTTTGTGCGTAGGCAACTAACATTACTACTATGTGATGCATATAGCATTACTCCTAGATATTTTAAATTAATCTTATCAGACTAGCAGTTACGTCACTATTATCGTATCATATATGGCACGCTAGGCATTAATGGGTTAAATTTTCGGCGGGGAATTATTAACTTTTTTTCGTTGTTCTGTAGGCGGTATAGGGTGTTGTTTTCGACAGTGTAATTTTGGAAAAATAAATTTTCTTGCGGAGTTTGTGGCCCTCTAAGTCTGAATTCCTGCCATTGCAGAATTTCTCTTCTGATTTGTTGTGAATGGGCTTGTGCACGTTGTACCTCGATGTATATGTTATGATGATTAATTTGGGTGATTTGTTGGGCTGTAGTCGTTTCAGGGAATAACATTCTACTCTCATCTAAGTCTTCATGTGGTTGGTATCCACTAGAGTTACGACTGAGGTAATCGGCGAGTATGTTATCCTTGCCCTAACAATGTTCGACTTCGAAGTTATACTCTTGCAATAAAATGGACCATCGTGTGAGTTTGGATTTACTGTCTTTATTCTTTTCCAGCCAATACAATCCTCTACTGTCAGTTATTAATGTAAATGGTTTGTCTGTGAGGTACGCCTTGTATCTACGAATTCCGTAGATTGCCCCATATATTTCAAGTTCATTAATATGATACTTTGACTCTGTTTTGGATAGGATAGAATAAGAAATTATTTGTTTGTTATCAGCATCATCTTTTTGAAAAAGAACAGTACCCAATCCTTGTAACGATGCGTCTACTTGGAGGTAAAATTTCTTTTCAAAATTGGATCTGTGTAGCTTTACTGGTAAGGAAGCCTGATTTTTTATTTTCTCGAACGCTTCTTCACAATCTGTTGTCCAAAAGAATTTATTGCCTTTTTGCAATAATTTGGTTAGTGGTTTAGTCAGTGTAGCCATATTCTTTACATACTCCCGTATCCAGTTACATATACCAAGGAAACTCTGTAATAGTCGTTTTGTTCTGGGGGTTGCGAAATTTTTATGGACTCCAAGTGTTTATTCAGTGGAGTGGTAATGCTTTGGTGTATGGTATATCTCAGGTATTCTATTGTATCAGTAGCCATAGTACATTTTTCAGGCGATATTTTTAATCTATGTTGTCTCATCCTCTCAAAGACGAGTTTGAGCTTTAATGGATTAAATGATCTTTGTGTTCTTCAATGTCCTTACTGTACACGATTATATCGTCTAGGTATACTTGGGTAAATTTATGGAAGTGTCCTGCTAGCACTTCTCTAGTCATCGTATTTTGGAAACAACTGGGCGCATTGCGCAAACCAAAGGGTAGGACGTTAAAGTGGTACGTCGCCCCATCAGGGGTGGAAAAGGCATTGTATTTTTTGGATCCCGGGTGCATAGGGATTTGCCAATACCCTGATTTGAGGTCCAATACTGTGAATATGTGAATACTTCTGGGATCTTTGGCAAGGTAGAGGCTTCGCTCCGAGTAATTGAGTTTAATTTACAATAATCCACGAAAACCTGGGTTTTTTTCGATTTTCTCGATAATGACCGGAGGTGAACTGTATTCTGAGGTGGAGGGTTCAATAATACCATTAGCCAGCATTTCGTCGATTTGCTCGTACATGATTTTTTTTTTTTTTTTTTCAGGACTAAGTGGGTACGGTCGTTGATTGGTTATGATTTGACTTGTAAGTTCGATTCTATGAGTTGTTGTCAGGGTGGCGTTATTTATTTTCGGGGGTTGAAATAGTTCTGTAAACCTAGGATGTAAAATATCTCTGTGAGATTCGAGAATTTGTATATTATCTGGTATAGTTGGAGTTTCGCTGTTCTTGGCTAAGATGGATGTCCAGTAAATAGTTTTTCTATTTTCGCTCCCCAGGTATACACATTTTCTAGCGTAATCCAGTAGTGCTTTTTCTTTTTTTAAAAAGGGGCTCCTAATATTAACTCTTCATTAAGATCATCTAATATCTGCACTTCGGTAAAAAAAATGTTTTCGTTGATTCGAAAGTGAATAGTAATGGTACCCCTAGACTTGATAGTATTTACCCCACATGCCATGACATACTCATCTACGTCGGATTTGATGTCTGTATTATTCACACAGGAACTGCGTACAATATTTTTTGTAGCTCCAGTGTCCAATAATGCTTCTATGGTTCGATTTTGCAATTGGATTTTAATACGTGGTAATTTTGAGACTTCTCTAATGTGGTTAATGGATATTTCCCGAGGTATATTGAACAACACATCCAAGTTTAGATCTTCATCTATATTATTTGCATTATCATATGCTTGCATCGTATCTGGATATGTTTGTGGTTTAACATGCGAATTATATGTGGTTTCAGGGCCGAAGTTTACTCTCGCCTGGAGCGTTGCTCGACCCTGCCGGAGTTTCAGTCCTATAAGGGTTTCGAGGACACTCGCTATGGTAGTGCCACTGCTGGCAGTATATACATGGGTTAGGAGGTCTCTGATTGTTTCCTTGACTATTTCGATTTCTGTCATCACTGGACGTTCTTGCGATAGCTCCGGTATTACTTGTGCTTGGGCCAGAGTTCGTGATTGCTGGTGGAGTTCTTCTAATAATATTTGTAGTACTTCCTTGCATATTCGCCCTACTACGGCTCTCAAATTTATTAATCTCGTCTATGTCCTCTTCAATTTGAGAGGCTTTGTTAATTAGCTCTTCGTAATTATTATATCTTTCGACTCGTAGTATTAACCTAACACGCGGCTCTAGCTGATTTATTATAATTCTTACTTGCGTGTTAAATGCAGTATTAGGTAGTAACCTATCAAACATCTGTTTGTTTCTTGATATAAAGCAGATTGCTGATTCATATGCCGGTTGTTTTTGTCCATATAATCTCGTTAGCACATCCGCTAAATACTCTGGAGAATTATACTTGTTTAAAAATAATCTTATAAATTCGGCGTATTTAATGGTTAAGTTTGAATTTTGGTTAAACCATTCCCTGGCTTTTTGTTTGAGTTGATCTCCAATCATCGCAATTCTCTCTTGATCCTCCCTGATATCAGTTTCCTCGAAAAATCTGTTCATTTTCTCCACAAAGCTTGCCGGGTTCTCATAATCCAGTCCAGCAAATTGATATGGTATGACTCTCTTTATGTTATTCCATCTCTGTTTTTGTTTGTCCCGTTCGGTGAACTGTTTTAGCACGTTAGTCATTGACTCTGCCATTTTTAGAAAAATCTCCTCCGTAGATTTCCCTTTTTCCATTGTTGGATTCGGTTCATTTTCTATTCTTGACGAGGTATAAAATCCGAGTTCGTTACCAAAGTCCTCGAGTCCATTTCTATTCACCTCAGTAATGTCGAGTCATTTGTTATTTCGCCATAAGTCTTGTCATCTTGTTGCTTCGTAGTAGCCCCACGTTCTTGGGCGTCATATCGTACCATCCCTCTTTTCTTCGCTTCTTGGTTCGGCATATTTGGCTCTTCTGCCATGATTTTTTGATCCCAGGATAGCTCGATAAAATTTATACAACGTGAGACTCAGCATAGATATATTGAGTTTCCCAGATACGTCTAACGAAAGGTCTTCGCGCCACACCCTGTATACATCTATAAAAATTAAATAACTGCTGCAATCTATCGTGACAACGAATTATTAAATATGTTAAATGGTATTTTACGAAGGAGATTGTTTTTTATAAACGAAATCTGGATAAAATGAAAACGAGGAACACGAAACCACGAAGAAAATACAATATAATTTTTAAAAACATTTTTCGAAAAAAAAATTTTTTGGAAATCGATAAAAAAAACCTTGTAAGTACACGAACGCGGTTCGTCATTCGATAGCCACGTTTCTCTTCTGTCACGTGGAATAGAGGAGATATTCTTCTCATTGTAGGATATCGAGATATGGCGGTTTAGTGAGAGGGTGCACCAAACGAAGCCAAATACTGATACTTCGTCATTACACCCACTTCCGATTGAGATACGAAAAAATCGAGTATATTTTCGAAATCAGAAGGGTCGATTTGGTAAAAAGTGATACAATTTTAAAAGAAAAATAACAGAAGTAATACGAAAGTAGTATTTAACGGAGTTTTTAAGTTTGCCTCGTCTAGGGATGATAACATAAACATTACATTTGCTAATCACAGCTAGAATATACAAGTCTTATTTGGGCACCTTATTATCAGATACATAAAACCAAACTTAAAAATGTTCAGCTTTCAATTACATTTTTAAATAAGTAAAATATTTTCTACCATATCTAAATGTTATGAGTTTTGATTTATTTTAAATAAAATTACTTGTTTCGAGTGATTACTTATTAAAACAGTATTTAAACCAGTAATTCTCCAAATAATTTTATTCTAAATCAATAAAATCAGGGAAGTACTTACTTCCTTGTCAATTAATTTAAAACTCACAACATTACAATATTATATTACATAATAATATTGTAATATTACGGTTTTCACACAATAATAAAAAACTTTATACCATATCTCAGAGCAAACTTAAGCATTGCATTATATGTTGAAAATAATAAATTCCCTGACTTTTCTAGTTGATATTTTATGTTTTGATTTAGACTTGGTTAACTGTCATCACATGATATGTATGTGAATATATTTGGATGGAGTGGTAGGTGTAATAATGTATATCTCTTTAACCATCCCATAATCGGAATTCAAATTACTGCCACTTAATGGGAATATTCGTTGTATAGGTATTGACTTTCCTTCACAGACATTTAATGCTTTGGGAAAAAATGTGAAAGATAACATAGTAAATATATATCAGTAGTGGTCAGAAACACACCGTAGTGCCCTCTTTGGGTCTTTGCTACTATCTGTCTGACAATTATTGTCAAATTGACGAAAAGATAACGACCTGCTTCTCCGCAGGTGCCATTACAGCAGTGATCTTTATTGTATTTAAGGAAGACAATCCTACTTATTTATTTGAAGGAGATGCCGAAGTAATGCAATGCCAGCCGGGGCACATTTCCGTGGAGTAGTTGTTTTCGGCATCTCCTTCAAGTAAATATATACTTCGGCCCTATACATATAACCCCCAAATGTAGTCTAAGATGCAATTTGAAATACTAAATCGATTATAGGTATTCGTGCACAGCTGATTGAGAATAAAATAAATTTATGTATTAAATAGCCCAGAAGAAAAACAGTTTTTACACATTTTGTATAGTTTACCTCTCTTTTCTCTATAAATTAATGACAGTGGATATTCTTGAAAAATAAAGTCATTTTGGAGCAATAAACATAAACGGCAAAAACCGTGTGTTTTGATTTCGGTGGGTACACTGCACTGCATTGCAGCCGCAAATATGTACCCACACTTTTCTTACTCTGGTTGGTCGTAGAGAGAGGGTGATCCATTCAGTGCTTTTGAAATTTAATTTATCTACCACTTCGCCACGATCGCACATGTTCAGTGTGACGATACGTTAACAGACTTCACGTTGCTAGTAATTATAGGGCATTTATTATACGATATAGACATGACTGAAGTAAATTCTCGTTTACAGAGTGAGCAAAGTATAGAATATTATTTAGTGACAATATTTGAAAAAATAGAAAATATAAGATGTGAATCTGTGAATGTGGTAGTTAACAGTAAAACACAGATGCGAGTTGAAATACGTACCCTAGAATTTTGGAGATCGGTAATTTCTGAGTGTTTCGCTTCTTTTATATACGTTTTTTTTTGTTTGCGGTGCTGCAACTGGTGCGGAATTAAGTGCTTCAGTACCATCTGTACTTCTTGCAACATCCTTAGCTACTGGTTTCGTTGTTACATCATTAACCCAAAGTTTTGGACACATTTCTGGTAAATTTGAATTTTCAAACTTTATATTAACACTGACGTAGTTTTCCACATATCACCACAACACAATACTGCACTCGACGCGCGTTACATCAACCAAATTGGCATCATCTGGAGATGATTAAAACTATTATTCAGTTTTAATCATCTCCAAACGATGCCAACTTGTGCCATATAGTGTTTTGATGTTATGTGGAAAACTACGTCAGTGTTATCTTCACATCAGAAGTTCCAACCCCTTTCAAGAAGACAATATTATTTCAGACTTGATATTCAGGCTTTTCCCATTAAAAAACAGTACATATATTTCTTTTAAAAATAAAATTTTCTAAGAACAACATTAAAATGTCCCAAATTGGTTTGAATGAATTAACTTCAATCATTATTAAATCTTTTAAAAGTCATTTTTTTCACTTGTATATATTTTAGGTGCTCATGTGAATCCCTCGGTTTCGATAGCCATGGGTGTAATTAAAAGAATTTCTTTATTGAGGACTATTCTATTTGTTGTGGGTCAGTGTGGGGGAGGCATAGCTGGGGCGGCGTTACTTTACAGGTAAGTTGTACACAATACAAATACCTACCTCTCTAACTGTGGTGTACCTAGATCCTTTTAATTTCTGGATGGAGTTTTTACCTAAACAAACCAATAATAGAAAATTTCATCTACTTCTGTGTTAACTTTTGTGCATCCCAATCAAATATAGATATTTTTTGTTGAAGTACAAATTGTACATATGATGGCATAGGTATTCATAAATCATTATAGTGTTCGAATAACAGTTAAGTTAAATTATGTAGTCCATGGTTTTGATATAAAAAAAATTAAAACTAAAAACACAATTTTCAGTTTATCCAGATATCGTCAATAGTTCAAGGTTAAGCTAAGTCAGCAATTTGAGACACGTAGGTATGACTCATCGAGCACCTGGCGTCTAGACAGTCACGTGATCCACAGCTGTTCAATCTCAGATATGACGTCATCATAGTGTCAGTATAAAAAGAAATACAGTCTCGCTTCGGCATCATGTTTGAGTTAGTGCTTCGAAGTTCATTATCTGATTGAGTGTCTACAATATATGTTTATAGTTTGGTGCTTTGCAATAATAATCTTGGAAAATAATGTGAGTACATTTATCTTTATATGGAAACTTATTAGAGTATAGGAAAAATAATTTAGATAGATTTATAACAAAGCTATACAGTGTGTAACTTTTAGAAAAGAAACAAGTGCTTAACCTGAGTCAATTATACGTGACATATCTTTTGTGTACAAATAATAACAAGGCTTTAATAGGGTTTGATAATATTCTAGTCCATAGGTGTTTAATCACCTATGTTTAAGCAGCGTTATGGTTCTTTGTACTAAAAAGCACTATCACTTTCAGTCACCTTGTGTGTCGGTGAGATGTAATTTGGAACTATTGTTAGATGTAATCTGTTTGGTGGATACGTTTGATGGAAACGTTTGGTGGGTACGTTTGGTGGATACGTTTGGTGGATACGTTTGGTGGATACGTTTGGTAGATGCGTTTGGTGGATGCGCTTGGTACACATTCATGGATATGAACGATATATAAAAACCGCTCGAGAACCGCTCAAACCGATATCTGAGAACCCCTCAAACCGATATCTGAGAACCGCTCAAACCGGTTATACCGGTATTTGCGGACGTTAGGTTAGGTTAGTTTTCCGGATAATTCTAACCATTATTTTCCTCTTATTACATCATACATTTTTTAAATACCACGATCTACTGTGCATAGAGTTACCAACTCATGCTATTCAAAAAAGAGTACAAATCCTCTGGCAGACCTATAAAATGCCTGATTATCATTCTGTTCTGTGGTTCAATGCCCTGAAGTTGGCACCTGTGTTCGGTCGGTAATGCAGATCGTATACTTACCGGCCACCCTGAAGTTGACGCCAGTGTGACGTCGCACTGCCTGGCTCAATCGCCCCCATACCTACTGCAGTGTAATAAGGTTTGATTGCTTACAAAAGCCGGCCCATTATCTGAAATTATCTGCTTAGGGTACCCATACCTAGGGAATATTTCATCGTCAAGATATTTACAAATTTGGGCGGCTTCTGAATCGGTAACAGGTTTGGCTTCGACCCACTTCGTAAAGAGATCCTCCAGGATGATAATAAAACGAGTCCCCTGTCTGGTTTCGGGATAGGGCCCGAGTACATCTATACTATGCACCTCGAAGGGGCCTGTAGCTGTATGGGGTCGTTGCGGTGCTGCTGGTTGTATTTGCCTAGCTTTGACAGCGTGGCAAGGTAGACATCTTTTTATGTAATTTGCCACTTGCTTTTTTAAATTCCGGGTGTGATACAACTCCTGTATCGCTCTAGTGGTCTCATCCACACCGGTGCAGCATCTTGTGTGTCATGATAAAGATGTACTACTTTATTAAATTTTCGGCGGGGAATTATTAACTTTTTTTCGTTGTTCTGTAGGCGGTATAGGGTGTTGTTTTCGACAGTGTAATTTTGGAAAAATAAATTTTCTTGCGGAGTTTGTGGCCCTCTAAGTCTGAATTCCTGCCATTGCAGAATTTCCCTTCTGATTTGTTGTGAATGGGCTTGTGCACGTTGTACCTCGATGTATATGTTATGATGATTAATTTGGGTGATTTGTTGGGCTGTAGTCGTTTCAGGGAATAACATTCTACTCTCATCTAAGTCTTCATATGGTTGGTATCCACTAGGGTTATGACTGAGGTAATCGGCGAGTATGTTATCCTTGCCCTGACAATGTTCCACTTCGAAGTTATACTCTTGCAATAAAATGGACCATCGTGTGAGTTTGGATTTACTGTCTTTATTCTTTTCCAGCCAATACAATCCTCTACTGTCAGTTATTAATGTAAATGGTTTGTCTGTGAAGTACGCCTTGTATCTACGAATTCCGTAGAATAAGAAATTATTTGTTTGTTATCAGCATCATCTTTTTGAAAAAGAACAGTACCCAATCCTTGTAACGATGCGTCTACTTGGAGGTAAAATTTCTTTTCAAAATCGGATCTGTGTAGCTTTACTGGTAAGGAAGCCTGATTTTTTATTTTCTCGAACGCCTCTTCACAATCTGTTGTCCAAATGAATTTATTGCCTTTTTGCAATAATTTGGTTAGTGGTTTAGTCAGTGTAGCCATATTCTTTACATACTCCCGTATCCAGTTACATATACCAAGGAAACTCTGTAATAGTCGTTTTGTTCTGGGGGTTGCGAAGTTTTTATGGACCCAAGTGCTTATTCAGTGGAGTGGTAATGCTTTGGTGTATGGTATATCTCAGGTATTCTATTGTATCAGTAGCCATAGTACATTTTTCAGGCGATATTTTTAATCTATGTTGTCTCATCCTCTCAAAGACGAGTTTGAGCTTTGATGGATTAAATGATCTTTGTGTTCTTCAATGTCCTTACTGTACACGATTATATCGTCTAGGTATACTTGGGTAAATTTATGGAAGTGTCCTGCTAGCACTTCTCTAGTCATCGTATTTTGGAAACAACTGGGCGCATTGCGCAAACCAAAGGGTAGGACGTTAAAGTGGTACGTCGCCCCATCAGGGGTGGAAAAGGCATTGTATTTTTTGGATCCCGGGTGCATAGGGATTTGCCAATACCCTGATTTGAGGTCCAATACTGTGAATATGTGAATACTTCTGGGATCTTTGGCAAGGTAGAGGCTTCGCTCCGAGTAATTGAGTTTAATTTACAATAATCCACGAAAAACCTGGGTTTTTTTCGATTTTCTCGATAATGACCGGAGGTGAACTGTATTCTGAGGTGGAGGGTTCAATAATACCATTAGCCAGCATTTCGTCGATTTGCTCGTACATGATTTTGTTTTTTTTTTTCAGGACTAAGTGGGTACGGTCGTTGATTGGTTATGATTTGACTTGTAAGTTCGATTCTATGAGTTGTTGTCAGGGTGGCGTTATTTATTTTCGGGGGTTGAAATAGTTCTGTAAACCTAGGATGTAAAATATCTCTGTGAGATTCGAGAATTTGTATATTATCTGGTATAGTTGGAGTTTCGCTGTTCTTGGCTAAGATGTCCAGTAAATAGTTTTTCTATTTTCGCTCCCCAGGTATACACATTTTCTAGCGTAATCCAGTAGTGCTTTTTCTTTTTTTAAAAAGGGGCTCCTAATATTAACTCTTCATTAAGATCATCTAATATCTGCACTTCGGTAAAAAAAATGTTTTCGTTGATTCGAAAGTGAATAGTAATGGTACCCCTAGACTTGATAGTATTTACCCCACATGCCATGACATACTCATCTACGTCGGGTTTGATGTCTGTATTATTCACACAGGAACTGCGTACAATATTTTTTGTAGCTCCAGTGTCCAATAATGCTTCTATGGTTCGATTTTGCAATTGGATTTTAATACGTGGTAATTTTGAGACTTCTTTAATGTGGTTAATGGATATTTCCCGAGGTATATTGAACAACACATCCAAGTTTAGATCTTCATCTATATTATTTGCATTACCATATGCTTGCATCGTATCTGGATATGTTTGTGGTTTAACATGCGAATTATATGTGGTTTCAGGGCCGAAGTTTACTCTCGCCTGGAACGTTGCTCGACCCTGCCGGAGTTTCAGTCCTATAAGGGTTTCGAGGACACTCGCTATGGTAGTGCCACTGCTGGCAGTATATACATGGGTTAGGAGGTCTCTGATTGTTTCCTTGACTATTTCGATTTCTGTCATCACTGGACGTTCTTGCGATAGCTCCGGTATTACTTGTGCTTGGGCCAGAGTTCGTGATTGCTGGTGGAGTTCTTTTAATAATATTTGTAGTACTTCCTTGCATATTCGCCCTACTACGGCTCTCAAATTTCTTAATCTCTTCTATGTCCTCTTCAATTTGAGAGGCTTTGTTAATTAGCTCTTCGTAATTATTATATCTTTCGACTCGTAGTATTAACCTAACACGCGGCTCTAGCTGATTTATTATAATTCTTGCTTGCGTGTTAAATGCAGTACTAGGTAGTAACCTATCAAACATCTGTTTGTTTTTTGATATAAAGCAGATTGCTGATTCATATGCCGGTTGTTTTTGTCCATATAATCTCGTTAGCACATCCGCTAAATACTCTGGAGAATTATACTTGTTTAAAAATAATCTTATAAATTCGGCGTATTTAATGGTTAAGTTTGAATTTTGGTTAAACCATTCCCTGGCTTTTTGTTTGAGTTGATCTCCAATCATCGCAATTCTCTCTTGATCCTCCCTGATATCAGTTTCCTCGAAAAATCTGTTCATTTTCTCCACAAAGCTTGCCGGGTTCTCATAATCCAGTCCAGCAAATTGATATGGTATGACTCTCTTTATGTTATTCCATCTCTGTTTTTGTTTGTCCCGTTCGGTGAACTGTTTTAGCACGTTAGTCATTGACTCTGCCATTTTTAGAAAAATCTCCTCCGTAGATTTCTCTTTTTCCATTGTTGGATTCGGTTCATTTTCTATTCTTGACGAGGTATAAAATCCGAGTTCGTTACCAAAGTCCTCGAGTCCATTTCTATTCACCTCAGTAATGTCGAGTCATTTGTTATTTCGCCATAAGTCTTGTCATCTTGTTGCTTCGTAGTAGCCCCACGTTCTTGGGCGCCATATCGTACCATCCCTCTTTTCTTCGCTTCTTGGTTCGGCATATTTGGCTCTTCTGCCATGATTTTTTGATCCCAGGATAGCTCGATAAAATTTATACAACGTGAGACTCAGCATAGATATATTGAGTTTCCCAGATACGTCTAACGAAAGGTCTTCGCGCCACACCCTGTATACATCTATAAAAATTAAATAAGTGCTGCAATCTATCGTGACAACGAATTATTAAATATGTTAAATGGTATTTTACGAAGGAAATTGTTTTTTATAAACGAAATCTGGATAAAATGAAAACGAGGAACACGAAACCACGAAGAAAATACAATATAATTTTTAAAAACATTTTTCGAAAAAAAAATTTTTTGAAAATCGATAAAAAAAAACCTTGTAAGTACACGAACGCGGTTCGTCATTCGATAGCCACGTTTCTCTTCTGTCACGTGGAATAGAGGAGATATTCTTCTCATTGTAGGATATCGAGATATGGCGGTTTAGTGAGAGGGTGCACCAAACGAAGCCAAATACTGATACTTCGTCATTACACCCACTTCCGATTGAGATACGAAAAAATCGAGTATATTTTCGAAATCAGAAGGGTCGATTTGGTAAAAAGTGATACAATTTTAAAAGAAAAATAACAGAAGTAATACGAAAGTAGTATTTAACGGAGTTTTTAAGTTTGCCTCGTCTAGGGATGATAACATAATCATTACGTTTGTTAAATCACAGTTAGAATATACAAGTCTTATTTGGGCACCTTATTATCAGATACATAAAACCAAACTTAAAAATGTTCAGCTTTCAATTACATTTTTAAATAAGTAAAATATTTTCTACCATATCTAAATGTTATGAGTTTTGATTTATTTTAAATAAAATTACTTGTTTCGAGTGATTACTTATTAAAACAGTATTTAAACCAGTAATTCTCCAAATAATTTTATTCTAAATCTAATAAAATCAGGGAAGTACTTACTTCCTTGTCAATTAATTTAAAACTCACAACATTACAATATTATATTACATAATAATGTTGTAATATTACGGTTTTCACACAATAATAAAAAACTTTATCCCATATCTCAGAGCAAACTTAAGCATTGCATTATATGTTGAAAATAATAAATTCCCTGACTTTTCTAGTTGATATTTTATGTTTTGATTTAGACTTGGTTAACTGTCATCACATGATATGTATGTGAATATATTTGGATGGAGTGGTAGGTGTAATAATGTATATCTCTTTAACCATCCCATAATCGGAATTCAAATTACTGCAACTTAATGGGAATATTCGTTGTATAGGTATTGACTTTCCTTCACAGACATTTAATGCTTTGGGAAAAAATGTGAAAGATAACATAGTAAATATATATCAGTAGTGGTCAGAAACACACCGTAGTGCCCTCTTTGGGTCTTTGCTACTATCTGTCTGACAATTATTGTCTAATTGACAGACAGATAACGACCGCAGGCGCCATTATAGTGGTGACCTCTATTGTCTTTGAGGAAGACAATCCTACTTATTTATTTGAAGGAGATGCCGAAGTAATGCAATGCCAGCCGGGGCACATTTCCCGTGGAGTAGTTGTTTTCGGCATCTCCTTCAAGTAAATATATACTTCGGCCCTATACATATAACCCCCAAATGTAGTCTAAGATGCAATTTGAAATACTAAATCGATTATAGGTATTCGTGCACAGCTGATTGAGAATAAAATAAATTTATGTATTAAATAGCCCAGAAGAAAAACAGTTTTTACACATTTTGTATAGTTTAACTCTCTTTTCTCTATAAATTAATGACAGTGGATATTCTTGAAAAATAAAGTCATTTTGGAGCAATAAACATAAACGGCAAAAACCGTGTGTTTTGATTTCGGTGGGTGCACTGCACTGCATTGCAGCCGCAAATATGTACCCACACTTTTCTTACTCTGGTTGGTCGTAGAGAGAGGGTGATCCATTCAGTGCTTTTGAAATTTAATTTATCTACCACTTCGCCACGATCGCACATGTTCAGTGTGACGATACGTTAACAGACTTCACGTTGCTAGTAATTATAGGGCATTTATTATACGATATAGACATGACTGAAGTAAATTCTCGTTTACAGAGTGAGCAAAGTATAGAATATTATTTAGTGACAATATTTGAAAAAATAGAAAATATAAGATGTGAATCTGTGAATGTGGTAGTTAACAGTAAAACACAGATGCGAGTTGAAATACGTACCCTAGAATTTTGGAGATCGGTAATTTCTGAGTGTTTCGCTTCTTTTATATACGTTTTTTTTTGTTTGCGGTGCTGCAACTGGTGCGGAATTAAGTGCTTCAGTACCATCTGTACTTCTTGCAACATCCTTAGCTACTGGTTTCGTTGTTACATCATTAACCCAAAGTTTTGGACACATTTCTGGTAAATTTGAATTTTCAAACTTTATATTAACACTGACGTAGTTTTCCACATATCACCACAACACAATACTGCACTCGACGCGCGTTACATCAACCAAATTGGCATCATCTGGAGATGATTAAAACTATTATTCAGTTTTAATCATCTCCAAACGATGCCAACTTGTGCCATATAGTGTTTTGATGTTATGTGGAAAACTACGTCAGTGTTATCTTTACATCAGAAGTTCCAACCCCTTTCAAGAAGACAATATTATTTCAGACTTGATATTCAGGCTTTTCCCATTAAAAAACAGTACATATATTTCTTTTAAAAATAAAATTTTCTAAGAACAACATTAAAATGTCCCAAATTGGTTTGAATGAATTAACTTCAATCATTATTAAATCTTTTAAAAGTCATTTTTTTCACTTGTATATATTTTAGGTGCTCATGTGAATCCCTCGGTTTCGATAGCCATGGGTGTAATTAAAAGAATTTCTTTATTGAGGACTATTCTATTTGTTGTGGGTCAGTGTGGGGGAGGCATAGCTGGGGCGGCGTTACTTTACAGGTAAGTTGTACACAATACAAATACCTACCTCTCTAACTGTGGCGTACCTAGATCCTTTTAATTTCTGGATGGAGTTTTTACCTAAACAAACCAATTATAGAAAATTTCATCTACTTCCTGTGTTAACTTTTGTGCATCCCAATCAAATATAGATATTTTTTGTTGAAGTACAAATTGTACATACGTATTTTTGCGTGGGTTGGTGATGTAGATAAGTTTTTTATGGTTTTGGGCTAATTTTATTTTTCTAGGAACAAAATTATAGCCAAGGTTATTATTATTACTACATAAACCAGAGGTAAAACCTTAATATATAAGAACATCACTGTAATTGAAAACGGTTTCTTCAAACAGAAAAGTTGAATGTTTCTTAGTGTTTCCGCTCTCTTAAACGTCACGCCGAATATGATGGCATAGGTATTCATAAATCATTATAGTGTTCGAATAACAGTTAAGTTAAATTATGTAGTCCATGGTTTTGATATAAAAAAAATTAAAATTAAAATCACAATTTTCAGTTTATCCAGATATCGTCAATAGTTTCATTTTAATACTGCAATTTTTTCCCAAAGTCACTGACCTCATAAGGTAAATGAGATTTCCATGGTGAGGCTCGAGACACGGACACCTTGTAGATATACAATGTATACTATTTAATTTCAATAGTTCAGATATCCGTTACTTGTGTGGTTTCAGGTTAAAATCTTTAACTGCAACTTAATTGGTCATTGTTATTAATTTAAAATAATAATAATCATAATTTGTGAGATAATCTTTTACTTTTGATTCGATGAAAACTGAGGTGTTAGTCCCTCTTTAGTAGATGGGCGGTTTTATAAATATTAAATGCCATTCTTTATGTTCCAATCATAAGAATAACTACAAAATAATTCAACTTGCTATTTAGCAGACATTGTGTTGCTCTGATAATAAAAATAAATAAATACGTAGGTATATTAGAAATAACGCTGACTTATTTGAAAACCTGCGAAAATTCTACTTTAAATTTATGGCTTTTAAAATATCGAGAAAGCTTTGTATCTTTTCTACGAAAGTGAGTGTTATGTTGGAATGTCGAATTTATACTTGAAAGCGATTTTACCTTTTGTGAAGAAAGAACTCGACTAACACCTGCTCGTTTCAGCTGTTGCCGATGCACATCTTTTGCTGCTTGGGTTTATACAAACCGCTCCAGAAAATTATTTTCTACCTAGGTAAAATTTCTTGTCGATTATATTGTGAAAGTTGTCAATATAACTTCTATTAGGCGTAAGCCCCGTTTTATGAAAAGGCTGTGGTAAAGAATAGTCAACTTCTTATTTTTAGCACTATCTTTTATTCATAAAAATAAAAGGTTTATTATATTCGCAAAAATATAAAACTTAACATAAAATATCAGTCTACTATCTTAAGAGGAACTAAAACGTAACTCTTTATTGATCAGTATCAAATCTAAATAACAACAGTTGACCTGGTATTTTTAATAATTAAATAAATAATATTGAGTAACTTAAAAATGTATTTCTTCGTTGTGCATTTTTCTCTGCAATACATTTCTGCGTTGTGCAATTTATCTGATTTATCACATTTATATTATATCACTAGTAGTACATCATAAAGTCTCCCCCCTATTATTATGGTCCTTAAATAATTATGTGCCTTCAAGGTTTGAAAAGCTTCTCTTGCGGTCTGTCGAGGGTTCGGAGAAGTGTGTGTTTATTATACAAACACAAATTGCCAACTAAATACTTTTTTATTACTCGCTGCACAACTTGGGTTACATGTATTTCAGACTAACGCTGTGTTCTAGGCTAGAGTTCTAGCCAGAGGGTTACAAGTACAAGACAATATGTTGCGCACGTTAAAAAACGCTGTTTGTGCCAACGAGGTTGGTTTTATTGATAGGCGCGATCACGTGACACGCGGTGTTCGCCCAAATATGAACTTTAGCCAATTAGAACGTGCCAAGGAACGAATGTTGTAAAAGTTACGTTTTGTCATATGTTAATAACCTTTCCGGGTAAGAACAAACTGCAGAGTCAACGAAAAAGAACTGGGACGTGCGTTTGATATGCTATTCGTCTCTTTTTACCTAGCAATCCAAGTTATAATAAATAAAATATAATTAAATGAAATATTTATCTATGTACACCTTTCGGAACGAAAAGGGTGTAAAGGAGTTTAGGATTTTAGAACAGGTCACGAGGTAGGAATAATGTAAAATATTTTAATAGCTTTAAAATACTCGTTAGCATTTCTTTTAAATTAGTTTTTTTTTATTAAAAATAGATCTAATTCTATTGCGCAAATTCAATTCTAGCTCATTATATATAAATATAATGAAATATTCAGTTCAAGATGTTCTTTGTAAAAAGTGTCTATACGCCTTATCGAGTGATAGCCTATGCTAAGTTTGCGCTCCAGTTTTCGCTATTTTTAAACTAGAAACGTGGATGTGAAACTTTTTGGGAATGAATGGAATCTTTTCCATCAGATTTTATGTAGTGTAATTATAAAAAGTTATTTAATATTTTTAGTATTAATAAAGTGTATTATATTAGAGCTCAGAATGTGCCGTCTAGTAGAGTAAACGTATATACGAAAATTATTGAAATCCAGTGGCATCGGAATCAGGGAAGACCTGACAAAGATTAATCAACAATTATTGAAGAAAGCCATCAAAATATGTATAGACCGTGGACGGATAAATATATCCCAAAATAAATAAATCGACGGAAACCTACAAAAAATTATCGGTAGATATGATAATTTGACACAAAGTACTGACTGACGGTCATTTCTAAATGATGTTTTTTTAATTTTCTGAAATTTCTGAATCTTCTGAAGTCTAAGAGACAATATTTTTATCTAATTTCTAGACTAATCTTTCACCGATCTCCTCTCCCATAAATTTATTATAGTTTCCCATAGTTTCTGTATTATATACAGAAACAAGTCTGCGTAGATAAACAAATGCTTTAATGCTCAAGTCAAATATTCTTTAATTTATATTTAAATTAATTTCTTTCAAAAAGCGTATATAAAATTTGAGTAATTTTCTAATTTCAGATTGTCAACTTTAAGTTATCAAGGAAATTTGTCAGCTATTATTATGTACTCTGGTATCAGTGGCCCGTGGGAAAGATTTGAAACTGAATTTGTAATGACTTTCACTATCGTTTTCTCATATTTGGTTTCCATGGACACTTATCGCAGGTGGATTGGAACTTCTTCAATAGCAATTGGTTTCACTTATTCAGCATGCTCCTTTGTTTCAGTAAGTACCTAGTTAATTAATGTTATTGTTACAATAGATTAAGTGCAGAAGGAGCTAATATATTACTCTGTATTTTTTATATAATAAGGTATTTAAATAGGTATTTCAAATATTTGAATACGAAAATAATTGTATGCATTAAGACACGATCAGTCCTTATTTCTAGACAATTTCTTTGCCACATTAAGACACAAGTTTAATTTGAGCCCTTAATTCTTAACAAATTAAGTTACCTCGTACTGAGCCAACACATAATGTAGAGCTCTTAATCCAGAACAACTGAAAACTATTTCATTTCCAGCCTTTCGGGGGCGCCCACCCTCGAGATTGCAATGTACAGTTGTTCGTGTGAGAACTGTGAGAAGCAGGATCGCTGCAAATGTAGGCCTACTTTTCGGAGAGTTTGATCCTGAGATTTATTGATCGTCATGGCGTAAGGCACTCGGATCGGAAATTGGGCTCTGATGAGGTCCCCAGGAACCATGGTATCTCACGCGATCATTTTGATTTTGGACAACCAGATTTTGCGCCCCATCAACAACTGGCCCTCGACGAGGTGGTCACCCAGCCGAGCGATCCTCATTCGTGAACCATTACACTCCCCGTATAGATATAGTTCGTGTGGAGGTAACCCTGCCACGTTCTGATCCACGTGATCCACGTAACTGATGCGGATGCTTCAGCAATACTGCTTCGTTCAGACATTCGTCCGTGTGGCTTAGAAGATCAAGATCAACACACGCTTCCTCGAATGTATGTATCCCTTTGAATACCGTCCGCGATTCTAAGAGCCTCGAATAAAGTAGCCCCTCTTACGTGATACAGCAACATCCTTAAATAGAAAAGTTCGAATTGACCTCGAGTGGGGGGTTCATCACTCTGCCTATCATTTTTGCCACCTGACGAAGAGGCCGCCACGAACAAACACGACTTTCCCGCACGAAGTGCTCGGGAATCTCGCCGTAGCGATACTGCCGAGCTACTGGATTGGAATCGTGTAGAATAAAGTACGCTTCCAATTTGGACCTACGATTGAGATGATTTTTCAACTGTTGTAAATCGTCTTCTTCCTCGTACATGAGATAATTCTCTCCGGGTAGATGAATCAGCAGAGTAATGACCGCGTGGGACCTATCCCACAATTTAAATTCAAGGAGACGCCACGCCGCCTCCGTAGAACTAACGTACCTACAATCCAGATAATGCTTCACCTCGTCCACCTCGAAGCGACTTGTCTCACCAACGTGACCATCCTCGCAGATGGTTGTACAATCGGGCCCCTTCGTCACGTATTTATAGAGATATTTAAGGGTATGAATGTTGCCTACTACTTCGAAATTGATGTACGTGTGGTATTTAGCCAACGCGAACGGATTGTACGGCATGATCCTGGTGTTAGCGATCGTACAATTTTCTAATGAAATGATTATCTCTAGGACGCCGATAAGTAGGACGGCTAGATGGTACGCTCCGCGTAATCTTTCGGGAAGAACTTCTTACATCTGCCAGCTTCCATACAAGCGGCAGCGGGATTCATTGTAGCGCACGGGCGATGGACCTGATGGGCGGCCATCAACCCGTACAGTCGAGGTTGAGCATTATCGTCGGGAATTATGGCGGAAATTATTTCGTCGACCTTTTCCACCGTAACCAAATTATCATCTGAGGTAAGTCACAACGATGTGGGCGTGCGGAAGGCATCGCTTTTGAAATTCGACGACATTATGGTAATTTCTAACAACCCCGAAAATTTGTTTTTGTACCATGTCGTCGATGAATTCTACTAATTTTATTCTAAATACGCGGCAAACTAGATCCGGTCTATTTTCCGCTTTTTGATAATACTCTAAATTGTTTATAATTTCTGGCCATTTAGGGTTACAAGTGAAAGAAATGAAAAGATCGGGTTTACCGTCTCTGCCCCCCCCCCCCCCCCTCCGTAAAAGCAGAAGGTAGAATTACTGCGAGACCCACCCTTTCGGCGTGCTCTGGATAATTCGCGACTATTCTGTTTATCGTTTTATGTCGAATCTAAATCTTTCTTGGTGTTGCCGGATTCACCAAAGCATATCGGCCTCCACACGTATCCACGCGTCTACCAGATATTGTTGAAATGATTTCTCACCGTTGTGTAACAAAGAAAAATAATCATGAGACTGAATTCAGAACCTATAAGGAACCCTCATAGTTATTTTATGACCATTATATCTTAAATTCATCGCAAAACCGTCCTCAGCCATAGGAAACAACAGTGGGTATACTATAGGATAGCACATTGGATTCAAATTTTTTAATTTGTGCCGCCTTTCGACCTTCACCTGGTACGTCTCTGATATAACTTAAGATCGATGTCGAAAGGTAGTTCCATGCTGTAAAAGACTCCGGCTATTTCGCTTCTACTCTCGGGCATACTGACTCCCTCCTCTGGGTGTTCATGTTGCCCGATCTGGAAAATGCTATTATGACGTCGTCCCTAATTGGCCTTTCGCCCCTTCGATCGGCCTCCTCACGCAAGACCTCTCCGATGGTCTGAAATGCCTGTATATACCTGTTGTGCCGGCGAAAGCACCTTTCCAACAACTCCAAAGTTACTGGGGAGACTCTATTCTCCAAGGAATCGTTCCTCCTCTCCAACACTTCTTCGACATCTAAGAAATAATAATGCGATAACACTGGACGTAACAATTCCTCGGCCGTGGGAACGCCCACAGTGAAATGATAGATTTGGCTGCAGATGCTGAAACACCACCTACCTTGACCCTCTACCTCATGATTAGGAGTAGAAGTTTTAAACGATGCCATAGCGAAGAGACTGTTCGCCGCCCTGATATTAGCGAGAAACTCATTGCTCCTCTGAGTGTTCTCGGTATACAGGGCTCTCAACTCTCGAGGGCAATGAAGACGTTCGACCGAAACTCGACCATTCTTGCAACACGACAACCTAATGCCCGCCCTGTTTTTCGGCGCCTTCTGAAAGAATTTCGCCTCGCACTGGCCGCAACATTCATTCATAAGACCGCAGGAATTCGATACAACCTCCAGTTCGGCAACCGTCTTGCCGATGCCCGTCTGATAAGTGACACGGCGCGGTATAACGGCCAGTAGCAAGATATGTTTTAACTCGAAAAATTACCCAAAATATTATAAAATACCTTTTTTTTTAAATTGAGAAACCAACTCAAGATAAAAAGAAAGGCAATTTTTTAAAGAAGTTTCTAGGTGGGTTTTCAATTAACTCTCTTTTTAACTCGTTAAGCGATTCGGATGCTGCAACACCCAAATAGATTTTATCCAGTGCTATAAAATGACTGGGGTGTGTATGATTTAAAAGAAATACATTATTTGTTTTTACATAAACTACATCTAAGAAGTTGCTGCACAGATTTTTTAATAATGTTTCAGTTTGTGGCTTTAATCTATGGAGGAGAGGTGTTTCTGATTGAAATATTAAATTAAAATCTATTAATAAACTTAAAACATATGCCATGAATTCAAGATAGTTTTGAAAACTTATTGTTAATAGCAGATAACATTTCGTCATTTGTTTTGGACGGATCTTTTAAGCTTAATAATCGCAGATATGCTTTAAGAGGTTCAACCTGCTCAAGAATTCTGTCCACGCATGCTTTTAATGATAGCCACCTAGTAATGGCAGGTGATAAAATTTTATGAATTTTTACATGGAAGAAATCTTGGAATTCTCTAAATTTCTGTTCACTACCAAAACTCCGGCTGAAATGTGATCCGATATTCCTCAACAGATCTTGGCAGCTTCAGGCAAGCATGGGAAGCTGCTAAATGGATTGAGTGGCATGAACATTTTATAGATACAACGGAAGGTAAATCTGCTTTCGGAAAAGTATAGACGGAATTGTGTTCCCCAAAAACAACATTACACGTATCAGCTGAAAATCCCACAAGATTTTGAAATGGAATTTTTTTGTCAATTATAGATTTTTTTAATGCATTATAAAGGTCTTCAGCTTTTTTTGAACACATTTCCACTATATCAAAAAATTGTGTTAGTACACTTGGTCTCTTTACAAAAGTAGATAATGGTAAAGGCACACTGTTTTGTCGAACCCCTATCAGTGGTTTCATCCATGATGATAGAAAAAAAGGTCCCATCTTCTTTCAATTTAGCGAATATCTCATTTCCGAAATTTTCGCCCAACCCTTGTTTCATCATGGCTGTTGCTTTGGTTCTTTTAATACTAAGGTTTCTTCCTATTTTTGAGTCTAGAAAAAAATCTCCGCATAGTGGGCTTAAAACGTCCATTAATACAAATGGAAGATTCTTGGTTGCCAGAAGTCCACACAGTTCAGTTCTGCTCTTTTTGTAGCCTCAGAAATTGGATTTACTTCAAGTTCATACATTTTTTTTGCTGATTATTTTATTCATATTTGTCTTGTGTTTATTGCTATTGCTATGTTGCCGTATTATGTTTTTATGAGCATTTATGTCTTGGCAACATAGCTTACAAAATGCAAATTCATTTTCCTTTTTATTAGAAGGCCCTAACCCACCTTTAAATTTGGGAACTTCCATCCAAGCTGAAGAAAATTTGTTTTTCTTCACATAGCTCTTCTTTTCAGAACTAAAAACAAAGCTTGTTCGTTATAAATGTTGTCTGATAAAAGACCTTTTTTCTTTCAATAACAGACGTTCCTCTTCTTGAAGAGGTTCTTGCTCGGGTTGTTGTTTGTCAATAATTATTAAATTAGTTTCGGTTGAATTTATTGGTAATGATGATGTGTCTTCTGGTTCTGATTCCAAGCTTAATGTGGGCAACTGATGATTATCATCGTCAACGGATTTTTTCAAAAGGTTTCCTTTTTTATAAGATTTTTTATTTTTATTGTTGCTTGAACTTGACAGGGATGTTGCGGGTTCTGGATGAAGTCCCGAGCTTGACGTAGAGCGTTCCTCTTCAGAATCCTGAAAAGTGAGATATGGTTTTTAGAAAACATATTATTAGTTTATATTATGTAGCAGAACAGTTACCTGTGTAACAGTACAACTTGTGGAAGGCTTTACTTTAATTAACCACTTGTAATTAGGTAATTAAATTAAATAATTTTCATTAACCATCACCCTATAGGAAACTACCACCAAATAGATACCGTACAATAACTAAGTACAAAGCCACATAACACTAAAAATAAAAATTACATTGCAATTGCAGTTATAACTTGAGCACATGTACCTACTTAACAGAATTAAACCAAACCAAGGTATATCAATAGAATAGAGGTACTTATTCAATTTCTTAGAATTAAAACATGCTAGAAAGCGAATTATACCTAATAAACACTTACCTATTTAGCAATTAAATATTGTCACTTGAATCTTGAACTCCTTGAACAGAAAAAAACACAAAACTTTATTTTTACCTCGTGTCAATTAAAATCTACGATACTCTATACTCTAAGTCTTCTGTGACGATTGACGATACTACGATACGATTCTCTATCATCTGTGGATACGATACACAAACAGATCACATAGTAGTGAGCCGTAGTAGTAACCGGAACCGGTCGCCCGGCCCGACCGGTTCCGGTTACTTTACTCAAATTTTATTAGGCGCCACTGTGGTACCTAAATATCGATATCGACTGAGGAAGTGATGAAAAAACCCGAAATTACCCGTTAAAAAAATACCCGCCATTTACCCGAAGGACTATTAAATTACCCGCATTTCGGGTAATGACCCGGCAATTGCCAACACCGATAACGGCGTGCCTACGACTGGGAGGCGCGACGAAGGCAGCAACAGGTGGAGTAGGAGGAGAACGACTTCGAACAGGGAAAATGCTGCCGTCGGTACCTGGATTGGAAATTCCTTGATTTAATTGACCAGTAACGATAGGATCAATGACTACAGAAAGGTCTCGGGGAAACGTCGCATCGATGCAAATAGTTGCGAATATTTTATAGCGTGTGTTATTAATGTAGATAACTTCATTTATTTATTTTTGCCCGAACCTTCGTTTATGATTTTAGTTATAAAATCGCAGAATTATAGAAAATTTTCACTTAGTTTGTTTTTAATAATTGAGCTGTATTTCTTTTGTTTTTTTAATATTTGATAATTTGCACACAGTTGCGGATATGTATTTTGTGTTTCTTTATCATATAACATTTAATATATATTTTCAAATCAGTATTTGGACATCGTTGCAATTTTAGTAGCTAGTAGGTATATCCAGTGTACCTACTATCTTTTTCACTGAGTTATAATAAATTCTACTAGTATTAGATTATTGGGAATATACTATTTTGTTTATCATTAAAGTTTTGCTGTATTTTTTAATTTAACTTTAATTTTATTTTTGAAAAGCTACATAATGGCTAAGAAATACATTTCGAAAACTGATTTGTTTAAAACTATATCAGAAATGTTTCCAAGAGTTTTAGTATTGACGACAATTTGGAAGTTTTCACAAAAATATCGTAGACACTCGTTAAAACCAAATATAGATAAATTAAAAACCATGAGCCCTTCAAGAGTGCAACAGAGTGCGATAAAAAAGATTTTTTTCCAGATACCTAATAAAAGATCGGCTTGGATCTTATGCTTTGTAGCAACCGGTGGTATGCCGATTCGACTCGTTGAAAACTGTGCATGGTAGCTTTGAGATTCATTTAATATTTTCAGTTTATATATATATATATATATATACAGTCTGTCCATAAAGTAACAAAGTAACCCCCCCTGCTAACTTTTGAACGAATCGAGTTAGAGAGTTTTAACAAAATACAGGGTGAATCACGTAAAATGAAGTTGATTTTGACGATAAATTCCATTCTTCAAATTCAAAGGTGGCGCCACGGGCGCTGTCAACTCAATTTTTTTAAAAGGGAAAGTGTGCTATATTGCACCTCATTTAAAAGGTAATTCAATTCTCTACATTCTCGTTTTTGAAAATGACAATCGAGTTATCCGTTCTCTAGTTACAAGCGTTTGTATTAACGATATTTAAAAATTTTGCTTTTATCAAGTCTCCTTGCCTTGCTTGCCACTATCACTGAAACGTCAATAAGGTTCGAGAAAGTAGTTTAGCGTTTAATTTAAGAGTGTTTGAAAGTGTCTACAGGTTTTTTTCTTATTTTTTTTAAGTTTTCGATTTGATAGATTTGATAGATTTAAGAGGAGAGCGGTACTTAAGAAAAGAAAACTGTACCGTACTGAAATCGTAAGCTAGAGTAGACCCGCTGGCCCGGTGTGGATTTTTATTAACATATATTTTTCTATTGTTTCACTAATAACCATATTAGTGCAATCAGGCAATTTTTAATTCAAATAATAACTAAAACCCTCCCTATAACCACCTTATTTGTAACGAATTAGTCGGGAGTTTAAATGCTTGGAATAAACTTCGCAAGTCCAATGTAAATATTCGATTCTTAAACTGTGTCTTTATGTTGGCAAGACGATAGAATGTCAAATGTCCCCTTACTTGTTTATTTGTCGGAGGATTTTTATTGTTTAGTGGTAGGATGACATGAGGATTGATTTTGGAGATTTTTATTGTTTGGGTTAGCGGTGGATTTTCGGATTAAAATTTTTTAGAGATAGGAAAGTGTAAGGGTTGTGATTTTGTGTTTTTGTTTAGGGATGGTTTGGATTATAATTAAGGGAGGGATATTTGGGATGTATGACCAATTTGGGAGTTAAAGGGTCTATGAGGGTAGGATTTGTGTTCTATGAGTTACTGAGCGAAGCGAGGGATTAATCTTTGAAGTAAGAATTCAGATATTTTTGGGGTGCCTCTAATATTGTGTAATAGTGAGTTAGGCTTTGAAAGTGGAAGGTTATAAGCGAGTCGGAAGACTTTGTTTTGGATAGTCCGGATAATTTTTTGGTTGGTGGAACTAGTTATAGGGTAGGTACCATAACGGGAGCGGCTTAAGTTAGGATGGGTCTAATGTTTGCTTCAGTTATCGTCGCAGACACATTATTTCTAAATGTAAAATATTTGTCTAATATAACTCAGATATTTTAAGTTGTCTCTTGTATATACTATCATATTACTGACTCACAGGTATTTTTTGGTAAAAAGGGTGTGCTGGTGTTTTCTGCGGATTTACGATAAGTTCGGAATCTTTGTTAAAGTCTATTATGTCATCAGTTTAGTCTTCTATAAGCGTGTAGGGTTGCGGATAAGTTATTATTGTGGTCTCGTCTGCGTATAGCGCTAAGGTGGTCCTATGTTCGTCGGGGTCTGGTATGTCTGTGGTGTATAATATGAATAGCACGGGTCTTAGAGAGAACTCTTGTGGAACACTGGATAGGTTAGGGGTTAAAGAAGAGCATCCCCTTCGACATGTACTCATCATTTATACATCAAATAGTAGCCTCTATTACAAAACTAGCTCTATTACCAAACTAGCATAAAATCTCAAGATATGTGCAACAAATGCACTAATATTAGACTTTTAAATATTTCTAAACTGTCTTTATTGATTTTACACCACGTTTTACATATTTTAGTTATAATTGTCTCATAAAAGTAAACAACAAATCATCTATTGCACAATTTGTGTCTTCAAAGTTTTTAGGAATCCATCTTTACTATGAACTGACTTGGAACGAATGCTGCTTTTTGTGAAAAGTTGTTATTTATCTGTTTTATTTTCAAGCAAATTTTGTATCTAAAGTTAACTATGGTATAATGTTTGAGGTGCTTATAATGAGAGTATATTTAAAATTCACAAATGGTTACGTTAAATCTAAAAAACATTTTCAAGACTCATAAATAACTTTCATCATCGTTATAATACAATGTGTATGTATTGTTACACAATAAAACAAAATATGAAGAGTGTCGGTGATACATATGAATTTAAATCATACACTCAAAAATTGTTCAAGTGTTAGAAGAGTTGTTGCAGTGTAGCAAACCTTTTAATTAATTAGTTTCTTTGATTATTTCATTCATTTTTAAGATTTTCTGTATCTGTATGTGGTTTTATATAAGTAGGTATCTTTTTATGGAAATAATCAAGGTTTCTTATCTTATTTGTATTTTTTTTTTATTTTAATATCATTTAGCAGAATACAAATTTTATTGTTGTTATTTTTATGGTTGAATTGTTGAAGCCATTTTCTCTGTACCTTTGTACTTGGTGCGCAATAAAAACTTACGTAATTACTTGGTATAAGTAGCTTAGAAGCTCGGTGGCCGAGCGGTTAAGACGTCTGGTTTTTAATCGTTCTACCCGATTGATGACGGTTCGATTCTCACCGTGGTCAACTTTTTCTAATTGCTCCAATATTAAATCTGTGTGTATAAGGCTGGTAGCGTTCTTAATATGTATGTATGTATGTATAACAACCTACTGTACACTTGAATTAATAAGGTTTTCCAGGTTTCCCTTATTCTCGTACTAAATGGTAGTTAAAGTTATAACATCGTAAGTCGTTCCTGGGCGCACTCGCGGCCCGCAAAATAATAATATGCCGCTCCCTCTCCCACACAAGTCTCTGACTTCCGGGCTCATCACTAAGATGAGAATGAGGGATAGAGATATTATTATATTATTATTAAGTATTTATTTTTTGATTTGCTGTATTAAAATGAGGAAGATAGAGAACATACCGATTAGTTGTAGTCAATAACTTCAATAACTTTACTTTTAAGAATTAGGTAGCTAATATTTTGTTAATTAATAATGTTGTTTTTATTTACAGATGCCACTTCTAAATCCAGCTAGATCATTAGGACCTTCTTTTGTCTTAAATAAATGGGATAATCACTGGGTTTATTGGATGGGACCTTTATTAGGAAGTGTAACCGCTGGTTTAATATATGAACGCGTTTTTAATCCCAAACATCAAAAATTTAATAAGGAATTACCAAATGATGAATCGTCAAGTATTCATTCAGATGAAATCTATAATTATGATGATCCAGACAAACCTACACCACCAAAATTTTATGGATCCACTTATAACAATTACAGATCCAATACTACTGGCGCTGCACATAACTACTCTGGAAGCATACACTCTGTTCCCTCTGTGAAATTAGAAATAAACGAATCTATATATGCAGGTACAAAATCTTTATATTGCCGTTCACCACCTTCAACAAGAGCTAATTTAAATCGATCACAATCTGTTTATGCTAAATCAAATACGGGTATTAATAAAGATATTCTACCAAAACCTGGGCCTTTGGTTCCAACACAGTCTATGTATCCCTTGAGATTTCATCAGCACAGTTATGTTCTGAACCAAAACTTACAAACTCAGCTGCAGCAAAAATGTGAGAATGGCTACGGTGTAAGGGGAGTGACGCCTGGAATGTCTACTAATAGAACTGAAAGTCATAGCAGTAGAGAACGCCAAAGAGACAATTGCTTAGAAAACCAGAGATCTACTAATTATTCTACCACAGATCGAAAAAGAAAAGATAATTATTCCACCATTGAAAATCCTTACGGTACAGCAAATAATACTGCTTCCGAAATTTCTTCAAAGTTTGAAGAAAACACAAAACCTAGTCTATATAACAGACCTGAATTAATGTATGGAATGAAGGGATCACAAAGCCGCAAAGTGACTCCTCAGTCTGATGATTCCAGTTACACCTCTCACGCAGGTAACAAGAATTCAGGAAATACCTCGACTGGTAATAGTACATGTCACAATTATTCACAAAATACTGGACATTATCCACCAAAATCGAATTCCACCAGTCATTCAGGGTTACCTGGTTTAAGAAATATTAATAGTTCTGAAACAAGATCAAGCCAGACTTCTCAATTATTAACGAACACTTTAAATTCCAATACCATCACCAGTGTACCCCAATTCCTCTAAATTAGAAAAAATATAAAACAAAAAGTGCTTTTGAATATATTTTTCTAAAATTAAATAATGTAATTGTTTTTTATACAAATGACTGAAATATATTTTGACTTATTAATATTCATTTCAGAAAATGTTCCCAAATGTCATTGATATTAATTCCAATTTCTTATAGTAGACCTACTGGTCTACTATAAGAAATTTTTTCTAGTAGTTTTGCTGGTTCGTTGAGAGATAAGGACATACTTTTAAATACAAATGTAACTTTTATTTTTTTTTTAAAAGTATATCCTTATATCTCAACGAACTAGCACAGATCAATAAATAACAACATCGGTATTATCATCGGTACAAATATTTGGCAAATAAAAATTAAATGGCACTATACAGAAATTTATAAATATGGAATATTCATAAAAAGTGGTGAAATGTAATTAGTGTGCAAATAATCTAACTTCTGTGTCCCCGAATCCCCAGTGAAACCCCAGTGTCAGAGAGTCCGAGAGAATTTTCTCGTCTACTTTGACTCGAGCGTATTCAGCAGACTATCGGGCGCCGTGTAGGAAATTAAAAAAAACAAAACGTTAATTGTCCGATCTGGACGAGAGACCCTGCCCTAAATTATAATATCAATAGAATTTATCTTTCATCTAAGCCTATTGAGAGGGGTTTTATGTCTTACCGTTCGGTTGGGAGACATACTCGAATTGAGAGGATAAAATAATTGTAACGACAAATTGCAAATCGCGATTACATAGAAAATATTATAAATTTCCGAGTGAATATTTTTATTCGCTTTAACTCGAGCGTATTCAGAACATCACGAAATATAAAATGGCACGTTGCACATTTTTCCGATCTGCGCACCGTTTGAGAAAAAATAAAGAAAACATCGACAATAATTGTCAGATGTGGACGAAAGACCCACTATTTCTCGTTTGCTTTAACTCAAGCGTTTTAAGAAGACCATGAAAATTAAAAGAGCCACACATGGCGCTGAGAAAATCCTTTCGGAAAAATTGACCCAAAAATTGAAAATGAAAACATAGTGAAACATTACATATTTTCCGATCCCCGTACCTTGTAGGAAAAAAATTTAAAACACAATCGACAATTATTGTCCGATTTGGACTAAAGTCCCAGCATTGTCAATAAAATGAGCATTCATGTGAGCTAATTGAAGGGGGTGGGGTCATCGGGGGTTCGATCGGTATACGTCGTCGAATTTGGAAAATGAAATAATTCCAAAGCCCAATTACTGCAAGTTGCCAGTATATTGAAAAAATTATAAATATCCGAGTGAATTTTATGGCCTGCCAGCTTTTGCTCTACGCGAGGTTTCTGTCCTCGCTGAGCTGGCCTTAGGACACCTGCGTTATTCTTTGACAGATGTACCGCCCCAGTCAAACTCCCCGTATTTAAAAAAGCACGAAAATTAAAATCGCACTTTGCGTGCGCTCGTGCGATTTTAACATATTGTGACATATGTATCTATCATTTAACATAAACAATAAACACAGCACACTCAATAGATGTTGCAACTTTGCACTTTAAATATTTCACAACACTTCTCGGCCCCTATGCGCTCTTATTTTATAGCAAAGCCCCAAGACGATAACGTTGTTCCGAAAAATCTTATCAAAACTTGGACGCAATAGTTTGTCATCAGATAGTCAGAGAGCATCTTTTCCTGCAGCATTCATCAACAATTTGCCATTTTACTCCATACTCTGAAACTGAAAATACACGTTGGTTTACCCAGCCATTAAAAAATAGAGTATGTATGGCCTACCTGATGGTTTGTAGAAACTGGTACAGCATCTAAGAGCACAAGACAAACTTCTGCTCTGCTTTCACAAAATGTCCTGTTTTCAGTAAGCTCGCTCTCAGAAGTTATAATGCAGATTATTAGTTGCCTCGTCTCTGGAATCAGATGCCCATTGACGCATCTCAAATATAATGCAAAAGACAAACGGATCATTTTGCCTTTTACTGTTTTAAGCTGAAAAAGAAAATAGGTTTATAAAAATCACCCAATGTTAACTATTTGAAACACTTTTGAAAATTTAAAAATGATTAGGTACATTTTTAAATTATTCTCAACATTTGTACCTCCAATTTTGTCACTTCACTGTTTTCTATCTATTACGCCTCAAGATTTATCAATTGAATCAAATTGAGGATACTTGAGACAATATATTGTTTGATTTTATTAACGTTACTAGACATTTTATAGTAAAGTAATTAGTGATAACAAAAATTAGTATAAACTATTGTATAAATTAGGAATTTATTATTTCTATTAAAATAAATCAAAATGTAATGAAAAAATCAAAAGCCACTGATGTATCAGTAAGTCATATGTTTCAGTTTGACAATCAGGTGTTTAATATATTTTGTAAAAGAGAATAAATACAAAGCAAATCGCCTGATATAAGGAATGCGGGCGAAATAACACAGTTTTTATTAAGAACGATAAATTTATACTGATAAATGTAAATTGAACGAGAATTCAAATAAATGTTGCCAATACCTATAACCATTTATTATTATATTAATAATAGAGAAAAAACCAGCATCCAGTGGCTCGAAGGTCCAAAATGTTTGATAATAACGTGCTACTTGGTGCAACTTACCCTTGCAGTGGCGTGGCTAATGGTGGAAGCCTATGGTTAACCAGAATGACAAATAGTCTTGCAGCTCCAAGTAAAATTTAGTGGACTGTAGATTATACACTTATTGGTCACGTCACACAAAACTAATGAGTTTATAGAATATGCGAAATATATGTGAAACGGAATACGCGACGATTCCTATGAAAACTGAAACTAACTCTCGTCTGCTCCGCGATTCATTGGACTTCATAGTCGGTGTCGAGTTTTCTGTTTCACCAAGTAGGTATATCGCAGGAACATTGAATTATATTAAATAAAATGGGGATATATGCATTGGCAATATTATTACTAATAAAAATATAAAAATAAAATAAATATATATTAAGCTAATTGTAAAAATCAGGGAATTCCGAATATATATATATATATACAAATCACATAATATTCTACCTACAAAAATTTTCCTGATGTTTTCTCTATGAAGGCAAGGTAATAACTATGCTTCTCGGCCCCTATTCGCTCTTATTTTATAGCAAAGCCACAAGACGATAACGTTTTGTTCCGAAAAATCTTATCAAAACTTGGACGCAATAGTTTGTCATCAGATAGTCAGAGAGCATCTTTTCCTGCAGCATTCATCAACAATTTGCCATTTTACTCCATGCTCTGAAACTGTAAATACACGTTGGTTTTTACCCAGCCGTAAAAAAATAGAGTATGTATGCGTATGCCCTACCTGATGGTTTGTAGAAACTGGTACAGCATCTAAGAGCAGAAGACAAACTGCTTTCACAAAATGTCCTGTTTTCAGTAAGCTCGCTCGCAGAAGTTATGATGCAGATTATTAGTTGCCTCGTCTCTCTGGAATCAGATGCCCATTGGTGCACCTCAAATATAATGCAAAAGACAAACGGATCATTTTGCCTTTTACTGTTTTAAGCTGAAAAAGAAAATAGGTTTATAAAAATCACCCAATGGCTACTATAGTTACTATTTGAAATAGTTATTTGAAACTATATCAAATAGTTACTATTTGAAACACTTGAAAATTTAAAAATGATTAGTTACATTTTTAAATTATTCTCAACATTTGTACCTCCAATTTTGTTACTTCACTGTTTTCTATCTATTACGCCTCAAGATTTATCAATTGAATCAAATTGAGGATACTTGAGACAATAGAACGGAAAAATTTTAATTTTGAAGTTTTTTCTCAGGAATATCCCGTAGAAACATAGAAATATCTGGTAGAATATGGTTTTACAAAGAATACTATTTATACAGTGCTTTCGAAAAGTAACGAATAAATTCATTATTTTAGAAATTGAGAAGTTTTCGAAAAAATCCCCAGACACTCGATTTTGTCTTTAAAAAAAGTCACTTTTTGACATACGACCCATATTTGTGACGTCATCGTTGTTCGAGATATGACGTCATCGACAATTTTTTTTAATAGAAACCCCCAATTTTGACCACGCCATTTGAAAGAGTGTATCATTCTACATACGCATCATGAAAAATTATGGTGTTACATAACAAAAATTTCAAGAAAATAATGTTTGAAGATCTTAAAATTTAATTTTCACAATACTGACAATGATAATGATTATGTAAAAAATCGACTAAATTAAATGTTCAAATTGTGCACTGTTGGCTGCCTGACAGTAGCCAAGACCATTAATAAATTCTTTTTGGAGATTATCTATAACTTCAGGAGGTATACGATGTATCTCGTGACGAATTCTTGCTTTTAAATCTTATAAATTAACCGGTCTAATAACGTATATTTTGCTTTTTAAGTATCCCCCACAAGAAATAATCTAGGGGTGTCAAATCAGGCGATCTGGCTGGCCACTCAATCGGCCCCCTTCTCCCTATCCAACGATTCGGGAACAGCTCATCTAAATAAACACGGACAGGTGCTGCATAATGGGGATGTGCACCATCTTGTTGAAAGAACATGTCATTTCTTGGAAGATCACGTCCCTCTATATCTGGATATAAAGTTATTAGTGCAGGAATGAGGTCATCTCGAAGAAAATCCAAATATCTTGCACCAGTTAGGTTGACGTCAAAGAAATAAGGGCCCAGAATTCTTCCGTCGACTATCCCGCACCACACATTTACTTTCTGGGGACTGAGTGTGATACTCCATCATCTATCGGGGATTCTCGGTAGCCCAATAACGGCAGTTTTGCCTATTGACATGGCCGTTCAAAACAAACGTAGCCTCGTCAGAAAAAATTACGTTTTTTGCGAAATTATTATCATTATAGCATAGCTCTTGCATTTGTTCGCAGAATTGATTTCGCCGATCAAAGTCGTCTTTAGATAGCTCATGACCAAGACATTTATTTATTTATTTATTTTATTTAAATAATCTACCCAACGGGCGTAAGCCCAATTACAGGATAAATGACAAAGAAAGTATTACAGGATAAATGGCAAAACAGTAGCCATTATTGAACAATAACACTATAGAAACAAGATAAATAGATACAATCAAAAGAAGAAAAATGAGAAAAACACAAAAAACAAACATGTACATATATATCCAAAAAAAATAAGCATTGTTATAAACCAATATAAAACTAAATTTAAATTGGTACTAAGTATTTATGCTTGATATCAGCAATCTTACAGTGAAATATGTCAAGTTCTTGTTGAGTATCTATATAATTAAGGCACATTTGATATATTGGGGATGACTGTAAAAGATTACCTTACTCGACCTAGCATTTACTCTGGGCACATGGTAATTGATAAGCGATGTAAGTGATGGACAATTGACCATATTATTAATAATTTTATATAAAAAAATAATAGAGTACATAGCTCGTCTTCTAACAAGACTGCTCATTTCAAATTTATTTAGAAAAAATTTCTGAGAGGTACCTCTTACTGGATAGCTACCATCCAAGACAAAACTTGCCGATTTAAAAAATCGCCGTTGAACTTTTTCTAATAATGTAATATGACAGTTGTACGTTGGTGCCCAGACAACAGAGGCAAACTCTAGCTTGGATCTAACAAAACAGGTATATAACGTACGCAATGTAGGCATGTTCTTAAACTCTTTGCTGTTACGCAAGACAAAACCTAAATTTTTGTAAGTACCAGTAACGCATTCCTCAATATGCTTGGAAAAAGTTAGTTTTGAATCAAAAATAACCCCTAGGTCCTTGATGAAGTCAGGTCTATTTAAGACGCAATTATCTAAGCTATAGTCATAATAAATGGTATTGGTTTTACGTGAGAATGACATGACGTTACATTTTGCTACATTTAGAGGTAAACAATTATCAATACACCAACTATTAAGTATATCCAAATTATGCTGGAGATTCAAACAATCGCGTTCGCATTTTACATAAGAATACAACTTTTAAGTCATCCGCGTAAAGTAAGTAATTAACATCTAGTTCATCCGCGATATCGTTCACAAATAAAACAAACAGTAAGGGCCCAAGAACAGAGCCTTGAGGTATACCAGAAGTCTGCCTAAATTGTTCAGATTTATACCCACGATACTCCACAAACTGCGTACGATAGGAGAGATATGACTGAAACAGTTCTAATAGGGCTTCGCTTAATCCAAGATATTCTAATTTACACAAAATTAGTCCGTGATCCAGTTTGTAAAACGCTTTAGAGAAGTCAGTGTAAATAATATCAACCTGACCTCTCTGATCCAGCGCCTCAGCAATAAATTGCGTGCTACTCACAAGATTAGTAACGGTGGATCTTCCTTGAACAAAACCATGTTGTTCAGGCATTATCAAATTTTTTGCATAAAAGGACAAATAGCCTGAAATTAAGATTTCAAATACTTTAGAAAAGTTACATACACTTATAAGGCATACCTTATAAAAAGACACACCTTATAAGGATGATACTTTGTTTTTTTGATAATTTTGTGAACTGTGGACGCTGCCATATTGAAATCAGAAGCCAATTGGTTAAGTGTTGAGTGATGATTTTCTTGTATTGCCAACAAAACATTAACCTCATTATCTATTGATTTTGATGGTCGACCAGATTTAGGAAGATCACGAACATGTCCAAAGTTACGGTATTAGACTCAATATTGCTTACCATGCTTTGGCTAATGGGATGTCGATCAGGATGAGTTTCATTGAACAATTCAACTACTTCTCTTTGGGTGCGCATCCTGTCTCCAAATCCGATCATGCAAAGAATTTCAATTCGTTCTCGTTCAGTTAATTTAACCACTTTTTTTTTATAAAATGACAAAGTTACTACTCAAACACTTCAAACGCAGTGCTTTTGCCAAACAAAAGGTAAGAACTAAAGAAATAACTCAAAAAACAGAAAAAACTATTTAATAAAGTACGATTTCAAGTTTTTATCTGACAGCAATAAAAAACATTCTCGGTCGCTAAGGCTACTGTCAGGCAACCATGATTTTTCATGATGCGTATGTAGAATGATACGCTCTTTCAAATGGCGCGGTCAAAATTGGGGGTTGCTATTTAAAAAAATTGTCGATGACGTCATATCTCGAACAACCATGACGTCACAAATATAGGTCGTATGTCAAAAGTGCCTTTTTTTAAAACAAAATCGACGTGTCAGGGGATTTTTTTGAAAACTTCTCAATTTCTAAAATAATAAATATCTGAAATAAAATGTTTTCGTTACTTTTCGAAAGCACTGTATATTTATACCGCCAGTGCAAAATATTAGGTCTCTCCATTAAAATGTTTCGTTTATTTTGGATTATTTTGTCGTATATTGGTCACTGATCAACAACCAGTAGCCAGACTTATAGATATTAAACATCATATTTTATTAACAAATTGAATTTACAAAGTATTTTTTTATTAACAAAGCCCTCGGAATAGTTGCCCGAATCAAACGACCAAAATTTTCAGCTGATCCGCCGAACAGAAGAAAAATATCTATCCAGCCACCTCGGTCGCCAATTATTATCAGCCCCTCATCGACGTCGGCGACTTCTGCCGTGGGCAACAGCTAGAATCTAGTTACCGCTGTAAAGTCTCCGCCGCGGACCTCCCGCCAAATTAACGTCTAATCCGATTAGCGACGATTAATGGCGTACCTTAGGGGTTATCGGGACGTCGCCGTCGGCGGAAAGCGGCACAAGTGACGACCCTATCACTCTTGACACACTTAATTATCACGCTATATGTAATAGTACGTGAAAGTTATAACCACTCTACTCACTCTATGTGTTTAATTAAGTTTATGAACACAAATGTCTACAATATTCTAATTCAGTTCAATCATTAGTTTATTATCGCACAGTTTTAATCGTACCTATTGCCCTAGATGCGCGGTTAAGCCGCTTTAGTAAGTTAACAGGAACAGTCTTACCTTAGGCGACCGGCGATTCAACACTACACTTTGTTTTAAATAGGGAGAGGATAGGTAGTAAAACTCGCTGGGTGTATTTCAATACACCTTCGTAGATTGCCCCAAAGTTGCTGAAATTAGAGTAGGAGATCGGGACGCATATTTACACATCCTCACATAAGACAGCACCAGGGTGCCCAAAACTGGCCAGGGAGCCTTTGTGGCCAATAATTACGCTACAAAAGCTCACTGATTTCGGCACCTACGCGAATTATTGAATCGTATTTATAGACACAACAGGCTCTTGTGATCAAACAGGCTCAAATATTACAATTATGTTTGGAGCAAGTAAAGTCGGCGCATGACGTGCCGACTTTAGAGACGTTTAGACAAGCCCAAATGTGTTATATTTGTGAAAAGCCATTTACTGAAACAGACTTTAAGGTAAAAGATCATTGTCATTTAACAGGGAAACTTCGAGGAGCTGCACATAATTCATGCAATATTAATTACAAAATTCCTAATTATATACCCGTCGTAAGCCATAATTTATTAGGCTATGATTCTCACTTCTTCATTCAAAAATTATGTACTAAAGTAAATGGACCTTTAAAACTTTTACCATACAATAAAGAAAAATATAAATCTTTCACGAAATTATTGAAATTTAACGTTACTAATAGTGAAGAGGTTGAGGGAGTTACTAGAAGTATTAACTTAAGATTTATTGACTCTTTTAATTTTTTAGCAAGATCTTTAGATGAACTTGCATCTAATTTAGATGAATGTAAAATAACAAAAAAAATATTCCCAAATTTACCGAATGAAAATATTCAACTGTTAATAAGAAAAGGAGTGTTTCTCTATGAATATATAAATTCTCTAACCTGTTTAGACGAAACTAAATTACCGGTTAAAGAAAAGTTTTTTAATAAATTGAAAAACTCACAACATATCACTAACAATGATTATACTCATGCTCAGAATGTGTGGGAAGCTTTTAATTGTAAAACTTTGGGTGAATATTCAGATATTTATCTTAAAACTGATATATTTTTGTTAGCTGACGTCTTTGAATATTTTCGAGATCTATGTATGAAAACTTATAATCTTGATGCTGCGCATTATATAACTACGCCTAGTTTTGCTTGGGATGCAATGTTGAAAATGACAAAAGTTGAAATTGAACTATTCACCGATCCTGACATGTTGCTTTTAGTTGAAAAGTGTATTAGGGGTGGGCTTTCCACATGTATTCACAGCAGGGACACGGACCTTAACGTAATAACGGTACCGGTCCGGTTACGGTTCGGTTACTGTGCACTAGTTAATATTTGGGTCCGGTTCTGACCAGCTTTTTCGGTCCAAAGGGTTCTTATCGGTTTTCCATTTGTAAAATTCAATACTTAACATTAATTACATTATACAGGATCCCTAATGTTTTTTTAAGTTCGTAGCGTGATGACCCTAAATAAGAAAAAAAAATATATAATAGTCGTGATAAATCCAGTATAACATTGCTTTCCATAACGGAACTTATTAAATAAAATTACTCACCTTCATCGTTTCCTTGCATATTTTGCAAATTGAAATGTCCTCTGATGGAACATAATTAAATTGTTCGTGGGCTTTATTAGTTAATTTTCTGCCCATTTTTGTGTCACGATGTCACGATGATGAACACATTATTTTTATTTATCTAGGATGAATGACGATAATCTGTTACAGAAAATGATGCGTAACACCGTAACACGATAACAGAGTATGGGTACTACAGAATAGTTAAAAAAAATGGATACTCTGTGACACGGTCACAACAAAAACAAACAGGAAAGTAAAATGGTGTTTGTACCACAGAAACGGCCTTAACAACTCCATAACTCCAAGTCCACAGATTTATAACTCTTTCAAGCATACGTCACTCGCCAGTAGATAAATCAATAGAAACACAATCACAACGGAAGCTTTAGAAGTACCCAAATTAACCCAAAAAACCGTTTCAATTTTTTTCGGTTCGGGTTCGACACTTGAAATAAATTATAACATGACATGTGTTCAGTTTCGGTCCGATCCACAAAAAAAATTACAATTCTGGTCCAGTTTTCTGTCCAAAAACGGTACGGTCCGAGTCCCTGATTCACAGACATGCTAAAGCTAATAATAGGTATATGCAAAATTATAACAAAGATGAAGATGAAACGTATTTAATGTATTTTGATATTAATAATATGTATGGGAAAGCCATGACTGAATATTTACCGCAACACCAGTTTCGCTGGATGACATCTTCAGAAATAGAGATTTTTTTATATAGAATCAACTAGACCAGATTCATCGAAAGGGTTCAGATTAGAAGTAACGTTGGAATATCCCGATTCATTGCATAATACACATTCTGATTTACCGTTTTGTTGTGAAAAACAGCTACCAGAGGGAAGTAAATGTAAAAAATTGACGAGCACTCTTCATGATAAGGAAAAATATGTTATTCACTATAGAAATCTAAAGCAATGTCTTGCAAACGGGTTAAAATTAAAAAAATACATCGTATTTTGGAATTCTTTCAATCACCCTGGATGAAACCTTATATATAATTAAACACAACTTGCGAATTGCGGCAAAAAATAATTTTGAAACAGATTTTTTTAAATTGATTAACAATGCTGTTTTTGGTAAATCTATGCAAAATGTAAGTAAAATGAGAGACGTTAAATTAGTTTCAAAATATGAAAATGCATACAGCGTAAATTATTATATTTCAAAACCAAATTTTAAAGATCGGACAATATTTGATGAAGATTGTGTAACCTGATAATGGATTTCCGAGGGTAAATAAAAAAGTTATGGGTTTAATGAAAGATGAGTTAAAAGGCCAAATTTTTGAGGAGTTTGTTGGGTTAAGATCTAAAATGTGTGCAGTTAGGGTATATGGAAAGGGTACTGATACTTGTAAAGCGAAAGGTCTCGTTACCAGTGTTAAAAGAACATTAAATTTAGATGATTACAAAGAATGTCTACTAAGCGGAGAGCCGTTGAGAAAAAAACAAAATTTAATTAGATCAATACGTCACAATGTCTATACTCTAGAACAAAATAAATTGACTTTAGATCTTTACGATGATAAAAGGTATATGTTTGAATCTGGTATCGATACTCTCGCGTTCGGACATTTCTCTTTAACACACTAATATATTTAATTAATGATGTATGTAACAAATATTGTTTTATTTTTACAAATATCTGTATGTTTTGTAAACATAGAAGTTTTATAAATACATCAATAGCTAAACGAAAATTGTTCTTTAAAATCTTTATAAATTATTTATTTAAACTTAATTTTTAATAAATACTGTTGTGATGGTAATTCACTTATTTTTTATTCACTACAAACATATTTATAATAAATCTTTTAAATCTATCCAAGCGTTTTTCTTTAACCCCAAAAATTTAACATAAGCCGTTTTTCCTTTTTTCTTCAATACTTTCTCAACCAAAAATATGTCTGAATATTTAGCCTTTTGCAACTCATGCTCATTAAATGATCCTAATATATTTTGCTGATCCTGATCAGATAAAAGGTAAGTGATGGGGTTAGTATTCTGAATTTTCTTAATAGTGGACAGCTCTGTGCTCCAACTTGGATAATATCCCTTATCGAATACCCTTTTATACTTGCTAATTCGAACCATATCTCCTATCTTAAAATGTCCCTTATTGAATAATTTAATATTACTGTACACGTTTTGAAGAAGCGGTTTCTCATTTTCTGTTTTTCGTGCATCAATCGGTCTCATTTTAATAGTTCTATGAACAGTCTCGTTATACTTTTTAGTTACGTCTCTTAAAATATCGATCCATATAAATTTCCCTCTTACACTAAACTCAAAGAACAACTTATTTTTTAAAATTCTAATAACACGTTCGGCAATTGCGGCCTTTATCGAGCTAAACGTAGAGTAAATATTTACTGAATTTTCTTCGCATAACTTTTGAAAATGGCTATTCGAAAATTCAGTTCCTTGATCCACTTGCAAATTTTTAGGCGTCTCCTGCTTAAAGATTTTCGTCATTGCAACAGTGACTTCTTTTCCTGTTTTGTTTTTTAGTGGCATTGTCCAAAGATATTTACTAAAACAATCTATAGCTACTAAGATAAATTTATACCCCATGTTTTGTTTTGAAAATTTTTGAAGATCAGCTAAGTCGGCTTGCATTAAATCATGTAACCCCCTGATAATGATGCGACGTCTAGGAAAATTCTTACGTGCCGTTTTGTGTAATTCTCGAACAACTTGAAGTTTTTCCATACTAATTAGATTAACTAATTATACCTTCTTCGGAGAGCTCTTCCAAAATACTGCTGATTTCATTATCCACAGAATTGTTACCCGCATCCTTTTCTGCATGTAAAAGTCTAATGCGATCTATCAATTCATTTATTATTCTCTAATCTATCTCTTAGTCTAACATCTACAGAAAAAAGTTTCTTAATAATAGTTCTATATTTTGAAGATTTATTTCTGTTTATTTGAGCATCCGATTTATAGCTTCGTTTGTGAGCATTGGTATGTCGCAAAATATTCCCATATCTTAATAAATCTTGTTCGGTATAGTCTTCCGGATTTTTCATAAAAACTAGCTGATAAAGTCCGTTTGTTCCTGTATATTTTCTACCGTTCACAATTAGATCATCTCCGTCAATTTCAACATCACTATCACCTATCATCCAATTCTGTGTATCGGGATTGAAGCTTATACCATATTGATTGTCTGTTACTTCTACTGTGTCGGAGATAACCATTTATAGATATTTTCTCGGTAGCTCGCCAAAATGATTTAAGGAAGCATTAATTTCTTCTCTTGTTTCCGTCTCATTATATTGTTGTTGAATAAATTCAGTTGAAAGACGAGGACCCGGAGTTTTGAAAACTGTTTCTGCTCGAAGAAAGTCCGGTCCTTTCTCAATGAAATCTGAGCTAAAGGCACGACGCTTAGGAAAAACACTCTGATTTGACATAATTCCTTTCCTGTTGCTTTTCCTTTTCTATCCCCCTCATCTTCAAAAACATCGTCATTATCTTTCATCTTCTTTTCCTCTTTGTCCACTTCAGATTTTTCAATTTTCATGATAGGCATTGGTTCTCGTTTTACATTTTCTGCAATTATTTTTAGCGGATCGAGTAGAGGCTTCAAATTTTTCTCTATGATTTTATTAGCCTCCATTCGACCTTGTTTAAGTTTTAAAAACTTTTTCTTTAAAATATTTCGCGTTTTAATTAAATCCTTTTTTATTTTCCCTTCAGCTCTATTACTAGTAGGCTTCCTACTCTTTGCCATGTTAATCTTTCACTGTCCCCCTGCCGTATCTAACAAACTGGTTAATTTTCGGAAGATAGACTTGATTTTATGGATATATAAAAGTGTCTACTCCTTTGCGATATTTCCGTCCTGACCTAGCGCTCGCACATTTATCGATTAACAAAAAACTGTATTTCTGCTCCCAACAACGCAGGCACACCTTCTTGAATTCATCGAAGGTCATATCTTGAGATAATTGGTGATCATTGTAGACATGTTAGTTAAAAAGCACAATAAAATTACTATTATCCCTAATGAGTTGTTTCGAAACATGGGAATAAGACTGGCATAAGTAAAAAGTATCGATTTGAGCATGTCTTCCCATACAAAAATACTCTCTTATTGGGGTTTGGGGTGTGCACTGTACATCATCGAAAATAAAAATTGAATTCGGTTTTGCATCCATTGGCTGAATTATTTTGGATCCTTCATCTTCAAATTTGTAATAGCCTATACAGGGTGTCCACCTAGTGCGCGTAAGTCCAATATCTGGGTTAATAAAAGAGATAACTTAATATTTTTTTCTACAGGGTTGTCTAATATCCCGAGCTGCACAAAATGAAAATATATTTACATATTCAGGGTGTTCAGTTTTCCCTGGACAGGTACCAACTTCGTTTTTCTAAATGGAAATATATATTTTTTATTGCTTTTTCGAACTAAACCCTTGATTTTAGTAGGACTTTCATCAGCCTTCCCTATACCTAACTTAAACTGTTTTTGAAATATTGACGGGTGAATATTGACATTTTTGCAACTTTGACACCCTGTAAAATCTAAACGGTTTGAGATCAAGCAAAACGGTTTGCACATTTCTATCTTAACTTTTCATAAGCTATCGTTTGGTACTAATTTCAGAATTATCCAAAAATTTAAAATTTTCTGAAAATTTTGAAAATTTTTTATTCCTGTATAAATTTGAAATTAGTATCAAACGATAGCTTATGAAAAGTTAAGATAGGAATGTGCAAACCGTTTTGCTTGATCTCAAACCGTTTAGATTTTACAGGGTGTCAAAGTTGCAAAAATGTCAATATTCACCCGTCAATATTTCAAAAACAGTTTAAGTTAGGTATAGGGAAGGCTGATGAAAGTCCTACTAAAATCAAGGGTTTAGTTCGAAAAAGCAATAAAAAATATATATTTCCATTTAGAAAAACGAAGTTGGTACCTGTCCAGGAAAAACTGAACACCCTGAATATGTAAATATATTTTCATTTCGTGCAGCTCGGGATATTAGACAACCCTGTAGAAAAAAAAATTAAGTTATCTCTTTTATTAACCCAGATATTGGACTTACGCGCACTAGGTGGACACCCTGTATGTGGAACGCCAATTAAAATATTATCCAAACCTTGGTACAAAGGTTGCTTCAGTGATTTAGAATAAATGTAAATATTTTCAAAACACAATCCATTTTCGTTCTCGATGAGACTTAACATCAGATTAGTTTTTCCAGAACCAGAGGGACCTGCTAATATACCTCGAATGTCATCATTAAACAAGTCACCATGTCTTTTACTTCTTTGGTTACATTCTTCCGATGTTGGTAAAATTTTTTATATATGATTTTCAATAGGAAAGTTTTCTTTTTGTTTCTCGAAACGCATATTAATGTGTCAGTGTAGTGACTCGTTTTCGAACTTCTAAATAAATAGTAGCAAACTACTTGAGAGAGGAGAAATATTTAAATAAAAGAGCAGCTAACAATACAAATAAAGAGGCTACTACGTCAAAAACTTATTAGATGCAGAAGGGTGCGAGGCTACCTACATGGACTATGAACGCTGAAACATCTTTTTTAGAAAGATAGCGCTCACTTTCAATGTCCATTCTAAATACTCTAATTACGCAATTAGTCAATACTCTAGTAGTGACTTGACGTTAAGACACGCGGCAGATCGTAGATTAAGCAAAGGTGCTTGGAGACGGTTTAAAGCAAGAGACGCATCAATCTTAGAAAAATCGGCAGCATATGTCATACACAATATTATGAAGGTAAAGACAAAACTAGGAATGGGCATGAGAATAAGAGATGTCGCTCGTTCGAAAAAGGAAAAACGAAAAGGCGAGAAAAAAGTTCAATTTAAAGGTGGTGTACTGAAACCAACAGCTTCGAAATTAAATTCCATAAAAATTAGTAACTTAAAAAAGGGTTCTAAGCTTGCATTACTGGCAGCAAGACGAGCTGTTAAACAGGCAGGGGGGAGGACAAAATTTGAACTACCACGAATTATACCTATACCGAAAAGAGGAGGATTCCTTCCATTTTTACTGCCCATATTTGCAGGGCTTTCGGCTTTAGGAGGGTTGGCAGGTGGAGCGGCGGGTATAGCCAAGGCTATCAATTCCACACGAGCAGCGCAAAAACAACTCGGTGAACTGCAACGTCATGATAAAACCATGGAAGCCATCGCATTAGGACGAAAAAAATCGGGGGTCGGAGTTTTCTTGAAACCGTACAAAAAGGGATTATGTTTATACTTTCAAAAAAACTAATAGCCTCGTTACCTCGGCGTCCTCTAACAAATTTCGGTCTCATTACGTATGCCAGAAAGTGGAAAATTCCGCATTTCTCCGGAGTGTTTATGAGGAATACACTCCCAAAAGATTCACTAGCCCTCAAATACGATAGGGGGATTCTGAACTTGGATACAGAAGAGGGTACTCACTGGTGTGCGTACAGAAAAAATAAGAATACAGTAATCTGGTTCGATAGTTTCGGCAGCATCCCGCTACCGAAAGAGGTCGTCGAATATTTTCGGGGTAACAATATCATTTACAATCATGACGCATTTCAGTCTTACAACACCTACATATGTGGTCATTTATGTCTGCTATTTCTACGTCTAGATGAGGAAGACCTTTAGATTATGTCATTATTCACATTAGTTGGAAGAAAAAGTGTTTTAAATGCTTCGTATTTTCCACCTGTGGAACTGGATCCCATTGAAAAGTGTTGCTTGGGATTGGTGGGATTCTACAGCTATCACTCAATTCCTAATATAGACGAAGGATCGAATATGTTATATTTAGGAGGAAGAAACATCACTATTCCAGTAGGATCTTATGAAATTTCTGATTTGGAAAGGTGCATAAACGATCAGGTGGGCAGGGATGAAGATAAAATTGTATGAAGACCCAATCTAAATTCGTTTCGCGCTGAAATTTTTAGTAGAAATTATGATTTTTAGTTAGATTTATGATCCATACATAAAGTATTGGGATTCTCTAAAAAAATATTAAAAGCTATTCAACTTCATACTGCTGAAGAGAGACTGAAAATTTTCAACGTCACGACTATAAGAATATCCACAAATATTACGCCGGGTGCTTATTTAAATGAGGAACTTGTTCATACAATTCACGAGTTCTCCTTAAACGTAGCTCCGGGATACGCGATAAGCGAATCGCCGAGTAATATAATTTACCTACCAGTGACCGCCAGTTCCATAAATACTATCACGTTGAGAGTGACCGATCAGGATAATAGACTGATAAATTTTCTGGGAGAAGAAATTGTAGTGAGATTGGAATTGAAAAAGGTGTAATGGGTTTTTTATTCAATTCAAAACTCAAGATTGCTTCCGGTGGTGGATACCATCATCAGCAACAACAGAAACATATAGAGTAGTACGGGAAAGAAGAAGAGTAGTCGTGCCAAAGTAAAAGAACATTTAACACCAGAAAACGTTTTATTTCTCAAATCCTTGGGATACAAAGTAAGCCAATATATAACATCATGAGTCTTGATCAGTTAAATGTATTTGAAGACATCCCTTTTGATGATATAATTACCAGAAAGGAATTCCACACCTACTTACCATATAACAATACGACGTTTAATCAGAACGATGAAATTCGCATTCCGTCCAATCGCAGGATATCTACCGACTTCCCTGTGAAAGTTTCATTTTCATTGAAGGTAACTTTACTCATGCCACAGACGCAGATTGCAAACTCGGAAATAATGCCTATTCCTATCTGTTTGATGAGATACGTTTCGAATTAAATGGAGTTGAAATAGATAAAGTAAGAGATGTTGGGTATACGTCAACAATAAAGGCTTATGCATCCTTAGACAAAGCTCAAAGTGGATCTTTAGAAGTTGCAGGGTGGTCTCCTTTCAAGGAAAACAAAACATTGACAGCGACAGTATTTAACGCTTGCATTCCGTTAAGTTTTCTAATGTTATTTGCGGAATTCTATAAGAAAATTTTTATTAATAGTAAATTAGAACTAATTCTTATAAGATCACACACCGACGACATTTGCTTTAAGGGAAAAGCTGGAGAAATTAATATCACCAGACTCCAATGGCATGTACCTCATATTAGTGTTAACGATGAGGCGAAATTAAAAATCATGTCAGCTCTTAAGAAAGATCGTCCTATAAGAATAGCTTTCCACAGATGGGAACTTCACGAACTCCCTTCCCTTAGACCAAACACCTCGGATAAATGGTCAATTCAAACATCCTCTCAGTTAGAAAAACCACGCTTCCTCTTGATCGCATTTCAATCCAATAAGAAATGGAAATCGAAACATTAAACAATACGTTATGCAATAGCATATCAAATGTACAAATCATTTCAGAAAAGTTATTACAATAGAGAGCGAGGTGAACCTGTATTATCTTTTGAAAAATTTAAGGATTGTCCTATTTTTATAATAGAGTGTAGCGAACAGCTTGAGTCAGTGGTAACCTCGACAGTTGATATTCAATTAGAATTTGAAAGTGATGTGGCCTTCACAGATAAAACAAGTTTATTTGCATTAATTATTCACGACGCACTTGTGGAGTACAATCCCGTTACATCTATCGTTCACAAATTAATTTAAAGTAGAGGGTATAAATAATACGTGGCAGAAACTAAGAACAGTAGTATTGTTAGCAAGATGAAGAAAATATGAAGTTTTTGGTGCTCGATGTTCAATTCTTTCCTTCACCTCATTTTGCTCCAAAGGAACTTTGTGTTTTTGATAGAGAAAAAATTGGGCATTTTGTGTTTCACCCAGAAATTGAGTTGACGTATGTACCCCAAAATTGTAAGAAGCAGATCAGATGGCTTGAAAATCAACATTTGTGTATTCCATACAACAACGGTTTTGTAAACACAAATTTGACGGAGGATGTGGATCGAATTTACGTTAAAGGCCAAATAAAAGAAAATTTCTTGATGGGGTATTTATCGAACGTGGAAATAATTAATATGGAAAAACTGCATGGATGTCCGAAGATACGAAAAGGTGCCCCATTATGTTTATTTCACACATCATTTTGCTACTATAGTATTAGTATTGTTAGACAAATGTATAATTTTATTATATCAAAAATGTCTTAACCTGCATAAACATAAATAAAACACAATTTAAAAGTATATATGCTTTTTATTTATAAATTACAGTCTCTTGTTTGATAACAAAACAAAAATATGTAACATGAAAACATCAAATCGAGAAATTTAAAATGGACAGCTAATTATATAAAACAGGACTATTTAAACATGGTTTTCATAAATTGGCTAATATTCTCTTGACAAGAACAAAGATTCTGATGTTCAGAAATAGATAAGTATTCGAAATTTCTTAATTCATAATCGGTGAAGTGGATGGGCTCGGCAAGACATTTATATTTGTAAGCTTCGAAAGATGCTATTTTTACAAGCTCATAATTCTGATTAGAAGCCTCCTATATCCAAATTTTAAACAATATTTTTCCAATGTAATGCAATACCAACATGTGAGTTAATTTTAAAATATGATAAATTTTTCACTTTATTCTTTTCTAATTTGAAAACAAGACAAATTAAACAATTCAAAATTATATAATGCATGCTTTGTTTATTGTCAACTACAAACTACTCTCTGATAATAAGGTTTACATTTAATAGTTAATAAAGCAAATACAATTTAAAAAAATAGTATAGAAAACATAATTAAGAAAACTAAATAGAGAGAATAGAAGGAGTCTACATATGTTTCAGCATTCCACAAAATAGGTATCCACTCCAAATCAGCAGCAGTTCTATTTGAGAAAATTAATTTCAATTTGTAGTACAAGACTGACGTGTTATAATTTTTTAAAAATACATCAGACTCATCTTCAAATACCCATGTACCGTTGAAATTATGCAAATTCATTCTTCGCCAATCTTGAGGCCATTTTGGTATATCAAGATCGGAATTAATAGTTGAACTAAAATGCGTAGTGATAAATGCTTCTTGCACATTCTCTGGTTGTATAATAACAAGTTTGTTATGTAAAAGTGTCACTAATTGAAAAACAAGCACAGCACTATCAAACATTTTTCTGATTTTATTTTTTTCGATAGCAGACACAGTCGATTACTCTGGGGTATGGACCGTCAATCACGTCGTTGTTACCAGGTTCACGTGTATAATGATTTTTACATTCTTTGTACAGTTCCATAAGTGGATCATTTCTAATATATTCAGGTAATATATCCCAATTCCTCTCCAAATCCCAAATACTTATAGTTTTAACATAATTTTTTGGTAAATAATTAATATCTGTCTGACTCATTCTTGACAGAGAACGAAGAATTTTGTGTGATGCGATAGCTTCCCATACCTTACTCGCTATTAGTTGCTCACTCGTATCCATATTTAACGCGGATTATTCCCTTCACTAGTTGATACTTGTATATATTCTATTTACTATAGGGTGGGGGTATACTACTATAGTATATGTAACCATGAAGATAATATTTTTTCAGTTTTAAATGAACGCTCGAAATGAATAAATCAAAACTATTGTTAGAATCTAGATATTTCTTAACCAAATCTTATTCTTTGAGTTTAGCCGTGGGTATAAGTGTTGAAGAGAATTTCAAACCTCGACTTTTACTTTTGAAAGAATCGGTGGCGAATGGTATATCGTTCTCTCTTCACGAGTACTGTGAATTTTTAAGATATAAAACAATTCTCTCCGACTACTTTTGTTCACATATTAGTGTCGAAGATATTCAGAATAAAAACATCCAAATCGAAAATTATGTTTTAAAATTTTCAGAAGAATGTAGTGAACGGATTTTAAAAATATGTGGTGTGAAAGGAAATGATAATATTAAATGCCGAAAGTTTCAGCAACATACTTCTTTTAGAGATATTAACTCTTCATAAATTAGAAAAGCTTGAATGCATCGATGTCAAATGGTACTACAGCTCTTCTCTCCATCGATATTTAGAAGCTCTTTCAATGCAAAGGGAACTCATGTTACAAGAATTTCTTCTGAGAGAAAAATTGGAAAAGAAGGTTAATGACGATTTAATTACGTGCATGTTTGAAATAATATTGTTTCACGAGACACAGCTTTATAAAGGAAAGTAAAATGAAAACCTTACATATGTTATTGTTATATACTAATGTTCAATTTTTTTATTGTAAAAGAAATAGAAAATATCAAAATAATTAATAAACTATTGAAATATGTATCATTTTTATTTCATACAGCCTTCTACCGCACCTTTAATTATTCATTCCAATTACTGAATGCAAATAGCCAGGTGTGGCTGATACAGAAGCGAGGCCGGCGTTCCATGGCCTGGGGCCAATACACTTTAACTCTTTCGGGTCTATGCTAACCCAACGAATTTGTGTGGTTCCTACTCCGCCAATATTCAAAATTTGGACTGGACCGTAGTGCCCACGAAAATACCTTTCAGTTGATATCTCACAAGAGGGTGGGATTTTTCAACTAAAATTCGGTGGTTAAATTTTGGGGATTCCATCTAAGGAATTTCACCAATATTCAATATTTGGGGAGTGGGTGGTAGTGCTAGCAAAAACCTTTGAGAAAATTAACATTTTGAAAAATTTTAATTCAGCTGATCAGCTTTAATATTAATTTTGGCAACTCATATTGATGAGGTTAGTGGAGGGGGGTCCAATACCCGCAATTTACACTACTACAAAATTACCTTATACGACTATTAACAATATTATTACCACTATCAGTTGTTTTAGTGACCGTTATAAATAAGAAAACTTGCAACTATTTGTGGGAGAAAATGTAGGCAGTATGTTAGCCACTAAATCAATAAAATAATACTGGTGACGAATAATTTATATACTTAATATAACTCTAATGGGTGAAACTTTAAAATATAAACTATATATATATATATATATATATATATATATATATATATATATAATCGAGCCGGTGGCTCAGGGCTTAGCGTCTCGATCGCTCAACCCAAAGGTCGTGGGTTCCAATTCCCATTCCGCCAACAATTTTTCATTAAATTGTTTACTCGTAGATCAAGGCTTATTCGCAGGGATGGCTTGGGAGCCATCCTGGCGATGGCCTAGGATGGGAAGAATATCAACTTGGTGTTAATGTGAGATATTAAAATCAGTTGATGTTTGACTTGTCCCCCTAACTAATGAGGTTTTTCAGGTTTCCCTCATTCCAGCACTGAATGGTGGTTAGGGCCTACCAACGTAAGTCGTTCCTGAGGCGCAAATGCGGCCCGCGAAATAATAATGTGCCGCCCCCTCTCCCACACGAGTCTCCGACTTTCGGGCCAATCCTTGTGATTAGAATGAGGGGTAGAGATATTATTATTATTATTTTATATATATATATATATATATATATATATATATATATATATATATATATATATATATACTTTGAAATATCTCTGTATACGAGGGATATAATCAGCCCACTATGTGGTACTTATCGTTTGAGAACAAGAACTTCGGGTTTGACCATCTTACAACCCAATTATTTCATCCCAATCATTTAACCGGTGCAAGTCCCTGGAGTCCGCCGTGTGAGCGAAGCCTAACTATCAATTTCGTCCACACCAACGCTTTTCCGAAATGGAAATCTTCTAGATTAATGTATTCTCTACTTGTAGTAGTATATTCAACGGAGTATTCACGTAACACTCAGTATAATGATACCAACACAGGAACAGCATAAAAACTTCAAAATCGAAATCGGAAAAACACCTAAAATAACAAATACTGGTTTCCACGTGCTTTTTATTTATGGTTGGAAACGCTAGCACTTTAGTAAATATAATATGAAACTCACCTCTAGTACGAATACCCTATGCACTGAGATGTTTTTTATATATCTATTTGCATTTAATCCCTGATCTGCGTAGAAGACGAATAAATAAGTTGAAATAAATCTCATATAACACCAATATCGTCTCCTCGTGTGATTTTAGTGAGAAAGCCGTATGTAACGATTTATTTCTAATAATTTCACTAATTAATCACTTAGCTCAACGTGTGCTGCTTGACTCTGTAAATACAACCAAACTAAAAAATTTTTGTTCGCTACCGTTTTTGTTGTGTCAGGAAAAAGGTTTAAATCTAGTATTTCCAATAAAAATCACTAGAGGACTCGACCCGTACCAAACCCGACTTAAAATATAATATCAAACAATTTACATAGTTTTGATAACTATACAGTACGATACAAAATAACGTATTAAACTAATACAATGATTGACTATCCGTAATCAGTACAAATGGCATGTCCGTTAGATATGGGCGGTACTTCCTCATCCCAAACAAGGCGGCGTATACTTCTAGCTCGTTAATATGGTATTTCATCTCAGATTTGTTGAGCGTCACACTGGCGTATGACATGATTCGTTTGTTACCTTGATAATTCTTTTGGAACAACACAGCTCCGAGGCCACGCTGCGATGCATCAACTTGTAAGAAGAATGTCCGTGGAAAGTCTGGTCTATGAAGTCTTAAAGGCTGGGAAACTTTTTCCTTTACTCGTTCGAAAGCTTGCTGTGCTTCGGGGCTCCAAATAAATTTTTTATTTTTCTGTAGTAGGGTGGTTATTGGTTTTGTTAGGGTGGTCATGTCTTGCATATATTCCCTAATCCAGTTACACAAGGCCAAAAAACTTTGTAACTGTTTCTTGGTCCTTGGTGGTTCAAAGTTCTTTACCGATTCGAGGTGTCTGTTCAGAGGTGTGGTGATCTCTCCCTGAATGGAGTGTCCCAAGTATTCGATGTGATTCGTTGCGATGATACATTTTTCTGGTGCGACTTTCAGCCTGTGTGATCTGAGTCTCTCAAAGACGAGTTTAAGATGTTCCGCATGTTCTTGGATGTTACAACTGTAAATAATTATATCGTCGAGACATACTTGGGTGAGTTTGTGTAGGTATTTCACTAATACTTCTGGCGTCATCACGTTCTTGAAGCAATTCGTGGCGTTTTTCAACCCGAAGGGAAGTATATGGAATTGATATGTTGCGCCATCAGGTGTTGTAAACGCTGTGAACTTTTTCGAGTCTGTGTCCATCGGAATCTGCCAATATCCCGATTTAAGATCGACAACTGTGAATATCGTGGCTGCTTCAAATGATTTCAATACTTCTGGTATCTTTGGGAGTGTTGACGTCTCATCCTGGGTTATATCATTTAACCGTCTGTAATCTATACAAAATCTGGGTTTTTTTGTCAGGTCTCTCCACAATCACCGGCGGAGAACTGTATTTAGATGTGGATGGTTCGATGATTCCATTTTGGAGCATTTCGTCTATTTGTTCGTATAGTACCCTGGTTTTTTCTGGACTTAGTGGATAAGGTCGCTGGTTTCTGGTTTTTGGGTTGGTAACTACTATTTGATGCGTCGTCGTTAGGGTTGTATTATTTATTGTGGGAGGAGTAAAAATATCTGCGAATTCTTCGAATATGGGTTCTAGTATTTCTTTGTGGTTTTCTGGGATAGTTACGTCTGGAAATGGGTGTACGTGTATGTCCCTCTGAATGTTGTGTTGGTTCCAGTATACGGTTTTTCGGATTGATGTTCCTATATTTACACAGTTTCGATTGAAGTCAAATAGGGCTTGGTGTTGTGTGAAGAAAGGTATCCCCAGAATCATTTCTTCGTTTAGTCCATCGACTACTTGGAATTTGGTTTCAAACGTGGCGTCCTGGATTTGAAACTTGACTTTGATGGTTCCCTTTGCTTTGATGGTTGTTGTACCACAAGCTAATGTGAAAATGTTAGGATTATTATCTTTTAGGTCTTCGGGGTTTACTAAGTTCAATTTTATAAGATTTTCAGCATATCCGGTATCTAGTAGTGTCATCCTTTGATGTCCATTCAAATGTATTTTGATACGAGGCAGTTGATCCTGTATGTTAATATGTCTTATCGGGTAATTTGGCGTCGCTTTAGGTCATGTATGTTGGCGATCTTGGAATAACTCTACCAGTCCGAGGTTTTCACCTCCTAATCCCAGGTTGGAATATTCTATCTCTGCTGGTTGTCTGTTCGGGGGGGTACTGGTTATTATGTCGAGTGAATAAAATTCATATATTGAGAAAGGTATTTGTGAACGTTGTGAAATGAGAGAGCGGACTGTTTGAAAGTGGGATTTTTTTTGGGAGTGGATAATGAAAACAGAAAATTTTAGAAATGAAGATAAAGAAAAATACAAATTTAAGCTTGTCGGGAAGTGAGAGTATGTAAAGTGAAAGTGGCGAAAGTAGTTGAGAGAATATTTTTGAATGTGGTGATTTTTAAGAACGTTGGAAGCGATATGACTGTTTGAAAATTGTAAAATATTTGTTGGAGCGTATCGGGATGTGGGGGAAATGTGAGTTTTTTCGCTTATTGGTCTCAGTTCAAGGTGTTTTTGAAATTAGGAAATAAGGTAGTTATGTCGAATAAATAAAATTCATATATTGGGAAAGGTATTTGTGAACGTTGTGAAATAAGAGAGCGGACTGTTTGAAAGTGGGGAACTTTATTGAAAGGGAATGAAGGAAACAAAGAAATATGTAGAAATGAAAATAAAGAAAAATATAAATTTAAGCTTGTCGGGAAGTGGGAATATGTAAAGTGAATGTGACGAAGGTATTTGAGAAAATATTTTTGAATGTAGTGACTTTAAAGAATGTTGGAAGGGATACGACTGTTTGAAAATTGTAAGTTATTTGTAGGGGATAAGAGAAAGGTCTGTTTGAAAATGAGAAGTCTTATAACACGCGGATGATGAGAAGAGAGAATTTTTTTTAAATAAAAATAGAGAAAAATTGTATTATAATAGTTGTGAATATAACGGGGAAAAATGGCTGGTGGTTTTATAGAATGATTGGAATTAGTTATGGATAAAGCAAGGTATAATAAAAGTAATTTATCGTAAGTATATTTGAAAAGCGATTTATATATAGAAAATAATGTATATTATATATATATATCTAAAAAATTAATAATGGTAACTTTAATTATTATTGTTTTTAAATATATTTTATAATAAAATTAATGAAAAATTCAATGAAGTGTGAAATAACAAAATATTGAATATGTGGGTGAACCACATTAACGAATTTCTTAATTTTAAAATAATTAGTAGCTCTGAAAAGAGCTGTTTTTTGTTACACATTACATGAAAATATTTTGATAATGAAAAAATAATAAAAGAGCTAAAAATGTTTTTTTATTAAATGCTGGTGAAATACATAAATGTATTATCCCTTTCTTCTATTGGAAATAGAAGAAAGAAATGGCTCTTCTAATTCTAGAGCGTCCGGTTGATGAATCGCAAGTATATCTACTATTTCTAACATTTCTTCATGCATAAATAATTCAATTTCTTCTTCAATTAGATCATTTAAAAGAATCTGGTTAACATCCTGAAGCATTGGTGGACTATCTTCATTAGATTCCTCTATATCGTTAGGTACGGGTATATCATTGGAATTACTGCTCAATTGATTCGGTCCTCCCGCCGCCTCATCTAACAGAGCATTTATGGATATATCATTAGAAATATTTTCCGATTCATTTGGTCCTCCCGCCGCCTCGTCTAATAGAGCATTTTCCGCAATTGGAGGAGATTGTGACAACTCCTGGAGTATTAAAGATACTTCTGCTAATGCTTCCACATCTATATGTTCCCACTCTTCGTCACTCATAGTGTAATTCAAAATACAGAAATGAATTCTAGTGTTGTAATGAGCAGCAAAGTAATGAAAAGCACTCCCCTCGCGTTTTACCATTTATAATAAACAATAGAAAATCTACATATGTTTAATTGGTTTTAAAAAATAAACCACGCCCTTTACTTGATTTTTTCTTATTTGATAATGCAAAGGGTTACGTTATCGATCGAAAAAAAAAATTCTGTGTTATATATTTCAATAAAAATATGTACGTTCGAAAGTTATTTATATAGGCTATCGAAGAATGTAGATAGTTTGTTGTTTTATATATTAATAAATATAAAAATTGTAATGCAAAATAGAGAAGTGGGTGTAATGTTAACATTTTTGAACTGTAAAACCTAAAAGAATAAGTTAAATGTGGATCAATGAATGTAAAAGTGTTGGGGGATGTATAGTCAAAGGTACATAAGGCATGTGCAGTATAAATTATAAAAATATAAATAGTATTTGTATATTTTATACAATCATTTCGCATAAATTCCAACAGATAAATTACGCAGTAAAATGTCACGAAATTCCCCTTAGAAGTCAAAATTTCGTAAAACTAATAACAGATTCGAAAATTAGAGGTCCGAAAACCCCAAAATTAAATTTTACAGCTTTTAAATCGATTACCAAACTCCAAAGTAAGCATCTCAGAAATTAGGTATGAGCTGCGAGTCTATTTCATAAAAGCACATAAAATAAAATAAAAAATAACTTTTCCAAATTTCAATTAATCAATTTAAAACTTTGTACATATTCATAATTTTAAATACTGAACACATTGGTACTTTCAACTTTCCCGGATCTTTTCTAGAAGCCCGGAGTCTGAATGTAAACAAGCGAGCTCCACCCACTTTTCTAATTTAATTCATAACTTTCAAACCCTTAATCCGATTTACTTCAAACTTGCACAGATTACACTTTCATCTATTCTCTATCCAACAGTAAAAGTCCCATCTTCATAGCTTTTCTCGTCTCCGAGTTACAAACCTCCATTCCTAAAATGCACAAGCCACGCCCACAAACTAATTACGCTAATTACTCTGTAACCGCTGCACCTAGCGCAACGGGAGTTCAACGTACTCAGGAGACGATTCCCAATCTTTCAAAACCAATATCATTACCCAAGTCACAGTAATTCCGCAAACTTTAAACCAGCATCTAGAATGATCGCCGTCGCTTCGCGAATTGTTCTGGAAATGCCATGGAAAAAATTCAATTATCTTCACTTCTTATCCGATCAAAACCGTACTTGTACTCGTCGATAGGTCATTTCATCCCCTATCACACCCCCAAGTTTCAATATCTAATCTTATCACAAAACCCCGCAAATTAAAAATTTCTATCTTCGAAAAATCGCGAAAATCTAGAAATCGAATTTCGCGAAGCCCCAAAAAGTATATAAGCCGACACATTGCGGCCCAGTGAGTCAGTCAATATCCGGGTGTAGTCAACGTTACCAAAGCTTCTCCAAAGTGTTCCAAAGTATCCTAGTGAGTGCGGGCTGCGTCTGAAAAGCGCCAATATTCTTGGCTGTGAACGTGACCTTGTATGATTCGGGGTCGAGTGGGACTATCACTCTTTGCCCTCCTCATCTCTGTAGGCCTGGACGGCCTCGTAGAGGTGGACCCCATCCCTCACCAACCCCGATCACAAGAGTGATAGGTGTGGGCGATTTGTGGAATCTCCTCCTGTCCTGGCTCTACCCTGCCGGCCGGGTAGGATCTTCTGGCGCTCTTCTGTCTTGATGTTCTTTCTTTGCCGGCATGTTAACCCCCGGGCGTGGTCTGTCATGGACGGGGGCGACAATTGCCGCTCCCGCCCTGGGATTGTGGTTAGGTGGGGTCAGGATTGGCATTGTAGCCTAAGGATGCACCTCTAAGGGACCAAATGGCCCATTAGTGGATGTCGGGGAGGGAAGTGGATGTCGGGGAGGGAAGTGGATATCGAAGTGAACCCGCGACCGCAGTCGGCGGCCGCGACTTCGAGGGAGGTCTGTGGGTCGTCTATGTCTCTTCGTAGTCTCCTACTGTTGCTCCAGGTGGAATCTAAAAATGTTACCTTATACCTTATCCTGGGTCCAAGAGTTGGAGCCTTGGCCGCTTGTACTTAGCTGCCACGTCGGGTGCGTAATCCACGGCTCTCCGGATTAGTGGGTTGCTATGCGTCTCGGCTCGTGCAAAGGTTTTCTCACCTCGTCTTCTGAGGACCTCCAGGACTGGGACGTACTCTAAGTCCCGGTATAGGTCGGCGTTGCGCAACTAGTAAGGGGCGCCCGTTGCGACCCTCAGGGCGATGTTTTCCACGGCCTGCAGTCTTCGAATGTGCGTCTTCGCCGCGTAGGCCCACGCTGTCGCCGCGTATGTCATCTGGGGTTGAATGATGGTCTTGATGAGGGTTTTCTTGTTCCTCAGGCTGAGCCCGCTGGTGGAACAGAGCATTGGATACAGCATCCCCCTGACCAGTCGTGCTTCTTGCACGACGTTCTCGATATGGGTTTTCCACGTGAGTCCTCTGTCCAGGGTTACCCCTAGATATCGGGCTGTGTCTCTCCATTCGATGTTTTCCCCGTGCAAGATGACATGTCCCTGCGGTTTTTGACCAGACCTGCGGGAAAAAAGAATTGCGTTAGATTTGTCCGGGTTAATAGCCACCTTCCATCTGTTGCACCAGTTCTCAAGAAGGAGCACTGCCTCTTGGAGGTACCTCGTAACCATCCTTGCCTGAAAGGACCGTGCAATGATGGCCGTATCGTCTGCGTACAGAGCTACCGAGGTACGGTGCGTCCTAGGCAGGTCCGACGTGAAAATGTTGAACAGCTGGGGTGACAGGACAGTGCCCTGGGGTACTCCTGCTTCCATGGGGCGGATGGTTGAATGTTCTCCATCTACCCTCGTCCTCAGTTGCCTCCCGCGTAGGTACGAGCCGACTAGTTTTACCAAGCAGGCCGTCGTGCCATACCCTGTCGATGGCCTTGGCCACGTCTAGGAGGACAGCGCCGGTGACTAGTCTGTTGTTGAACCCCTCGGTGATATGTTCCACCAGCCTCAGGATTTGAAGTTCAGCGAAATGCCCTTCTCTGTAAGCGAACTGCTCATCCGGGATAGCGTGCAGTTCCTCGGTGATCTCCAGCAGTCGCTCCTTTATTACCCTTTCCACCACTTTGCTCGCCGCTGGTAGTAGGCTGATCGGTCGGTAGCTAGAAGGAAAAGTTAGATTCTTACCTGGCTTGGGTATCAGTACTACGTGTGCAGTTTTCCATCTGCTAGGGAAAAAGCGGAACCTCAGAATTGCATTCGTGATATTCACTAATGCTGCTACTCCCTTGCGAGGTAGCTTCCGAAGAACCAGGTTCCCTATCTCGTCGCATTCCGGTGCTTTTCGGATTTTCAGTCTCCTTAGGATGGTTTTCACCTCCTCTGGGTCGGTGGGGCGGAACTGCGTATCGTCGGGCATTCGCCCTATCCGTCGAGCTCGTCTACTCACCTCGTCTGTGAATTCCTCGTCCTCGTCCGGCAAATTGTTCTCCGCACACTGGAGTTCCAGGCTGTCGGCGAATGCCTCTGCCTTTTCCTGCCTCGTGTACACGAGTCCCCTTTCACCGTGGATCGGAGGTATCTTTCGACGATGTGTTCTGAGCGTTCTCTGGGTGTTCCATAGACTTCTATCCTCGGTGTTCAGCGACTCGAGATATCTCTGCCACCTAGCCTGGTGATGCTCGTGCACTGCGGCTTTGACTCTTCGGTTAAGCTGGTTTAATGCCAGCTTGTCCTGCGGGAGTCTCGTCCGCTGAGCGTGCTTCTTGGCTCTGCGTCTGTCCCCTATCAGCTCCATAACCTGTAAAGGAAGTTCACCCGTAGGATTAAGTGCATATCTTACCTGTCTCTCCGTAGTGCTGGCCGCCAGAGCTGCGCGGATATCATTCTCAAGGCTCACGACGGTGGCTTCGATGTCCTCCTCCGCGTCGAAGACTCGAAAGGGTACGCAGATCCTCTGCATCTCTGCTCGGAACTGCTCCCAGTCTGTGCGCCTCTTAGTGAAGGTGGTCTCGGTGGGCTGATGTCCACCTAGGCGTAGGAGGATGGGGCTGTGATCTGTAGATCCCTCGTGCAATGTCTCTACTTCAGCCACCATCGGTATTGCCTTGAGTAAAGCGATATCCAGCACGTTTGGTGCTCCCGCGTGTCCGTGGTGTGTAGGTTCCTCTGGTCCCCATACTGCTACATCGCCATTCGCCTCCAAGTAGCCCAGTAGGACCCGTCCTCTGGCGTTGGTTGTACCGCTGTTCCACGTCGGGGACTTGGCATTGAAGTCGCCCATTGCTACCACTTGGGGGTTGACCGCTAGGGCCGCCTCTAGCTCCTGCGCCAGAAGCGGGAGTGGCTGGTAACAGGTCACCACAGCTATTTCACCATTCCTCTCAGTCCGAATCACAATAGCGGCGGCTTTCATGTTGTCCATCTGCGGCGTTGTGATCTCGTGGTAGTCTAACCCTCTTCTGACTAGCAGCGCGACTCCGCCTCCCAGTCTACCATCTCTGTCCCTGCGGTACATCTCCTAGCCTGGAACTCTGGTCCTGATGTTTTCGCTCAGCCGTGTCTCCTGTAGTGCAATCACGTCTATTTCCAGACGTGACAGGAGTTCTTGGATTTCGTGTTTTCTTGCGCGGAACCCGTTGACGTTCCACGACGCAAGTCTGAGCGATTTGGGCTTCGATCTACCTGTAAACATTACCTTTTTAGCAGTTGTGGCGCATTGGCCAGGAAGGTGCTCATCGCCGTCCACCACTCCTGCATCTGGGCCATCATTTTCGCCGCCTCGTCCAAGTTGATGGCTGGCGGGGTTGCGGTTTTCTTCGCGCCCACGGGTCTGGTCGCGGTTTCTGGCCTAGGCCTCGCTACTTCCGCGTAGCTCCCCTTGGTCCCTGCTGCTGCGGCCGGTTTCCTGCTTGGGTCTGCCGTCTTCTTGGCCGGTGTTGGCTTCGGGAACCTCGGCATCCTCGATAGCTCGCCGGGTGAGCGCCCTCGCAGTTCGCGCATTTTGCCGGCGTGTCCCTTGATTTGCGACACTCCGTTGTGGGATGATTCTCTCCGCATTTGACCTGGGCGGTGCATCGGCTCTGCCCGTGACCGAACTTCTGGCACCGGTGGCACTGGGACGCTCCTTGTTGCTGTCGCTGCCTTTCGATCCTCACTACCAAACCACAGCATCTTGTGACATCTAGGACGGCTGTCTGGTCCAGCGGTACTTGGACTAGTACCAGGGGCATGAGCTGTTTTGTCCTCCGGCTCGTCATCCTGTACACTGCTTTGGGGGAAAGTCCTTGACTCGTCAGGTCGTCTTGGATGTCCTGGTCGGCCACTCCGATGGGGATGCCCCTAACTACTACCCTTAGCAGTTTGTCTTCTTGGAGGGAGTAGGTGTGGTATTCCCTCTTTTCCTCAGCCAGGACTTATGTCAATTTCCGGTGGTCGTCCACCGTCGCTGGGGTTATGTTGACTCCCCCGCCGATTAGCTTTGCTTTGGTAAAAGCAATGCCTTTCCTGTTCAGCGTCCTGCTGACAACGGTCCATTGACTCTCGTCGCGAAGTACCACTGGCGGGATTTTCTTTTTAGCGGGCTCTGCTGCTGGGGCGGCATCATTGTCTTCGCCTTCTTTGGCGCCTTCTTTCGCTCTTCGCCTTCTTGGCGACGAGCCTGTTTGGTCGGCTCCTCGTCCGATGTCTGCTCACCTGAAACAGAAAGCGAGGTTATTTTTCGCTTACCTTGTCTGATCGCAGTTTCCGCGGCGGGCGCGGCGCCTTTTGGGGCGGTTGTTTTGCCTTTAGGGACCGCCCCCGTCCTCGCGGTCACCGCTTGTTGTTCTGCTGTCGGCCCCTTAGCCTTAGCAGTTACGATGTCTCGCAGCTCCTCTACGATTTGTTGTAGGGCGTCTCTCTCCTCCTTCAACTCGAAGAAGAGGTGCGCCGGCACTGTGGTGACCGGCTTCGGCGTCAGCGTGGCTGCTCTGGAGTCAACCGAATCCGATTCCTCGGAAGTCGACGACTCCATCGGCGTCACTCTTGGGCACTGTGCCATGCTTCCTCCAAGCATACACTCGCTAACCAGTTATGATTGCTTCCTTCTCTCTATTGTCTTTGCACAGACAGTTTGTTGTGGGGCCTCCACTTCGTATGCTCGGCTTCGATAACTCGCACTATTTGTTTCGCTCTCGTACCCTACGTGTTGCCACTTCGGATGCTGGCTCGAAACTCCCGCGTCTGAAAAGCATTCGTCGGCTGCTTTAAGAGCGAAGTGGCGTTTAGTGACAAGTGCCTCAGTGGTCAACCGTCTCCTAGCGAATCGCGTCGTGTAATACCCGTCTGTCCGCGTTAAGAGTGACGTGAGACATCTACGAAAAGGCCCCGATATTTGCACTAAGTGTCGCTGTGCCTCGATCGCCTCCATCACCAAGCAAGCTACCTACGAAGAAGACATCCATACAACAAGCTACGTACGGATATTTTCGCCAGTTCTTTTCACAAATTGTAAGTTCGAGTTTCATTTACCTTTCCTATCTACCTGCATTAGTGAATAGCACCTTTTGTACAGGGCGTTCTCTAATAAGTAGTCATTTATACCATTATCATTCAATCACTAGCATATTCAAACTTCTTTTACAATTCTATTTTAAACTAATCACTGCCCATACACAGGGTGTTATCCAGCCTCTATCCAAGTGTGTATACGGGGTGTTGGATCAAATCAAACTACATAACGAATACTTTAACTCTATTTTCATACCAAATAATTTACTTTACCATTAGTACTCAGTGCCTACTTGAGTCTAGGTACCTGTTGTGCTCACCCCCTTATACTCATCACTCGAAACCGAACATAAGGTGTCGCCACAAGAATAGATCCGTGTCTTCAGGTCCCCAATACTTACTTCAAATAAATAATTGTTCACGTGATAGATTGGCTGGGACTTTGAACATTCCAGTCATTCCTGCTAGCTACCCCACTACAAGTGATAATAACCAATAGGTACCGTAGACAGACACGTGACAAAAATGTCGTTCATTCAACCCTCGACCTTCCGTCGCACGAGTCCGGTCCTCGACGTCTCCCCTAAAGGCGGCGTCGGGACGCTTGACAGGCGCTCCGGGCATGTTTTACGTTCTATCCTACAACGCCAAGTTAGTTAATGCTCGTAACCTTCGTTGGCTCTCAACCACTGCAGACACTCGGACCGAGTAACGAATACCCAGCTAAAGTCGGCGGCTGTCGATATTCTCTACAGATGGTTGAGTGTAGGCGCGAGGGTGTATGACGCTCAGTCTTCCGCTTCTTGCTTCGAGGCGACGCCGGTCCGCAAAACCTATCGTTGTACCAGGGTTTTTTTTTTTACACCTGTAAAAACCGGGACCGGTCGCGGTCCGCGACCGCGACTCCCCCGATGCCGTCAACCTCTATTCCGACCCGCCAAGCAAGCGCTATACTAGCACCTACCCGGGCGCACTGTGCCACGCTGTAAGCCGAATGCCAAGGGTCCGCGCGAGAAACGCTTCGCTCTAGGCCTCGGGCTTCTAACAGCAGCACGCGGGGTCAGTTCTTCGCGACAGGGACCTAGCCACAGGCCACCGCTTCACGTATTCGTTTAAAAACGACGTACGCGAAAGTGGTCTCACAGTAACTAGACCCGGTCTGTTCCCTCGGTGGTCAGTATTTCAATAATCTTCTTGACAAGCATCTAATTACCAGCCGCAGTTTCGAGTATTTGTATAAAACAACGTACAGGAAAACGGTCTTACAGTAACGAGTACCTTGTCCCTCCCTCGGTGCTAGGTATAAACGTATTTTCACTTTACAACTTTCCTTATTTGTAAATATTTAGGGTGGGACCCCTATACCTCGCTATCTGGGTGTGTAATGTTTGCTTCCTCGCGGTTGCGCGACGCGGTTGCCCGGAGGGATCTTGCTTCTACTTCTTACTTCTATCTTAGATGACTTCTTTCTTGACCCGGTAATATCTCTGGGCAGACTTGTCAGAGGTTAGTCGAACAAGTGAGACCGCAGAGAAACGTCTAGCCGTATGCACCTGCTATCGGACTAGAACTGCCGATTTCGCGCCAGTATCCTTGGCTGTAGTCGTGACCTCGGATGATACAGGGCCGAGCGAGATTACCGCTCTTTACCCATACCATCGCTGTAGGCCGGGACGCCTCGTAGAGCTTGACCTCGCGCTTCGCGTATCCCACCAAATGGCGGTGGGCGGGGCTAACGCGAGGCCTTCTCCTGTCCTGGCAGGGTCTGCTGGCAAGACCCTATTCTTCTTGTTCTTCGGGCGCTCTTCTTTTCTTCTTTGTTTTTCGCCAGCGTCTGACCCCCGGGGGTAGTCAGGTTTTGGGATTTTGTCGGGTTATAGGTTAGGTAGGAATTGCTATGTAGCATAGGGAGTACCGCCAAGACGAGCCCGAAGGCTCAAGGTCGGTACGAGGGTATGGTAAGGTATTTGCGGTGAGAGTTTGCCCGGGCCTGGCGCGCTACCGTGTATGAGTCCACGGAGCTGCCAAGCCGCGGGCCTCTCGTTACCCGCGAGTCGTGGGAGTTTGTTTATTGTCTCTTCTGTACTGCGTGGATGCCTAGCTGAAACATAAATTATTTTATTAGCACATACTTACCCGAGATGGGAGTTGCCGAAGAGTGTTCCCATTACTGCGAACATCTTCTGCATCTGCTCCATCATCTTGGTCATCTTCGCAAAGTCCAGGCCCTGCATTTGTGTTGGTGGCGGGGGTGCCGCCGTCTTTGCCTTTGCCGCCTCGGCAAATGTCTTGTGGCTTTTGGGCTTGGGGAACCTCGGGCATCCCCTATAACTGGCCGGGTGGTCCCCTCCGCAGTTGGCGCACTTTGCCGGCTCCTCCCTGGACTTCTCGCACGTTGTTGTGGGGTGGTCTTGGCCGCACTTCACGCACTTCGGGGCCGCCGTGCAGTTGGACTGCCCGTGGCCGAAACGCTGGCAGCGGTGGCACTGCGTCGCTCCCGTGGGTCTTCTCTGGGCCTCTGCTCTTACCACCAGGTAACAACATCTCCTGATGTTCAGGATGCCTGTCTCCGTCGTTGGTACTTGGATCAGTACCAGGGGCATCTCTTTCTTCGTTCGCCGGGAGACCATCCTGCTGAGGGATATAGGATTATACCCCTGGGCTTTCAGGTCCTTATGGGCAGTCCTCTTAGAACTACCCTCTGGTTTCTCTCCTCCGCCAGGGTGAAGGTGTGATACCCCTGGTTGGTATCTCTGAGGTAGGTGATGAGCTTCCGGTGGTCATTGGCCGTCTCCGGAGTCACTGCCACTCCATCGCTGGTTAGCTTCGCTTTGGTGTATCGGATCTGCTTGTTTTGGATGTCTTTCGAGACCCTGGTCCAGCTCCCGGCTTCTCGGAGGATCACCGGTGGTATCCTGGTTTTGGCGGCGGCGGCGGGGGTAGCCTGTGTGGTGGCGGGGGTGGCCTTTGTGGTGGCGGGGGCGGTCTGCTTCCTTTTCGGTTGACTCCTTGGCCTGTCGGAGTCGGAGCCTGAAACAGAAGAAAGAGGTCTTTTAGAATTTCTCACCTTAGGGCCCACGACTTTCCACTCCTCCTCCTCCTCGGAGGAAGTGGTAGCCGCCGCTGGTGCGTCGGTGGTTGGCGCCGGAGCCTCCGTCTCCATTGCCTCGATATTTTGGGTCCTCAATTTTTCTTCCACTGCTGCTAGTCTCTCTTCCCATTTCTGGTTTAGCCTGGCAAGTTCCTCGTCGAATCCCTTGCACAGGTCTTGGTTTTCTTTTACATTCTCGTCCAGTTCTTTCTGCAGGCCCATCACTGCTTCTTTCAGCCTTATATTCTCGTCCCTCAGCTTATCCATCTCCGTTAGCTCTTTGCTGCTTTTCCTCGCAGGGGTCTTTACCACTCCCGTGGTGCTATCGATGCTCAAGTCGTCTTCGTCGTCGCTGTCTTCGTAATCGTCGTATATCGACTCATCGATCTTTGGGCGCGTGGCCAGCTGCCTTTGCAGGTTTTGCGCGAACTCTCTGCGCAGTTGGCTTGTGGCTGCGTCGTGTTTCCGCTGCTCGTCGATGAGCGCTTTCGTCCTCGCCTTTTCGGCATCGCTGCCGGAACCGCTACTTTGCCTTGAAGAAGGCATGTTGTTGAATTCTCCTATCTCTAGTCGAATCCTGTGGGGCTTCCACTTCACTGTGCACTCACTACACTATCTCACTTTGTTTCGCTCGCTACCTACGTGTTGCCACTTCGGATGCTCGATCGGAACTATCATTAGCTTCGTTCAAAACTATGATATAAAACATTCCAAATAGCTTTTTGAAATAATTCCGGAAGAAAAATAAGAACATATGTTTTTAAATTAATAAAGGAAATAATTATTGTGGTGTTTTGGGTTTAATCAGATACCACACTTTCAATAACTATTTATTACATTATAAAGGCACCACAATCGTTCAGTATTATTACTCTCGTTACTCGGTACGTTACACAGTTCATAAGTTTTTAAGTCTTATATTCCGGCTAGCGTGGCGTGACCTCTTCTACGCGGGTTCATGGCTGACTCGCAGATTTCGCGCCAATATTCTTGGCAGTAGTCGTGACCTCGGATGGTACAGGGCCGAGCGAGATCATCGCTCTTTACCCATACCATCGCTGTAGGCCGGGACGCCTCGTAGAGCTTGACCTCGCGTTTCGCGTATCCCACCAATTGGCGGTGGGCGGGGCTAACGCGAGGCCTTCTCCTGTCCTGACAGGGTCTGCTGGCAAGACCCTATTCTTCTTGTTCTTCTGGCGCTTTTCTTTCTTCTTTGTTTTTCGCCAGCGTCTAACCCACCGGGGGTAGTCAGGTTTTAGGATTTTGTCGGGTTATAGGTTAGGTAGGAATTGCTATGTAGCATAGGGAGTACCGCCAAGACGAGCCCGAAGACTTAAGGTCGGTACGAGGGTATGGTAAGGTATTTGCGGTGAGAGTTCGCCCGGGCCTGGCGCGCTACCGTGTATGAGTCCACGGAGCTGCCAAGCCGCGGGCCTCTCGTTACCCGCGAGTCGTGGGAGTTTGTTTATTGTCTCTTCTGTGCTGCGTAGCTGCCTAGCTGAAACATAAATTATTTTATTAGATCATACTTACCCGAGATGGGAGTTGCCGAAGAGTGTCCCCATTACTGCGAACATCTTCTGCATCTGCTCCATCATCTTGGTCATCTTCGCAAAGTCCAGGCCCTGCATTGGTGTTGGTGGCGGGGGTGCCGCCGTCTTTGCCTTTGCCGCCTCGGCAAAGGTCTTCTGGCTTCTGGGCTTGGGGAACCTCGGGCATCCCCTATAGCTGGCCGGGTGGTTCCCTCCGCAGTTGGCGCAGTTTGCCGGCTTCTCGCACGTGGTTGTGGGGTGGTCTTGGCCGCACTTCACGCATTTCGGGGCCGCCGTGCAGTTGGACTGCCCGTGACCGAAACGCTGACAGCGGTGGCACTGCGTCGTTCCCGTGGGTTTTCTCTGGGCCTCAGCTCGTACCACTAGGTAACAGCATCTCTTGATACCTAGTATGCCCGTCTCCGCCGTGGGTACTTGCACCAGTACCAGGGGCATCTCTTTCTTGGTCCGTCTGGAGACCATCCTGCTGAGGGATATAGGATTATACCCCTGGGCTTTCAGGTCCTCCTTGATGTCTTCTAGTGGGACTTCTATGGGCAGTCCCCTGAGTACCACCCTCTGCTTCCTTTCCTCCGCCAGGGTGAAGGTGTGATACCCCTGGTTGGTATCTCTGAGGTAGGTGGTGAGCTTCCGGTGGTCATTGGCCGTCTCCGGTGTCACTGCCACTCCATCGCTGGTTAGCTTCGCTTTGGTGTATCGGATCTGCTTGTTTTGGATGTCTTTCGAGACCCTGGTCCAGCTCCCGGCTTCTCGGAGGATCACCGGTGGTATCCTGGTTTTGGCGGCGGCGGCGGGGGTGGCCTTTGTGGTGGCGGGGGCGGTCTGCTTCCTTTTCGGTTGACTCCTTGGCCTGTCGGAGTCAGAGCCTGAAACAGAAGAAAGAGGTCTTTTAGAATTTCTCACCTTAGGGCCCGCGACTTTCCACTCTTCCTCCTCCTCCGAGGAGGAAGTGGTAGCCGCCGCTGGTGCGTCGGTGGTTGGCGCCGGAGCCTCCGTCTCCATTGCCTCGATACTTTGAGTCCTCAATTTTTCTTCCACTGCTGCCAGTCTCTCTTCCCATTTCTGGTTTAGCCTGGCAAGTTCCTCGTCGAATCCCTTGCACAGGTCTTGATTTTCTTTTACATTCTGGTCCAGTTCTTTCTGCAGGCCCATCACTGCTTCTTTCAGCCTTATATTCTCGTCCCTCAGCTTATCCATCTCCGTTGGCTCTTTGCTGCTTGTCCTCGCAGGGGTCTTTACCACTCCCGTGGTACTATCTATACTCAAGTCGTCTTCGTCGTCGCTGTCTTCGTAATAGTCGTATATCGACTCATCGACCTTTGGGCGCGTGGCCATCTGCCTTTGCAGGTTTTGCGCGAACTCTCTGCGCAGTTGGCTTGTGGCTGCGTCGTGTTTCCGCTGCTCGTCGATGAGCGCTTTCGTCCTCGCCTTTTCGGCATCGCTGCCGGAACTGCTACTTTGCCTTGAAGAAGGCATGTTGTTGAATTCTCCTATCCCTAGTCGAATCCTGTGGGGCTTCCACTTCACTGTGCACTCACTACACTATCTCACTTTGTTTCGCTCGCTACCTACGTGTTGCCACTTCGGATGCTCGATCGGAACTATCATTAACTTCGTTCAAAACTATGACTTAAAACATTCCAAATAGCTTTTTGAAATAATTCCGGAAGAAAAATAAGAACATATGTTTTTAAATTAATAAAGGAAATAATTATTGTGGTGTTTTGGGTTTAATCAGATACCACACTTTCAATAACTATTTATTACATTATAAAGGCACCACAATCGTTCAGTATTATTACTCTCGTTACTCGGTACGTTACACAGTTCATAAGTTTTTAAGTCTTATATTCCGGCTAGCGTGGCGTGACCTCTTCTACGCGGGTTCATGGCTGACTCGCCGATTTCAAGCAACTGACGGGAATGAGTCCGGCCGAAGCCGTCGTCTCGATGCTCTCCACCTTTCGGTGCTTGCATCAGGTTGGAGAGATTGTTTATTTGAGCGGGCATTAAAAGCAAATGTAGTAGCAGTGCAGGGTAGGATGGGTTAGGGGTGGTGGGTTCTTGGATTTTTTATTATTTAATGTAAGGGATGTTGGCGAAGGATTGGGTGAATTGCGGGAGAGATTATTTTTAGGGGTGGTTTTTCGGATTTTTTATTGTTTATGGGTAGGAAGTTTTTGGGGTTGATTTGGGAAATTTTTATTTAGGGGTAGGTTTTAGGGGTGGTTTTTTGGACTTTTTTATTGTTTAAGTAGGAAAATTTTAGGGGTTGACTTTGGGATTTTTAGGGGTTGTAAAAGTAGTTAAGGGATGGGTGGGTAGGTCTTTCGTCGAATTTGTGTGTCAAGGGGTCGTGTAACGTTGGGTTTGTGTGTTGTTGTAGGGTGGTCTTAAAGTTTGGTATTAGTCGGAGGTGTATAAATTCCTCTAGTGTCGGGGTGCCTGTAATGTTGTGAAGTACTGGGATAGGTGTGGCTCGGGGTAGGTTGTTGGCTAAACGGAGGGATTTATTCTGGATGGTTTGAAGGTCTTTTTTGTGTGTGTTACTAAGGATGGGGTAGTAGACTGGAGATGCGTAAGTGAGGATAGGACGGATGTATGCTTTGTATAGTAGTGTACTTTGTGCAGGAGGCCCGTGGTTTAACACGCCGCCGATCTGGTGCAGCCTCGAGAGTGCCTTTGCCCGCGTCGCGGAGACTTGCTTAGAGAAGGTTAAGCCCTTGTCGAGTACAAGGCCTAGGTACTTCAGGGTGGTGGTAGTCGAGATCGGGTTATTATCGACCCTCAGAATATGTCGGGTGTTGGATAATCTTTTGGTAAAGATGGAGTATTGTGTCTTTTGGGGATTGGTTAGGAGTCCCCAGTCTCTGTAGTAGTCAACTGTGGCGTCCGTCTGATGCTGTATTAATCTGTGAAGCAGGTTATTGTTAACTGAAGTCGTTATGATAGCCGTGTCATCGGCATATAACGCAAGGGTGGTTCGTCTGTCGTCGGGATCTGGGATGTCCGCGGTGTAAAGGGTGAATAATACAGGACCTAAGGAGGACCCCTGCGGGACTCCGGATAGGATAGGGGCTGGAGGTGAGCACTCCCCTTCGACTACTACTCGGAAAGTGCGGTTAGATAGGTAGGCTTGTATCATTTTAACGATACGCGCAGAATGACCCGCTGACTGGAGTTTAAATAGTAGTCCAGGGTGCCAGACTTTGTCAAAGGCTTTTTCGAGGTCAAGGGAGACAACCCCCGTGAACTGACCTCGATTGTTATTGGTCGTGATCTTTTCGCAGACTCTGAGAAGTTGCTGGGTAGTGGAATGGTCTTTTCGGAAACCATACTGAAAGTCGCTGACGACGTTGCCGTCGTCTATCACCTCCAGCATAGTTTCCAGGATCAAGGAATCAAAAACTTTGGCTAGGGATGAAAGAAGGCTTATAGGCCTGTAACTAGCAGGCTGATTTCCGGGCTTGTTGGGTTTTTTAATAGGGGTGATTTTAGCGGATTTCCATAGGACGGGATAGTGTGTTTCTCGAAGACTTGCATTATAGATTTTGGTAAGGAAAAGGATTGCGTTCAAGGGAAGGTATTTAAGGGCGAAAGGAGGGATATTATCAAGCCCGGGAGCCTTCTTAGGATTCATGGATTTAATTTGTAGCAGGACTTTGGACGGAGGGAAATATACAGGGTCTAAAGTGGTTGGTAGCCGACCTGCCGGTATATCAGCGGCTTGGTGGTCGACTAGGGCTTTGGTATGCTGAGGGATGACGTTGGGGGTGAATTGACTTTGGAACTGAGAGGATAGGACCATGGATTTCTCAGAATCTGTGACATAATGAACATCACGGACCAGCAGAGGTGGAATTTGACTTCTTTTTTTCAGAAATATGCGAGGTAGATAATACGGATCGTCGGGGTGGTCGAGGATAGTTTGCGCTATGCCTTCGTCTCTGAAATTTGTCACTTGTTGCGCTATGAGTCGCTTTAGCCTGTTCAGCTCTCGTAGCGTATCGGGATTGTGCGTTCGTAGGAATAATTTTCTAAGTCGATTTTTCGCTTTTATTGTAGTCAGTATATATTGTGGTAACGGCTTAAGTGGACGTGTCGTATTTGTACGTTGGCTAGTCTGTCTGAGGGCTCGTTGGATCACCGTAGTGATTGTGTGCACAGCTCGGTCTATCAGGGCAGGGTTGGTACAAGGGGGGTTGTTTGGTAATTGGGATTTAAGAATTCGGGAGAACTCAGGCCAGTTATAATCCTTCTCCCTAGGGTAGCTTTTAACTACCTTCGGGACGGCAGCGGTCTCGAAAATCGAGACCACTGGCCAGTGATCACTACTAAGTAGTTGTAGAACGTTAAGTTCTACATCCCTTGTGTAATGGGAGCTGATCACGAAGTCTATAGTGGCCTGTGATACTGGTCTGGTAGGTTCATCAGGGGTGTGTATGCGGATATGCGGGTTAAGGATGGAATATTCATACAGGGCGTTGCCGGAGCGATCGGCCCTGTGGTATGTATCCCAGGAGGGGTGTTTGGAATTGATATCGCCGAGCAGCAGGTATCTCCTGTTTACGAGCCCTATTTGGTCTAGGTCCGTGGTGTCGAGTCTACGCGATGTCTTTTTGTAGGCTGAAATAATAAGTAGGTCGTTTGTGGCAGTTTTTAAAGTGATTGCCACAGCCTCAAAGGATGTAAGGGTAGGTAATGGGGTTAGATAGTGACTTAGGTGGGATTTGACTATCAGTGCTGTACCTACAGTGCCGTCGGCCTTGTCGGCACGGTACACTTGATAGCCAGGGATGCTGAAGGCTTGGGAAGGTTTGAGGCGAGTTTCGCAGAAACAACCTATGTCAATGTGTTCGTCTCTGAGTATTGTCGTGATTTCAGCTTTTTGCCGCAGCACACCATTGCTGTTGTGCTGCAGCAGTCTCAGTCGGTGTTGTCTTGTCATTGTAAGTTTTTTTTAAAAAAGGTCCGTGAGAGCTTCTACTATTACTAGTAGCTTCTCCGTGGCGTCTGTGGCGTTTTTTAGTCTGTCTATAATATTTTTGATTTTGTTCCATATATTGGAAATGTTTATAGACTTAAAAAAGTCTAGTATTTCCCTGAGGGGGTTGTCTGACGTGTTCGGCTGTTGTGGCTGCGTCGTGTTTCCGCTGCTCGTCGATGAGCGCTTTCGTTCTCGCCTTTTCGGCATCGCTGCCGGAACTTGCCGATTTCATGGACGACGGGTGGACTGGCGAGTGGCCGGTTCCACGAGGCTCTCCGCTTTGAAGTGCTTGCCTCAGGCTGTGGTGGTTTTGCTTTGTTTGGGCATCTATGGCTATTGTAGAGTAGTGCTGGGATGAGGTGGGTGGGTTTCGGGGTAGTGGACTATGGATTTTTTTATTGTTTGTGAAGGATATTGGGGCTGGGATTTGGGTTTTAGCTATGTAAGGGTGGTTTGTAAGGGTTGGTATGGCGGATTTTTTATTGTTTAGGGTAGGATAGTTTTTGGGTCGATTTAGGAAGTTTGACAAAATAAGGGTGGTTTTTGGTTAGGGGTGGTTTTTTGGATTTTTTATTATTTCGGGTAGGATGATATTTGGGTAAGTTTGGGAAAAATTTTTTAAGGGATGATTTATTTAGGGGTGGGTTTTTATGTTGATTTTTGTTTTACTGTTGGAATTGTCTTATTTTAGGATTTTGGGATTTAAGGGTTGTAAAAGAAGTTAAGGGATGGATGTCTGGGACGGATGGCGAATTTGGCAGTTAGGGATCTGTTAAGGAAGGGTTTGTATGGTGTCGAATTGTCTGCGTGAAGTTGGGAATAAGTCTGAGGTTTATGAATTCGTCTATTGTCGGGGTGCCTGATATGTTGTGTAGGATGGGGATGGGTGTACCGAGTGGGAGGTTGTTTGCTAATCTGAGGGACTTGTTCTGTATTACCTGAAGGGTGTGTTTGTGTGTGGGGCTGATTAAAGGATACCAAACGGGAGCGGCGTATGTAAGGATGGGTCTGATGTAGGATTTGTAGAGGAGTGTGGATGTGTCAGGAGATCCGTTTTTAAGTATTATTGATATTTGCCCGAATCTCCGGTATGCCTTAGCCTTTGTCGCGGAGACCTGTTTGGAGAAGGTGAGACCCTTATCGAGTACCAGGCCCAGGTAGGTTAAAGTGGCGGTGACGTACACCGGCATGTTACTGACCCTCAGTGTGTGCTCAAGGGTAGGGCGTTTTTTTGTAAAATAGGTGTATTGGGTTTTTTGAGGGTTGACTAGGAGTCCCCAATCTCTGTAATAGTCGATTAGGTCGTCCGTCTGGTCCTGTAGGATTCTGTGAAGCAGGTTGTGGTCATGTGAAGTGGTTATTATAGCGGTGTCATCCGCGTATAGCGCAAGGGTGGTTCTATAATCTTCGGGATCTGGGATATCGGATGTGTATAGGGTAAATAAAACGGGACCTAGGGACGACCCCTGCGGGATGCCGGATAGGATTGGGGTTGTAGGAGAGCTCTCCTCTTCGACTACTACTCGAAAGGAGCGGTTAGATAAGTAGGCTTGTATTAGTTTAATAATACGCGCTGAATATCCCGCGAAATGGAGTTTGTATAGTAGTCCAGGATGCCAGACTTTGTCGAAGGCTTTCTCGAGGTCTAGGGAGACAACCCCTGTGAACAGACCTCGATTGTTATTAGTGGTGATGATTTCGCAGACTCTGAGGAGCTGTTGGGAAGTGGAGTGGTTTCTCCGAAACCCATACTGGAAGTCACTGATGACATCGTCATCATCCAGGACCTCCAGCATTACCTCCAGGATCATGGAATCAAATACTTTGGATAAGGAGGGCAGAAGGCTTATTGGCCTGTAGCTGGCCGGCTGATTTCCGGGCTTGTTTGGTTTAGGGATGGGAATAAGTTTGGCGGTTTTCCAGGGAGTAGGATAGTGTGTTTCTCGAAGACTAGAGTTATATACTTTGGTAAGGAAAAGGATTGTGTTAAGGGGTAGGAATCTTAGGGCGAAACTAGGAATATTGTCAAGCCCGGGAGCCTTCTTGGGGTTGAGGGATTTTATGTGTTGAAGGACTGTGGATGGACGGAAATATACGGGGTCTTCTGTTGTTGGTAGTCGACCTGCCGGTATATCAGCGGCATGGTGGTCGACTAGGGTTCGAGTACGTTGGGGGATGAAATTTGGGGTGAATTGGGTTTGGTATTGGGTAGAAAGGATATGGGATTTTTCAGAGTCTGTTACATATTTCTCATCACCTACTAGCAGGGGTGGAATCTGAGTTCGCTTTTTAAGAAATATTCGGGGTAGAAAGTACGGATCTTCAGGGTGGTCGAGAATAGTTTGCGCTATACCTTCGTCTCTGTAGGCTCGAATTTGTCTAGCGATTTCGTGTTTCTGTCTGTTAAGTTGCGTTAAAGTGGCCGGATTATGGGTGCGCAGGAATTGCTTCCTGGTCCGGTTTTTTGACTTAATTAAGTCAAGTATGTGGGGTGGTAGTGGTCTATTGTGGCGTGTCGTTCGTTTTAAGGTACATGTCTGTTCTAGGGCTCGTTGAATTACCGTCGTGATGTTAATCACCGCTCGGTCGATTTCAGGAGGGTTGTTACAGGGTGGGTTATTTGGTATTTGGGATGAGAGAATGCGGGAAAACTCGGCCCAGTTATAATCCTTCTCCCTAGGATAGCATTTTACTGCTCTAGGGACGGCCGTTATGTTAACATGCGTCAACACTGGCCAATGATCACTATTTAATTGTTGCAGAACACTAAGTTCTGCATCCCCTCTGAAATTGGAGCTGATCATGAAGTCTATAGTGGACCGAGTAGAGGGTCTGGTAGGTTCGTTGGGTGCGTGTATTTGGATATGGGGATTGTGGGTTACGTAATCGTATAAGGCCTTGCCCGAGGCATCAGCCGGGTGATATACGTCCCAGGTAGGATGTTTGGAATTAATATCTCCGAGCAGCAGGTATTTATTGTTAACTTGCCCTAGTTTGTCTAGGTCCGAGGTGTCGAGTATAGTTCGGTGTTTCTTATATGCAGAAATAATTAAAATATCCGTATCCGTGGTCTTTAATGTAATGGCCACAGCGTCGAAGGAATTAAGGGTAGGTAATGGGGTTTCGAAGTGTTTTAGGTGGGATTTGACTACCAAGGCAATGCCTAACCTGCCGACGGCTTGGTCGGCTCTATACACTCGGTAGCCGGGACAGCTGAAGGCTGAGGAAGGTTTCAGGTTTGTTTCGCAAAAACAGCCAATGTCTATTTGTTCGGCGTCAAGTAGCGTCTGTATTTCGGGCTTTTGTCGCAGCACACCATTACTGTTGTGCTGCAACATGTTTAATTTAAGTCGTGTCATTGTAGGTCTATGTAAATATGTCTGAGATAGCTTCTATTATTATAAGAAGCTTCTCCGTCGGGTCTGTCGCGTTTTTTAATTTTGATATTATAATTTTGAGTTTTGCCCATATACTTTTCAAATCGAAGGATTTGAAAAGATCTATTATGTCTTTTAATGGACTGTCCGTCTGGGGGGTGGGTTGTGGCGTCTGTGGGTGTTGTCTCTGCTGCTCTCTGGCCCTGAAATCTTTCCAGGCCTGTGCAGCAGTGTTACTGTCTGCTGTTCTTGCAGGGGTTGGTTTTGGGGTGGCTGTGGCTTTGGTTTGTTGGGGGGGTAAACTTGGGAATGTGGATTTGGTTATTATAGGCTTGAGTGGGGCAGGAGCCAGAGTCTTGCTGGAAAGCTGCTTGTTAGCAGCAGTGGAGGCAGGGATAGGTTGTGGTACAGTGGTTGGAATTGATCTTGCCTTAGCTGCCAAATATGCTGGACATCCTCTGTAGCTGGCCGGATGTTCCCCGCCGCAGTTTATGCACTTGCAGGCGGGAGCGGCGCAGGGTTGTCCCTCGTGACTAGCTCCGCAACGTACGCACTTGTGCGCGCGGTTGCAGAACGGTTCTTTGGGATGAATGTCCAAACTTTTGGCAACGGTGGCATTGGGGGATGTCCAGACGCACATAATCACTCACTGTGACTTTGAGATGACACAATTCGGTCATCTCATAGTACGCCTGGGTGGACTCCTTGGGAATAGTGATTAGAAGGATGTTGGAGGGAACTTTTTTGCCTCCACGGGATAGCATTACTCTGGCTAGGGATGTGAAAGGGAGGGATTTGAGCCTGAGGTCAGTCTCAATATCCGCGTTTGATGTATCTACGGGCACGTATTTTACCACCACTTTAACGGGCCTAAAGTTGGTGAGGTTGTAAGTGAAGTACTCGATATTATTGTCTCTAAGCAGGTTCACCATTCTCTTATGGGTCTCCTGTGACGAGGCGTGGCATACCAGGGCGGAATTGTTGAACTTAAAAACGGGGGTGGGCTGTATATTTGTAGTGAGTAGTTTAATTACTGTGGCGTGTTTTTGTGTGTAGATGTAGATTGGTGGTGTGTTGTGCTGTTTTGTTTGAGTTTGCGTGGGTGTCTGTTGTGTTGGTATTATGTTAGGGGATGGTGGGCGTGTGTTTGTGTGTGTATTTATTTTGGTTCTGGGTGTGGGCTTGGGTGCGGGTGTCTTTTGGGAGGATGTCTTTTGCGTCGGTGTTAGAGGGAGGATGTCAATGGCGTCTAGGTCCTGGGATTTGTTTTTTTTATTTGTCTTTTTTAGCTTTTTTGTGACTTGAAGAGTCTCTGGGGATGTAATACTGTCCGAGTCTGTGTTGTCGGCTGGTCTATGGTGGTGTTGGAAAGGGTTGGCCGGGAAAATTGAATTGATGCTCACGTCGATGAGCGTTTTCGCTCCGTAGGCTGATGGGGCAGTTATCGGAGTTGGGGTGGTTCGTGGCGTCGAATGGATTAGGGCGGTTGTAGTCGTGGTATTCACCGTGGTGAACGTCGTCGTTGTACTGGTGGTAGTCGATTGTAAAGTCGGGATGATATTTGACATTGTTATGTATGTCAACGGGTCAGTCATTGTCCGGGGGGTGGCGTATTCTGAGTTATAGAAGCCGTCAGGGATGGGTGAACTTACGTTCGAGGAAAAGGTACTGGAAGCTATGGACATTGTGGTGGGGGAGTTTGCACTACTGCTACTTACTTGGGTGGTTGCAGTATTGGCTTCAGGCTGATGTAATGGCGCGGGCTTATCTTGTTTTCGTTTCTTTTTTCTTTTTTGGGCCGGGATAATATTCGGCATAATTATTTTCGGCGGAACTTTTTTTATTTGTAGGGATAGTTTAGGGGTGGGTTTTTTGAAGGGTGGTATTTTAGGGGTGGTTTTTTATTAGGGATGGGGGTAGTAGGAATTTGGTTTGTATCTTGCTAGGATAAAATGGGCGTGGCTTAATTGATCACTAGGTTGCGCAGGCGCAGGTTTAAACGTACTAACAGAAGTATATGACGTCAGCAGTATCAACAGTATTGGTATATCTATATATCTATATTATATTGATTATTATATATTATATTTATTGCCGATTTCGCGAAAATGCACGTATATTTATACTAAATTTTTGGAGGGAGAATGTTTCGAATTGTAAAATTGACCAATCGCGAACAAGGGGCGGAGCCTACGGTTACAACGATGCTCGGAAAATCTTGACCTACCTCAACACCTCCCTCGTCGAAGAACCTTTACACACTTTCAGATAGCCAGGTACGCAGCAGGAGTCCTCTCTAGGACCCGTGCTTTTTACATTGTACACCACCGACATACCAGACCCCGACGAACACAGGACTACCCTAGCGCTGTACGCCGACGATACAGCCATAATAACCACATCACGTGACCATAACCTACTACACAGACTCATACAGGACCAGACTGATGACATAACAGAATACTACGCAGACTGGGGACTCCTCACCAATCCCCAGAAGACCCAATACACCCTGTTTCACAAAAAAACAAGAACTCACATCCCGCAAAAAACACTTAGAGTTAGTAATATGCCTGTCTACAATACAGGAGAACTGAAATATCTAGGACTCACCCTAGACGCCCATTTCAATTTTAATAACCACGTTAAAAACACAAAGATTAAGGCAAGAGGCCGATTTCAACAACTATATTCGATAATCAAGAACAGCCCCCCGTCAACAGCCACACTATTATATAAATCCTACATCAGACCCATCCTCACCTATGCCTCTCCCGTCTGGTATCCTCTCATCACGCCCACCCTACAAAAATCAATACAAATAGTCCAGAATAAAATTCTTAGACTCGCTAACCACCTTCCACTAGCCACCCCAATCCCCACCTTACACAACATCGCTGGCACACCTTTACTCTCAGAATTCATTCTAGAAAGACTTGTACCCCGCTTTGCACAACAGTTAGTAGAGCATAAAAATCCCACCCTCACAGATCCACTCACCAAAAAGTTCGCCCAACATCCCAAATATCCATCTCTCAATTATATCTACAACCCCTAACAAAAACATCCACCAAAACAACAGCCAAGACACTGATAAACACCACCCACAAACAAACAGTCAAACAAGCAACAAAAAGAAAACCACCCCTAAACAAAAACAACCCCTAAGCAACAAAAATCCCAAAAAACAAAACTAAGCATATTACAACCGAAACAATAAAAAAGTTCAAAAACCACCCCCCAAAAAAAACTACCCCTAAAACAAAAATGTCACAAAACATCCCATGAGCGAAAAACAACAAAAACAAAAAACCACCCCTAAATTAAAAACCCACCCTTAACAAAACCATCCCAAATCAAACCACAGAACGTCCTGCCTAAAAAAATAAAAAATCCACAAACCACCCCCGACCTTAAACCTCGCTGAACGTCATCCCTTACACTACAACATCCCCCCTTAAACAATAAAAAATCCCAAAATACACACCCCAACCACACACCCAACCTGTACTATTACTAAACAGCGTCAGATGCACCGAATAGATCAACACTACTACCCCGAGGCAAGCACTTCTACAGTGGAGAGCCTCATGGATCGGCATTCTCGTCGTCCATCCATCGTACACCAGGTACGCAGAGTCCCGATTTTTTTTTCTTTTTTTTTGGTTTTTTTTTTATTTATTTCTTTATTAAACACAAACGATCCGCTAGTTCGATTACTACCTGGGGGAAGAACTAACAAGAAACCCCCAGAAGATACATCTTTTCAAACAAATTTTTCTTTACAAAAATTTTGAATAACCAGGTCCCCGGCCTCCGTTTCGGCGGTTGCCAATACAATAATTATTAGGACGCCGTCTGCCTTGGACCGTTCGGCCGTTCCTCTTAATCCGCGCGAACCCTGGTTTCGATGTATTTCCTAAAACTAAACAAAACTATTAGAACCCATTTTTTTAAAACTAACTTAATCTAATTAAAATTGTCCTGTCAATTTCCCTTTTTCCGCACTGGGGTATGCCTATTACGAATCGACGCGAAAGCATACCGGTTACGAGTTCGGTGACGATTAGGGTCCCGTCGCCCTTCCCTCGCTGCACACCATGTCTTCGGCGCCCGATTTCGCTTCTTAAACACCCCTAACTAATTTTCTTGATTATCTTCATTAGTTGGTGATCTTCGTAAGTCGTCAATGTGTATTCGGGTGTGAAATCCATCTCGTTCTACGATATACACATTGTTTCCTTCCCGGCTTACTACTTCATGAGGTCCACTCCATACCGCGTGAAAAGGATCTCCGGTTTTTCCCCACACTCGTGCCATTACTTGTGCTCCGGGTTGAAATTCCGTTCCTGCTTCTCTTGCTTCCGGAAATAGCCTCCTTATGTAAATTTGTTGTCGATTTTTCGCTTGCTGTATTCGCTGTGTACGAGCTTCTGGTGTCCGTTCTGGTATAGGCTGTACCTCCTGGGGTAATCTCCATTCACCAGGTCTCTTCAGGTTCTGTCCGAGTACGAGTTCGCTAGGTGTCTGTCCCGTAGCTTCGTTTCGTCTAGTGCGAAGTGTGAACAATGCCTCGGCAATATGTTCGTCCCAACGTAGGTTCTCTCTTATTCGCACACGTAGAATCTTTTTCAACTCTTGTACTCGACGCTCCACTGGGTTAGCTCGTTGATGGTACACAGGCGAATAATAAGCGGTAATACATTTTTCCTTCAACATACTTAGGTAGTGGTCACTTCGAAAAACGCCTCCGTTGTCCGAGATTACCGCTTCCGGGTATCCCCAACGGGCTGCTAGTTTAGTTAAAAACTCCCGCATTTCCTTAAACGTGACTCTCACTACTGGTTCGGCTTCTACCCACTTACTGAATATATCTACAGCTATAATAATATATTCATTTTCATTTCTTGTTTTTGGGTAAGGTCCTAGTATATCCAGTGATATTGTTTGAAAAGGTTCAGTCGGTATTCTAGGGCGTAGCGGAGCCTGTGGCTGTCTAGGTCCGGCTTTCGTAGAAGCGCATACCAGGCAAGCCCGGACGTGCTGTTTAACCGCCTTAGACAACTCCGGCCAGTCGTAGCACCGTCTTATAGCCCTTTTTGTTTCTTCGAGTACCAGATCCCGCACGTGATTCGGCACAAACAGTGCTCGTTGGTTTTCTTCTTTTCTTCGCCAAATAAGGCCTCCTTCGACCATATATTTTTCAGCTACTCTCCTCTGATTATCGTTTTCAGGTCCATCTCGCTGAATATTATAAATTTGTGCTCTGTCTGCACGACATACTTCGCACTCGTCCTGGGCCGCTTTTATTCTGTCGAAAAGTGTCGGTGATCCTTGAGCAATCTCTACTTGGTGTAATTTATTTATTTATTTATTTTTATTTATTTCATTCCTCTATTCTACAATATTCAATATTTTGCCGAGCATTTCCCATATTCAGATGAATAATATATAAGTTTTATTATTGGAAGGAGATGCCGAAAACAACTACTCCACGGGAAATATGCCCCGACTGGCGTTGCATTACATCAACATCTCCATGTTATCTGTCTGTCAATTAGACAATAATTGTCAGACAGGTAGTAGCAAAGACCCAAAGAGGGCACTGCAGTGTATTTCACTGTATCTCGCCACTACAAACATATAAGTTTTATATTTTATATTCTGACATTGAATAGTGTAGTGTACTTTTAGCTTTAAGATATAGGTAGTTAGTGTTAATTTTAAGCATTACCTTAGATTTTGTAAACATATACATTTATAGCAATAAAAAAATATTTTATTCCAACTTTCCTTTTTTTATTTTTATATTCTTGCCAATATGTTTCAAAAAGATGAAGTGAATTTTAAAACAGTATAACTAAATAACATCCACACTGTTTTAATTATTTTATTGAATGTCATTGTAGTAAATAAGATGCATTATAAGCTATGTCTTACAGCACATTATTAGCACCAATTACTTTATTGGCAATATAATAATAATAATAATAATAATAATAATAATAATAATAAGAACTTTATTCACAACAGCAACATTTTTTACAATGAACATAGAGAAATAGAATAGAATAAAGTTGGATAACCGATAAGTGCGTACGCACTTGTTTCGGTAAGTACATAATTATAAAATAAGTAAAAATATAATATCTGTTGTAGACATACATATATAAAACTAAGACATGGAATAAACATACACAACACACACAAATATAAAAACACGAAATTATAATACAATACCATATAACAGTGCAACTCTAGATAAGTATCTAGAATTTTTTTTTTTTTTTTTTAATTTCCTTTTTTTTTAATTTTATTATTATTTTATTAAATTGGCTTGAACTTAATTTTCAAAGTAGCCAGCAATAATGGTTTTTCTATTTTTAATAGTATATTCTTTTAACTGCTTTTTGAAGACGTAAATATTGCTCACTGCTTTTATATGTTCTGGAATTGAATTGTACAACCTTGGAGCCATACCAGAGTAAGACCGTTGAGTACAAGACCTTTTCATAAGTGGAGCTACATAATATCTATTTTGTCGAGTATCATATTCATGAGAAACAACTAAAGCTTGATGCCTATGTACGTGACATCTACTTCCAGAGCACAAATAATATAATTGCCTTATGTCCAAGATCTGTGTTTCCTCATGCAAGATGTCTGTAGGATGCCTAGGTTTTTTAGAAAATATTAATTTTAAAATCCTTCGTTGCATAACCTCCAGAGAGTGAAGGTGAGTATTAAGAGCTGCACCCCACACGAGTATTCCGTAGCGGAGGTGGCTTTCAACTAACGCAAAGTATAAACTCTTTAGGTAATATGCAGGTAAGAGTTCTTTTAATTTTCGAAATTTGTACAGAATTGTCCGTAATTTATTCACCAAATAGGAGATATGCATATTCCATTTCATATGTGAGTCTATTATTAAACCCAAATATTTTATTTTAGTTACCGGTAAGATATTCCATGTACTTGTGATGCATAAATGATCAAATGGTGGAGCGCCAAATGCGTTGCAGCTAAAAGGTAAGTAGTTTGTCTTATTCACATTGATTGTTAATAACTTATGATCCAACCATTTTTTTATGATTAAAAAATCAATTTCAGCTGTTTGTTTTAACTCTTCCCAACTTCTCGCCTTATAGAAGATCGCTGTATCATCAGCAAAACCAATAATACTTCCATTAGTTCTCAGCGAAAATAATCCATTTATATAGATGTTGAACAAAGTTGGGCCAAGCACTGAACCTTGTGGTACTCCATATTCAACTGGTCTCGGGTCGCTATGCACACCATCAACCCTCACTATCTGTTGCCTATTGGAAAGATAACTCTCCATAAGTTTTAAACAGCCATTTCGTATCCCCATATCCTCCAACGATTGCAACAGAAGCCGATGGCTGACCGTGTCAAAGGCCTTTGACAAATCAATGAATATACACAGACACTGCTCACCATTATTAAGAGATTCTACGATTTTTGATGTTAAAGCTATGGCTGCATCTTGGGTGGATGTTTTTTCTCTAAACCCATATTGTTGCTTTGAGAGTAACTCATATTTATCTAAGTATGAAACAAGTCTACATTTAATCAACTTCTCAAATACCTTCGAAATGTGCGTGATTAAGGATATTGGACGATAATTGCTAGTATTAGTTACATCTCCGTTTTTGTGTAACGGGATAATGACGGAACTTTTGAATAAAGACGGATAGATGGAGTGTTCTACACATTTATTTAAAACATATGTTAAGGGTTCAATAAGGAAATCAGAAATTAGTTTAATTGTTTCAGCTTTTATGTTATCTACCCCAGCTGCTTTACCATTTTTTAGATTGGATATAGTATTCTTTACTTCAGCTATTGTAATGGCTGTAAACACAAGGGAGCTAGGATTAGACATTCTGTTGTTCGTGAAACTGTCATCTTTTATAATTCTGTTTGCTAATTTTCTGCCCATCTCACTAAACCCCTTATTAAATTCGTTAGCGATATCTAATTTATTTATTAGTGTTTCATCCGTGCCTGTACATTTAATACAATCAATATTTTGTTTATGTTTTTTTGTGTTACAAATTTGCTGTACAACATTCCATAACGTTTTGGTGTCTGTATTTTTTGTATTATTAATCTGTTTCATGTAGTAAGTTGTCTTGGCTTTTTTTATTAAAGAGGTGAGTTTATTTCTATATGTTTTGTAGTTATTTATCATTTCGACGTTATTAGGATGTTTTTGTATTTCTGCGTACATTTTATTTTTTACGTCAATAGATTTTACTAATGCGTTAGTTGCCCACGGAGCTATTTTATCGTGGTTTCTGCGTATCTGCCTCTTCTCTGTGCATATGTTTAATTGACTTATAATAATATTCATAAATTCCGACGTGGCAGCTTCCGGATCATGTGCAGTGTAAACCGAATCCCAATGAATATTTGAGAATATATTTTTCATTTTATTGTCGTTTATATAGCTTGTGTACCTACAAGTATTTTTTTGTTTCATTTTAGGCTCATCAAGTACTATTTGGAGTATTGTCGTGTAATGGTCTGTAATTGTTGTTTTTAGAACTATCGGAATTATGTTTTCAAAGTTTTTGATATTTGTTTTAAGAAAAATGTGGTCTATACATGATCTACTATTGCCTTGTACTCTAGTGGGTTCATTAATTGTAGCGCTATATCCAAATTCATTAAGTATATTTAGATACTCAGCACTATGTAAATCATCTGGTTGTAGCAAATCAATATTTATGTCTCCTATAAATAAACTATATGCAATCTCGTGTTTGTCATATTTTTCAAGGAAATATATAGATGACAGAGATCCTATTCAAATTAAACTATCTGCAGTATAAAGGTAAAGTTCAGAAAAGCTTTAGTTATTATTTTAACCATTATAAGTTTACCATCTCCTTTAAAGTAACGTTGATACATAATAAAAAAATTCAGTTATTTTCACTTTTCTGAATTATTTCAATATATTTTTACAACTTTATTTACTCAGCTAACTGAGATAGTTAAATAAAATTTTCATTACATACAAGATATAAAAAGCATATAATAAAAGCATTTAAAAATTTATTTATTTAATAACTTAATACATATCAGCTATTAACTACACTATTTGAAATCACCATCGTAGGGGGCTCTTTATTTTGTTTATTTCTCTGCACTTGCTCTTCATGCTTCAGACACCAACATATTTCAAAATGATGATCCTTATTACAGTATACATATCCAGTCTGTTCACATAAATATTCTACTTTATCTAAACATCCACGACAAATATTGTGCCAATAATGTCGTCCTACTTCATTGCACACTAGACATCTTTGCTTCGTGGAATCATTTTCGTTGGAGCATGTACCACAGACGTCTCTGCAGACGCCTAAGTTCGTATTTTTTAACACACAACAACACTTGACACACTTTGGACCTTCACCGACGAAAGAAGGTTTCTCTGTTGGTATATTAATTTTTACGGGATTCAATTTTCTACATCCAGTACAGAGACCCGTAAAACAATTGAATTCCTCTGCATACCAAGCTCTCCAACAATTGTGGCACACCCTTGCATTATCCCTTCGAAATGGGAACCCAGCAACTTTTACTTTATTATCCCAAGCTTTTGGGAACGGCATCGTCAATTTCTTACTGAAATGTGAGTATAACTATCTGACAAATATCTTGATCCTTATATTCTCATACTTTGCCAAACAGAGAGGTGGGTTGAGCGGTTCTAACAAAAAAAAATGTGGTCCAACTGGTTAAGTCGGTAATGTAAATAAGGTAATATACAAAAATGCGATAAACCGGTTGCGATGCGATAGACCGGTTAAACCAGTTATGAGAGAATAATCTACCCAAACAGGTTAGACCGCCTTCTAAATTATTGTATACTCGTAAACCGATTAAATTTATTAAGCTCCAACGGGTTTTTCCGTGAGATATAAATACCAGCCACTTATGTATCTATAGTTAGTTACTTACAGACTGTAAAAGTGAAAAATACGAAATGTATTGTCAAGACTGCAATAAACAGTTTTCTTCAAAGTATCACTTGGCGCGTCATCTTAGAGAAAGTTGTCCTAACCGTCATGCGCATCAACCTATAAAAAGAATTAAACTTGATGATTCACAGGCTGTTGACATTAGAGATCTACCAAGTACTTCAAATTCAGTTGTTAATGATGAAGTTCTACAACTTGGTTCAGTGACACCTTCAGCAAATACTTCAAATTCTAGTGTTAATGCTGAGATTCAACAAAGTACCTCTTTAGTTGAGTGTCCTATATCTTCCGAGAGTGTGCCAAAACAATGTTTCGTGGGTCATATGAGGCGTAACTCACACAGAACTGTTATGTCACCAAAGGGGGATGGTGTTGACCTACTATATAGCCCCATGAGATTTAGAATTACTAGCTATCGTTTCTCGAGCAAAAATCACCACATTGATCACTCTGCATTCTTCTCGGAAATTTACTCAAAAGTACTTGCAGTTATTTCAGAATACCTTAGAAAGTGGAGTGCATTAAAAATAAACTTTGAACTATTCTCCACGTATGTGATACCTGGCAAAGACATGTGTGATCTGAAATCATTCAACACGGAAAATCGGATCATAACTGTCTCCTCTGATTTATCTAAAGCTTATGAAGATTTCATTAAAGCGATAATGTCGCAAGCAGCTGAATTTCAAGAACGTGATTCAGGTTGGTCTTTACAACAAATTTTGTTTCTTGAAGTAAACCTTAACAAATATAATCCTCTACGAGCATCTTCATATATCAAACTGCCTAAGCAAATTGAACTCAAGAAAGCTGTTGTAAATATACGTAATCAAGATAACAAGTGCTTCGCATGGGCTGTGAATGCTGCTTTATTTCCTGCGACTACACACCCAAATTTAATATCGTCTTACCCACATTATTCTACTGCACTGGATTTTGAAGGTTTGGAATTTCCTATTAAGCTTACAGATATTCCCAAGTTTGAAAATCTAAATAAAATTTCAGTTAATGTGTTTGGTATTAGCAATGAATTCAAAAACGGTAAGACTGTGAAATTGTAGGGCCATATTATTTTACGGAATCTCGTAAAAATATACATGTAAATCTTTTGCTCATCACTGACGATAGTGGGAATGGTCATTATTGTTATATTAAAAATTTGTCTAGATTAGTTACCAAACAAAGATCGAGTCACAATGGACGAACATACATATGTGATGGCTGTCTGCAGTTTTTTAGAACCACCGAACATCTAAGATTACATCAAGAATATGACTAATTATATTTGTACAAAATTACCAACAACTGACCTTAAAATGAATAAGTTTGGTGAAACACTTCCTGGAAATTTACTTAAGTTCACTAATTTCGAAAAACAGCTTGCTGTCCCTTTTGTAATATATGCTGATTTTGAAAGTATTTTAAAACCAATTCAAAATGCGCAACCTTGCGATAAATCTTCGTTTACCTTAAAGGCTTACGAACATGTGCCATATTCGTTTTGTTTTTACCTAAAATGTAATTTTGACGACTCTTTATCGGAATTAGTTCATTATCGTGGTTTAAATGTGGCTGAAACATTTATTCAAAAACTTGAAGATATTTTAATTAATTTATACAATAACCATTTAAAAAATGTCAAACCTATGCTCCCTCTTTCTGAAGATGAGCAAGAAATTTTTAACTCTACTCAGGATTGTCATATCTGTAATAAACCTTTTGATGGCTGTTGTGTTAAAGTTCGGGATCATTGCCATTTGACAGGACGTTTTCGCGGTGCTGCCCACGCTAATTGTAATTTAAACTTTAAAGTACCGAAATTCATTCCTGTGATTTTTCATAACCTCACAAATTATGATTGTCATCTCTTTATAAAAAAACTAGAGTTAAACCAGGAAAAAATTGACGTCCTTGCACAAAATAAAGAAAAATATATATCGTTTTCCAAATATATTTTAGTTGAGAAAAGTAATGGACAAAAAAATGATGTTTATATTAAATTGAAATTTTTAGATTCATTCCGTTTTTTACCATCATCTTTAGATAATTTAAGTAAAACACTTGAACAGTATCAGTGCATAGAAATAAAAAAGTATTTTCCCGATCAAAATCAGTTTGCATTAATACGTCGTAAGGGTGTTTTTCCATATTCATACGTAGATAATATGTCAAAACTTGATGATAGAGAGTTACCTTCCAGGGAAAATTTTTTTGATATTTTACGCGGGAATGGTATTTCTGACGAGGAATATAGTCGTGCTTTGGATGTATGGTGCACCTTTAAATGTCAAACTCTTGGGGAATATTCTGATATCTATCTATTCTCTGATGTACTATTATTAGCGGACATTTTTGAGAATTTTCGAAAAGTTTCTTTAGAAAATTATAGTTTAGATCCCGCTCAATATATGACGGCTCCGTCACTGAGTTGGGATGCCATGTTGCGTAAGACTGGTGTCACCTTAGAGTTGATTACAGATATCGATATGCTTCATTTTTTCCGAAAGGGTATTCGTGGAGGTGTAAGCCAGTGCAGCAACAGAAAAGCCGTTGCTAATAATTCATTAGTTCCTGATTATGATGCTTCAAAACCAAGTTCTTTTATAATTTATCTAGATGCTACTAATCTTTATGGTTGGGCTATGTCCCAAAGCCTCCCAACAGGTAACTTTCGATGGCTTGATAATAACGAAATTTCTAATTTTAATCCTTTACTTGTGGATGATGATTTTGAGAAAGGTTACGTACTACAAGTTGACATCGAATACCCTGAATACCTACATGACGTTCACAATGATCTGCCTTTCTGCCCAGAAAATTTTGTACCACCCAACAGCAAATATTCAAAACTCCTCTTAACTCTCCATAACAAGAAAAACTATATTATTCATTACAGGAATTTGAAACAGTGCATGATGCATGGATTAAAACTAAAGAAAATTCATAAAGTTATGGAATTTTCACAGTCTGCATGGCTGAAACCATATATTGAGTTGAACACAAAATTACGAAATTCATCAAAAAATGCTTTTGAAGGAAATCTCTTTAAATTTTTCACAAACTCCATATACGGCAAAACTATGGAGAATGTAGATAAACGTGTTGACATTAAACTTTTGTCTCATTGGGAAAACATTCGCGGTAAAAAAGGTGCCGAAACTTTTATAAGTATGCCAAATTTTAAATCATTATCAGTTTTTTCGGAAAACTTAGTAGCCATTCAAATGGGACGTGTATCAATTTGTTATGATAAACCCTTATATGTAGGTTTTTCCATCCTAGATATATCAAAAACCGTTATTTATGATTTCTTTTATAATTTTATCAAAAAGACTTATGGTGAGAATGCATCTCTTTGTTATACTGATACTGATTCTCTTATTATTGAAATTCAAGCTGATAACATTTACGATGATATAAAGAAAAATATATATTTGTTTGATACATCGAATTATAAAACGAACAACATTCATGGTATACCTAAAAATCAATCTGTTGTCGGTAAAATGAAAGATGAGTACGCTGGTACTCCTATTAAAAGTTTTTATGGCACTGGAGCAAAAGCATATTGTGTTGAATTGAGTGAAGGTGAAACTAAAAAAGCTAAAGGAATTTCAAAACATATTATTACCACGAATTTGAGTGTAATGGACTATAAACATATAGTAGAGAATGGCGGATCAGTGTATCGAAAAATGTATGTATTCAGATCTCATTTACATACTATGTATACTGAACTAAAAAATAAAGTTGCCTTATCTTCTCAGGATGATAAGAGATGTATTCTTCCGGGGCAAACAAATACCTTAGCGTGGGGTCATAAAAAAATACTTTCAAAATCTGACATGAGTAAAAGCAATTTAGAGGAATTAATTTCTCAACTTGAATCAGTTGATGAGCTCGATGAAATGAGTAACTTTTATATACAAAACTTTGATATAAATGCTATTTAATTGTGTGTACTTGTTTTTTCTTTATTACTTGTTATGGGGATTGTTAATAGTATCTAGAAATACCGGTTTTGACTCAAGTTGGTGGGGGGTTGCTTATAAGAAGGAACTCCATCCTGGACATTTTCAGTGCAAGTATTCAACATTCACTTAAAAGGTGCTTAACCAATCTGATAGTAAAATGTGGATGTGTTATGTGCAAGAGATTGAAATTACCGACATCAAAAGTGGCGTGCTTCACTTACTGCAGAAATTTGATAATCTGCAATTCGATGCTGAACATGAAGCCGTATATGGAATGGGTAGATTTTATTCTGAAGCTGAATGCAACCAACTTGCTGAAAAATATAGTAAAGGTGCTGAAATTTGTAATAAGTTTCTGGAAGGTGAATTATGTGAGAGTCGCCTGGTTGACGAATTGATAGATATAGGACTACGTAATTTTCTTTATTGTCTTGAAAACTTTTTAACCCCTGAATCGCGGTATAAGATATATGCCAGTGAAGTGTGTGAAGAGGGAGACTGGAATGAAGACATCAATATCACTTAATCTACAACCAATTACCTACTACTACAACTGTTACAATTGTGCATAAATAAATCTTGTAGCTCCAATACCTGTATTTTTATTTACTCACGTTTATATTTCATATTTTTTTAATTTTCCCTTATAAATAAAATATTTGGAAACAATTAAATATATTTTATTTATTATTCAAACTCATAAAACATTCATATTCATAAATATATTTTGATATTTTTGAACTCCAGTCTTTCACCATATTGTGTTCCAAGCAGGGTAATCTTGATAGTAGACTTGTATTTAGTGTATACATTTTAGGAAGTTCACACCATCTATCCAATAAATATTCGCCTTTAACATTATACACTAAGTAAAACAATGGGAAACGTTTAATGTCTTCCGAAGTGAAGTCGCTAAAGTCTGTTTGCCCATATAGATGCTTTGCGATGACTTTTTCCACTTTTTCTTTTTCTCAGGTAGTTTGTTTACAATGCATGTATAACACTTAATCTTAAAAGGTGGCAGGCAGTCTGGAATGTCACCTACCCTCGACCAATGATCGTAGCAACGAAACGCTTTGGCTTGTATTATTGGATCGGATTTGTAAGGTTCCGGAAGTTTCTCATATATAGAAACAATTTCTTCAATACTAAGATTTCTCAAATACTCTAGTGAAAAATTACCCAGTGCCTCAGAACTAAAGGATCGAATAGGGAGTGTGAAAAAGTAGTGATTTGGAGGTGTTTTGTCAGTGTTAGATCCTTTTGACAATATTTTCTTAATGTATATCAAAATGGAAACCACTTTTGAAAAACACATCATTAATTTATTCCACATGGTGTGGCTGAGTACTCATAACTGAACTCAAGTAAACTTAATTCCCTTAAATATAGAACCCCCCCTCCTTCACGCTAGTTCTAATAACCGGTTCTTATTCACCTTGACCGGTTATTGACCCTGACCGGTTGTTCACCTTGACCGGTTGTTGACTTTGACCGGTTGTTTACCTTGACCGGTTGTTCACCTTGACCGGTTGTTTACCTTGACCGGTTGTGTTGTGGTGGGGGTAAAGTAGTGGGGGGTAGATTTAGAACTCTCGTATCTGTAATTGGTTGAGAAAGTGGCGGGGGGGTAATAATGGTGGGGGGGTCGTGTCTAGAACTCTCTACTATACACTACTGGCGTATATATGAAATATAGTGTATTTAAAGAAAAAAATCTATTTATAAATAGTATGAAAAAATATTGTTTTATATTTCGTAAAACAGAAATAATTTAAAATGAGTATAATAATTTTTTATCGTTATTTACGTATATGTAAAAGTCGTCGACATTAAGATTAATTAATAATTATATTTAAAATTTATTTTCTAACAAAATCGTTGAAGAATTCAATGAAATGTAAAATTTATTTTGATATAAAAATAAACGAGGATATATTACGTCAATGGTGTAAACGAATTTCTTAATTTCAAAAAAGTTGGTAGCTCTGAAAAGAGCTGATTTACACATATAATCATATATATATATATATATAGATAGTGGCATGTCCTGATCATCTTGAGATGATTCAGACAGTGATGGCGGATGTTCAATATCCATCGCCGAATTGGTAGCGTTTTCTGGATTTGCAGAACCGTCAAATGGATTCTGTAAATCCAGAAAAGCCGCTTCCCAACTCGGAGTGATGACAAACAACTTGTTATCACCATCTGAAGTGGAGTTGTTAGGAGGAGAGGTCGCTGAAGAAGAGGCTGGAGCAACAGCTTCAACAGGCGCTGGAGGCATTTGAAGCGAGTCAATGGGAGGCATTAACTCTGCCGCAAGTCCCGCTAACGCCTCATCGGCTGTACGCAGTGCCGTCTCTTCAGCGCCAGGAGCCATATAACTCCACTCTACATCCATAATGAGCCTCTAACTAATGAAAAGCACTCCCCCTGTTGTTAAGTTGTTAGTAGGGGTCGCTGAAGAAGCGACAGGAGCAATAGCTTCAACAGGCGTTAGAGACATTTGAAGCGGGTCAGTGGGAGGCATTAACTGCCTCAAGTGCCGCTAACGCCTCATCGGCTGGACGCATTGCCGATAATAGTTGAAGAAAGTAGTTGAAAGAATATTTTTGAATGTGGTGATTTTTAAGAACGTTGGAAGTGATACGACTGTTTGAAAATTATAAATTATTTGTAGGAGCGTATCGGGATGTGGGGGAAATGTGAGTTTAATAATTTTTTATCATTTACGTATATGTAAAAATCGTCTACATTAAGATTAATTAATAATTCTACTTAAAATTTATTTTCTAACAAAATCATTGAAGAATTCAATGAGATGTAAAATTTATTTTGATATAAAAATAAACGAAGATGTATTACGTCTTCGTTTATTTTTAAAATTTTATTTTTAAAACGATGAGTCTTGGCAGGCCTTCCAACTATCGACTTCCCTCCAAGTGATAAAACTCGCGCTGAGATATCGGACTTTGTCATCGGGATCGGTAAATTTCATCCTCTTTCATGATAGTTCAAGATTCGGTTCTTCAATCGACCAAGTTTTCCTCGCAGCCTTTATCTTAAAGGGGCTACATTTGGTGATTGAAGCTCGTTGGGCTGGAGCTTTTGGCTGATTTTGCGATATCCTCGCTTAATTTCTCAAGACGGAAAGCGCTGTGACCTCGTGATGGCTGAGGCCCCAACGGAATCCCTCGTCCCATGCTCACTTACCCTCCCATACAATCTCCAGACGAACCAAAACGCCGCGCTATTTTGTCCACAGAGTACGCGCAGTAGTTTAGTTGTTCGCGATGAATAGGGCACAGCTTTTGGCAGTGACGGCGGCAGCGGCTACTATTTTACGGGAAAAGAAGCGTAAAAAGCGTTCAGTGTGGACCAAAGATTGGCTACTGAAGAGAAAACTATTTTCCCATATTAATCTATTGGATGAGCTGACACTCGAACCAGGAGACTGGTTTAATTATTTGAGAATGGACGAAAATACATATTTGGAACTGTTAAAAGCCGTTAGTCCTTTAATAACAAAGCAAAATACTCATCTAAGGGAAGCTATTTCTCCCCATGAAAGATTAATCGTTACTCTACGGTATTTAGCAACTGGGGGAAATTACGAGGACTTAAAATTTCTAGCAGCAGCTATTTCTGCCCAGTCTTTAGAGAAAATAATTCCAGAAACATGTGCAGCAATATATACAGCTTTAAAACAGGAGTATTTAAAGGTACGCCTAATACTTGTACGCCTTTATTTTAACTACCGACTCGTTTTATTTGTGTTTTTGTAATATTTAAGGATTTAGGACGGTAAAAAGTAAGAAATTACAATTTCTTTAAGTAACATTAAATATATTAGTAGTTTTCTTTGTTCCAGTTTCCCAGCAGCGAGAATGAATGGAAAGCGATCGGCAAACAGTTAGAGTACAGGTGGAATTTTTCCAACTGTTTGGGCAGCGTAGATGGGAAACATGTTCAAATAAATCCGCCTGCACATAGTGGTTCTTATTATTGGAATTATAAAGGGACTAATAGTCTCGTCTTAATGGCCATTGCAAACAGCAATTATGAATTTATTATAGTTGACTTCGGAATAAATGGGAGAGTATCCGATGGTGGTGTTTTGGAATACACCACATTTTTCTGGAAATTAAACAATAATGAGCTTAAAATACCCCAATCATCTAAGCCTGTCAATAGTGACCAACTGTTGCCATACGTCTTTATTGGGGATGAGGCATTTGCATCAAGAAGCGACTTTTTGAAGCCATTCAGCCAAAAAGAATTGGACAGGGAAAAGAGAATTTTCAATTATAGATTATCTCGCGCTCGTCGTATAATTGAAAATGTATTCGGGATACTCGTTTCGAGATTTCGTATTTTTAATCAACCAATCATCCTACAATCCTGCGTGAATCCTGCCTTGCAATGTAAAAGGTGTAAATCTAATGTAGTTAACGGCATAAAGTGTAGAATTTGTGACAGTGGCTTTCATTTGAGCTGTGCCAAGTTACATAGTAGTGTAAAATTTGTTGGTAACAACGACATTGTATGCTGCAACGATAATTCTGCCAGCGTAGGCGAAGGTGACTCTGGAGCATTTTTTGACGCTATGGATAACCTGTGTGAATCTGACAAAAAGGTGGATATACGTATCTTCAAATACATTGTAAGTCAAAAAGATATAGTCATTAAGGAGTTGCGGGATAAAATCGAGCTGCTTAATAGACAAATAAACTTAATCAGTAATACAAACATAAGTAAAGAAGGAGACAAGAAACAAATCGCAACAAAAAGCGATAAAAATAAAACTACTTCAGATAAAGAAAGCCAAAAAAGTATTCTAGTTAAAACGGGAAAAAACCTATCTGTTAAGAATCAAGGGAATTCCCAATTAAATAAAAATGATATAGCTCTCGGAATCATGCAGGAAGAAACAAAAACCAAACTAAATACTTATATACATGTAAATGATGACATTGACTACATTCAATCTCAACAAACTACCATAGGTAAAAATTATACTCCCAACCAGCCTAACTGCACTGAGACAGCTGAGTGGAAACAAGCAGAAAAACGTAAAGGACGTAAAAGGCATGTTATTGTAGGCAACAACACAACGAACAAATTTGTGATAGGTGCCCCAAAATTTGCTACTTTACATGTGTACAGGGTTGACAAGGAAACTACAGCGGAATCGCTTGCAACCCTATTAAAGGAACGTTTTCCAGAAGTTGTATGTGACGCAATTACATCAAAACACCCCCACCTATATGCTTCATTCAAAGTAAACATTCATGAAAATAATTTCCGAAAAGCGATGGACCCAGCATTGTGGCCGGATGGTGCGTGCATCGGTCGTTTTTTAGAGATGAAGCCAAGGACCAACCATTCAGCGAGGTGATGTTTGATCCTAGTATTTTATTGTTAAACGTACAGAGTTTAAATGAAAAAAAATTAAATGAAGTGTTCATAGATACTAGAGAATCTAATATAAATTTTATATGTTTAACAGAAACACGGTGTAATGAGAATTCTGTTAACTCATTTACTTTTAATGACTATGATTTAGCAAATTTTTACTGTAGAAATAAATATAAAGCAGGCGGCGTTGCCATTTTAGCAAAAAACAATGTTAACGTAAAAAAGCTAGATTTACACCAATTTTGCACCGATAAAGACTTTGAAATATGTGGTGTCTCATGCAAATTGGATTTAGGGCAAACAATTATATTGTGCTGCTATAGATCTCCAACAGGGGATAAAAACACATTTTTTGATAATTTGGTAGCTATACTAAGTTTTGTTTTTAAACCAAATATTAATACTTTGTTATGTGGAGATTTTAATCTGAATTGTTATTCAAGTAACAACGATTTTAAAATATTGTGTAATGTCTTATCTAGTTTTAATCTAAAGTATAAGGTGAAATGGCCTACTAGGGTAACCAGTACTAGCATAACGACGCTTGATCAAATATTCTGTAACTTTGCAGATGAGGGGACATCTTGTGTAGTAGATAATAATGTATCAGATCATAGGACGGTATTATTCGAATGGAACGCAAATTGCATTGTAGAAGACTTTAATGTAAAAAAAAGAATTTTCAGTGATAGTTCGATAAATAATTTTAGCAATGACATTCAAACCGACCTTTGGGACGAGTTGTACTCAATTACAAACATTCATGCGGTATATGACTATTTTATTTCTATATTTTTATATTATTTTAATGTACATTTCCCAAAACGTACCTATAAATATAACGGAAAGTCTGAGAAAAAAAAGTGGGTTAATGATAACGTCTGAATATCCAGATTAAAGCTGAAGGATTTATACAGGTTAAAAATTGCGTACCCTGAATTGAGTGAGATCTATAAAATCAATAAAGAAAAGCATAATAAATTAGTTGCAGAAACAAAAAAACAATATTATCAAAATAAAATACAGGGATCAAAGAACCCTTCAAAAACCGCATGGGGAATTGTGTCCGAATTGTTAAAGAAGCACCCATGTAAATCTCATAAAATTTCTATAAATTATAACAACACTCTTTTGACCAATACACAGGATGTGGCTTCTTTGTTTTCCGATTACTTTGAAAACGCCGCTACAAACGTCATTAAACAAATACAGCCACCCCAAGAACATGGTACACTATATACTGACAAAATACATTTATATGAAAAATCGTTCTTTTTGCAAGGATACAGGGAAAAGAGCTATATAATCTATTGTCCATTAAACTAAATTGTAAGTATTCATCAGGATATGAGGTTCCGGCCTTTCTCATAAAAAAGATTTTGCATATTTTGATCAAACCGTTTGTTTACTTGATAAACTTGTCTTTCATTAGTGGATGTTTTCCAAACTCTCTGAAAATGGGGAAAATATATCCTATCTTTAAGAAAAACGATGCTACCTTAATAGAAAATTACAGGCCTATCACTGTGCCCTCAGGATTCTCTAAAATTTTTGAATATTCTTTCTTACATAGATTGTTACCATTTCTTTTTCAAAATAATGTATTAACTGAGAACCAACACGGGTTCTTAGATAAGAGGTCAACCAATACTGCCATTCATTCTTTTTACGATCGTGTAATCAAGTCTATTGAGATGGGCGAATGCCCAGTGGGAACCTTCTGTGATCTTAGCAGGGCATTCGACTGTCTCAATCATAATATTTTTCTTGAAAAATTAAATAGATACGGAATTCGAGGTACTCCATTAAACTCCATTATGGATAACCAGTTTTCTCAGGAACCGAAAACAGTATGTATCAATTGACCATATTTCATCAAAGATAAAAAATGTTAACTTGGGAGTACCACAGGGCTCAGTTTTAGGGCCTGTATTTTTTGTTCTTTATATCAATGATCTCGATAATCTATCTGGTCCGGCCGAATATACCTTCTATGCTGACGATACATCAGTAATTGTCACTGCAAAGTCGGATGAATGTTTAACTAAGAAATGTAATCAGGTGTTATCTGATATGAATGAGTGGTTTAGCCAAAACTTTTTATTTCTGAACACTGACAAAACCAACGCGATCCGCTTTCACAATAGACAGAAAGCATGCGCTAGTATTGGTATGAATATTAATGATAATACAATTGTTACTAGTGACAGTAGTGTTAAATTTTTGGGATTAACAATTGATGCATGTCTAAATTGGCAGGAACAATGTAACAACATAATCTCTAAACTCAATTCAATATCCTATCAGATAACAAATCTGAAAACCATACTGAATATTGATCAGTTAATAAAACTATACTACGCGCAAGTAGATTGACGACTGCGCTATGGTATTGGTTTCTGGGGGCTTTCCTCCCATTCTGATGACGTTTTTATTGCTCAAAAAAGAATCATAAGATGTTTGTTGGGGATGCCCCCTAGAGAATCATGCAGGGATGCTTTCAAAAAATATAATATTCTGACACTGCCCTCACTGGTCGTATTCGAGATGTGCCTATATGTATACATGAATAGAAATAAATTTGTTAGCAGAAGTGAAATTCATTCTGCTAATACCAGACAAGCAAATCAGTTGCATATACCATTTAGTCGACTTAATATTTCCTATAATTCGCCTGGCTGCTTGGGATTGAAGATGTATAATGTATTACCTAGTCATATAAAATACTGTGATTCCATAACTGTTTTTAAAAAACGCTTAAAGATATTTCTTGTAGAAAAATGTTTATATAAGATTGATGAATACTTTGCCTAAAATGTAAATATTGACTATAGTTGTCCATCTAGTTTGTAAGATATTGACCATTCCTATTAAACTTGTACTTACTTGGGAAAATAAACTTTATTATTATTATTATTATTATTATTTAGATTAGAAATTAGAAAACATATAAAAAGTAGTTATGGCCGCCTGCGTACTGCATAATTATTTACGAAAAAAAAGAGGTGACAATTACATAGCTTTGGATTTTAACACAGTCGCTGATGGTATAACATTTATGAACGCAAACAGTCCTGACAATCTCCCAAGTTTACAAAAAGGCCATAACAGACATGTCCCAGAATCATCCAGAAAGTTCGGGATTTATTTAAAACATATTTTTGTAATGAAGGTGCAGTGCCATGGCTAGAAAACATTGTTTAAAAAAACTTTATTTATCATCTCATAATAATAATACAAAAAACTTAACTTATTTAACTTAAAAAAATAAGTCATAAATTCTATGTTTATGTTTAAAATGTTTGTATGACTAATGTATGCTTCAAGAAATAATAAATATGGAAAATAAAAAATGCCTGATATTTATTTACAATGAGAAAGTAAATACCTAATTAGGAAACTACTAAATACCTAACAAAAAACAAATACCTACCTAAAAAGTAACAAATTAACTAATATTATTGAAGGTTGTACATATTGTATAAATTGGAACAAAATGTAGAATAATAATCTGCTGATGCGTTTTGGCTGGTTTGAGTTGTTTGGATTGGAAGCTGTGGCTCTACTCGTCGGGTGTCTTGTAATACAACTTTCGTATTATGTTACCCATTTGTGCCTCGAATAAAATATCATTGATCATTTTCTCTGCCACTATTAATGTCTCTGTTGGCAATTCCCTGAGTTTGTTGGCAATATTTATGCCAACAGTACTAAATTTATCAGGGATTTCATCTAATTGCTTGGATACTTTTTCCAAAACGTCTTGAGCCTTATTAGTTTGTCTTCTTTTCTGCCGTAGTGTGCCAGCCTTTGATGTACTGTCATTGGTCGTTGATGCACTCGCGGAATAGGTTGTAGATGAAGAAAGATGTTCTTCCAAATCCGCTCCATGATCTGATGTCGGCACGGAGGGTGGAGAGGAGATTAGTTCCCAATGGCCAGTTTGCACTTGTGATTCGAGCTTAAAAAAAGGAGGATTTATTATACCTCCATTGAAACCCAAGGATCATATTTCTGAGATTATCCAGAAAATGAATATTAGCTGTCGTTCTGTAAAGAGAACAATTTCCTAGAGCAACTCACGACTTGATAAGAGACGACAGAGACACATAAACCTTAGCATTTTATGCGTATGTGGATTTAAAATTCAAACTTACCGGTTCATGTTCTACATTTGACGTACTGTCACGGGGGGTTTCTTGGTCGGTAAGGAATTTCAGGTGTTCGAAATACCACAAATGTGGGGAATAAATCTCATCCTCGCCAGCATCAGACCTTTGGGAATCTAATTTTATTCAGTTCCCTTCTGAAACTAGCCCTCATGGAATCAATTTTATTCTTCACTGTATGGACAGTTGCATCATTATCGATATATTTGTATTTTTTTAATAGTTCCTCGTATGCCTTGTTTTTTTTGTTTCGGTCTCTGTACTCTTCTGATTTTATTTTCCATAGACAAGGAAATGTTTTATATAATTCAATAAATTCCAATATCAATTGTTTACTTTGACTCATAATTTCTATTATTTATTTAACTCGTTGTAAAAAAATATTATCGTCGGCACTGTCAAATTATGACAAGTTTCAACGCGAAATCTCCACACACTGCGTTTCGGCAAGACAGCAAGTTGTTCGCCGAGCGCGAAATCAAGCTCCAGCAGATATTTTGTTCGGCGATTCTGCTCGACGGATTTGCGCCACACACTACGATTCGGCACGACGAACTTAATCGCGGCGTCTATATCCGGCAAAAATGTACGACGTCTGTGGCCGGCTATACACTTCTTCACCGTCTCGTCACGTGTTGCCCCGTGCACAGATAGCGCGCATCCTTTTCCTTACAGTACTTCATAACATGCCCAAATCTGCAGCATTTGAAACACTTCGCGGGCCCAAGATACTCCTCCCGTAAAATACATCTCCAAGTCAATCTCTATATTCTCGTTCTATCCTTTTAAAATTATCCAACCCCAATTTAACCACTAGTTTTCTTTCCATGGGCTGCCATGATATAATAAGTACAAGGTATGACATTCGTGAGTACGAAAATGCGTCCGCTGTGCGCATTACGTCACCGAGAGCGCAGAATGATCGCTAAATACAAATGTTATATACGATATCAATGGAAACATTATCAAAACTTTCATATAATTGGCATAAAACAGTGTCCCGAATAGGAAAATATTGGGAAATTTAACCAGTGTCCTTAAATGTGTTCTTTAATAATCATAAGCACAGATTAGATACACTTCATATGGTAGGTATCTATCATACACAAAATTCACTGGTAATCCCTGGTGGTTTAAAATTGGCTCTTTTAATTTCTTACCTACTTCAATAATAATAACTGTTATCGGTGATTATTGCAATTTTTATTATAAGTAATTAATTATTCTGATTCGTGTGTAAAATGATTAGTACTTAAATATAGGATAAACGCTTCATAAACATAAGATGTGGGCAACAAGTTAACTTTAATACATATATTTCGCCGTTCGCTTTACACCTACGACTAAAAGTGAAAATTGTTCCTTAAGCTCGGTTAAGATTCTAAATTGACTGTATTATTAAATGTATTCATTTTTTTTTCATTATTCGAAAATTTTAAATGTTTCTCATTTTTTTTTATTTAATGACCACATTACAGAACCATATCTATTACAGGTTATATAATTTATTACAGGCTTTAAATTTATCTCATAATCATCATCGGTGAAGTGTTTGGAACATATTCTGGCAGTATGTACATTAAACTTTTCTGCTCGACAACAAGCTACCACCCACAGTTTCTTTATTACTTCATCCCGTGGAAACGTGAAAAACCTTGTAACATAATAGATAGTGCAATGTTTACATTGTCTAAATATCATAGCAATATAATTACCTCATATTATTTAAATTATTGGGCTCTGGGCGATTATCACTATTATACAAGCACACAGCACAACGCATTTTTATTGCACTTTTAGTTTAGGTACGTGTTAATATAAAATTAACTTTAACTATACTCACATATGATTATAATTAGTATACACTAGAATTATACAAATACTCTGCCAAAAAAAATAAATTTAGCGGACAAAATGTAGTAAAAACCACGAAACTTTCACACCTTTACATATGTAAACACTGTAAAATGTCAAATTTGCGCTCTCGGTGACGACACGGATGTGGGAGGGATATGCGCAATATCATACCTTCCTTTATTGTATCATGATGGGCTGCGACAAGTTATTCTGCTTACAATTTTAATATTATCCCCTCTCCATCCATACATTGATATCTTATTGTTAGTGCCGGCCTCCGAGGCTGAGTCGCCGCTATTTTTTGGCCGCTAAGCTTTGGTCTATTTTGAATTTAAAGCATTTTGAGTGTGGCTTTCTCCCCCTTGGTGCTGGGACTCCGACTTCCCAGCCTTGCACCACTTGATGGTCGGTGGAAGGTAGGATCGAGCTTTAACGAGGAAATTCGCTTCGGGAATTCTGTTTCATGTTATTTTGTCGACAAAAGTTATTAATATAAGCCTTTTTTTCTGCTCTGCAGACTGCAAGGGAATAGTTCCTAATTTGCTTATAACTTTCCCAGTCAGTTTGTAGTTTAGTCCTTTTGTATTTATGCAGAGCCCTCCCCTTTTCTTTTATTATTAATTTTAAATTTTCTGTTAGCCAAGGTGCTTTAGGTTTTGACACCCTGACCGTTCTAAGCGGTGCAAAAATGTCAAAAGCAGAAATAATAAAGTTATTAAGTATATCAACATTCTTATTAATATTACGTTCATAAATTATATAATCAATAGATGATTCACTGTACTCTGAATATTGAATCATCTATATATAGATGATTCAATATTCAGAGTACAGTGAACCAATCTGTGGTCGGATACAGTATCAGCCAACAAGATACCTGCCCCCACAATCAAATCTTTATCACTAATAAAAATGGGATCAATTAAAGTACTTGAATCCCTTGAAATTCTTGTTGGTTCATTAATGGGCTGTGGATAGTTATAAGAATTAAAGCAATTGCTAACAGGATTATCAGCATTGAACAATCTACATTTAGATCCCCTAAACAAAGAACTACGACAAAAGTTGGAGTAACGAATGACAAAATGTCCGCCAGATTCTCCAAACAGTGTGTTAAGTTATTATGTGGAGGTCTATAAAATTGATGATATTAAAAATGATTTGTGATTTGCTTTGAATTTTATCCAAATATGCTCAAAAGAATTATTTGCAGTTAAAAAATCAAATGATATTTCTTCACATTTACCAAAATATGTCCTTACGTATACGGCCACCCCTCCTCCTCTACCTGCCCTCTCTTTACGGAAAATATACCCCTGCAAGCTGATGATAGCAGAGTCAATGTCATCAGACAGCCAAGTTTCCGACAATGCAATAATATCAAAATCATTTTCATATACTATTTGTTTAAATTCATTAAATCCTGCAATTAAGGAGCGGACATTGAAGTGAGCAACCTTTATTTCAAATAAAAATTAACCTTTTTAGATTTAAGAACAAAAAAACAAAAAAAATCAATCAGTAAAAATTAAACTGAATCGGTATGCCTCAGATCTAATAAAGAACTAGGTAATAAAAATAATATCTAAAAACAGGTGAACAACAAAAAGGTAAGTTAGGCAAATGTTACTGCTCAGAGCCCCACAAATTACAATGCTGTACTCATAATTGAATAGGATGGTTCTTAATCTACCACATTAAGGACAATAATAACCTTATAATATGAAGAAAAATCCCATATCTGGTTGTGTTTTAGTTTTTAGATGGGTATGGTTGGTTTTGCTTCGGGTAATAACATTATTTCTTCATCCAGGAACTTCTGCTCTCTGGACTGGGTAGCGTTCCTACTAAGGAAATCGGCCAGTTGATTGTCCTTCCCTCTACAATGCTCAACCGTGAAAGAGTACTCTTGTAGTATTCTAGTTTAGCTTGGCTTTACTATTCTTGTTTTTCTGCAACCTGTTACGTAAGTTATGCGATCTTACGACAGTAGGGTATGCAACAACGACTAAGCAACAGTGGAGTCGGGGGGGTTCATAAATTAGTTCTTTTTCTCTTATTATTAATACCATTAATAGTAAGTTCAAATTGGGCGCCAAGTGATTTGTCCCAACATACCTCTAAAATTCCTATAATCACTAAAATATCTAGGCAAAACTAATTCTAGTGGCTCTTAAAAGAAACTTCCTAAATTTTCTGCTATAATTAATTTAATACAAAATTCAGTGGTAAATAACCAGAATATTCCAAGTGACACACTCATGCAATTTTGGGGCAACCCAGGGGAGATAAATAACAAATAACTACACTATATGGGGTCTACATTATAAATGGGTGTAACTCTCGAGAGTGCAGCTCCTGATGAAGGTAAACAAAACAAAATTACCTTATACCACTATTAACAATATTATTCCCACTATCAATTGTTTTAGTGACCGTTATAAATAAGAAAACTTGCAACTATTTGTGAGAGAAAATGAAGGCAGTATGTTAGCCACTAAATCAATAAAATGATACTGAATGATACTGGTGACGAACAAATTATATACTTAATATAACTCTAATTGGTGAAACTTTAAAATATAAACTATATATATACATATATATATATATATATATATATATATATATATATATATATATATATATATATATATATATATATATATATATATATATATATATATATATATATATATATACTTTGAAATATCAACTATGTACGAGGGGTATAATCAGTCCACTATGTGGTACTTATCGTTTGAGAACAAGAACTTCGGGTTTGACCATCTTACAACCAAATTATTTCATCCCAATCATTTCACCGGTGCAAGTCCCTGGAGTCCGCCGTGTGAGCGAAGCCTAACTATCGATTTCGTCCACACCAACGCTTTTCCGAAATGGAAATCTTCTAGATGAATGTATTCTCTACTTGTAGTAGTAGATTCAACGGAGTATTCACGTAACACTCAGTATAATGATACCAACACAGGAACAGCATAAAAACTTCAAAATCGAAATCGGAAAAACACCTAAAATAACAAATACTGTTTTCCACGTGTTTTTTATTTATGGTTGAAAAAGCTAGCACTTTAGTAAATTTAATATGAAACTCACCTCTAGTACGAATACCCTATGCACTGAGATGTTTTTTATATATCTATCTGCATTTAATCCCTAATCAGCGTAGAAGACGAATAAATAAGTTGAAATAAATCTCATATAACACCAATATTGTCTCCTCGTGTGATTTTAGTGAGAAAGCCGTATTTAACGATTTATTTCTAATAATTTCACTAATTAATCACTTAGCTCAACGTGTGCTGCTTGACGCTGTAGATAAAACCAAACCAAAAATTTTTGGTTCGCTACCGTTTTTGTTGTGTCAGGAAAAAGGTTTAAATCTAGTATTTCCAATAAAAATCACTAGAGCACTCGACCCGTACCAAACCCGACTTAAAATATAATATCAAACAATTTACATAGTTTTGATAACTATACAGTACGATACAAAATAACGTATTAAATTAATACAATGATTGACTATCCGTAATCAGTACAAATGGCATGTCCGTTAGATATGGGCGGTACTTCCTGATCCCAAACAAGGCGGCGTATACTTCTAGCTCGTTAATATGGTATTTCATCACAGTTTTGTTGAGCGTCACACTGGAGTATGATATGATTCGTTTGTCACCTTGATAATTCTTTTGGAACAACACAGCTCTGAGGCCACGCTGCGATGCATCAACTTGTAAGAAGAATGTCCGTGAAAAGTCTAGTCTATGAAGTCTTAAAGGCTGCGAAACTTTTTCCTTTACTCGTTCGAAAGCTTGCTGTGCTTCGGGGCTCCAAATAAATGTTTTATTTTTCTGTAGTAGGGTGGTTAGTGGTTTTTTTAGGGCGGTCATGTCTTGAATATATTCCCTAATCCAGTTACACAAGCCCAAAAAACTTTGTAACTGTTTCTTAGTCCTTGGTGGTTCAAAGTTCTTTACCGATTCGAGGTGTCTGTTCAGAGGTGTGGTGATCTCTCCGTGAATGCAGTGTCCTAAGTATTCGATATGATTCGTTGCGATGATACATTTTTCTGGTGCGACTCGCAGCCTGTGTGATCTGAGTCTCTCAAAGACGAGTTTAAGATGTTCCTCATGTTGTTGGATATTACGACTGTAGATAATTATATCGTCGAGATATATTTGGGTGAATTTGTGTAGGTATTTCACTAATACTTCTCGCGTCATCACGTTCTGGAAGCAATTCGGGACGTTTTTCAATCCGAAGGGAAGTGCATTGAATTGATATGTTGCGCCATCAGGTGTTGTAAACGCTGTGAACTTTTTCGAGTCTGTGTCCATCGGAATCTGCCAGTATCCCGATTTAAGATCGAGAACTGTGAATGTCGTGGCTGCTTCAAATGATTTCAATACTTCTGCTATCTTTGGGAGTGTTGACGTCTCATCCTGGGTTATGTCATTTAACTGTCTGTAATCTATACAAAATCTGGGTTTTTGTCAGGTCTCTCCACAATCATCGGCGGCGAAATGTATTTAGATGTGGATGGTTCGATGATTCCATTTTGGAGCATTTCGTCTATTTGTTCGTAGAGTACCCTGGTTTTTTCTGGACTTCGTGAATAAGGTAGGTGGTTTATGGTTTTTGGGTTGGTAACTACTATTTGATGCGTCGTCGTTAGGGTTTTATTATTTATTGTGGGAGGAGTTAAAATATCTGCGAATTCTTGGAATAGTATTTTGTGGTTTTCTGGGATAGTTACGTCTGAAAATGGGTGTACGTGTATGTCCCTCTGAATGTTGTGTTGGTTCCAGTATACGGTTTTTCGGTTTGATGTTCCTATATTTACACAGTTTCGATTGAAGTCAAATAGGGCTTGGTGTTGTGTGAAGAAAGGTATTCCCAGAATCATTTCTTCGTTTAATCCATCGACTACTTGGAATTTGGTTTCGAACGTGGCGTCCTGGATTTGAAACTTGACTTTGATGGTTCCCTTTGCTTTGATGGTTGTTGTACCACAAGCTAATGTGAAAATGCTAGGATTATTATCTTTTAGGTCTTCGGGGTTTACTAAGTTCAATTTTATAAGATTTTCAGCAGATCCGGTATCTAGTAGTGTCATCCTTTGATGTCCATTCAAATGTATTTTGATACGAGGCAGTTGATCCTGTATGTTAATATGTCTTATCGGGTAATTTGGCGTCGCTTTAGGTCATGTATGTTGGTGACCTTGGAATAACCCGAGGTTTTCATCTCCTAATCCCAGGTTGGAATGTTCTATCTCTGCTGGTTGTCTCTTCAAGGGGTACTGGTTATTATGTCGAGTGAATAAAATTCATATATTGAGAAAGGTATTTGTGAACGTTGTGAAATGAGAAAGCGGACTGTTTGAAAGTGGGAATTTATTTGGGGAGCGGATAATGAAAACAGAAAATTTTAGAAATGAAGATAAAAAAAATACAAATTTAAGCTTGTCGGGAAGTGAGAGTATGTAAAGTGAAAGTGGCGAAAGTAGTTGAGAGAATATTTTTGAATGTGGTGATTTTTAAGAACGTTGGAAGCGATACGACTGAAAATTGTAAAATATTTGGTGGAGCGTATCGGGATGTGGAGGAAATGTGAGTTTTTTCGCTTATTGGCCTCAGTTCAAGGTGTTTTCGAAAGTAGGAAATAAGGTAGTTATGTCGAATAAATAAAATTCATATATTGGGAAAGGTATTTGTGAACGTTGTGAAATAAGAGAGCGGACTGTTTGAAAGTGGGGAAACTTATTGGAAGCGGATAATGGAAACAAAGAAATATTTAGAAATGATATTTAGAATATATACAAATTTGTATTTTTCTTTATAAATAAAGAAAAATACAAATTTGAGCTTGTCGGGAAGTGAGAGTATGTAAAGTGAAAGTGGTGAAAGTATTTGAGAGAATTTTTTGAATGTGGTGATTTTAAGGAATATTGGAAGTGATACGATTGTTTAAAAATTGTAAATTATTTGTAGGAGCGTATCGGAATGTGGGTGGTTTTACGCAACGATTAGAATCAGTCATTGGTAAAGAAGAATATGCATTTGAACTGTTTAATAATAATAATAATATCTCTACCCCTCATTCTAATCACAAGGATTAGCCCGAAAGTCTGAGACTTGTGTGGGAGAGGGGGCGGCATATTATTATTTCGCGGGCCGCATTTGCGCCTCAGGAACGACTTACGTTGGTAGGCCCTAACTACCATTCAGTGCTGGAATGAGGGAAACCTGGAAAACCTCATTAGTTAGGGGGACAAGTCAAACATCAACTGATTTTAATCTCTCACATTAACACCAAGTTGATATTTTTCCCATCCTAGGCCATCGCCAGGATGGTTGCCAAGCCATCCCTGCGAATAAGCCTTGATCTACGAGCAAACAATTTAATGAAAAATTGTTTGGCGGAATGGGGATTAGAACCCACGATCTCTGGGTTGAGCGATCGAGACGCTAAGCCCTGAGCCACCTGCTCGGTATAATGTGTCGCGAAAGGAAAGGGACGCCGGAAGCGGATCGTGTCTGAAACATTAGCAATATTTATAATCATTTTATATGATTTATAATTGTAAATGGATGATTTTGCAAAACGGCTGATATTAGTTGTTAATAAGTTGGGATATGTTTTTGTATTGTTTGTTGTAGTATAGAGCAACATGAAAATATAATATTGGTTTTTGTAATAAATATATTGATATTTTTTGGGTAATGGTTTTACAATATAATTGGAATTGGTGACCAATAAATCAAGATTTATTAGTTAAATTAATATAAGTGTATATGTGGAAAGGCGTATATATGAAATATAGTGTATTTAAAGAAAAAATCTATTTATAAATAGTATGAGAAAATATTGTTTTATATTTCGTAAAACAGAAATAATTTAAAATGAATATAATAATTTTTTATCATTATTTACGTATAAGTAAAAATCGTCGACATTAAGATTAATTAATAATTATATTTAAAATTTATTTTGATATAAAAATAAACGAAGATGTATTACGTCAATGGTGCAAACGAATTTCTTAATTTAAAAAAATTGGTATCTCTGAAAAAACTGATTTACATATATAATCATATATATATTTATATATGATTACATGGATAGTGGCATGTCCTGATCATCTTGAGATGATTCAGACGGTGATAGAGGATGTTCAATGTCCATTGCCGAATTGATAGCGTTTTCTGGATTTGCAGAACCGTCAAATGGATTCTGTAAATCCAGAAAAGCCGCTTCCCAACTCGGAGTGATGACAAACAACTTGTTATCACCATCTGAAGTGGCGTTGTTAGGAAGAGAGGTCGCTGAAGAAGAGGCTGGAGCAACAGCTTCAACAGGCGCTGGAGGCATTTGAAGCGAGTCAATGGGAGGCATTAACTCTGCCGCAAGTGCCGCTAACGCCTCATCGGCTGTACGCAGTGCCGTCTCTTCAGCGCCAGGAGCCATATAACTCCACTCTACATCCATATTGAGCCGCTAACTAATGAAAAGCACTCCCCCTGTTGTTAAGTTGTTAGTAGGGGTCGCTGAAGAAGCGACAGGAGCAATAGCTTCAACAGGCGTTAGAGACATTTGAAGCGGGTCAGTGGGAGGCATTAACTCTGCCTAAAGTGCCGCTAACGCCTCATCGGCTGGAGGCATTGCCGATAATAGTTGAAGAAAGTAGTTGAAAGAATATTTTTGAATGTGGTGATTTTTAAGAACGTTGGAAGCGATACGACTGTTTTAAAATTATAAATTATTTGTGGGAGCGTATCGGAATGTGGGGGAAATGTGAGTTTAATAATTTTTTATCATTTACGTATATGTAAAAATGGTCGACACTAAGATTAATTAATAATTCTACTTAAAATTTATTTTCTAACAAAATCATTGAAGAATTCAATGAAATGTAAAATTTATTTTTAAAATTTTATTTTTAAAACGAAGTCTTGGCTGGCCTTCCAACTATCGACTTCCCTCCAAGTGGTAAAACTCGCGCCGAGATATCGGACTTGGTATATATGGATATCGGGATCGGTAATTTTCATCCTCTTTCATGATAGTTCAAAATTCGGGTCTTCAGTCGACCAAGTTTTCCTCGCAGCCTTTATCTTAAAGAGGCTACATTTGGTGATTGAAGCTCGTTGGGCTGGAAGTTTTGGCTGTTTTTGCGATATCCTCGCTTAATTTCTCAAATCATTTACCCTCTATTTCAGGGATCAGATTACTGAGGTAGATAAAACTTTGTCGAATCACTAATTAGTCTTCAGGTTAAAACCTACATTTATCCTCGACCGGAAAGTGATTGTCAAGACAAAAATTCTACCTAACTTCTCCAACTTGTAAGGTGACTCCATAACTATAAACAACTCGTACCTCAAAACTGTGTACTGGAGAATACCTAGGACATACCTCGCAAGAAAGTGAGCCAGTTTCAACCTTTTCCCCAGTCTTATAACAAAATGTGAACTATAAGCAGATTCTAGTTCCGGAGCCCTTGTGTAACCTGTGTCAATTAAGCCATCCTTACTGTATAATGATAAACCCTAGCCTAAAAGAATTACTGACTAATTAACTTCATTTAAGAGCCAACCCCAACAAAACAAAAAATACAAAACTAAATCTTGGGTATATGTGTAGCGCAACAGAAACAAATCTCACATTTGCTGTGACTCGATGGAGTTGGTATGAAAATAATGTGTTACAGGTCCACTAAAATTCGACCTGTAACACGAAATGTGGGGAAAATGTGAGTATTTTCGTGAATTAATATTAGGTCGAGGTGGTTTTGAAAGTAGAAAATATGTTATGTATGTAGAGAATATAAAATAAGAGAAAGGTCTGTTTGAAAATGAAAAGTCTTATAAGACGCGGATGATGAGAAGAGAGAAATTTTTTTAATTAAAAATAGAGAAAAATTGTATTATAATAGTTGTGAAGATAAGGAGAAAAAAAGTGGCTGGTGGTTTTATAGAATGATTGGAATTAGTTATGGATAAATCAAGGTATAATAAAATTAATTTAGCGTATATTTGAAAAGCTGTTTATATGTAGAAAGTAATGTATATTATATATATAAAAAATTAATAATGGTTACTTTAATTATTATTTTTTTTAAATATATTTTATAATAAAATCAATGAAAAATTCAATAAAGTGTGAAATTACAAAATATTGAATATTTGGGTGAACCACATTAACGAATATCTTAATTTCAAAATAATTAGTAGCTCTGAAACGAGCTGTTTTTTCCTATACATCATATGAAAATATTTTGATTATGAAAAAATAATAGAAGAGATGAAGGGAGATAATTGAATTTGATGGGGATAATGACATTCGGTAAATAGGTGCAGGCAGCATTATTTTCTAAGAATTTTTTCTTATTAAATGCTGCTGAAATACATAAATGTATTATCCCTTTCTTCTATTGGAAATAGAAGAAATATATGGCTGTTCTAATTCTAGAAGGTCCGGTCGATGAACCGCAATTGCATCTTCTAACTCTTAACATTTGTTGATGAAAAAATAATGCAAATTCTTCATGAATTAGATCATTTAAAAAAATCTGGTCAATATGCACAGGCATCGGTGGAACATTTTCATTAGATTCCTCTATATCGTTAGGTACGGGTATATCATTAGAATTACTTCCCGATGGATTTGATCCTCCCGCCGCCTCATCTAATAGAGCATTTTCAGCAATAGGAGGAGATTGTGACAACTCCTCCGGTATTGAAGATATTTCTGCTAGTGTTTCCATATCCATATATTCCCATTCTTCGTCACTCATAGTATAATTCAAAATACAGAAATGAATTCTAGTGTTATAATGCTCAGCAAAGTAATGAAAAGCACTCCTCTCGTGTTTTGCTATTTATAATATACATTTAAAACAATAGAACATCTACATATATTTAATTGGTTTTAAAAAAATAAGCCACGCCCCTTACTTGATTTTTTCTTATTTGATAGTGCAAGAGCTTACGTTATCGATCGAAAAAAAAATTCTGTGTTATATATTTAAATAAAAATATGTACGTTCGATAGTCATTTATATAAGCTATTGAAGAATGTAGATAGTTTGTTGTTTTATATATTAATAAATATAAAAATTGTAATGTAAAATAGAGAAATGGGTGTAATGTCAACATTTTTGAACTGTAAAACCTAAAAGAATATGTTAAATGTGGATCAATGAATGTAAAAGTGTTGTGGAATGTATAGTCAATACTACATAAGGCATGTACATTGTAAATTATAAAAATGTAAATAGTATTTGTATGTTTCATGCAATCGTTTCATATAAAATCCAACAGATAAATTGCGCAGTAAAAATTGATGCTGTCGCGTCGCTCCGTTCGTTGTTTCGGGTGATGTTGGGTTTTGATATAGTTGAAGTATATCGTCGTCTTGGTTTGGATCTGGGTTTGGAATCATTGAATAATTTTCCATTTTGAAATTGAGTTTTAGTGATGTTGACGCGACAAAATTTATTTATGACGTGGGACTTCCTAACTTCGAACGAGAGTTCAGCGCTCTATGTATTTGTTTGTAGGTCCAGAAAGAAGAATTATCCAAAACTAGTTTATTATGCACCGGCTAGCAACTTAGTTTAGGACTTTAGGTTACGAGGTAAGAGTGAATGGGAATGAGTGATTGAAAGTATGTTTAAATTTAAATAAACGCTTGGAAGTATGAATGAAATGTATGAATGACTTTAAGAAATTATTACAAATGCGTAATTATGCAATAAACACTAAAAGGTTATGAATTTTGGTACAAAACAGTAAATACAGTGAGAATCGGTTACATCAACCCAGTCAGAATATGTGCCTACCCTAGACCACACTATCCCTAGCTGAATTTAGTATTTTGAATCCCTACTGTACTTTAAAGTTTGAATTTTTTGATAAATTTGAGTTTAATTTAATTTTGGCTTGGATTTTGTGAGTACCCTGTATATATGGTGACGTTGGATGATAATATATAGTTTATGTTTGAGATAATAGCACTTTGGTTTAATAGAATTGACAATTTGTTGTAATTCCATATAAATCGAGAAAAATGGTAACAAAATTTATAAATACTCAGTATATTTACATTAAAAAATGGCTTGAATGATTAATAATTACGTTTAAATTAGTTAGTGTTGAAAAAATATCAAGAAAATGTAAGTTTTAGTTTTTTTTTGTAAAAAATGGTTTAATTTAAAAGAACACTCTGTATATGGATTTCTAGTTTTGGTATGAATAATGTATGAGCTTTGATTTCATGTGGCTAATGGCTAAATTTAAAGTTTGATTAGAGTACAATAATGATTTTATGCAAAAATGTGACTCGAAATAATGATAAATTTTACTAATGTTTCATAGATTGTCGTGACTTCTGATTTACGCTTGGTATGTCTGCTTTCGGGCTCTGGAACGCTATAATATGAAAGTAAAATACGATATGGTACACAAATATATAATAATAATAATAATAATAATAATGCATGCGAAGTAAAACTCTGTTTTTGGCTTTATTTAACATGTTTCTTTTTGGTGTATCAGCGATTTTAATAATCTTTTGAAATTTTGACTGATTTTCAGGTCTCTGGGTCGTCTCTGAGTTGAAAAATTTTTCAACATTTACCAAATATTAAAGAAATTCATTAAGTTGCTTTGTGTCTAGATTACCTACCTACCATTACCTTCGCCTAGACCTTTCACTAGATGGAAATAGAGTATTTCTCGATTGAACTGCGAATAACACTCGTAAAAGTAAAGTTGTTATTAACTTAAAATTTGCGTTTACTTACCTAGTCCATATTCCCGCACCTCACACATTTCTTTTCAGCATCTACGAGATACCAAGCAGAGACGACCCAGAGACTTGAAAATCAGTCAAAATTTCAAAAGATTATTAAAATCGCTGATACACCAAAAAGAAACACGTTAAATAAAGCCAAAAACAGAGTTTTACTTCGCATGCATTATTATTATTATTATTATATATTTGTGTACCATATCGTATTTTACTTTCATATTATAGCGTTCCAGAGCCCGAAAGCAGACATACCAAGCGTAAATCAGAAGTCACGACAATCTATGAAACATTAGTAAAATTTATCATTATTTCGAGTCACATTTTTGCATAAAATCATTATTGTACTCTAATCAAACTTTAAATTTAGCCATTAGCCACATGAAATCAAAGCTCATACATTATTCATACCAAAACTAGAAATCCATATACAGAGTGTTCTTTTAAATTAAACCATTTTTTACAAAAAAAACTAAAACTTACATTTTCTTGATATTTTTTCAATACTAACTACTTTAAACGTAATTATTAATCATTCAAGCCATTTTTTAATGTAAATATACTGAGTGTTTATAAATTTTGTTACCATTTTTCTCGATTTATAGGGAATTACAACAAATTGTCAATTCTATTAAACCAAAGTGCTATTATCTCAAACATAAACTATATATTATCATCCAACGTCACCATATATACAGGGTACTCACAAAATCCAAGCCAAAATTAAATTAAACTCAAATTTATCAAAAAATTCAAACTTTAAAGTACAGTAGGGATTCAAAATACTAAATTCAGCTAGGGATAGTGTGGTCTAGGGTAGGCACATATTCTGACTGGGTTGATGTAACCGATTCTCACTGTATTTACTGTTTTGTACCAAAATTCATAACCTTTTAGTGTTTATTGCATAATTACGCATTTGTAATAATTTCTTAAAGTCATTCATACATTTCATTCATACTTCCAAGCGTTTATTTAAATTTAAACATACTTTCAATCACTCATTCCCATTCACTCTTACCTCGTAACCTAAAGTCCTAAACTAAGTTGCTAGCCGGTGCATAATAAACTAGTTTTGGATAATTCTTCTTTCTGGACCTACAAACAAATACATAGAGCGCTGAACTCTCGTTCGAAGTTAGGAAGTCCCACGTCATAAATAAATTTTGTCGCGTCAACATCACTAAAACTCAATTTCAAAATGGAAAATTATTCAATGATTCCAAACCCAGATCCAAGCCAAGACGACGATATACTTCAACTATACCAAAACCCAACATCACCCGAAACAACGAACGGAGCGACGCGACAGCATCAATTTTTACTGCGCAATTTATCTGTTGGATTTTATATGAAACGATTGCATGAAACATACAAATACTATTTACATTTTTATAATTTACAATGTACATGCCTTATGTAGTATTGACTATACATTCCACAACACTTTTACATTCATTGATCCACATTTAACATATTCTTTTAGGTTTTACAGTTCAAAAATGTTGACATTACACCCATTTCTCTATTTTACATTACAATTTTTATATTTATTAATATATAAAACAACAAACTATCTACATTCTTCAATAGCTTATATAAATGACTATCGAACGTACATATTTTTATTGAAATATATAACACAGAATTTTTTTTTCAATCGATGACGTAAGCTCTTGCACTATCAAATAAGAAAAAATCAAGTAAGGGGCGTGGCTTATTTTTTTAAAACCAATTAAATATATGTAGATGTTCTATTGTTTTAAATGTATATTATAAATAGCAAAACACGAGAGGAGTGCTTTTCATTACTTTGCTGCGTATTTTAACACTAGAATTCATTTCTGTATTTTGAATTATACTATGAGTGACGAAGAATGGGAATATATGCATATGGAAACACTAGCAGAAATATCTTCAATACTGGAGGAGTTGTCACAATCTCCTCCTATTGCTGAAAATGCTCTATTAGATGAGGCGGCGGGAGGACCAAATCAATCGGGAAGTAATTCTAATGATATACCCGTAAGTGCTCTATTAGATGAGGCGGCGGGAGGATCAAATCCATCGGGAAGTAATTCTAATGATATACCCGTACCTAACGATATAGAGGAATCTAATGAAAATGTTCCACCGATGCCTGTGCATATTGACCAGATTTTTTTAAATGATCTAATTCATGAAGAATTTGCATTATTTTTTCATCAACAAATGTTAGAGTTAGAAGATGCAATTGCGGTTCATCGACCGGACCTTCTAGAATTAGAACAGCCATATATTTCTTCTATTTCCAATAGAAGAAAGGGATAATACATTTATGTATTTCAGCAGCATTTAATAAGAAAAAATTCTTAGAAAATAATGCTGCCTGCACCTATTTACCGAATGTCATTATCCCCATCAAATTCAATTATCTCCCTTCATCTCTTCTATTATTTTTTCATAATCAAAATATTTTCATATGATGTATAGCAAAAAACAGCTCTTTTCAGAGCTACTAATTATTTTGAAATTAAGATATTCGTTAATGTGGTTCACCCAAATATTCAATATTTTGTAATTTCACACTTTATTGAATTTTTCATTGATTTTATTATAAAATATATTTAAAAAAAATAATAATTAAAGTTACCATTATTAATTTTTTATATATATAATATACATTACTTTCTACATATAAACAGCTTTTCAAATATACGCTAAATTAATTTTATTATACCTTGATTTATCCATAACTAATTCCAATCATTCTATAAAACCACCAGCCACTTTTTTTCTCCTTATCTTCACAACTATTATAATACAATTTTTCTCTATTTTTAATTAAAAAAATTTCTCTCTTCTCATCATCCGCGTCTTATAAGACTTTTCATTTTCAAACAGACCTTTCTCTTATTTTATATTCTCTACATACATAACATATTTTCTACTTTCAAAACCACCTCGACCTAATATTAATTCACGAAAATACTCACATTTTCCCCACATTTCGTGTTACAGGTCGAATTTTAGTGGACCTGTAACACATTATTTTCATACCAACTCCATCAAGTCACAGCAAATGTGAGATTTGTTTCTGTTGCGCTACACATATACCCAAGATTTAGTTTTGTATTTTTTGTTTTGTTGGGGTTGGCTCTTAAATGAAGTTAATTAGTCAGTAATTCTTTTAGGCTAGGGTTTATCATTATACAGTAAGGATGGCTTAATTGACACAGGTTACACAAGGGCTCCGGAACTAGAATCTGCTTATAGTTCACATTTTGTTATAAGACTGGGGAAAAGGTTGAAACTGGCTCACTTTCTTACGAGGTATGTCCTAGGTATTCTCCAGTACACAGTTTTGAGGTACGAGTTGTTTATAGTTATGGAGTCACCTTACAAGTTGGAGAAGTTAGGTAGAATTTTTGTCTTGACAATCACTTTCCGGTCGAGGATAAATGTAGGTTTTAACCTGAAGACTAATTAGTGATTCGACAAAGTTTTATCTACCTCAGTAATCTGATCCCTGAAATAGAGGGTAAATGATTTGAGAAATTAAGCGAGGATATCGCAAAATCAGCCAAAAGCTCCAGCCCAACGAGCTTCAATCACCAAATGTAGCCCCTTTAAGATAAAGGCTGCGAGGAAAACTTGGTCGATTGAAGACCCGAATTTTGAACTATCATGAAAGAGGATGAAAATTACCGATCCCGATATCCATATATACCAAGTCCGATATCTCGGCGCGAGTTTTACCACTTGGAGGGAAGTCGATAGTTGGAAGGCCTGCCAAGACTTCGTTTTAAAAATAAAATTTTAAAAATAAATTTTACATTTCATTGAATTCTTCAATGATTTTGTTAGAAAATAAATTTTAAGTAGAATTATTAATTAATCTTAGTGTCGACCATTTTTACATATACGTAAATGATAAAAAATTATTAAACTTACATTTCCCCCACATTCCGATACGCTCCCACAAATAATTTATAATTTTCAAACAGTCGTATCGCTTCCAACGTTCTTAAAAATCACCACATTCAAAAATATTCTTTCAACTACTTTCTTCAACTATTATCGGCAATGCCTCCAGCCGATGAGGCGTTAGCGGCACTTTAGGCAGAGTTAATGCCTCCCACTGACCCGCTTCAAATGTCTCTAACGCCTGTTGAAGCTATTGCTCCTGTCGCTTCTTCAGCGACCCCTACTAACAACTTAACAACAGGGGGAGTGCTTTTCATTAGTTAGCGGCTCAATATGGATGTAGAGTGGAGTTATATAGCTCCTGGCGCTGAAGAGACGGCACTGCGTACAGCCGATGAGGCGTTAGCGGCACTTGCGGCAGAGTTAATGCCTCCCATTGACTCGCTTCAAATGCCTCCAGCGCCTGTTGAAGCTGTTGCTCCAGCCTCTTCTTCAGCGACCTCTCTTCCTAACAACGCCACTTCAGATGGTGATAACAAGTTGTTTGTCATCACTCCGAGTTGGGAAGCGGCTTTTCTGGATTTACAGAATCCATTTGACGGTTCTGCAAATCCAGAAAACGCTACCAATTCGGCGATGGACATTGAACATCCTCTATCACCGTCTGAATCATCTCAAGATGATCAGGACATGCCACTATCCATGTAATCATATATAAATATATATATGATTATATATGTAAATCAGTTTTTTTCAGAGCTACCAATTTTTTTTAAATTAAGAAATTCGTTTGCACCATTGACGTAATACATCTTCGTTTATTTTTATATCAAAATAAATTTTACATTTCATTGAATTCTTCAACGATTTTGTTAGAAAATAAATTTTAAATATAATTATTAATTAATCTTAATGTCGACGATTTTTACATATACGTAAATAATGGTAAAAAATTATTATACTCATTTTAAATTATTTCTGTTTTACGAAATATAAAACAATATTTTCTCATACTATTTATAAATAGATTTTTTCTTTAAATACACTATATTTCATATATACGCCTTTCCACATATACACTTATATTAATTTTACTAATAAATCTTGATTTATTGGTCACCAATTCCAATTATATTGTAAAACCATTACCCAAAACATATCAATATATTTATTACAAAAACCAATATTATATTTTCATGTTGCTCTATACTACAACAAACAATACAAAAACATATCCCAACTTATTAACAACTAATATCAGCCGTTTTGCAAAATCATCCATTTACAATTATAAATCATATAAAATGATTATAAATATTACTAATGTTTCAGACACGATCCGCTTCCGGCGTCCCTTTCCTTTCGCGACACATTAAACAGTTCAAATGCATATTCTTCTTTACCAATGACTGATTCTAATCGTTGCGTAAAACCACCCACATTCCGATACTTTCCTACAAATAATTTACAATTTTTAAACAATCGTATCACTTCCAATATTCCTTAAAATCACCACATTCAAAAATATTCTCTCAAATACTTTCACCACTTTCACTTTACATACTCTCACTTCCCGACAAGCTCAAATTTGTATTTTTCTTTATTTATAAAGAAAAATACAAATTTGTATAAATTCTAAATATCATTTCTAAATATTTCTTTGTTTCCATTATCCGCTTCCAATAAGTTTCCCCACTTTCATTTTACTAATGTTTCATAGATTGTCGTGATTTCTGATTTACGCTTGGTATGTCTGCTTTCGGGCTCTGGAACGCTATAATATGGAAGTAAAATACGATATGGTACACAAATATATAATAATAATGCATGCGAAGTAAAACTCTGTTTTTGGCTTTATTTAACGTGTTTCTTTTTGGTGTATCAGCGATTTTAATAATCTTTTGAAATTTTGACTGATTTTCAGGTCTCTGGGTCGTCTCTGCTTGGTATCTCGTAGATGCTGAAAAGAAATGTGTGAGGTGCGGGAATATGGACTAGATAAGTAAACGCAAATTTTAAGTTAACAATTTGTACTCTATGAGTGTTATTCGCAGTTCAATCGAGGAATACTCTATTTCCATCTAGTGAAAGGTCTAGGCGAAGGTAATGTATTGACACAAAGCAACTTAATGAATTTCTTTAATATTTGGTAAATGTTGAAAAATTTTAATTTTAAAATTTCTGACTAAGTTAATTCCTTTCTAAGCTTATAGAAAAGGTAACTACTCACCGTATTCCCTGTAATGCCTCCAGCACTGCACTCGTGTATTTAGTTTAAAATTTTAGCAAATTTCACGCACTTGGAATAATCTAAAATTTTACTGAATATTGAAATTTTGAGATTCTCTCAACATACTATCGTTCTTTGGGATGTTTTGGTATTTTGGAAAGGTTTGGTTGGATTGTTGCTTAAGAAAAACTTGAAAATTTGAAAATAGGAAGTTCTAGAATTTTCCACTTGTCGAAACTTGTCTGTGATTCAGCGATGAGTCATCAGATAAAATTTGGTAATTTTGGATTTGTTTGGAATGATTTGTTTGATTGGTTTGGTTGAATTTGTTTGATTTGAAGTTAATTAGAATGTTTGAATGATGTTTGGTGATGATTTGAGTGAAAATTGAAATTTGGTATGAACGAGATGTATGGTGTTGAGCGAATGATTGACTAATGAACACTGCTCTCGATTACGATTTTTCGCCTATATTTATACCCATTCTCGGGACATCTGATTGGTCCTTCCTTATTTGGGCAAAATTTGCTAAAATGTGAAAATTTGGTGTTTTTGGTTATAACTTTGTCACTTATGAACGGATTTTAATGAATCTTGCATCAAAATGTAGATTAGACTTAGATCTTTCCCCTGATATTAATTTTAAGTTGATTTGTGGCTTAATTACTGAGTTATGAGCTTTTTAATTATACAACACTTCCCCCCTCTGAAGATGGAAATATGTGGATTTTTCGAGTTGATCTGTTAATGTTTGCACTCAATTTCGGAGTTTTATTTGCAAAACAAGAACTTTTTAAAGTGAACAAATGTAACATAACAATGGATATACATATGAAAAATAACAATGATTTTCGTACATGCAAGTACTCATAATGTTAACTAGATATAAAGGTATACCAAAATATAAAAGACTCTGTGATGTGATGATTAAAATATTAATATGAAGTATTCAGACTTTGAAGTGGCTTTCTTAGAAAGTTTTTTCACTATACACTTACGAAAAATGACCTTTTTTCACTCCCGCACTGTCTTCTGTCGTCTTCTTGGATTTCCCTTGGTTGTTGAGTCGTGGCTTCTTGGAATGTGGCCCTTTTGGCTGGTGGATGAAATGGGTTGCTTGCAGGATTTCCTGTGTCTTGGAGTCTTTTTCGGTGATAGAAAACTCGTGTTTGGTATTTTTTCTGTGGTATTTGATAATCTCGTAGATTTATGTTTTGTATGGGGAGGGGATGGCCTAGTAGAGACGTCCCCGGGTTAGGCAGACCGTGGTCGATACCTGGTTCGGCTAGCCTTACTATTTCATCAGCCTCGTCCCTATTTGATGTGTTTGGTGTGTTGTGGATTGTACGTTGTGGTTCTGCGTGTATTAATATTGGTAATTCTGGCTCGACTTCGGAGGGTTGCTCATCATCACTGTTTAAGTCAGGCCCTTCTGACTCGGATGAAGGCGAGTTTTCTCCCTCGCTGTCTGAGTTTTCTTGTGGTTCTTTCGGGTTTCCTGAGGGTGCTTTCCTCATTTTGTCTACATGGCATTGGATTTCTCGATCGTTCCTGTCAACAAGATAAAGAGTGCATGAGAGTCGCTTGATTACTTTATGGGGTCCTGTCCAAGCAGGAGAAAAAGGATTTGAGGGGTTGTCATTATATAATAAAATTTTTTCACCGCGTTTAAAGGATATTACAGGTAAGGTATCGTTGGATGGGAAATTGTTTTGGTTGAAATTTAGTTGCCTTGTTCTTATTAATTGTCGACGTTCTCGTGCTGGTATGTTTTGTTCAGGTAAGTTTTGTGGTGGTAGCATTCTTTCCAATTCTATGAATGTTTCAGTGTGATTTTGATTTGGATTTCGGCTTAAGAAGTCCGCAAATTGATTATTATGTCCGGCGCAATGTTCAACATCAAATGTAAACTCTTGGAAAAGTAGGGACCACCTGGTCAATTTAGCTTTTCCGTCGCGATTTTTCTCTAGCCAGTACAGAGCTTTGCTGTCAGTAATCAATGTAAACGGTCTGTCTGCAAGGTACCCCCAGTATTTTTTTATTCCGAAAAGAGCCCCATTTATTTCGAGTTCATTAACGTGATAACGGCTTTCTGTTTTGGTGAGGGTGGCACTGGCGAACGAAATGACTTTTGGGTCATTATTTTCGGTTTTCTGAAATAACACTGCTCCAAGGCCTTTCAGGGAAGCATCTCTTTGTAAATAGAATCTTTTTGTGAAATCAGGACGGTGCAGTATTAGAGGTTTAGCGACTTGAGCTTTTAGTTCATTGAATGCATTTTGACATTCAGGTGTTCAGTGGAATTTTTTATTTTTCTGTAATAATTTTGTCATGGGGTTGGGTTATTGTGGCCATTCTTGGAATGAACTCACGGATCCAATTACATACTCCCAGAAAACTTTGAAGTTGCTTTTTTGATTGTGGTATCGGAAAATTATGAATGGTATCTAAGTGTTTTGTTTGAGGAAGAATATTTTAGTCTTGAATGATATGTCCTAAATACTCTATACTATTTGCTGCTATTTTGCATTTGTCTGGGGATATTTTTAAATTGTGTTGTCTAAGACGTTCGAATACTAAGCGTGTGGCGTTAAAATTGTGAACCTCAAAAAAAAATATTTAAATTTGTAAACTACAAAATATGGTTGAACTGATTTACTAAAATTATCAAATGACTCGGGCTTATCCCAATCGAACTGGCTTGACTTGCCTGCTAGCTGTCAGAGGAGAATGGGGTAGGTCAATAAAAAATACAAGGGCGCCACATGATTAAAGCCAGCCAGTTTACTTAAACAATTCACCCACTAAGCAATCATGAGTTCAGCGAGACCAAAAATACAGGTGTACTCACTGATTGGTACAAGTCCCCAACAACCACTTGAGTCTTAGTTAAAAAAAAACAGTTACTATTCACAATTATCTTGGAGTAGGTAGGAGGAAACACAAGAGTAAAACAATTAATTTCAAATTAATGTGACTTTAATTATGATATGAACAAGTGTAAGTTCAATTTGCAATCCCCTGTATATAAAAAAAAATAAATAAATATCTATCGATATTTGTGAAATCCCAATAACAGTTATACTTAACAACCTCCCTGTATATATACATATAAAAAAATATATATATACTTATTATTCTTCCCTGTATATCCTGAACTTACAATATCAAAAATACATATACCCAGTTAATACGAAAAAACCTGCGCTTCAGTTTATGTTGGTATCCCTAAAAATAAGCAGAACACTACATGGACAATAACCAAGTACGTTCAAACATAGGTACCTACCATAATATAGCTATATCAGGTTTACAGTGGAACGCAATCGTAGGTATCAAACCTTAATATAAAGTGTTACATCACACAGGGACCTAACATATCTGCAGCGCAATATATAGAGGACTTAATACACATGGCTAGCAGTGCGTCCTGAAACTACAGCACTTGTGGAAAAAAAATATATAGAGGACTTATTACACACGGCTAGCAGTGCGTCCTGAAACTACGGCACTTGTGAAAAATAGTAGGCACTAAAATGCTGGACAACAGGTTGCCTAATACACTGTTGTACTTGCAAATAACAAAATAATTCTAGTAAATATCCAAAAATTGGCCAGTTCAGATGTAAATATACAGGAAACCATAAAATCCCTTAAACACTAATTTAATATCCAATATTTTATATCCCCAAAAATTCTCAGTAAGTTAATACTTACAATATACAAATTTTATATATATATATATATATATATATATATATATATATATATATGAAATGTTCGGAAAGGCTTCCGCGGTCGTGAGTATGAGAGAAACTAGGTTTTCGGGTTGAACCGCGTTGGAGATGATTAGTGTCTCGACGTTTCGGCTCCCGTTTTGGAGCCATTTTCAAGAGATGAAGTATTAATAGTGGAGTTCTCTGAAGCCTCAATCTGCCTACTCTTCAGAGAAAGGGAAAGGGTTAAGATGTTGTGGTTCGATTCCGGTGCCTCAATCTGCCTACTCCCCAGATCTCGCCACCGATCGTCTCTGAAGCCTCAATCTGCCTACTCCTCAGAGAGATCTGTCTACTGCTGCGACGGGGTGCGGTATTTATTGTAGTGGAGAGCGGGGTGGGGGAAGAGGAAGATCCTGCGCTGTGACTAGTGGATTGTGAAAGTTGGTCACGTGTGACTGTTGCTGGGTTGTTGGAGATATCGGAGGGATGTTGGAGGTGTGTTTGTAAGCTGGATACCAAAGGTTTCCATGTTGCCGGAAGTCGAAGACCGTCATCCCTTTTGTTTAGACAATTGGGACGCTTCTCGATCTCAATGGCTTCACGGATGATTCTGGATTTAAGGTTGGAAATGGGGGCTATGGTCTTGGCTTTGTCGAAATTTATGTTATGTCCTGTTTGTATATGATGTTTGGCTAGGGCTGAGGAAGGGCCGGATTTTCTGACTGCGAGTTTGTGTTCATATACTCTGTTGTGAATGCGTCTGTTTGTTTGCACGATATAGGTTTGTGAACAATCTGAGGATGGGATTCCATAAACTCCAAGGGATTCGTTAGGAATAGTGTCTTTAGGGGTTCTTAGGAAGTTGGATAATTTGTGCTCAGGAGTGAAGATGGTTTTAATGTTTTGGGATTTAAGGATTCGACTAATTTTGTCAGTAACGCCTTTGATATATGGAAGAAAGGCTTTGTGTTGTTCAGAAATATTTGTTTGTGGTTCTGGTTGTGGAGTGGGAGTTGGGTTTTGGATTTTTCGTATTGTTCGGTGTATGTGGTTTCGGTTATAACCATTGTGCTGTAGTGCCAGTGTTAATGTGTCTAGTTCTTTCTGTTTGTTGCCGTTATCTGTTAGTCGGATGGATCTTGTTACTAGGGTGCGGACCACAGAGTTTAGTTGTGATGGATGGTGATGGGATTTGGCGTTCAGATACCGGTTTGTGTGGGTTGGTTTCCGATAGACGGTGTGGGAGAAACCCTGGTTTGGAGTTTTCGTAATGAGGACATCTAGGAAAGGTAAGGAGGAATTGTTTTCTGTTTCCATTGTGAACTGAATATGTGGATTTATGCTGTTGAGATGACGTAGGAAGGTGTCTAGAGAATCACTTCCATGTGGCCAGATAACGAAGGTATCGTCGACGTATCTAAGCCAGCATGTTGGTTTGAGTTCGGCTGAGTTTAGGGCTTGGGTTTCAAAATTCTCCATAAAAATATTGGCTAGGACGGGAGATAGTGGTGATCCCATTGGGGCTCCTTGGATTTGTTTATAGAAATTATTTTGAAATAGAAAATAGGTATTGGACATGCAGTGTTGTAATAGTGATAAGGTGTCGGAGGAGATATGATGTTTGTGATGGAGTTATGGAGAATTTTGAAACCCAAGCCCTAAACTCAGCCGAACTCAAACCAACATGCTGGCTTAGATACGTCGACGATACCTTCGTTATCTGGCCACATGGAAGTGATTCTCTAAACACCTTCCTACGTCATCTCAACAGCATAAATCCACATATTCAGTTCACAATAGAAACAGAAAACAATTCCTCCTTACCTTTCCTAGATGTCCTCATTACGAAAACTCCAAACCAGGGTTTCTCCCACACCGTCTATCGGAAACCAACCCACACAAACCGGTATCTGAACGCCAAATCCCATCACCATCCATCACAACTAAACTCTGTGGTCCGCACCCTAGTAACAAGATCCATCCGACTAACAGATAACGACAACAAACAGAAAGAACTAGACACATTAACACTGGCACTACAGCACAATGGTTATAACCGAAACCACATACACCGTACAATACAAAAAATCCAAAACCCAACTCCCACTCCACAACCAGAACCACAAACAAATATTTCTGAACAACACAAAGCCTTCCTTCCATATATCAAAGGCGTTACTGACAGAATTAGTCGAATCCTTAAATCCCAAAACATTAAAACCATCTTCACTCCTGAGCAGAAATTATCCAACTTCCTAAGAACCCCTAAAGACACTATTCCTAACGAATCTCATGGAGTTTATGAAATCCCATGCTCAGATTGTTCACAAACCTATATCGGGCAAACAAACAGACGCATTCACAACAGGGTATACGAACACAAACTCGCAGTCAGAAAATCCGACCCTTTCTCAGCCCTAGCCAAACATCATATACAAACAGGACATAACATAAATTTCGACAAAGCCAAGACCATAGCCCCCATTTCCAACCTTAAATCCAGAATCATCCGTGAAGCCATTGAGATCGAGAAGCGTCCCAATTGTCTAAACAAAAGCGATGACTGTCTTCGACTTTCGGGGTTTCGGGTTTTCGGGTTTTGCTTAGCGTTGGCTGGCGACCAAGCAAACCACCTCAGACTACCCGCTGTCTATGGCTCCCACGATCTCTATTTCTCTCTTGTGGTATAACTTCGGTTCGGGGACTGTCCTTTTTACAGCATCCGTGTGCCTACACGGCTGTAGAAAAGCACCCGACGAACCAGCGAGCCGGCGACGTACCTACGTTCCACTGGTAGACTCACGATCGGCTAGCCTGCACCCAGCGACAAAGTCGAAGTGTAATTTCGCTTCACTTCTGAGTCCTCGATGAAAACCCAGTTAGAAGCCAACTACGGCCTCGTCGCTTTAGCAGGGAGCGTTACTAGTCCACTTGGGGCGGTAGACGTCCCGAGAACCCGCTCCGTTGATTTCTTCGCGAATCCGACCGAATTCGGAAAGATTAGTAAAATTAAAATTCCTACTATCAGTCCTTCGTGTCGGATTCTGCCGGCTGGACCGCTAGATGAACAGCTCCCGCCTTCGACCTCCCTGGTCGTAATCGCGCGCCCGCTAGGACCTCGAAACCTCTCTAAACCGGCAGCACAAAAGTTTCTTTCGAAACTTTTTCAAACCGGCGAGAAGATAGGTGTCCCTGCACGCACGAAAACTGTTTGGGCTGAAAGCGGCCGATCACCCCGTCCACCGGTGATCCACTTCTTGCTTCTCTCTTCGCAGAGCTCCCTCGATGCGACAATTCTTATTTCGATTTTTACCTTCGTAGATTAATACCTTGGCAGGAAGTAATGATAATTACTTTACCTGCGGCGCGTTGAAAACGTGTACGACTTTTCTTTATTTCGTGGTGGCTAGAACCTAGATTCTAGCATGAAAATGTTGCCTATTTATACTCACTCTCTTGGTGTAATACAAAACGTTCTTCTTTTATCTCAGTTACTACCTACTACCTTTAACCATGAAATTTACGCTGTACGATTTTCCTTTTCGAATTAATTGTTGAGACTGGTGTCCCAACAATTAACCGTATGGTGTAGATTGATTAAAATATAATTTGGAAAAGTCACGACGCGGCTGTTTCCCCAAGTTCGACGAACAAAACGAACGAACTGTGTTACCCTGAAGTTGCGCGAAATTTTGATACAGAAAACCCTAGTTAACTATACTCAAAAGATTCCCGACTTTAAAATAATTTATTAGTGCCAAAAGCCTCTACTATTAGCAAAAATGAAATTATAAGTTTTTCGTAAAAATTTTCGATGTTGACTTCTTGACTGACTTCGGCTGAGTGAGATGACTGAGATACTTTCGACCGTTATTCCCCCTATTTATAGTAAATTTTGCGCGCGGAAACGCTGACTCCGCCCACCATATAAAAGGTAAAGTGCGCTCCGACGACAGCATGTCATCGATTTTGCATTAAAAATGCCTTAAAATCAATGAATTTAATCAAAAATCATTATTAATAATCATACATTAACTAAATCTAACTATTAGAATCAAAACATTGAAAAAATCATTAAAACTGTAAATTTTTAGAAATTATAGGTGGAGCCTATGATTACAAGGCAAAGTACCAATGGGGAGCCAGGAACATGACGGCATGTTTCGCTGGTTGTGTATAAAAGGGGAAAATTTTATGCTTTGGATCTCAGATCGATTTTTCTATCAGATTATCAGATCATAGATTTTTCTGTCAGATCTTAAGTGTTGATGATATCTCAGATGTAACTTAGATATTGAAAAAATCACCTTCAGAGCTTATCTCAGATCAGAAAATTCATATTTCATATTTCAGATTATCCCAAAATCTCAGATATTGTTCAAAATCTCAGTCAGAAAGTTAGAAACCCAGTTTCTCTAAGTGTGAATCGTCCTAACAAATAACTAGTATAGTTATTAACAAACTACGTGTAAACATTTCGTTAATATACCAGTGTAATATTATAGTGTGCATACATACCTGTCACTTCCAAATCCCTTGACTAGGACTGCTAACAGAACAGCAGAAATACAAACCATATTAAAAAGAATTGTCGTTCAGCATCACTGCATCAGCCCTGAAACAAAGAAATATCGTACAATAATATATGGTAGTCCTAGCTCCTAAAAAATAAAGATACTTACCTTTGAGTCTCACTTAAAAGATACTAAAAAAAACTAACTTAATATTTAACTTCAGTGAGTGCAACATTCAAGACACCGATCCGGTAAGTGCCGAACTTTTCTTACTCACCTCTGGGAAGCGAATCGTTGTGTAAACTTTGATAAAATCACTTTAACATTCATTAGTGCTAAATAAAACTTTGCTAAACAATAACTTTTAAAATCTATAAGTTTAATTCATAATAAAACTAACTTTGAACTTTCATATTTAAATAAAGTGTAATAACTTTGGGATCTTGCAAAAACTGTCAGCCAGGGATTTTATTTTACAAGCCAGGGTCATACCTAGTGAACATTGTTGTCGATATTTGTGTGTACCTATTCTTTCCTCTTCCTCGGCATACTTGGCAAAAGAAACAAGTGTGACCACGAGTCCCCTATTGAAAAAGAATTGCGAGGTTTTCAACGAATACTTACCGTTCATGCCCAAATTTTGCAAGGAAGCAAAATAAGCTGCACGCCACGAAAAAAGGTAATTTTTCGAAAAGTAAAATTCGTCCACCGTCCACGCCCAAATTCTTCCAGGATAATAGAAGTCACGATAAGGTACATTCAGGTAGATTTCAAAACAACAAATCGCCTACCGTCCACGCCCGATTTTTCCAGGAATCCCAAGTATCATACCATACTTATTGACGACGTGCCACGTCGCGACGCTTCGACACACTCTCCTATACAAAACTTACCTCGACCAGAATCTCCAGCCACCACGGAGACATTATCACCAATATTATCACACACCTCTCAAGAGGACATCGCCACCGTCCGAGTCATGTCCGGTGAGGCTAACACCGGAGGGGTAGACTTGACAGGGGTTGCACTTGGTCCGTCCAGGACAATGGCTACGCCGCGTTATGAAGAGGTACCGTTTGACCTGGGGGTACGTTTAGCCAACTCACCAGTCGACGCTACCAGCGAGGCAAACGAAAGGCGAAGATATGGCGACCAACAACGTGGGGCTCGAAACACAAATGAAATATTTTATCAAGAAAATAACGAACCACAACCTGGGGCACAAAGTTTACTAGAAAATACAATGCACAAAGCAAGAACAAGATTAATGGTAAATGACGATAATGTATATCGTACAATAGCCACCAATACAACAAAACAGCATTGCTTGATGTGCAATAATGACGAGAAGTCAGACCCAACTCCCGTACTGGGTTTACGGGAAAAAACAAGGACCCAGTGGCGCCCAACAGAATCCAAGGAATTAACAGAAAATAAATTATCAAATATGATGGAAAAGATATTCAGCGAATTAACAGAAGTACTTAGACCAGCATACAGGATGGTACGTCCCATTTTACCCAAGTATGAAGGTACGGATTGGGAAAACCCGGAAATCTTTCTAACCACAATTCAACGAATGTGCGAGAAGGACAAAATACAGATAGAAGAGTGGACAAGAATAGCAGCAGATCAGTTACGAGGGGATGCTGCGAGATGGTACAATAATTATGCACACATGAATTTAACATTCAGGGAATTTAAACAACGACTGTTGGATCGTTTCGACAACGAAGATATTAGAAGTAGATTGCAGGCCCAACTATATGGTCAACTACAAGGCAAAACAGAGGCTGCAATTTTTATTTCAAGGAAAATGGCTTTGTTTAAAAGACTGATACCGGAATTAGAAGAAAACATAATTATTCAACAAATTCGGCAGTTATTGTCTCCGCAAATAAGAATAAACTTGCGAGGGTTACAAATATATTCTATGGAACAGTTAATACAGTTAGCTACAGGTATAGAGACAGACCTGAAGGAAATACAACTTGGCCGAAATAATAATGGGGAACCAAGAAATATGGAACCGCATAGAGCATTACCGGATTCAAGAAGGGAGCAACCTAACCCTCCGTACCCATGTCGTTTCTGCAGAGGAAATCACTTCAACAGGGAATGTCCAGACAGACCAAATACCGAACCTAGAACTAGACAAGGACCAACATCTTTACCAGCTCTGACTGTACCGCCGGCGGGAAACGCATCCCGGGACCGTGGCAGCGAGGGACTAGATGTCGCGGTCCAGAACATTACAATGAACATGCATACAGTTCATCTTCCCTTAAAAAATATGGATTTACCTAGGATTATGATGACCTATGAACACAGACAGATCACTGCACTAATAGATACTGGAGCAACTCATACGTTTATAAATGAGAATATTTATGAACCACCAAGTAACAGCAATCAATATACAGTGAGTTTAGCAAATGGAGACACCATCGAAGCTATTGGTCCAGTCCTATTAAATATGAAAATTGGTCAACAACCAACAAATATTAAAGCATATATTTTGCCAAATATGGAAGAAGACCTAATCTTGGGTATGGAATGGCTCAGAACAGAAAATGCCACGGTGGATATAAAATATGGGTGCGTTTATTTTGGAAACCAAGAACGAGGAATCGCCTACTGGAAGCCAGCGATTGTTCGACATCTTAACCAGGAACCAGTGATCTTGGAAGAAGCCAATGTCAACCCCGAATTCAAGGACCGATATGAAGCACTCATTAATAATTACCCGGAGGTATTTCACGAGGAACTGACGCAACCTACTACCAATTTGGCACAACATACAATAAAATTAAGAGATCCTACGCCTTTCAAGATACGTCGATATCAATATTCTACAACAAAAAAACAAATCATCCAACAAGAGGTAGAAAAAATGCTCGCCGCTGGAGTAATCCGGAGAAGCCATTCAGCCTTTTGTTCCCCTATAGTTATGGTGGGAAAAAAGGACGGAACGACCCGTTTCTGCGTGGACTACCGAAGGTTAAACTCCCAGACAGAAGACGAGGTAATACAATTGCCACAAATACGTGAAATATTGCAAGAAATTGGCCCAGCCCAGGTTTTTACATCATTAGATTTGAAAAGTGGTTACTGGCAGGTGCCTATGGAGGAACGCAGCATCCCCTATACAGCCTTTAGCACACCTGATGGGGCCTCTTATGAATTTCTGGTCATGCCCTTTGGGTTAAAGTGTGCGCCTTCAACGTTTCAAAAGCTGATGACCGAAGTCCTGGCTGGCTATATAAATAACTTTGTGAAAGTTTACCTCGATGATATAATTATCTATTCCAAGGATCACACTGAACATGAAAAACATTTGAGATTAGTATTGGAACGTCTGCAAACTCATGGACTGCATTGCTCAATGAAAAAGTGTGCCATTGGCGTAGATGATTTGGACTACTTAGGACACCATGTTAGTTCCTATAATAATAAAGCACAAGACCGTCATATTCAGCAGATTCAAGACTTCCCGGTGCCAAAAACTATGAAGGACTTGCAAAGTTTTATTGGTACTGCAAATTGGCTAAGAGAATATGTACCTGGATTTGCCCAAATATCAGCTCCAATGACTGACATATTGGGGAAGAAAAAGTTCCAATGGACTCCGGAGGCAGATCAAGCGTTCCTTAGATTAAAGGACGTACTTTCACAGCCTTTGCAACTTTGTCGACTTGATCCAAAATATCAGTTTATACTACAAACCGATGCTAGTGGAAGAGGTATGGGTGCTGTGCTTTATCAAATAGACGAAAATGGACAGAAAAGGATAATTTCATGTGCCAGTGCTAAATTCTCCAAAGCTGAAAACAAATATCACATTAATGAACAAGAGGTTTTGGCTGCGGTCTGGGCATGTAAGCGGTATAAAGCCATCCTGGAAGACCAGCCATTCATTCTGAAAACCGATAGTAGGGCGTTACAGTGGTTAAACAAGTACCAAGATGAGAGATCAAAACTCACCAGGTACGCCTTGTTCTTGCAAGAATTCAATTTTACAGTGGAGCATTGCCCTGGAAAGGAAAACCAATTAGCAGACTTTCTGTCGAGATATCCAGGCAATGAAGCTTGTATGGAATTAGATCCGGATCGATTATCGCCCCCAGAAACTGCACCTGTTAACCATCAGCAAGAAAATCCAGTATTTGCGCTGAATCATGCAAGGCAACGAACAAATAAGAGAAACCCGAGACGACAAAGAAGAGTGCCTAATGCCTTTGTTAAACCCATCAAAATGACGTTACAACAAATAGAAATAAACCAACCCGAAATACCGTTATATGACCAAATAGTGAAGGCACAACAAGAGAGTATAGAATACCAAGCTACCCGAGTAAGATGGCATAAATTACAAACAGGGGAAGAACCCGTTCGCCACGCTTGGCAGAAAACATTAAAGGAACAATATACAGTAGAAGACAATTTAATATGGTATACCGCTAACCAACGGAAGGCCCTAGTAGTACCGCAGAATTTTTGGCCAAGGGTAATACACCAGTATCATGATGCACCTACAGCTGGACATCCGGGGCGAGATGAAACCTTAAATTCAATTTCTCAGTTATATTACTGGCCGGCTATGAGGAAGCAAATTAAAACTCATGTAAGGAACTGTATAGTGTGTGCGTCAACCAAGAGGGGAGGTGCCCTGCAAAAGAAAGCACCTCTAAGACCTCATCCACCGAAGAAACCGTGGCAGGCAATAAGCATAGACATTATGGGTCCATATCCAAAAACCAAAAACAATAATAGATTTTTATTAGTGGCAACAGATTTGTGTACAAAATGGATCGAAGCCCAAGCTGTCCTTGAAGCAAATGCCACCTTGATAGTTCAATTCCTTGATCAATTATGCAAGCGATGGGGATACCCAGAACAAACTATTACGGACAATGGTAAAGTTTTCACGAGTGCCACTTGGATCCGTTTCCATGAGAAAAACTATATTGAACATTACGCAACACCTATTTATCATCAACGATCAAATCCTGTGGAAAGGAAAAATCAAGAAATTAAGAAATTACTAAGAGTACACTGTCTCAATAAACCGGAAAATCAATGGGACAAAGAAATCGATCAAATACTGCACTGAACCTCGGGAATTATTAGCTTCTTCCCTAAAGGTTCAGGGACATAGCTCCGGTTAGCTCTGGGCTCAAGGCGGGGATTGGATTTTACTGTAAAGCTTATTTATAAAAAAAATGGGCACCAGGTAATTTAAATGAGGAAAAAAATATATGAAATTGTGAATGCGTGAAAGTAAGAACAAACAAATTACGTTAAGATAAAAGTATATATTACAAGTTATATTTACACTTAATTTAGGTTAAATTGAAAAAAAGACTCTACAGCCTGAAAGTGTTTATCAAAATTTTACAAACAATTTTACTGGGCTGGGTTCACCAGTCTTCGGCCTAATTATGGATTGATCTCACCCACTAGCCTCTCCTAGATTAATCCGGAACTCCTGAACAGATCCCCGTCTAGCTTTTCAGGTTCACATTTTGTACATTGTCATTTTTTTATAAAAATTTGTGCACTGAACCTCGGGAATTATTAGCTTCTTCCCTAAAGGTTCAGGGACATAGCTCCGGTTAGCTCTGGGCTCAAGGCGGGGATTGGATTTTACTGTAAAGCTTATTTATAAAAAAAATGGGCACCAGGTAATTTAAATGAGGAAAAAAATATATGAAATTGTGAATGCGTGAAAGTAAGAACAAACAAATTACGTTAAGATAAAAATATATATTACAAGTTATATTTACACTCCATTTAGGTTAAATTGAAAAAAAGACTCTACAGCCTGAAAGTGTTTATCAAAATTTTACAAACGATTTTACTGGGCTGGGTTCACCAGTCTTCGGCCTAATTATGGATTGATCTCACCCACTAGCCTCTCCTAGATTAATCCGGAACTCCTGAACAGATCCCCGTCTAGCTAGACTTGCTGGGGTTGCAGAGATGGATGTAAGTAAATCCCACGTAGCTAGGTTTCAGGTTTCAGGCTCCAAAGGTGGAAACAGGCACATGTAAAAGATTGTATGATTAGCCCAGTCCCAGAGTTGTACAAAAAAATGATCCAGGAATTGGAATTTTGAAAACAATCAAACCATAGAGCAACTATGCCTGAAGGACTTTATATAAAAATTGGAATAGAAAAAAAAATAACTTATGACCAGTACTATATACTACAATAAAAATTACCAAAATTGCAGTAACAAAATTCGTAACTGTGCTACACAAAAACTGGTTAGTATAAAGGTGAAATTTCTAATTAATAAATGAGATTTTAAATGCAAAATTAACAATATCAAGAACCATGAAATATAATTAAATTGAAAAAAATTAATGTGAGACGGTCTAGAATACCAGCAAGTAATCAAAAATAAAATTCCTGTATATAATAGATTCTGTAATTAGCAGACAAAATTGTAATTGTAAATAACCATATGGTTATATACAAACGCACTAACCAACCCAGGCTCTTCACAGAGAACAGACCTTTGCATACAGGGTACAATTTTCTTTAATCATATTCAATTTGTTAAGAAAATGAAATGTACTCACCTGTATGCAAAGTGCAGTTCCAATCTCGTGTATCCACCTTAAATATGTCCTAAGACGTTCCACCTGGAATTGGATGGTTTACGAGAAAAGTAGATTCCTGGGAAGATTAACGTTTCCACAACTCTGCAAAAAATAAAAAAATTCGGCAGAAAATTTACACCACGTGTAAACTAAATTTATTATCACTTATCTCGTGACAATAACAAAAATATACGATAATATCAAATAATGAGCTTATTACAGATAACACTATATTATATCAGAACACCGATCACTAATAATAGTGATAATAATTCAAGATTTAAATGAAGGTAAAATTTAAGAACATGTGCTTTTAATAAGCGTAAAATGGTCAACTTGCTTGTACTCTGTTGAAAACCAGACTCTTCGAATTTTAAAAATGTCTTAATTTCCTGTCTGTTTTGCGTCCCTACCTTTTCATAAAAGTGACCAATCAGAAAACACTTTAAAGGTAGACAACACATTACAATGTAGAGAGCATTCTGGGTTGCGGGTATTCAGGGAAACATTTACGTATTTTGATATTTTTTTTAATCGTCCGGAAATATACTGCTCGTCATATACAAAGGAACAAAATGATTAAAATTTTGTTACACACCCCCCTTTCCCGGAGAATAAAAATTAATAACTCGAGGAGTTATAAATTTTTATAAAAAAATGACAAAAACTACCCACAATCTATAGAAAAATATACATGAAAATAATATAATGTAGTTATATGAATAAGCAAAGATAAATAGGCTCTAAAGCACTTGGTTATAGTTTGCGAAAAACTATAACACTTGTGAAACAAAATAATAAAAATAGATAACGGACTTAATACACACGGCTAGTAGTGCGTCCTAAAACTACAGCACTTGTGAAAAATAAAGGACTTAATACACATGGCTAGTAGTGCGTCCTGAAACTACAGCACTTGTGAAAAAAACACAGGCACTAAAATGCTCGACAACAGGTTGCCTAATACCCTGTTGTACTTGCAAATAACAAAAATACAGAGCTAAAAATGCTGGACCGACAACTCGCTCCAGGTTGTGGTACTTGCAATTACAATACTAGAACGGGAGTGTTCTGAGATGAGGCACGACCTCCAATTTTCCAAGAATTGCACCGAGATGGAGCTAAGACAGTACACAGTAGTGCCATCCTCCCTGATTAAACAAACACCATGATAACCATGATCATCAAGGTTAGGAAAATAACACCCCCCATGTCTATCCTTCCACAAGGTTATCAGAGAACACAACATTCTTGAAATCTGGAAGTCCCTGCAATATCCCAGTCCCTAAACAACGTACAATAAACTTAAAACTAAATTAAAAAGACTCTCATAAGCCTGTACGAATCCATGAGTTGGTTAGTTATGAAACCATCCAGAGAACTACCCTTGGCTGAAGACACTATGTGGGAGATAAGTTCAAAAAAATAATGAAAGGTAATACAAGAACAGAATTCAAAGTGCGCAACTGGTTAAATGCAAGCAGAAGCCTCGTCTTTGATTCCTTCCCTTCACAATGACATACACACAAGTCAACCCCCTTGGAAAGTTCATATCTAGATCAACAAAATTAATGTCACAATCGGGAACAATGGATATACATAAGTATCCATCTAATAATATATGTATACACACCAAATATATATAGTCACTCAAAGTCGATGACTTAAACAATTCAAAAGAAGGTAAAAAAATGGGTAATTTATTTTTTATCTCCAGTAGTAAGAATATTCCTAACAACTATCATAAAGTCAAATACAAATTTAGCAAAGCAAAAAGAAAAAAATTGACTTTACAATTTCAAATACATACCACTATTACTCAGTTACCTATGAACATACATAGTAAAGTGAATAAATAGTATCATGTCTTAGTAACAACAATTCAAAACAAAAGTTGGGAAAGTCACTCACAAATTCAATAATCTCCATAGATTAACAAATGACATTTCTCAACACCAATAAAATACCCACGGTATTAATAAAACTGTTACTAAAACTTATGGACCATGCCAAGGTATGATTTAAGAAAAATCTCATAAAGATCAAGTGGTCTTGTATGAGCTATGATTAAATGAATCATAGAGAATATTCTAGATAATATTAACAATTATAGGTAAATACTTGGAGATGATTATAAATCCCACTAACAGAAATAGAAATAATATTAAAAATAAACAAAATAACAACACAATAACGATATTAATGTTATATATATTAAGCTGCAAATTAGTGAAATTAATCTACCATAGAAAAACATAGCCAAGACAATGCAAGTCGGCTTTTAACTTCACTAACCCAGATCTCGACTCGAAATGAGGAGATATATTAAGTTTGGCCCACCCTGTACACCCTAGCAACTGGAAAAAAAACAAAACTTTTCCAGATGCCACCGTTTTTACCAGTTCAAATGATTAATCTGAGTCAACAGATAAATATGCAGAATTATCAGATTGAGAATCGTCATCCGAATCTAAATTTGTATAGTCTGGTTTGAGATCTTTTATGTGGTAATTTCCTAAATTGTTACCATCCGTATCTTTCAACTGATATACTAATTTAGATATAACTTTAGACACTATGCAAGGAATGTATTTTGGTGCAAGTTTCGCGGAGTAGTCGTTTGGTTTACTAGACAGGGTGTAATTTTTTTTCCAAACACGATCTCCAACGTGAAACTGAACGTCACGTTTCCGAAGATTAAATCGAGATGCACTACGAACGTAGGCGTCATGTAATTTTTTACGAACATCTATATATAGTTCAGGTAAAGCCTGCAAATCGTTCAATAATTTATTTTTATCACTAATAGTTAATACATTATCTGCATTATCAGAAATTTTGCCATAGTAGTCGCCAGATAAAGGAATATTCCTGCCAAAATTTAAAAATGCAGGAGAATAATTAGTGACGTCATGTTTAGCTAATCTGATTGCTTGTGCAACTTGGTATATGGATGCATCCCAAGTTTTGTGATTGGCATGAATGTACGATCGAATTGCAGTTAAGATGACTTTGTTACAGCGTTCAGTGTGGTTAATTCTTGCATGATATCTAGCCGTAAACCACATAGTGACGTTAAATTTTTCCATAAAGGCTCTAAATTCCTTGCTAGAGAAATAAGATGCATTGTCCGACAAAAAAATTTGGGGACAGCCATAAATTAAAAATACTTGATTTTGCAAAAAATTGATGATTGCTCGAGAAGTTATTTTAGCCATAGGCTGAACTAAAACAAATTTAGTAAACCAGTCTACTACTACTAAAAGATACTGATTTCCCTTGGTGGATCTAGAATATGGACCAAGAAAATCTGCTGAGATTAATTGAAACGGAAAATTAATGTTTTTGTAATTACCCATCAAACCAGCTACAGGTAAATTTGGCTCTTTATTTGCAGCACAAACAGCACATTTTTTAATGTATTTATGGACATCCCTGCGAATACCGGGCCAATAATATAATTCTAAAATACGAGATAGTGTTTTAGAAACACCGAAATGACCGGCAGTTTCATCATCATGATATAATTTAAAAATATCTGCTCTATTGGCAGTAGGCACAACGATTTTCCAATCTGATAAATTACTCTGCACAGGGTTATGGGAAAAAATATGTTTATACAACAGGTTGTTTTCAACCCGAAAAGAAGGGTAAGAGTCAGGAGTATTTTGAACTTCTGTCAACATTTTGTTATACCATTTGTCCCGTTTAAAAGTTGAGACGTCTAAAACAGCTATTTCGGGAACAGCCCGAGATAATGCATCGGCCACAACATTTGAGGAACCTTTGCGATGAATAATGTCGAAAGTGAACTGAGACAATCTGACAGCCCATCTAGCTAAACGACCTGAGGGATTAGAAATTTTGTGCAACCAAATAAGAGACGCATGATCGGTTTCTACTATAAAATGAGTGCCTTCCACGAACTTTCGAAATGAATCGATAGCGACGATTACACTATAAAGCTCTTTCTCTGTAGTTGTATAAAGCCTCTGACATTTATTTAACATTTTACTACAATAAGCAATGGGATGCTCAATACCATCATCTTTCTGATATAACACTGCACCTACACCAGTATTAGAGGCATCACACTGTATATGGAATTGCTTAGAAAAATCAGGGCTTGCTAATACAGGAGCAGTAGTTAAACGTGTTTTAATATCCTCGAAAGCCTTATCAGCTTCGGGAGTCCAGGAGATACTCTGACCTTTTTTCCGACCATGTAATAATTCGGTAATTGGAGAACACAATGAAGAAAAGTCCTTAATAAATCTTCTATACCATCCCACCAAACCAAGTAACCTTTTGATTTCTGTAGTATTTTTAGGCGTAGGAAACTTTACTACAGCTTCAACTTTGGAAGGATCAGTACGTAATCCTTTGCTGTCGACGACAAAACCTAAATACGTAAGTGAGGACCTACAAAATTCACATTTATCTAAGTTAATCGTAAGATTAGCTGACTTTAAACGATCAAAAACCCTTTTCAAAACTTCCAAATGCGTGGGAAAATCAGGTGTCGAAATAATTATGTCATCCATATATGCAAACACAAAAGGCTCAAGAGAAGGTCCAATCACCTGGTCCATTAAACGAACCATCGTCTTAGGACTATTTGACAATCCGAATGGCATGACTCTGTATTCGAATAATCCTCTACCATAAACAGCAAAAGCAGTTTTTGGTTGAGACGAAGGATCTAAAGGTATCTGATTAAATGCACTTTTCAGATCTATGGAAGTGATATAGCGAGCATCTCTCAATTTACTTAGGATGTTATCGATTAAAGGCATAGGATAAGCATCCGGAACTGTAACCTGATTTAATTTTCGACCGTCGAAACACACTCTAAATTTACCGGGTTCCTTCTTTGGAACTACCCAGAGAGGACTACACCAACTCGAATGAGACGGTTGAATAATATTAAATTTAAGCATCTCGTCAATTTCCTTATTCAGATGTTTCATTATCGCTGGAGATAAGGGATATTGACGTTGACAAATAGGTTTAGCGTCCCCAGTGTCAATGGTATGAACAATCAATTGGGTCAAACCTATCCTGTCTAAGGGAGCAATAGTTTTAAATAAATTTATGACCTCCTGGAGTTCATTTTTCTGAACTGAGGTTAAATCTGCAAGGGATTGAATAGTATTAATAGTGCAGAGCGTAGATGTCTGCGAAACATAGGTAAAATTTTGAAAATTAAGATTTATTTTAAAATTCTTAAGAAAATCTACCCCTAAAATTAAGGTATGTGTAACAGAGGGAATGACTAATATTTTAAGGAGTTTAGACACCTTATTTAACATTACAGGAAGGGAAACATATCCAAAAACTTCCTGCAACTGACCATCAGCTGTGGCAACTTGAAAACTTGTATCATACTGTATAGGAATATTTAATGACTTTAAGATTGACAAACCGGAGGATCCAATAATTGACGAATTACTTCCACTATCTACTAAAGCTAAAATAGATTGATTACTAATATTTACATATATATAAGGTCGGCTATCATTAGGTTTTTTTACAAAAATAGGACTAAAACTATTAATTACAGAAGGAGAAATTTTATAGAAATCTTTTACAACCCCTAACCATTTGTTCCATTCACAAACTGTGGTTATTTTGCTGGCCCTTTGCCTTTTCTCGACTGAGAAGTGGAGGGTCCTGCTACGTTTAGATTCTGGACTGGTAAAACGTCGCTGTTGGTGTCGGTGTCCAGAATTACGACACCACTGGAACCGTTTTTTGACAGAAGCCCAGGGTTGCACTTAGGACATTTAGGCCTAATAACATTACGTTGTCCACATCCAAAACAATAAATAGTTTTAGGTTTTTTACCGTTCTGATAGCTATGACCATTAAGATTACAATTCCTACAACGAGAGGAAGATACTGTAGCAAGATTAGAGTTAAAATTTTTCCTAACTGAATTTGACTGATATGATTTATTAACGTTAGCAGTATATGAGCTTGATTTGGATGATACAGAATTATTGTCTGTATAACTCAATTGTGGTTCTAAAATACCCGATTGAGTACGTGGTGGAGGGACATATCGTTCTGACCAAGCACGAGATTCCTCTATTTGTCTACATAATTTAGTTAACTCATCAATAGTGGCAGGTTCGACTAAAGCTAATCTAGAGAGAAAATATGGATGGAGATTTTTCCTAATTTTATTAACTCGATTGAGTTCAGTGGGTTTTTCCGTTAATCTACTACAAAGATTTTCCATACAAGAAACATAGGCAATAATCCTTTCATTAGGACCTTGAGTTCTTCTGTCTATTTCACAAAGTAACTCATCTTCATAGGTATAAGGTAAAAAGTCTGATTTTAATTTACTTATTAACTCGTCCCAATTACTAAATTTACTTTTATGTTGTAAATACCACGTATATGCTACACCCTCAAAAAGATCTCCGGCCGCAGTAAACAAAGTGTGCTTTGAAGCACCTCGACTTTCACTTAAGAGTTCTATCTTTTCTAAAAAAGCTAACACGGATTCTTTAGTGGAACCTGAAAATTTATAATTCCATTTATATGGAGCCACGTGCTTGTCCTGAACCTCTACATGGGAATCTACAGGTTTAGTACGTGAAGGAGTGGATGTAGATGTGGATGGTCTACCCTTAAATGCGAAATCACCCTCTAAATCTAAGAGTCTAGTCTGTAAATCTGATTTCTTGTCTTCCTCGGAAACAGTTTGTAACGAATTTTATTCCAAAATCTTACATAAGGGATTTTAATCCATCTCAGGGTCGTATATAAATAAATAAGGTTCTCTTTTTTCCTTTTCTTCTTTTTGAACAAATAACAACAATGAATGATAGTGGTAATTCTGTATTAAGCTAATAATATAATATTTTCAAAAAGGAATAACTAATAAAATATGATGTGGCCTACCAGGTGAGATTATTAATATTCTGCTGTACATCTAATATCTGCCTAATTAGATTATTGATACAGGAAACAAAATGGCCATAATTATCTTGACAATATTAGTTCTTTATACCTAGTACTAATAATAAATTAAAGTAAGTAAATAGTAATAGAGCGAAGCCCCCTGTTCATAGATCTATGGGCCGGGTTCACAGGATTTACGTAGATAATAAATAGTTTGTTATTTATATTGTTATTAAGTAGGTATATTAGCCCTGGATATCCCTAATCAATTATATTATTGAGACCATACAGGTCAAAAGAAAAGTGAGGCTGATACAATGTCTGATAAAGATATAAATTGGTCTTATATAAAAAAAAATACTTATTAGCAATCAGCAAAAAAAATAGTCCTGCTTCCTAGTGGTATTGTTATGGCGTGGATGATATAAAAAAAAAACACAACAGCACTACATTGAACTTATCTGTTTCCCCAAGCTGATGGTGAAGAAATAGGGAGGAGGGTTGATTATCGGTTCGACAAGGTTCGCACTGAGAGTATACGTCGGTCCTTCCAGCAGGACTGGTTCCTTTCAGGACAACGCCCTGTATACAAGTAGAGTTTTCTGGATTTAATCAAGGAGGCAAACGAACACCCAGTCTGACCAGATCTTCACGGACGAGAAAATGGAACTCCTGGTTAAAGAAAAGGTCCAACAACAAAACGTCCCATAAAAAAAAACCCTGCAATGAATCATTGCATCACTATAGTATTACAATGCAGGAGAAAATACAAATAAATAGATACTGTTACATACCTCAAGCTGGAGGGTTTTTTTTTTACACAAAAGATTATCTAAGACGACGTGGTCTTCTGCCGTCGCTTCTTCGTGGAGAAGAAAATCCCAAAAAGGCGTAACTTCCCGAATCACTTGGTCCCTACGAACTATCCAAGGAAGTTTTCAATATAATGTGAAAATACTAAAAATCCCCACAAAGGTAAAACTTGTCTAGCACTTTTCACAATGTCTCCACGAGGAAGTCTCTAGAAAATCTATCTCTACTTTCCTTTTTTTTCCATCGACCGTCTTTTTTTATTAAAAAAACCTATCTGAAGAAATTTAAACTGCCTAGCATTCGGTAAAATATACTTGTATTTAAAAGTGGACATTATCGTCACCGGCGGGCTGGAAATTAGGGTTATAAAACAATATTATTAATTTTCAAGTTCACCAGTACTGTTGCTGGGATTATAAATGGGTTTAGAAAGAGGGGCGACATGATTACGTCATCTGGAGAAGAAGATAGGGCAGAAATTGGTGTTTTACAAAATTATTTCTTTAACGGCGCTTATGGGATCGCTCCTTGTTCCTCAATTTAGTGACTTGTATCGATCGGAATCGATAAAAATAACGAAGGATGGAAGGAACCTGACATTTTAATAGTAATATAATAAATATATTATCATTTCTAAAGAATAATATGGATCCTAATTAAGGTAGGTATTAGATGAAAGAGGGTATAGTAACTTGAAGGAAGTAATCAGTCAGTGGAGAAACAGATACACATATATACGTATTTAAGTAATTATTACACTAGTAAACATTTGAACAAAAAGACAATTTATCAGAATAGAATAAATAGTATCATTGTCATATCTACCTGAATTATTTATCATTAAGCATACTTAGGTAGGCGAATTAACGTTGCTGAATAAAATAGTGGACTATACGGTTTAAAATAGGTTCACTGATAATTTGACCCAATAATTACACGGCTTGATTTCTGATTATTTACCCCTTTAACCTAATCAAATTTGCTCTTACGTGATTTAACGTTATTATGCCGATTACTCCTAGACAGATAAGTTTAATTTAAAGTTTATGGATTCTTAATGATCCGATATGTGAATGAAATGGATAGGCAACCTAAAATACATTTAGACAACCTAAAATTGAAATATAAATAAGGAGAATTAACTTGTGAAATCTGGAACCTAAGTTTGAACCGTTACACTCCCCCTCTTCTTCGAAAGAGGTGAATTTTCCCAAAAATTCACCGATGGAAAAAAATTGGAGTACCTTATTCATCTTCTGGAGGATCCCAGGTTGGCTTGAGATCCTGCACATGCCAGATACCTGTGGATTTTCCTTTATCATCAATAAGGTCGTATGCCCAGTTGCCAACTTTTCTGCCAACAATAAAAGGACCAATGAATTTTGGACTTAGTTTCGCATTAATGTCCTTAGAGGCATTCGATAGAATTTTATTTTTGCGCCAGACGCGATCTCCCACCGTAAAGTGTACTGGTCTCCTACGCAAATTGTATACCTTCCGATTCCTTTCCTGAGCAGAAGAAATCCTCTTTTTGACTGACTCAAACATCTTTTGGAAACCTAGTTGTCTCTTTTTGATTTCGCCTTCGGTATGTTGATCTTTATCAGGACCATCATGTAACAGATATTTGTACACACTTCCGTCGCCAACATACTCTCTACCGAAATTCAGGAAATATGGGGTAAAACCTGTTGTCTCACTTTTTGATGTACGAATAGCGCAACCTATGGCAGAAATATTTTCATCCCATTTTCGGTGGTTGTCCTGTAGGTAACAAGAAATCATGGTCTTAATGATCTTATTGTAACGTTCTACTGGATCCGCTTTAGCATTGTAGTTTGCAGTGTAGGATAATCTGGTGTTATATTTGGTGCATAGGTTTTGAAAATCCTTGCTTCGCATTTGTTTGCCATTGTCACAGATAAGAAATTGGGGTGCCCCATATACACAAAATATTTGGTCTTCGACAAATCGGCATAAAGAGCTAGAAGTAGCGGTCCGTAAAGGGCAGAGAACTACATACTTGCTAAAGTAATCGCAAACTGAGAGAAGGTAGGAATAACCATTTTTACTTCTGGGATATGGTCCCATAAAGTCAAGGCTGATCATTTGCCACGGTCTATCAATTTGAGGGCGAGTTCCCATGAGTCCAGCAGCGGGTTTCTGTTCCGGCTTATGTTGCGCACATACCTGGCAACCTTTAATATACTTGGAGACATCCGTACGCATTTTTGGCCACGTGTACCGTTGATATAATCGCCAAAACGTTTTATATGTACCGACATGTCCAGCTCTAACATCATCGTGGTGTTGTCGGATGATTTCTTTTCTGTGATCTTTGGGAACGACTATTTTCCAATAGTCAGATCCTGATGACAACTCCGGTATGCGGCATTTTACGTATTTGTAAATAAGGTCATTTTCCACTCTCCATTGGGGGAATTTTCCAGGTTTGGCGTCGATATTAGCCATCATCTTCTTGTACCAGTTATCCGAGGTATTGATGAAATCGTCAACCGTATTCTGTGCGTGGTTAATGCTATCTACCGAAATTTCAACGGCTCTCGAAAGGAAATCTGGGACGACGTGATCTTTTCCCTTCCGGTGGATGATAGTGTAGTCGAAGGGTTGCAGTCGTAACGCCCATCTCGCCAATCTTCCCGTGGGGTCTTTTAAACGGTTAAGCCAGATTAACGAAGCATGATCGGTAATGATGGTGAAGTGTGTCCCTTCTAAGTAGTGTCGTAGCTTCTCTACGGCCCATATTACACTCAGACATTCCCTCTCCGTCGTAGAGTAGTTACGCTCTTGTTTGGTTAATGATCTGGATAAGAAACAAATAACCTTTTCGCCTTCATCAAATTGCTGGACCAGCACCGCACCCAAACCGTATGCGGATGCGTCGGTTTGAAGTGTGAAGGGCCTCGAGAAGTCGGGGCAGGTGAGGATAGGTGCCGATATCAGAGAATTCTTGATATGGTTAAATGATTTCTCACACGCATCAGTCCACTTATAGGGTATATTTTTCTGTGTGAGTCTGGTTAATGGAGCTATTATAGTCGAGAAGTTCGGTACGAATTTTCTGTACCATCCGGTCATCCCCAAAAATCTTCGGACTTCCGTAGGATTCTTAGGATGCTGAATTTTCATTATGGCATCGACCTTTTCCACGTCTACATGCAAACCATTAGCATCAACAACATACCCCAAGTAACGAAGGGATGGTCGACAAAATTTGCACTTGTCGGGTCCCAGCGTAAGTCCTGCAGCCGTGAGCCTATCAAGCACTTTTCCAAGAATATCTAGGTGAGTCTTGAAATCTGGAGATATTATAATAATATCGTCCAAGTACACAAGGACGTAAGGCTCTAAATCCGCGCCAAGTACTCTGTCAATTAAACGTTGCCATGTCGCTGGGGCATTAGCCAGACCAAAGGGCATCCGTTTAAACTGAAATAGTCCCCTAGAAGGAACGGTAAAAGCCGTATATTCTCGGCATTCTGGTTTGACAGGTACTTGCCAATAGGCTGACTTGATGTCCATAGAGCTGAGATAACGCGCTCCACGTAATCTGTCTAAAATGGACGAGACGTAGGGAAGGGGGTAAGCATCCTTTTTGGTAGCACGGTTAAGCATGCGGTAGTCCACACAAAACCTGTAGGTTTTATCTTCCTTCGGGACTAACAGGACTGGTGAAGACCAAGGACTTTTAGAAGGTTCTATGACATCTAACTCTAACATTTTCTTGATTTCTTCGTCGATAATTTGTTGTTTGAGGGGCGAAACAGGATAGTACCTTTGCTTGATAGGGGTAGTTTTGTCGTCCAAAATAATTTCATGACTCGCAACTGTGGTGTGTCCTAAACCAGTTCCCATTTTTTTAAATTTTCCCTGCAACAGTGCATCCAATTGTGTTCGCTGGTCTTCAGTTAGGCTTCTCTCCTCCACGATACCACATACCTCCACCAAGGAATCTTCGCCGAAGTGCCAAACATTTCTATTCAAATTCGGTACTACATCCATTGCAAGCCAAAAATCAGTTCCCAGGATAAGTGTGCTAGATAGCTCCTGAACCACTAAGATATCAATCACGCATACCTTACCCATGAGGCATACAGGAGTTTTTACAACACCGATACTAGAACACGTTTCACCGTTTGCAACAGAACACTTAACTTTCTTGGTGTCGTCTAACTGTAGACCTAATCGTCGCAGAATATCAAATCCTTTCCTTCCAACAAGGGTAGCACTACTTCCTGAATCTAGTAAACCACGCACGGAGTGTCCTAGAATACTTATTTCCAAATAAGGACGCTGGTCTCCTTCAGCGTGAGAGATGATATAATTTACTAAAACTTGTTTCTCAACGGAGACCATATCGGCTACTGCAGTGGTCGAAGTTGAATCAGGGGTTATTAGTCGACCATCTAATTTCCCCGATTGTCGTTTTTTGCACACTTTGGGCAGTTATGAGTTGTGTAACCTACCTCTCCACATCTAAAACATGCCAGTTTGCGAGGTTGAGGACAACGACTCTTTTTATGGCCTGGCTGGTTACAATTCCAACATACGCCCACTCTATTGCGTTTTGATTGGGAGTTCTGATTTGGTGTAGTCTCCAGTGCAGACGGAGATGACGAAATTTCCGAGCAACTGGGACGTTCAGGTGGATTACCTGTGTCAGATTCCTGAGACTGAACGGCCCTAACCGGAACATGTCTGCTAACCTGCTGTTGTCGGCGATAAGACAAATGAGTCTCCTGAACCAAACGAGGTTGACTTGGAGGGGGACAATACTGCTGGGCTTGCCATTGGATTTGCTCAACTTCCTTTCCTTTATTTAGTAGGTCTTCGATGGTCCTAGTGTCTTGAAAAGCAAGGGCAGTTTGAAGTTTTGGTAACAAATTCCTTCTTATAATAGCGACTTGTTCTGTTTCGGGAGGTCTTTTCGTTGTTAACTTCTGAAATAGGTTTTCCATTCGAGTTACATATAGTATTAGTCTTTCATCCAAGCCTTGGGTACGTCTTTTGATATCCTCTAGAAGATTCTCTTCATAGTTTATTGGGAGAAAAGCTTCCCTTAAACGTTGCTTAAAGTCTTCCCAACTGACGAAAGTTGATTTTCTTGGTAGGTACCAGTCACGTGCATCACCCTTTAAAATTTCATAAGCAGATTTAAACAACTGCTCTTGTGAAATATTCCTGGCATCTGCCAGCTGTTCCACTTCATCGAGGAAAGAAGTTACGCTTCCGTTTCCATCATAAGACACATTCCACTTATAAATTGGTACACTTGGTTTAAAAGTATAATACGAACGGTCACCTATTGCATATTCCCGATTAGAATTTGTATTGTCATTTATATTAAGATCACTACCACTTTGAAAGGCAGCACGGTTATTAAGCGTACTATTAAACTTTTCAAATTTAGCACAGTCAACACTAGAAGAAACACTTTCAATGAGAGGTTGTTCTTGAGTACGATCACTACTATCCGGTGCAAAGGAAACGCGTCGGGTTGGTTCTGCAGGATGTTGTCGGAGTTGTGCAGGCGGGCATTGAAACTGGGGTGCGAATGGCTGGTTATTGACTGATCGCAGCGTAATCTGATTTAATCTTTCCGCCAACTCCATACCAGTAATTCTATTCGAGTTATTGTTATTATTATTCGTAAAGGAACTTGAGAGTTGCGCATTATTTTCAAAGAACCCGAGGTCAACGTGAGAGATATTTGCTGGATGATCCTCTTCTAAATCAATTAACCTTCCTATTGGAGGACTCGGATTGTTATCAGGTAAGGGAAACAACATTTGTGAATTCGATAGACCCGAATTATTATTAGGTAAGTCTAAAAGAGAAATATTGCTACGTTCTGAACGTGGCGCATTACTAGAGCGAGGTGTATTTCCCACCTCACTAGTACTAGGTTGACAGATAATTGCAATATGGTTTGCACTTTCTACTGCTTCAGATGCCCCTGAAAGTAAGAATAAAAGATCGTTCTTTTTCCTTTCTAAGAGATTAGATGTAGCTTTCACTCGATTTAGACGTCTCTGAACATGTATCAAACGGCTATTGATACGACTAAATTCATTTTGTCTATTTACCTTATCGAATTCCTGAATGTTACCTACTAATTCATCTAATTTAGCGCTACAAATGTTAAGTTCAGATGAAGGATCTAAATGTACATTTGGGTTATCTGGAACATGTTTATTTACAGCTTCTCTTAATTGAGCACGTTTCTGTGTAACTGTAGAACCAACCTCACAGCCTCTGGTTACTAGTTCCCAAGTTAATTCGTCATTACGTAATCGGTTAATCTCCATATTTTATTATTATTTTTTTTAACCAAAAAAGAATTTTAGCAAAACTGATCCTTAGATAAATACTAGATATATACTCGTATAAGGTATAGCTTACTCCAAATTAAATATACCCCACCTCTCCTTACAAGTACGAAAAGACCGATATTACAATCATTGTTAAAAAAATATTAACAAAAATAATACCCACAAAATATAAGAAAGAAGCGAAATTATTAACGAGATGACTACCCAAATAATATCAACCCAATCAAGTAGATAACACGGCGGTCACTTAAAAATTAAGTAAACTAGTAATACTCTGTATACTTAAACTACTATTCAATACACTATTCCCTAAATGGGTAAACAAATCTATCAAAATGAATCATTCGACGCAGCTAAATATCCAAATATTATGCATGAATAATATACTAGAAATAATATTCAAAAATTTTGGGTCACCCGGTACATCTAGTAATTATTACCAGTATCTAAAGTATACCAGAAACCTATCTTTACTTTATAAATCGCGACTATTAATTGTTTAGAGGCAATTTAGAATATATATATTCACCATCTAACCAAAAGGTATTATTTTAATAACACAAATTCAACTATCTCACGTATGTACCTATAGTAGAAAACATTAAACATATGCCTTATAATAAATTAAAATTAATTTGTAATCATTTATGCTTGTTGTTTAAATAAACGAGCAAAAAAAATGTTCACCCAAAGAAGCAGCATAAAAACTTAAAGATAAATTGTACTTTTAATTCTATCCTTACTGAAGTAAAAATATATTAACTTACATTTTTAATTGCCATAACAATACAATGAAACGATACAGAATTTCCACCATGTGTTAATAAAACAATAGTACCGAACTTTCGTTATTATTTATTTTTTTTTTTCAAAGAAAAAATGAGACATTTTAGTTGGGCGTCAGTTTTATGTAACGAATTTTATTCCAAAATCTTACATAAGGGATTTTAATCCATCTCAGGGTCGTATATAAATAAATAAGGTTCTCTTTTTTCCTTTTCTTCTTTTTGAACAAATAACAACAATGAATGATAGTGGTAATTCTGTATTAAGCTAATAATATAATATTTTCAAAAAGGAATAACTAATAAAATATGATGTGGCCTACCAGGTGAGATTATTAATATTCTGCTGTACATCTAATATCTGCCTAATTAGATTATTGATACAGGAAACAAAATGGCCATAATTATCTTGACAATATTAGTTCTTTATACCTAGTACTAATAATAAATTAAAGTAAGTAAATAGTAATAGAGCGAAGCCCCCTGTTCATAGATCTATGAGCCGGGTTCACAGGATTTACGTAGATAATAAATAGTTTGTTATTTATATTGTTATTAAGTAGGTATATTAGCCCTGGATATCCCTAATCAATTATATTATCGAGACCATACAGGTCAAAAGAAAAGTGAGGCTGATACAATGTCTGATAAAGATATAAATTGGTCTTATATATAAAAAAAAATACTTATTAGCAATCAGCAAAAAAAATAGTCCTGCTTCCTAGTGGTATTGTTATGGCATGGATGATATAAAAAAAAAACACAACAGCACTACATTGAACTTATCTGTTTCCCCAAGCTGATGGTGAAGAAATAGGGAGGAGGGTTGATTATCGGTTCGACAAGGTTCGCACTGAGAGTATACGTCGGTCCTTCCAGCAGGACTGGTTCCTTTCAGGACAACGCCCTGTATACAAGTAGAGTTTTCTGGATTTAATCAAGGAGGCAAACGAACACCCAGTCTGACCAGATCTTCACGGACGAGAAAATGGAACTCCTGGTTAAAGAAAAGGTCCAACAACAAAACGTCCCATAAAAAAAAACCCTGCAATGAATCATTGCATCACTATAGTATTACAATGCAGGAGAAAATACAAATAAATAGATACTGTTACATACCTCAAGCTGGAGGGTTTTTTTTTTTACACAAAAGATTATCTAAGACGACGTGGTCTTCTGCCGTCGCTTCTTCGTGGAGAAGAAAATCCCAAAAAGGCGTAACTTCCCGAATCACTTGGTCCCTACGAACTATCCAAGGAAGTTTTCAATATAATGTGAAAATACTAAAAATCCCCACAAAGGTAAAACTTGTCTAGCACTTTTCACAATGTCTCCACGAGGAAGTCTCTAGAAAATCTATCTCTACTTTCCTTTTTTTTCCATCGACCGTCTTTTTTTATTAAAAAAACCTATCTGAAGAAATTTAAACTGCCTAGCATTCGGTAAAATATACTTGTATTTAAAAGTGGACATTATCGTCACCGGTAGGCTGGAAATTAGGGTTATAAAACAATATTATTAATTTTCAAGTTCACCAGTACTGTTGCTGGGATTATAAATGGGTTTAGAAAGAGGGGCGACATGATTACGTCATCTGGAGAAGAAGATAGGGCAGAAATTGGTGTTTTACAAAATTATTTCTTTAACGGCGCTTATGGGATCGCTCCTTGTTCCTCAATTTAGTGACTTGTATCGATCGGAATCGATAAAAATAACGAAGGATGGAAGGAACCTGACATTTTAATAGTAATATAATAAATATATTATCATTTCTAAAGAATAATATGGATCCTAATTAAGGTAGGTATTAGATGAAAGAGGGTATAGTAACTTGAAGGAAGTAATCAGTCAGTGGAGAAACAGATACACATATATACGTATTTAAGTAATTATTACACTAGTAAACATTTGAACAAAAAGACAATTTATCAGAATAGAATAAATAGTATCATTGTCATATCTACCTGAATTATTTATCATTAAGCATACTTAGGTAGGCGAATTAACGTTGCTGAATAAAATAGTGGACTATACGGTTTAAAATAGGTTCACTGATAATTTGACCCAATAATTACACGGCTTGATTTCTGATTATTTACCCCTTTAACCTAATCAAATTTGCTCTTACGTGATTTAACGTTATTATGCCGATTACTCCTAGACAGATAAGTTTAATTTAAAGTTTATGGATTCTTAATGATCCGATATGTGAATGAAATGGATAGGCAACCTAAAATACATTTAGACAACCTAAAATTGAAATATAAATAAGGAGAATTAACTTGTGAAATCTGGAACCTAAGTTTGAACCGTTACAAGTTTCAGTTTTTACACGATCTAATCGTCCTGCTAAGTGTGTTAAGCGAGATGAAATTCGTTTATGAACATTATCTCCTATGAAGCCAGAAAAATGTTGAACAATAATTTTCAAATCATTAAAACTTTCAAGAATTTCAACAACGTCTTCATCATGAGAAAACGGATTACAGATTACACCGTGAGAAAAACTACGATTAGCGTTTTCCTGAGCGAATGCACCTCGTAAACGTTTACGTTTGGTATCCACATCACCCGTACTATCAATTTTTCGAATAAGTAATTCGTAAGTTAATTCCTTTGTTTTTAAATGACTTGGATCCATTTTAAAATATTTAACCAACAATAAAAAATAAGTAATAACCTATACAGTAAATAACTTTAAATAAATTGTGAATAACAGCTAACTAGCTGTTTCAATATTATCCTGATAAAACAAGAAATCAACAAAAAGGTATATACTCAAATATATGTATACCTCGCAAAACAAATAGGAAGTATTTTCCAATGTGATTTATCAAAAAAATCAAAAAAATATACGTGTTATCTTAAGCACTTAAATATCTCAATATCAACAACAACTCAATAAAAGATAAAGATATATGGTAATGGAATTTTTATAAAAATAAATATAAAGAAATACTTCTTTTTTTTGTGTGGCCAGAAAAACTTGCTGAACTCGAAAATAATTTGTTTGAACTACAGCATTCACAATTCAATAATAAAGAATTTATAAAATTTAGCTTGATGTTAAAATGCTAATATTTAGTTCTAAGTAAAACCAGACCTAAAAAAATCAAGGCCCCACGTTGGGCGCCAATTTGTGCACTGAACCTCGGGAATTATTAGCTTCTTCCCTAAAGGTTCAGGGACATAGCTCCGGTTAGCTCTGGGCTCAAGGCGGGGATTGGATTTTACTGTAAAGCTTATTTATAAAAAAAATGGGCACCAGGTAATTTAAATGAGGAAAAAAATATATGAAATTGTGAATGCGTGAAAGTAAGAACAAACAAATTACGTTAAGATAAAAATATATATTACAAGTTATATTTACACTCCATTTAGGTTAAATTGAAAAAAAGACTCTACAGCCTGAAAGTGTTTATCAAAATTTTACAAACGATTTTACTGGGCTGGGTTCACCAGTCTTCGGCCTAATTATGGATTGATCTCACCCACTAGCCTCTCCTAGATTAATCCGGAACTCCTGAACAGATCCCCGTCTAGCTAGACTTGCTGGGGTTGCAGAGATGGATGTAAGTAAATCCCACGTAGCTAGGTTTCAGGTTTCAGGCTCCAAAGGTGGAAACAGGCACATGTAAAAGATTGTATGATTAGCCCAGTCCCAGAGTTGTACAAAAAAATGATCCAGGAATTGGAATTTTGAAAACAATCAAACCATAGAGCAACTATGCCTGAAGGACTTTATATAAAAATTGGAATAGAAAAAAAAATAACTTATGACCAGTACTATATACTACAATAAAAATTACCAAAATTGCAGTAACAAAATTCGTAACTGTGCTACACAAAAACTGGTTAGTATAAAGGTGAAATTTCTAATTAATAAATGAGATTTTAAATGCAAAATTAACAATATCAAGAACCATGAAATATAATTAAATTGAAAAAAATTAATGTGAGACGGTCTAGAATACCAGCAAGTAATCAAAAATAAAATTCCTGTATATAATAGATTCTGTAATTAGCAGACAAAATTGTAATTGTAAATAACCATATGGTTATATACAAACGCACTAACCAACCCAGGCTCTTCACAGAGAACAGACCTTTGCATACAGGGTACAATTTTCTTTAATCATATTCAATTTGTTAAGAAAATGAAATGTACTCACCTGTATGCAAAGTGCAGTTCCAATCTCGTGTATCCACCTTAAATATGTCCTAAGACGTTCCACCTGGAATTGGATGGTTTACGAGAAAAGTAGATTCCTGGGAAGATTAACGTTTCCACAACTCTGCAAAAAATAAAAAAATTCGGCAGAAAATTTACACCACGTGTAAACTAAATTTATTATCACTTATCTCGTGACAATAACAAAAATATACGATAATATCAAATAATGAGCTTATTACAGATAACACTATATTATATCAGAACACCGATCACTAATAATAGTGATAATAATTCAAGATTTAAATGAAGGTAAAATTTAAGAACATGTGCTTTTAATAAGCGTAAAATGGTCAACTTGCTTGTACTCTGTTGAAAACCAGACTCTTCGAATTTTAAAAATGTCTTAATTTCCTGTCTGTTTTGCGTCCCTACCTTTTCATAAAAGTGACCAATCAGAAAACACTTTAAAGGTAGACAACACATTACAATGTAGAGAGCATTCTGGGTTGCGGGTATTCAGGGAAACATTTACGTATTTTGATATTTTTTTTAATCGTCCGGAAATATACTGCTCGTCATATACAAAGGAACAAAATGATTAAAATTTTGTTACAATACTTCTAACTTTGCGAACTAGAACTAATACAGCAATAGGTATGACCCCTGGTGAGGCGTTACTTGGAGCCCCATTAGTGCGCGCCGGAGAATGGAAGCACCCAGAGGTTCAGAGACAAATAAATAATGATCGGGAAGTGCGCGAAAACCGGGTAAAAAGACTAAAGCAAAGACAAACAGTGTTTACGCGAACTATTTTCCCCCAAACAAACAATGCCCCTATTCATTTTAATATTGGAGAACAAGTACTTGTGAGAAATTTTTCAGGTTCCAAATCCATCTTCGGACCAGTATGGACAGGACCATACCCAGTAACTGCAGTGTTAGGCAATGGAACCTATGAGATAACCAGAGAGGACGGCCCAACCAAGGTCCATGTGGATGACTTGCGACCTGTTCCTTCTGATGGCCCATTCGAGATGCCAGAAATGGATCCTATGCATAGACCAGAACCAGATCCAGAACCAGATCCAGATATCCAGGAGGAACCAAGGACCAGTGACCTTGACCAATCCACTATACCAATAAGGGAACGAATGGAATCGTTTCCTCAGTACCAAATGAGGAATCCTGAATCAAAAAAGCCTATCCAAGATGAACCACAACCAGGTCCCTCAGGGATGTCCCGTAAATCCCAGCCTGAGGACCTAATCAGTTTCGATTCAGATGAGGAATCCAATGGGGAAGACGATTACGTAACCAACAATTTCCAAATTGCCTTTGCACAAAAAGGGCCAAATCCAAATCCAATGGTAACTATAGAGGACCTACCAGATAATGATTATGACCTTGGTGAGTCATATCCACGACCCATGGGAATCCCAGTGGTGGGATTATTTCCATAGAGGCCAGAGCTAGGGAAAAAGACGTGGAGGAAGAAAGAAGAAGAAGCCACGCGAAAATTGTCGTAACTATAAGATTATCATGTTGTTAATGAATAATTAAGTTATCACCTTAAGTGACAATCTTGTAAGAAGATTCACATTTAGGAAAAAATAGGAAATTGTATATTACTATTTTTCTTTAAGGGGGGGGGATGTCATCGATTTTGCATTAAAAATGCCTTAAAATCAATGAATTTAATCAAAAATCATTATTAATAATCATACATTAACTAAATCTAACTATTAGAATCAAAACATTGAAAAAATCATTAAAACTGTAAATTTTTAGAAATTATAGGTGGAGCCTATGATTACAAGGCAAAGTACCAATGGGGAGCCAGGAACATGACGGCATGTTTCGCTGGTTGTGTATAAAAGGGGAAAATTTTATGCTTTGGATCTCAGATCGATTTTTCTATCAGATTATCAGATCATAGATTTTTCTGTCAGATCTTAAGTGTTGATGATATCTCAGATGTAACTTAGATATTGAAAAAATCACCTTCAGAGCTTATCTCAGATCAGAAAATTAATATTTCATATTTCAGATTATCCCAAAATCTCAGATATTGTTCAAAATCTCAGGCAGAAAGTTAGAAACCCAGTTTCTCTAAGTGTGAATCGTCCTAACAAATAACTAGTATAGTTATTAACAAACTACGTGTAAACATTTCGTTAATATACCAGTGTAAAATTATAGTGTGCATACATACCTGTCACTTCCAAATCCCTTGACTAGGACTGCTAACAGAACAGCAGAAATACAAACCATATTAAAAAGAATTGTCGTTCAGCATCACTGCATCAGCCCTGAAACAAAGAAATATCGTACAATAATATATGATAGTCCTAGCTCCTAAAAAATAAAGATACTTACCTTTGAGTCTCACTTAAAAGATACTAAAAAAAACTAACTTAATATTTAACTTCAGTGAGTGCAACATTCAAGACACCGATCCTGTAAGTGCCGAACTTTTCTTACTCACCTCTGGGAAGCGAATCGTTGTGTAAACTTTGAGAAAATCACTTTAACATTCATTAGTGCTAAATAAAACTTTGCTAAACAATAACTTTTAAAATCTATAAGTTTAATTCATAATAAAACTAACTTTGAACTTTCATATTTAAATAAAGTGTAATAACTTTGGGATCTTGCAAAAACTGTCAGCCAGGGATTTTATTTTACAAGCCAGGGTCATACCTAGTGAACATTGTTGTCGATATTTGTGTGTACCTATTCTTTCCTCTTCCTCGGCATACTTGGCAAAAGAAACAAGTGTGACCACGAGTCCCCTATTGAAAAAGAATTGCGAGGTTTTCAACTAATACTTACCGTTCATGCCCAAATTTTGCAAGGAAGCAAAATAAGCTGCACGCCACGAAAAAAGGTAATTTTTCGAAAAGTAAAATTCGTCCACCGTCCACGCCCAAATTCTTCCAGGATAATAGAAGTCACGATAAGGTACATTCAGGTAGATTTCAAAACAACAAATCGCCTACCGTCCACGCCCGATTTTTCCAGGAATCCCAAGTATCATACTTACCATACTTATTGACGACGTGCCACGTCGCGACGCTTCGACACACTCTCCTATACAAAACTTACCTCGACCAGAATCTCCAGCCACCACGGAGACATTATCACCAATATTATCACACACCTCTCAAGAGGACATCGCCACCGTCCGAGTCATGTCCGGTGAGGCTAACACCGGACGGGTAGACTTGACAGGGGTTGCACTTGGTCCGTCCAGGACAATGGCTACGCCGCGTTATGAAGAGGTACCGTTTGACCTGAGGGTACGTTTAGCCAACTCACCAGTCGACGCTACCAGCGAGACAAACGAAAGGCGAAGATAAGCAATGTCGTCGTATCGGGTTTATCGTAATTAATCCGGTCTGTGGGTCATTCGATGCCCCATCTTGGCAGGCACCTTGACGTCGTAACGCCGGGTTACTCATATTACTCTGTTGACCGATTACCCGAAAACTTGGATCCATAGTCGTGCAATCTATGTACTTAGCTTAAAATCTTTTTATTTGTAGCTTCGAGCTTGCAGTTGATTTCCCTGCTTTGTACCCTTGTAGATAGACTGCGATCGAGAATACCTGGGATTCTTGCTTCCAGATACCCCCGACCACGAATAGTCTAAGTAGCGCTTACTAGGGTCTCCTAGCAAGGGAGTTATCGACGTTCAGTCGAGTCCCTCCGGGTTTTGCTTAGCGTTGGCTGGCGACCAAGCAAACCACCTCAGACTACCCGCTGTCTATGGCTCCCACGATCTCTATTTCTCTCTTGAGGTATAACTTCGGTTCGCGGGACTGTCCTTTTTACAGCGTCCGTGTGCCTACACGGCTGTAGAAAAGCGCCCGACGAACCAGCGAGCCGGCGACGTACCTACGTTCCACTGGTAGACTCACGATCGGCTAGCCTGCACCCAACGACAAAGTCGAAGTGTAATTTCGCTTCACTTCTGAGTCCTCGATGAAAACCCAGTTAGAAGCGAAATACGGCCTCGTCGCTTTAGCAGGGAGCGTTACTAGTCCACTTAGGGCGGTAGACGTCCCGAGAACCCGCTCCGTTGATTTCTTCGCGAATCCGACCGAATTTGGAAAGATTAGTAAAATTAAAATTCCTACTATCAGTCCTTTGTGTCGGATTCTGCCGGCTGGACCGCTAGATGAACAGCTCCCGCCTTCGACCTCCCTGGTCGTAATCGCGCGCCCGCTAGGACCTCGAAACCTCTCTAAACCGGCAGCACAAAAGTTTCTTTCGAAACTTTTTCAAACCGGCGAGAAGATAGGTGTCCCTGCACGCACGAAAACTGTTTGGGCTGAAAGCGGCCGATCACCCCGTCCACCGGTGATCCACTTCTTGCTTCTCTCTTCGCAGAGCTCCCTCGATGCGACAATTCTTATTTCGATTTTTACCTTCGTAGATTAATACCTTGGCAGGAAGTAATGATAATTACTTTACCTGCGGCGCGTTGAAAACGTGTACGACTTTTCTTTATTTCGTTGTGGCTAGAACCTAGATTCTAGCATGAAAATGTTGCCTATTTATACTCACTCTCTCTTGGTGCAATACAAAACGTTCTTCTTTTATCTCAGTTACTACCTACTACCTTTTACCATGAAATTTACGTTGTACGATTTTCCTTTTTGGAATTAATTGTTGAGACTAGTGTCCCAACAATTAACCGTATGGTGTAGATTGATTAAAATAATTTGGAAAAGTCGCGACGCGGCTGTTTCCCCAAGTTCGACGAACAAAACGAACGAACTGTGTTACCCTGAAGTTGCGCGAAATTTTGATACAGAAAACCCTAGTTAACTATACTCAAAAGATTCCCGACTTTAAAATAATTTATTAGTGCCAAAAGCCTCTACTATTAGCAAAAATGAAATTATAAGTTTTTCGTAAAAATTTTCGATGTTGACTTCTTGACGATGACTGAGTGACTAACTGAGATTGATCTTGACTAACCGACTGACTTCGATTGACTGAGATACTTTCGACCGTTATTCCCCCTATTTATAGTAAAATTTTGCGCGCGGAAACGCTGACTCCGCCCACCATATAAAAGGTAAAGTGCGCTCCGACGACAGCATGTCGTCGCCTTCGGTTATCTCCGCCCATCCCAGTTTCGTTCTCATCAGTACCGACGATGCCGGCTAGTCGGGGGGAGCGAGCAGAGACTGCTGGGGGAGCCAAAGTGACTACTCCGGGTTCTATGACAATTGGATTCGAGTAATCGTTGGGCTCCATGATTGTCCGATATCCCGGTAGAATATTCCCTATGGGAATACTCTTACTTGATATTGATAAAGGAGTTTTTACGCTTGGGATCGATACTATTTCATTTCTAGGTTCGTGGATGTTAGAAGAGGTAATAAGTCGAGATGGAGTATGGTGAGGAGTGGCTAGCTCACTTGGCGTGGTATTCCCAGAAGGAGTGGGGGTAACACACGGCTCTAAGGGAGGTACACCTACTTGGGGTAATAATGAGTCGAAGGAAAATTCCTGGTGCCCGGGAATATCCGGAGACTGTGACATTGTTTAAGAGTTGCTGAACTCGTACAAGATTATGAATAGGAAGGTCACTAGGGACCTTAAAAGATCCACGAAGGGTCAGGTAAGCTAGTAGAAATAAGCGTAGTGATAAGGTAAGTATTGCTAAGAAAATTTAACCCCTTGGGGTTCGGTTCTGAATATTTACTAATATTTGCCCCCCTTTTTTGGTAACGTCGCACGTCCCTGTTGGTTCACAAATGAGAAAGGTAAGTTGAATATAAGTAATGTAATTAGAGATCCAATTATAGTATTAACTACTCTAGCCCCCCTTTTTCCAGGTAACTGCACGCCACTGGTTGCAAGAATCGTATCTGGATAAGTTGGAGTCGGAAGAAGTAATACTAGCTCGTATTTGGGAAATTTTAGAATATTAATGAATTTTGCCCCCTTTATAAACAACGTCGCACGCCACTGTCGATGCGAGAAGATTTATGGTGGGTATGTATAAGTTTAGAGGATATAATGATGACAATATTGGCAATGGTCTATGATTTATAATTCAGCCCCCTTTGGAGAATAAGGTCGCACGCCTCTGTTGGTGCGAGAAGATTTATAGTGGTAAGTATAAGTTTGGTAGACGTAATAATGGTAAAATTGACAATGGTTTATGATTAATGAATCAGCCCCCTTTGGAGAATAAGACCGCACGCCTCTGTTGGTGCGAGAAGATTTATTTGGTAAGTAGAAGCTTGATTATACAGTAGATCGTAGTATTTATTTTGTTCGATGATTGATTGTGATAGCCCCCGTTGGAAAATATGGTGGGACGTCACTGGTAACGTAATTTCCTTTTGTCTTGTAATTTCCTTCCCTAAGTTCCTACCACCAACCCTATAGTAAAGGTAATTTACGTTTCTGCCCCTTCTGAAATAAAGGTATTGGTACGCCTATGCACAACTATTGTTCCTGGGGATTCCTGAGATTTGCACAGGTAACGTATACTCTTATAATTATCCTGACAACCTTCTCCTTCCCGGATAGAGGTAAGCTAGTAAAGGTACATAAACAACAAAAGCACAATTCAATTGCAAGCATCCACGTCTCTACACCAGGCTGGCAGGCTAAAGGAAGAAATCACACAATATGCGAAATACAGTACAGTTTACAGATAGAAGTTCCAACGTCTAGGACACCTAATATCTACTTCCCACTATGAATTATATTTATTTAACTAGTTAGGGTGCTAGGGACGGCCTAATCTAATTAAAGAATATTTTAATCACTATTCCACAAAGTTATTAAGTTACTAAAGCACTAGTATAGTTCTAGATTTAAGTTTAGGTCTAATCTGCTTAGAAAAGTTGAATAATAGTTTATCAAGGCTAATGGCCAAAGTACTAATGAAATGTCAATGTTTATGCACTAAGATTAAATAGAATCACTAGAATTAGTTTACAGTTGAGTTTTAAACGCACCTATTCCCTAGGTACGCGACTAGAATTTAATGTCTGTTGTAATGTCTTACCTTGACGTCCGGTGGCTCGAACACAACACTATATTTTAAGGTGGGAAGTTGGAAGAGAATAAAAACACGTTGGGTGTATGCTGACACCGTCGAAGCGTTTGATTTTTATTTCTTGCGAGTAAGCAGCCTTCCACCAGGTCCAATATAGATTGTAGATCAAGTACTAGGTCGCAGCTTAAGCAGAAGAGGTAAGGATAGGTAGGAATATTAGTTATATTACACTGCTTCTCGTTACAACAGATTTATTCAAGATTTTTAGGTTGGCGAGGAACACAGTCGCAATAGTTATCAGTACAGTCAACAATTTTACTTTTTTCATAAAGTGAAATGAACCAACCGCGGACATGTTACTACGAGATCTGGCCTGATGAGCACAATTCGCTCCTACTTTTATAGTTATATGTCAACGGGAGGAGTCAATTCGGGCCAATCAGCGGCCGACTTCCCTACTCCGCGAAGTATATAAATGAATTTCGCGATTTCGCTTATTATTTATGCTAGGGAAGCGGACCGCTGACAAGCATATCTTCGCCTTTCGTTTGCCTCGCTGGTAGCGTCGACTGGTGAGTGGGCTAAACGTACCCCCAGGTCAAACGGTACCTCTTCATAACGCGGCGTAGCCATTGTCCTGGACGGACCAAGTGCAACCCCTGTCAAGTCTACCCGTCCGGTGTTAGCCTCACCGGACATGACTCGGACGGCGGCGATGTCCTCTTGAGAGGTATGTGATAATATGGGAGATAATGTCTCCGTGGTAGCTGGAGATTCTGGTCGAGGTAAGTTTTGCATAGGAGAGTGTGCTGAAGCGTCGCGACGTGGCACGTCGTCAATAAGCATGGTAAGTATGATATTTGGGATTCCTGGAAAAATCGGGCGTGGACGGTGAGCGATTTGTTGTTTCGAAAATCTACCTGAATGTACCTTATTATAGTTCTTATTATCCTGGAAGAATTTGGGCGTGGACGGTGAGCGATTTATTGTTTCGAAAAATTACCTTTTTTCGTGGCGTGCAGCTTATTTTGCTTCCTTGCAAAATTTGGGCATGAACGGTAAGTATTCGCTGAAAACCTCGAAATTCTTTATTCAATAGGGGACTCGTGGCCACACTTGTTTCTTTTGCCAAGTATGCCGAGGAAGAGGAAAGAATAGGTACACACAAATATCAACAACAATGTTCACTAGGTATGACCCTGGCTGTAAAATAAATCCCTAGCTGACAGTTTTTTCAATATTCCCAAAATTATAACACTTTTACTTAAGCATGAAAGTTCAGAGTTAGTTTATTATGCATTAAACTTATAAATTTTAAAAGTTATTGTTTAACAAAGTTTTATTTAGCACTAACAAATGTTAAAGTGATTTTCTCAAAGTTTACACAACGATTCGCTTCCCAGAGGTGAGTAAGAAAAGTTCGGCACTTACCGGATCGGTGTCTTGAGTGTTGCACTTACTGAAGTTAAATATTGAGTTAGTTTTTTTAGTATCTTTAAGTAAGACTCAAAGGTAAGTATCTTTATTGTTTAGGAACTAGGACTACCATATATTAATGTACGATATTTCTTTGTTTCAGGGCTGATGCAGTGACGCTGAACGACAATTCTTTTTTAATTATGGTATGTATTTCTGCTGTTCTGTTAGCAGTCCTAGTCAAGGGATTTGGAAATGACAGGTATGTATGCACACTATTATTTTACACTAATATATTAACGAAATGTTTACACGTAGTTGGTTGATAACTATACTTAGTTATTTAATAGAGCGATTCACACTTAGAAAACTGGGTTTCTAACTTTCTGACTGAGATTAACAATATTTGAGATTTTTAAATAATCTGAAATATGAAATATGATCTGATACTCTGATATGAGATATAAGATATGAGATCTGAGATGTATGATCTGAGAGATATATGATCTGATGATTGAATGATCAATGAAAAGAAAAGATCCAAAAGCAGAAAATTTTCCCCTTTTTATACCCAACAAGCGAAACATGCCGTCATGTTTCTGGCTTCCTATTGGTACTTTGCCTTGTAATCATAGGCTCCACCTATAATTTCTAACATTTTACATTTTTATAATTTTTTCAATTGTTTTGATTCTACTAGTTAGATTTAGGTCCTGTATGATTGTTAATAATGATTTTTGATTAATTTCAGTGATTTTAAGGCATTTTTAATGCGAAATCGATGACATCCCCCCCCTTAAAGAAACATAGTAATATGCAATTTCCTATTTTTTTCCTAAATGTGAATCTTCTTACAAGATTGTCACTTAAGGTGATAACTTAATTATTCATTAACAACATGATAATCTTATAGTTACGACAAATTTCGCGTGGCTTCTTCTTCTTTCTTCTTCCACGTGTTCTTCCCTAGCTCTGGCCTCTATGGAAATAATCCCACCACTGGGATTCCCATGGGTTGTGGATATGACTCACCCAAGTCATAATCATTATCTGGTATGTCCTCCATAGTTACCATTGGGTTTGGATTTTGCCCTTTTTGTGCAAAGGCAATTTGGAAATTGTTGGTTACGTAATCGTCTTCCCCATTGGATTCCTCATCTGAATCGAAACTGATTAGGTCCTCAGGCGGGGATTTACGGGACATCCCTGAGGGACCTGGTTGTGGTTCATCTTGGATAGACTTTTTTGATTCAGTATTCCTCATTTGGTACTGAGGAAACGATTCCATTCGTTCCCTTATTGGTATAGTGGATTGGTCAAGGTCACTGGTCCTTGGTTCATCCTGGATATCTGGATCTGGTTCTGGTACTGGATCTGGTTCTGGTCTATGCATAGGATCCATTTCTGGCATCTCGAATGGGCCATCAGACGGAACAGGTCGCAAGTCATCCACATGGACCTTGGTTGGGCCGTCCTCTCTGGTTATTTCATAGGTCCCATCGCCTACCACTGCAGTTACTGGGTATGGTCCTGTCCATACTGGTCCGAAGATTGATTTGGAACCTGAAAAATTTCTCACAAGTACTTGTTCTCCAATATTAAAATGAATAGGGGCATTGTTTATTTGGGGAAAAATAGTTCGCGTAAACACTGTTTGTCTTTGCTTTAGTCTTTTTACCCGGTTTTCGCGCACTTCCCGATCATTATTTATTTGTCTCTGAACCTCTGGGTGCTTCCATTCTCCGGCGCGCACTAATGGGGCTCCAAGTAAAGCCTCACCAGGGGTCATACCTATTGCCGTATTGGTTCTGGTTCGCAAAGTTAGAAGTATTTGATCGATTTCTTTGTCCCATTGATTTTCCGGTTTATTGAGACAGTGTACTCTTAGTAATTTCTTGATTTCTTGATTTTTCCTTTCCACAGGATTTGATCTTTGATGATAAACGGGTGTTGTGTAATGTTCAATATAGTTTTTCTCATGGAATCGGATCCAAGTGGCACTCGTGAAAACTTTACCATTGTCCGTAATAGTTTGTTCTGGGTATCCCCATCGCTTGCATAATTGATCAAGGAATTGAACTATCAAGGTAGCATTTGCTTCAGGGACAGCTTGTGCTTCGATCCATTTTGTACACAAATCTGTTGCCACTAATAAAAATCTATTATTGTTTTTGGTTTTTGGATATGGACCCATAATGTCTATGCTTACTGCCTGCCACGGTTTCTTCGGTGGATGAGGTCTTAGAGGTGCTTTCTTTTGCAGGGCACCTCCCCTCTTGGTTGACGCACACACTATACAGTTCCTTACATGAGTTTTAATTTGCTTCCTCATAGCCGGCCAGTAATATAACTGAGAAATTGAATTTAAGGTTTCATCTCGTCCCGGATGTCCAGCTGTAGGTGCATCATGATACTGGTGTATCACCCTTGGCCAAAAATTCAGTGGTACTACTAGAGCCTTTCTATTGTTAGCGGTGTACCATATTAAATTGTCTTCTACCGTATATTGTTCCTTTAAGGTTTTCTGCCAAGCGTGGCGAACGGGTTCTTTCCCTGTTTACAATTTATGCCATCTTACTCGGGTAGCTTGGTATTCTATACTCTCTTGTTGTGCCTTCACTATGTGGTCATATAACGGTATTTCGGGTTGGTTTATTTCTATTTGTTGTAACGTCATTTTGATGGGTTTGACAAAGGCATTAGGCACTCTTCTTTGTCGTCTCGGGTTTCTTTTATTTGTTCGTTGCCTCGCATGATTCAGTGCAAATACTGGATTTTCTTGCTGATGGTTAACAGTTGCAGTTTCTGGTTGATACCTTGATTTGGATGACGTAGGATCTTTGGGTTTTATTGTATGTTGTGCCAAATTGGTAGTAGGTTGCGTCAGTTCCTCGTGAAATACCTCCGGGTAATTATTAATGAGTGCTTCATAATGGTCCTTGAACTCGGGGTTGACATTGGCTTCTTCCAAGATCACTGGTTCCTGGTTAAGATGTCGAACAATCGCTGGCTTCCAGTAGGCGATTCCTCGTTCTTGGTTTCCAAAATAAACACACCCATATTTTATATCCACCGTAGCATTTTCTGTTCTGAGCCATTCCATACCCAAGATTAGGTCTTCTTCCATATTTGGCAAAATATATGCTTTAATATTTGTTGATTGTTGACCAATTTTCATATTTAATAGGACTGGACCAATAGCTTCGATGGTGTCTCCATTTGCTAAACTCACTGTATATTGATTGCTGTTACTTGGTGATTCATAAATATTCTCATTTATAAACGTATGAGTTGCTCCAGTATCTATTAGTGCAGTGATCTGTCTGTTTTCATAGGTCATCATAATCCTAGGTAAATCCATATTTTTTAAGGGAAGATGAACTGTATGCATGTTCATGGTAATGTTCTGGACCGCGACATCTAGTCCCTCGCTGCCACGGTCCGGGATGCGTTTCCCGCCTGCGGTGCAGTCAGAGCTGGTAGAGATGTTGGTCCTTGTCTGGTTCTAGGTTCGATATTTGGTCTATCAGGACATTCCCTGTTGAAGTGATTTCCTCTGCAGAAACGACATGGGTACGGAGGGTTAGGTTGCTCCCTTCTTGAATCCGGTAATGCTCTACGCGGTTCCATATTTCTTGGTTCCCCATTATTATTTTTTCCAAGTTGTATTTCCTTCAGGTCTGCCTCTATACCTGTAGCTAACTGTATTAACTGTTCCATAGAATATATTTGTAATCCTCGCAAGTTTATTCTTATTTGCGGAGACAATAACTGCCGAATTTGTTGAATAATTATGTTTTCTTCTAATTCCGGTATTAGTCTTTTAAACAAAGCCATTTTCCTTGAAATAAAAATTGCAGCCTCTGTTTTGCCTTGTAGTTGACCATATAGTTGGGCCTGCAATCTACTCCTAATATCTTCGTTGTCGAAACAATCCAACAGTCGTTGTTTAAATTGCCTGAATGTTAAATTCATATGTGCATAATTATTGAACCATCTCGCAGCATCCCCTCGTAACTGATCTGCTGCTATTCTTGTCCACTCTTCTATCTGTATTTTGTCCTTCTCGCACATTCGTTGAATTGTGGTTAGAAAGATTTCCGGGTTTTCCCAATCCGTACCTTCATACTTGGGTAAAATAGGACGTACCATCCTGTATGCTGGTCTAAGTACTTCTGTTAATTCGCTGAATATCTTTTCCATCATATTTGATAATTTATTTTCTGTTAATTCCTTGGATTCTGTTGGGCGCCACTGGGTCCTTGTTTTTTCCCGTAAACCCAGTACGGGCGTTGAGTCTGACTTCTCGTCATTGTTGCACATCAAGCAATGCTGTTTTGTTGTATTGGTGGCTATTGTACGATATACATTATCGTCATTTACCACTAATCTTGTTCTTGCTTCGTGCATTGTATTTTCTAGTAAACTTTGTGCCCCAGGTTGTGGTTCGTTATTTTCTTGATAAAATATTCCATTTGTGTTTCGAGCCCCACGTTGTTGGTCGCCATATCTTCGCCTTTCGTTTGCCTCGCTGGTAGCGTCGACTGGTGAGTTGGCTAAACGTACCCCCAGGTCAAACGGTACCTCTTCATAACGCGGCGTAGCCATTGTCCTGGACGGACCAACTGCAACCCCTGTCAAGTCTACCCGTCCGGTGTTAGCCTCACCGGACATGACTCGGACGGCGGCGATGTCCTCTTGAGAGGTATGTGATAATATGGGAGATAATGTCTCCGTGGTAGCTGGAGATTCTGGTCGAGGTAAGTTTTGTATAGGAGAGTGTGCTGAAGCGTCGCGACGTGGCACGTTGTCAATAAGCATGGTAAGTATGATACTTGGGATTCCTGGAAAAATCGGGCGTGGACGGTGAGCGATTTGTTGTTTCGAAAAATCTACCTGAATGTACCTTATTATAGTTCTTATTATCCTGGAAGAATTTGGGCGTGGACGGTGAGCGATTTGTTGTTTCGAAAAATTACCTTTTTTCGTGGCGTGCAGCTTATTTTGCTTCCTTGCAAAATTTGGGCATGAACGGTAAGTATTCGCTGAAAACCTCGAAATTCTTTATTCAATAGGGGACTCGTGGCCACACTTGTTTCTTTTGCCAAGTATGCCGAGGAAGAGGAAAGAATAGGTACACACAAATATCAACAACAATGTTCACTAGGTATGACCCTGGCTGTAAAATAAATCCCTAGCTGACAGTTTTTTCAATATTCCCAAAATTATAACACTTTTACTTAAGCATGAAAGTTCAGAGTTAGTTTATTATGAATTAAACTTATAAATTTTAAAAGTTATTGTTTAACAAAGTTTTATTTAGCACTAATGAATGTTAAGTGATTTTCTCAAAGTTTACACATCAATTCGCTTCCCCAGAGGTGAGTAAGAAAAGTTCGGCACTTACCGGATCGGTGTCTTGAGTGTTGCACTTACTGAAGTTAAATATTTAGTTAGTTTTTTAGTATCTTTTAAGTAAGACTCAAAGGTAAGTATCTTTATTGTTTAGGAACTAGGACTACCATATATTAATGTACGATATTTCTTTGTTTCAGGGCTGATGCAGTGACGCTGAACGACAATTCTTTTTTAATTATGGTATGTATTTCTGCTGTTCTGTTAGCAGTCCTAGTCAAGGGATTTGGAAATGACAGGTATGTATGCACACTATTATTTTACACTAATATATTAACGAAATGTTTACACGTAGTTGGTTGATAACTATACTTATGTTCGGTTGGCAGCCCTGCTTGCAGGTGGATGTGCGCGCGCAACCCGAAAGGGACCGGCAGTTGAGAGTTGAGAGTTGAGACTCAGACATTCAACCATATAGTCTACAGCACATATCATTAAACAATATTTTGTTATTTTATTACAACTTACTATGCTACTTATCAGTGATTAAAATTAATTTAACATTATATATACAGTCCACTTTGATTTCAACAAACCCACTGTGGGATAACAACACAACAACCAAAACATAGTTTGGTACCTTCCGAGCACGGATTCCAGTGGTTTTACGAAGAATAATTCGAGCTACGATCCGTTTGGACAAGTGAGCCAGCAACAAAATAATATCTAATTCAGCATTGTGCATCAAATAAAACATAAAAAGCATTTACAACAACAAGTGGTTCCTGGTTCCTGTAATAACTAGTCGGCTAGCAGAGGTTATTCGGGGTTCGGGGAGCAGAGAGGCAAAGTCGAACACGCCAGCATAGCAGCATCTTTGTCAGTCAACGGGCGAGCAGGTGCAAGGTGCAAGACGTCATATAAGGTCAGACCTACCTATTTTTTATATTTTACATACCTACATCCTTTTTTATCTTGACTTCCGACTTGAGTTAATATGGAACAAATTCGAATTTTAACTACAAAACGCGGTAGCTTAAAGGGTCAACTGACCAAGTTTGAGCAATTCTTAAACAATTTGGACGGCTCTCCTACTCAATTAGTAGAGCTGCAAAAACGTACACATAAATTAGACTTAATCTGGGAGCAGTTTAACGAAATCCAAGCTGAAATTCAGGTGTTAGATGACAAACCCGAGCATAATGTAGAGACGGAGGAATTTGAAAATAAATATTTTAAACTTGTTTCACTAGCAGAGACAAAAATAAATGATTTAAAATTACTTAAAGTCAGATCAGTTGCGCCAACAGGTCTAAACGATTCTAACAATTTATTAAATATAAAACTTCCTGACATTAAGCTTCCTGAATTTACAGGTAGTTACGATAACTGGGTACAATTTCACGATACTTTCAAGGCTCTTATAGATGAAAATTCTAAGTTAAGCACAATTCAAAAATTTTATTATCTACAGTCAGCATTAAAAGGCGATGCCGCGCAAAGTTTAAAAAATTTAGAAGTCACCGAAGCAAATTATCCAGTGGCGTGGGAACTCTTAAAGGACAGATATCAAAACAAAAAAATTATTATTCATAGTCACATGAAAAATCTTTTTGAGCTACCTAACGTTATAAAAGACTCTCACACGTCATTAAGGCAACTTTTAGATGCTTTCGTAAGACATTTTCGGGCCTTAGAAAATTTAGGGCAACCAGTAAGTACATGGGACACCATTCTGATTTTTTTGTTGTCATCCAAATTAGATAATGCTTCAAAAAGGGAATGGGAGTTAACCACAAAAAACGACCCTTCACCAAAAATTGATGATTTCAAGAAATTTCTACAAAACAGATGTTTACTATTAGAAACCTTAAATAGTAAAATTATAACGAATCAAACTAATTCATACACAAAAAGGGATCACAAATCATATTCACATGTAACATCAGTTTCAACTTCAAATTGCATATATTGTAATGAAAATCACTATATTTATTCATGCGACAAATTTCGGGCTTTATCGCCAAATAATCGATTTCAGCACATAAAAACGTTAAATGTTTGTATAAATTGCTTAAGAGCTGGTCACAGTTCTTCAATATGTCAAAAGGGCACATGCAAAATATGTAAAAAACGGCACAATAGGTTGCTGCATTTTGAAAAGGAGTCACAAGCAAATCAAAAGTCCAGAGACGTCTCTAGGACGAATAGTGAAAGTTCACAAACATCAAATAATACAAATAATAACAATAACATTGCAGCTACTTCTCAAAATAATACAACTACGCAATTAAACATGGAACAAGTAAGCTCCAAGGATACATTAGCTTCTACAACTTTAGCTCATTATTCCGATTTCAATCAAAATTACATTTTATTATCGACCGCTATGATATACGTACTTGATAGTCAAGGAAATTCAATAAAATGCAGAGCACTATTAGATAGTGGTAGCCAATCAAATTTTATGACACAAAATTTCTTTAATAGGTTAAATTTAAAATCAAACAGACTAAATATATCAGTCTCAGGTATAAACCAAATTTCTTCCCCTATAAGGAAAGGGTGCAATGCGTAATTAAATCTGCATATAACAATTTCTCTATAGATTTAAGTTTTTTAATAATTGATCGCATTACCGAAAACATTCCCCAAATATCAATTGATTATAACTCATTAGAAATACCCACGGAATTGTCTTTAGCAGACCCAGAATTTTATATCTCTAGTCCAGTAGACGTCCTGCTAGGGGCTAACATCTTTTGGCATTTAATACGTGCAGGCCAAATAAAATCGAAAAAATGCAATCCAATTCTTCAACATACAGTTTTAGGTTGGATAGTAGCAGGTAAAATACCACAAGTTCCAAAACAACAAACAATTTGTAATTTAATCACTTCTTCAGGTGTTTCAAATTTGCAGTTAAGCGAGCAATTGGAGAAGTTTTGGTTAATTGAAAATCCTTACTCTTCGCAGGTTCATTATACAGAAGAGGAACAAAATTGTGAGACACATTTTCTAGATAATTTTTTTCGCGATGAAACGGGTCGGTTCACAGTAAGTTTACCATTTCGAGAAACTCGTATACTTGGCGAGTCAAAAGACCAAGCAATTAAACGATTTTATGCAGTCGAACGCAAGTTACAAAAACATCCGTCATTATATGCACAATATATAGATTTTATGAAAGAGTATCAAACGCTGAGTCACATGAAACAAATAAACGATCCCCCCGATGATGGTTATTATTTACCACATCACAGTGTGCTCAAAGCGGATAGTTTAACTACGAAAGTGCGTGTAGTATTCGACGCTTCCGCGAAAACAACAAATAATTGCTCATTAAACGATGTACTCATGGTGGGACCCTGTATACAGGACAGTTTATTTTCAATATTAATCAGGTTTAGAAAACATAACATTGTATTAATTGCCGATGTGGCAAAGATGTACCGGCAAATTTTAGTAAATGAAGCCGATCGCAAATACCAAAGAATTGTTTGGCGCGAAAATACAAATGACACAATAAAACACTTCGAGTTACAGACGGTCACATACGGGACAGCACCGGCTTCTTTTTTGGCAACCCGCTGTTTACAACAAATTGCTATAGAAAATAAAGCGGAATATCCTTTAGTTCATAATACAGTGATTAACGATTTTTATATGGACGACTTGTTAACAGGTACATGTAATGCTGACGACGCCATAAATTTAAAGCAAGATCTAGAACACGTTTTATCCAGCGCAGGTTTTCTATTACGGAAATGGATTTCAAATTCTCCAGATGTTCTTCAAGATTTTAATAATCTTGATGAAAATTACATAATCTCTGATGATGAGAAAATAAAAACATTAGGCATGTCTTGGAGTTCAAAGGACGACATTTTTTATTTTTTATTAAATCCTGACCTCCAGCAGTCAAGTATGACATTCACTAAAAGAGTTATACTTTCTACAGTAGCTCGTATCTATGACCCTCTTGGTTTAATCTCTTGCGTAATAATTACAGCTAAATGTATGTTACAAACTTTATGGAAAATGAATCTAGGTTGGGACGATATTTTGCCGCCTGATTTAAAAAAATCCTGGACATTATTTTTTGAGCAGCTTCCTATACTAAATAAATTGAAAATTACTAGGCAAATTACCTGTAAAAATATACTTTATTCGCAATTACATGGTTATTGTGACTCGTCTGAAATCGCGTACGGGGCCGCATTATACTTAAGAACGGTAAATAATAACGGTGAAATATCAATTAAATTAATATGTACTAAATCTCGGGTAGCACCAGTCAAAACAGTGACACTACCTAAATTAGAACTTTGCGGCGCGGTACTTTTAGCTAAATTGGCAAAGGAAACAATCACCGCCTTGCATTTAAATATACAAGATGTCTTTTATTGGTGCGACTCTAGCATCGTGCTATCTTGGATTTCTGCGCACCCAAGCAATTGGAAAACGTTTGTGTGTAATCGCGTATCTGAAATACAACAATTGACGGACAAAGCTCAGTGGCGTCACGTGCCATCGGCGCAAAATCCCGCTGACATAATAACACGAGGTTGTTCTCCAGCCGATTTAGTGGAAAACGTACTTTGGTGGCACGGTCCCTCTTATCTTTTGCAACCAGAGGCAGATTGGCCACAAAATATTGTAGCAAAAGCAAAGGAAATTCCCGAAATTAAAAATAAAAAACTCATCACTCTGAACGTTACAAGTTCTAGAGATATATTTGAATTATTTGCGGAATTTTCTACATTGCAACGATCGGTTGCATATGGCTTACGGTTTCTTAGATACATGAAAGACAAGGATAAAAAGGATACACCCAACGGTTTAACAGTCTACGAACTAAATGAGTCTACATTAAAGTTAGTAAAAATAGTGCAGCGTAACGAGTTTTCGTCTGAAATAAAATCTCTGAAGCAATCTAAATGCGTAAGTAATAAAAGCAAATTAATAAATCTTAGCCCTTTTTTGGATGACAACGAAATAATCCGAGTTGGTGGTAGACTGGCTAATTCGCAGTTAAATACTGAACAAAAACACCCTATTGTTTTACCATCAAACCACTCATTAACAAAGTCATTAATTCGTCACGAACATGTTAAAAACTTACATGGTGGTTTGCAAATTACTTTATCTAGTTTACGCCGGAAATATTGGCCTCTAAGGGGAACCCAAGTAGTCAAAGGTGTTTTAAGGAGGTGTATTATATGCTTTAAAGCAAACCCTAGAACTATATATCCTAAAATGAGTGACTTACCAAATTATCGCGTAACCCCATCACCTACTTTTCATGCAGTGGGTACAGATTTTGCAGGTCCGTATCTAGTAAAGGATGGAACTTTAAAAAACAGGAAAATGGTAAAATCTTATTTTTGCATATTTATTTGCTTAACCACTAAGGCAGTTCATTTGGAACCTGTTGGTGACTTATCGACAAATAACTTTCTAGAAGCATTTATGCGTTTTATTTCTAGGCGAGGGATTTGTAAGCACCTATATTCTGATAACGCCACGAATTACATAGGCGCTCAAAATGAATTAAATCGCATCATTAACTTGAATGAAGATACAAAATTTCAATCTTTTCTGAGTAACAATCAGATCGAGTGGCACTTCATACCACCTCGATCACCCCATTTTGGAGGTATATGGGAGGCAGCGGTGAAGTCCGCCAAAGTCCATTTGAAAAAAATAACTAATAGCATTCATTTTACTTACGAAGAATTTCATACCTTATTGACTCAAGTGGAAGCGGTCCTAAACTCCCGCCCCCTCATTCCATTAACCGATGACCCATCTGATCTGGAAGCACTTACCCCCGGGCACTTCATAATTGGTCGTGCTTTAACATCATTACCCCAAGAAAATTTGGAGGACATTAAATTCAGTCGCTTAACCCGATTCCAACATCTGCAACAAATGATCCAACATTTTTGGACACGTTGGTCTAAGGATTATTTGCACACCCTGCAAACTCGAACCAAATGGCAGTTTAATTCGAAAGAAAATGTTCCTGTAGGCGCTTTAGTTATGCTTAAAGAAGATCATCTCCCTCCTCAACAGTGGCGTCTTGGCAGGATCTTGGAGCTCTTTCCAGGAGCTGACGGAGTGGTGCGAGTAGTGTCGATTAAGACTAAAAATGGTGTTGTGAAACGCGCTGTTACGCGTATATGTATTTTGCCTATAGACCAAACCTAACTATCAACCAATTTTATGACATTTATAAGATTTCTTTCTTTTTGAAATGCGATCATTTCAACGGGGCCGGCATGTTCGGTTGGCAGCCCTGCTTGCAGGTGGATGTGCGCGCGCAACCCGAAAGGGACCGGCAGTTGAGAGTTGAGACTCAGACATTCAACCATATAGTCTACAGCACATATCATTAAACAATATTTTGTTATTTTATTACAACTTACTATGCTACTTATCAGTGATTAAAATTAATTTAACATTATACAGTCCACTTTGATTTCAACAAACCCACTGTGGGATAACAACACAACAACCAAAACAACTTAGTTATTTAATAGAGCGATTCACACTTAGAAAACTGGGTTTCTAACTTTCTGACTGAGATTTTGAACAATATTTGAGATTTGAAATAATCTGAAATATGAAATATGATATATATGATCTGAGAGATATATGATCTGAGAGATATAGGAATCGATTGAATAATTCAATGATAATGATCTGATGATTGAATGAACAATGAAAAGATAAGATCCAAAAGCAGAAAATTTTCCCCTTTTTTATACCCAACAAGCGAAACATGCCGTCATGTTCCTGGCTCCCTATTGGTACTTTGCCTTGTAATCATAGGCTCCACCTATAATTTCTAAAATTTTACATTTTAATGGTTTTTACAATTGTTTTGATTCTAATAGTTAGATTTAGGTCCTGTATGATTGTTAATAATGATTTTTGATTAATTTCAGTGATTTTAAGGCATTTTTAATGCGAAATCGATGACAAGCTGTCGTCGCGGGTGATTTCCTTCCTGGACGGGGTCGTAGGATGTCGTAGCCGTAACTTCTGGCTCGCCAGACCTCGGCGTCACAGGTTCCCCGACGATTAGGGTGTTATTTTGACTTTCTTGTCCTAATATCACAGAATCGATTTCTTCGTGATGGAAAGGCGGCGATATTCTAGGTAAATAGGTATCAGACGTGGCTGAATAATATTGAGTGTTTGTCGGTGAGACCGAACCATTAATACCGGCAGTTAACTCAGCAGAGCTTTGTGAGATTGGGCGTGGATTCGATGGGCCGTCCATTGTTGGAGTCTTATTTATTTCGACGTACGATTTCTTTCTTTATTTTGATTTTTGGGACTCGTGCCACAGATCGGTTTCTTTTGTTCGATCTGAGCGGGGATTTGGATGGACAAGGAACACAAATATACATGTAAAAATTCACACAACAATAGTAATGTTTATAACAGTTATAGAAGCCCAGACAATATTATACAATATTTTATAGGCAATAAGAGTTAGTAATATAAGTATATATATATATATATATATATGTAGTTCATATAGAAGTTCAGAGTTCAATTAACACATAGATTTAAGAATCTTGATTTTCACTTTAATTTATTTAACTCAAAATGTTCTAAGAAAGTTCGTATTTAGTTTAGGCAAAGTTAATGAGTATGTTCAAAGTTCACTGTTTAAGCAAAGTCAAATTTGGTTTATATTAATATCTCTATTTTATAAAAAGTTCACTTGAATGGAATGAAAGTCTCTGAATAAGCTGGCAAGATTTCCTAATAATTAGAACGACATGCTTCCTACCTTGTTCTTGGCTTCTCCGATGCACTTACTTTAGAATGTTGGTGATTTGTTTAGTTTTTTGTTTAAGTAAAACTCAATTTGGTTATTATCAAAGGACGTAGGGAACCTTTATAGTCGGGTTGTACCTTTATTTATTTAGTAGAATTCTTATTTCAGTTATAGTACGATTTTCTTTGATATATTGTACGATGTTTCTTATACCATGGGCTTTGTATTGTAATATTTTATTTGTTTTTTCAGGTTCCACTACGTAGAAGGATGGGAAGGCGTAGGAAAGTACACTAGATTTTTAGAACAGACGCATATATTATAAACGGAATGTTAGGTAAGTTTTTTTTACACACAATGTTTAGGCTAATAGATAACTAGGTATCGTATTATGTTTTCACACTACTGGTACGCGAGGTTAAAGTAGAATATATAGAAATGATTAAATTGAGAAAGGTTTTTGATCGCGACTGATTACACACGTACAGGTATGCAGCGGAATAAGTGGAATAAGTGGATTAAGTGGATGATTTTTCTAGAAATCGGCCTCCTTATATACCCTCAGAGTACTGGGACAATTCCTATTGGTTCATTTCTATGACCAACAAAAATGTGTCATTTTGACAAGAACTACTTTTCTTTTTGCTTTACGATTTTTGGCTATAACTTGGTGAATTTTTGTAATATTGATATGAAACTTGTACTGAATGATTCTAATGAGTTTTCTTAATTAATTTTAATGAAATTTAAGTGTTTTTGGCCTATTTTTAAGCGTAAAACCGATAACACCCCCCTCGTTTCGAGACAAAGTGATTGTACGGTAGTGTGAGAACTTTGGCTAATATATTCTAAACTAAGACACTTAAGGTGTTTACTTATCCTATAGGGTCCCTAACTAATCTTCTAAAATATATGAAAAATAGATAGCATAACACGTAAGGTGTTTGTTACTTAAGTGGCACTAACAGTGTGCGAAAATAAGAACGATTATAATACCACGAAGGCCTCTGTTTCTTTCTTGCCTCTTGGGTAGGTACTCGTACATCTCCATTGGACTATGGGAATAAGCCCACGATAGGCGTTCCCTGCCTATTTGGACGGGCTTCCTGGTTATCGCTGTCATCTCCGAGACTCTCGACAGAGACTAGGAATTTAGGTAATTGGTTTACCTGGGGTTGAACTTTGACCTTAGCTCTTTGTACTTGAGAAGGTCCTGGTTGGGGACTTGGGTCTCGAACATAGTCTACTGGGGTATCAAAGTCGATAAGGGATACCTCGACCTCTTCTACGTGGTTATTTGGGCTGGTTTCATCGTCTAGGTCTGACACGTCCTGGGAATCAGACATATTCTCTAGATTAGGCATATCTTGGGCATCGGACACGTCCTCGGGATCAGGTACATCATCTGGATTGGGTACAGGTGGATCTGCTAGGTGTCCTCCCATGATGTCAGGAAAAGGGTCGACATCTGGAATTTCGATAGGCTCTGCTGGCGGCATAGGTCGAAGATCGTCGATATGTACCTTGACTGGCACATCATTTCTCTCAACTTCATACGTTCCATTCCCTAGGATGGTCACGACTCGGTGTGGTCCAGTCCAGGGTGGATCGAATTGGCCTCTGTTACCTGAAAAATTACGGAGCAGTACTTGGTCTTGCAAGTTAAATGTACAAGGGGCTTGTCTGGGCTCAGGGAAAAGATTGCGGTTAAATATAGTTTGTCTTTGCCGAATCCGCCGTATTCGGGCCTCGCGCGCGATAGGTCTATTGTCTATTTCGCGTTGAATCTCGGGGTGCTGCCACTCGCCCGCACGCACTAGTGGTGCCCCTAGGAGTACTTCACTGGGTGACATCCCCGTCGCGGTATTTCTCCGGGTACGTAACGCGAACAACACTTCGCCGAGAACTTCATCCCATCGATCTGCTGGTTTTCCTTGTGTGTGGATTCTCATCAGCTTCTTTAATTCTTGATTTCTTCTTTCTACTGGATTCGCTCTTTGATGGTAAACGGGAGTGGTATATGTATTAATGTTGTACTTTGCGTGGTATCTTTGCCATGTCGCACTTCGGAACACAGATCCATTGTCGGTGATGGTCTGCTCTGGGTACCCCCATCGTTGGCAAATTTGGTTTAAAAATTGTGTCACTCTTTTTGCTTGGGCGTCTGGGACTGCTTCGACTTCTACCCACTTTGAACACAGATCTGTGGCAACGAGTATGAAGCGATTTTTCTTTCTAGTTTCAGTGTAAGGTCCCATAATGTCCAAACTAATAGTCTGCCATGGTCTTTGAGGTGGATGTGGTCGAAGAGGAGCTTGCTGCTGCAATGCACCCCCTCGCTTCATGGATGCGCATATAAGGCAATTTCTAACATGGGTTTTTATCTGTTTTCGCATTGCGGGCCAGTAATATAGTCGAGATATAGCATTTATCGTTTCATCCCGTCCAGGATGTCCTGCAGTAATAGAATCATGATATTCATGTATCACTCTTTGCCAATAATTCAAAGGTACTACTAGAATTTTGTTACCTTGTCCGGTATACCATATCAAGTCATTTTCTACTGTGTATTCATCTCTGAGTACTTGTTGCCATCGGTGAACAACCTGTTCTTGTCCGTTGGTTAGTCTCTGCCATCGTGCTCTAGTAGTTTGATACTCCACACTATTTCTTTGCGCTTGGGCTATTTCCTCGTATAAAGGTAACTGGGGTTGATCTTGGATGGTTAGTTGGTGTGCTTGCATTTTTATAGGATGTACAAAAGCATGTGGTAATTGTCTGTAATTTCGGTGTGCTTTCTTACGGGTTTTTTTTGTGATTTGTGGCTTTTTTCACCTGGTTAATAGCTAGAACTGGTGATTGTCGATTTTCAGAGGGAAAAGATATGACTTCTGGTGGTATTAGACGATCTTCGTCAATGTCTTCTACTGGGTTGTCCTCTGGATTACGTGACAAGTAATCAGGTAATTGGTTGAGCTTGCCTGGGCAATGCTCTACTACAAAGTTAAATTCCTGCAGAAGTAAGGCATAGCGGGTTAGTTTAGCTTTCTCATCCTTATAACGTTGTAACCACTGTAAAGCTCGGCTATCGGTACGCAGAACAAATGGGTGGTCTTCAAGTAAAGCTCTGTATCGCTTACAAGCCCATACAGCAGCAAGTACCTCTTGTTCATTACAGTGATATCGGGCTTCAGTCTTTGAGAATTTAGCGCTAGCACAGGATACGATTTGTCTGCTTCCTTCTTCATTGATTTGATACAGCACTGCCCCCATACCTCGCTGACTAGCATCTGTCTGCAAGATAAATCGACGGTTAGGATCAGGTCTAGTTAATTTAAGAGGTTGAGCCAGGGCTTCTTTTAATTGATAGAAAGCTTGGCTTGCTTCGGTTGTCCACTGAAATCGTTTTTTTCCTAGTAAATCAGTCAATGGAGCTGCAAAATCTGCAAAGTGAGGCACATATTCTCTTAGCCAGTTCGCTGTCCCTAAGAACCCTTGTAGTTCTCGCAACGTTCGGGGTGTAGGGTATTCTTGGATGCGTTGTATGTGTTTAGTTTGGGCTTCATTTTGTAATGCGGAAATATGGTATCCTAAATAATCGAGATTCTTTGCAGCAAATGTACATTTTTTCAGAGTACAACGAAGTCCATGTATTTGAAGTCGTTCTAGCACTTTTCTCAAGTGGTCCTCATGTTCTTGATGATTTTGTGAATAGATAATAATATCATCTAAGTACACTTTCACAAATTGATCGATGTATCCAGCCAAGACCTCGGTCATTAGTTTTTGAAATGTTGATGGAGCGCATTTCAGGCCAAAGGGCATTACCAAAAATTCGTATGATGCACCATCAGGTGTACTAAATGCTGTGTATGGTATACTATGTTTCTCCATTGGTACCTGCCAGTATCCACTACGTAGGTCCAATGAGGTGAAAACTTGGGCAGTGCCTAGTTCCTGTAGTATATCACGAATAGCAGGTAGTTGAGCTACTTCATCTTCAGTTTGTGTATTAAGTTGTCGATAGTCTACACAAAAACGAGCTGTCCCGTCTTTTTTCGTCACCATGACTATAGGCGAACAAAATGCTGAATGGCTACGTCTTATAACACCAGTTGCTAGCATTTTTTCTACTTCTTGTTGAATAGTTTCCTTTTTTTTTAGTGAATACTGATATCGTCTGATCTTGAAAGGCCTAGGATCGTGTAAACGGATTGTGTGCTGGGCGAGGTTGGTAGTTGGTTGTACCAATCCCTCTTGGAACACTGCTGGATATTCTTCCAATATTTTTTCGTATTGGTTTCTGAATTCCTCAGCTACGCTAGCCTCGGGTGTTTGGATTTCGGTACGAAGGTTATTATTTCTTGTAACTTGTTTCCAGTACGTTGCTTGTCGTTTATTTCTGCCAAAATATATACATCCATATTTAGCATCGATTGTTGCCTCTTCTGTGCGTAACCATTCCATTCCTAGAATGATATCTTCTTCCATATCTTCTAGTAAATAAACTGTGGTTTCAGATATTTGTTCATTTATTGTTAATTGAATATTTACAGGTCCCATAGCTTGAACTACGTCCCCATTTGCTAGGCTAACTAGATATTCTTGTTGTGTACTATTTTGTCCATAGAGTTCGGCTTTCATAAACGCGTGTGTTGCCCCTGTGTCTACCAGAGCGTAGAGTGGTTTGTTTTCGTAAATTACCCATATTCTTGGTACTTCTTCTCTACTTTTGTTCAGATGCATCGAACCAACATTTAATTCCAATCCGGGACCTGCGAAACTGGTTCGTACGTATTCGTGGCCCCTCTCTCGTTTCCCGAATTATTGTTGAAATTTTGGGTTGCATGTGATGTGGACGGGTATTGTCGAGTCCTCTGTATATCATTATCTCTTCGGTTAGGGCAATCTCGGTTATAATGATTCCCTTGACAATATACACATGGGTACGGTGGATCCCTTTGTCGATTAGCGTTCTCCAGTGTTTGGTTTTGTTGATTCCTATTTTGTTGCCTATTTTCTATAGGTCTACTTTGCCTAGGTGCCTCTATTTGATTATTCTGGTTGAATTCAACTCTTTTCACCTCTTTCCATGTCGTTTGTACTTCGGCTGCAAGTCTGATTAAATGTTCGACGGTGTAGATAGTAATTCCAATTAAATTCAGTTTAATTTCAGGTCTTAGTAATGTACGAATTTGTTGTACCATAAATTGTTCCTCCATTTGTGGTAACAATCTCCTAAACACAGCCAGTTTTCGTGAAATAAATACTGCTACTTCTTCGTTGCCTTGTGCTGTACCAAATAATTTAATTTGTAGTTTATTTCTTACTTCTTCGCTGTCGAATTTATCTAGTAATCTCTGTTGAAAGTCGTTGAATGTTAAATTTAGATGTTTGTAGGCGTCGTACCATTGTGCAGCAGTACCTCGCAGTTGGTCTACAGCTACCCTGGTCCAATCTTCCACTTCAACTTTTTCTCTATTACATATTCTAGCTATTTCTTTCAGAAATATTCTCGGGTCTTCCCATTCTGTGCCCTCGAATTTCGGTAACGCTGGACGTAGAGTTTGATATGCTGGTCGTATTGTTTCTGCCAAGTTAGTAAATGCCTTTTCTAGAGCCATTACCATATTTTCGCTAGCTTGTAGATTTTCTTGTCTTGGGCGCCACTGAGTCGTTGTTTTGTCCCGCAAACCCAGAGCGGGAGTTGGATCTCGTCTCTCTTCATTATTACATATCAGACCACCTTGTCCTTTATTCGATGTGTTCGTAGCTATTGTTCGATAAATATTTTTTTCGTCGATTGTTAATTTTGTCCTTGTTTCGTTAATCGTGACGTCTTGTACCTCCATGTTTTCTTCGATTTCTCCTCGAAGTAGAGCCCCACGTTGCCTGGCGACATGTCGTCGCGGGTGGTTTCCTTCCTGGACGGGGTCGTAGGATGTCGTAGCCGTAACTTCTGGCTCGCCAGACCTCGGCGTCGCAGGTTCCCCGACGATTAGGGTGTTATTTTGACTTTCTTGTCCTAATATCACAGATTCGATTTCTTCGTGATAGAAAGGCGGCGATATGTTAGGTAAATAGGTATCAGACGTGGCTGAATGATATTGAGTGTTTGTCGGTGAGACCGAACCATTAATACCGGCAGTTAACTCAGCAGAGCTTTGTGAGATTGGGCGTGGATTCGATGGGCCGTCCATTGTTGGAGTCTTATTTATTTCGACGTACGATTTCTTTCTTTATTTTGATTTTGGGGACTCGTGCCACAGATCGGTTTCATTTGTTCGATCTGAGCGGGGATTTGGATAGACAAGGAACACAAATGTACATGTAAAAGTTCACACAACAATAGCAATGTTTATAACAGTTATAGAAGCCCAGACAATATTATACAATATTTTATAGACAATAAGAGTTAGTAATATAAATATATATACATATATATAGTTCATATAGAAGTTCAGAGTTCAATTAACACATAGATTTAAGAATCTTGATTTTTTCACTTTAATTTATTTAACTCAAAATGTTCTAAGAAAGTTCATATTTAGTTTAGACAAAGTCAAATTTGGTTTATATTAATGTCTCTAGTTTTATAAAAAGTTCACTTAAATGGAATGAAAGTCTCTGAATAAGCTGGCAAGATTTCCTAATAATTAGAACGACATGCTTCCTACCTTGTTCTTGGCTTCTCCGATGCACTTACTTTAGAATGTTGGTTATTTGTTTAGTTTTTGTTTAAGTAAAACTCAATTTGGTTATTATCAAAGGACGTAGGGAACCTTTAGTCGGGTTGTACCTTTATTTATTTAATAGAATTCTTATTTCAGTTATAGTACGATTTTCTTTGATATATTGTACGATGTTTCTTATACCATGGGCTTTGTATTGTAATATTTTATTTGTTTTTCAGGTTCCACTACGTAGAAGGATGGGAAGGCGTAGGAAAATACACTAAAGTTTTAGAACAGACGCATGTATTATAAACGGAATGTGAGGTAAGTTTTTACACACACAATGTTTAGGCTAATAGATAACTAGGTATCGTATTATGTTTTCACACTACTGGTACACGAGGTTAAAGTAGAATATAGAGAAATGATTAAATTGAGAAAAGGTTTTTGATCGCGACTGATTACACACGTACAGGTATGCAGCGGAATAAGTGGATGATTTTTCTAGAAATCGGCCTCCTTATATACCCTCAGGGTACTGGGACAATTCCTATTGGTTCATTTCTATGACCAACAAAAATGTGTCATTTTGACAAGAACTACTTTTCTTTTTGCTTTACGATTTTTGGCTATAACTTGGTGAATTTTAGTGATATTGATATGAAACTTGTACTGAATGATTCTAATGAGTTTTCTTAATTAATTTTAATGAAATTTAAGTGTTTTTGGCCTATTTTTAAGCGTAAAACCGATAACAAGTAATGTCAGCGGTCCGCTTCCCAAGCATAAATAGTAAGCAAAACCGCGAAATTCATTTATATACTTCGCGGAGTAGGGAAGTCGGCCGCTGATTGGCCCAAATTGACTCCACCCATAGACATAAGACTATAAAAGTAGGAGCGAATTTTGCTCATCAGGCTACAGAATCCCCATTCCCCGAATCCTCGTATATGTCGGAATACGCCACGCCCCGGACTATCTCCGAGGGCACACCTACTTTCATTTCTATCTCCAGCATAATTCCGACATTGCAATCATCCCACACAAGTACGACTATGACATACACCACTGTAAACACGACTACTACAACAGCCCTAATACACTCTACCCCACGAACATCACCTACCCCTACTACGACAGTACAGACGACGAAGACACTAATTGACACGACAATACATAGTATCTTTCCGGATAACCCGTATCAGCACGATTCGGTACACTCAACACCATCCCCGGAAATAGAAAAACCAACAAAAAAACGCAAAAAAGCGAAAAAGACAATACCAGACTTAGACGAAATAGAAGTCATCCCTGCTACCCCTATACAAACCCCCGTCCCTACACACACTACACAGACACCTAGATCACCAGCCACACAACACACAACACAACCCAAAAAACCCAATCTACCCCCAATATACATTTACACACAAAAACACACAAACACCATCAACCTGATTACTAAACACATAAAACCGTCGCCGATATTCAAGTTTAACAACTCTGCCCTCGTGTGCCACGCCACTGACGCGAAGACGCATAGAGAAATGGTTAACTTGCTCAAAGCCCACGAAGTCGAGTACTTCACCTACAACTTGGCCAACTTCAGGCCGGTTAAGGTGGTAGTCAAATACGTCCCGACAGACACCCCAACATCTGAGATCGAGGCCGACCTCAGAATAAATAACCTACCCTTCCACTCCGTTGCTAGGGTAATGCTATCCCGTGGGGGCAAAAAAGTCCCTTCAAATATCCTTTTATTAACCATTCCTAAAGAATCCACCCAGGCATACTACGAGATGACAGATTTATGTCATCTCAAAGTATCTGTCACCGATTATGTACGCCTGGATATCCCACAGTGCCATCGCTGTCAAAAATTCGGGCACTCCAGCCAGCTATGCAACCGCGCACATAAGTGCGTGAGATGCGGCGGCAGCCATTTAGGCCAACCCTGTGCCGCACCCGCCTGCAAATGTGCGAACTGCGGCGGCGAACATCCGGCTAGCTACCGGGGGTGCCCTGCATACCTGGCAGCGAAGGCACGAACAAACCCCACTACAGTTCCTAAACCCACCTCTGCCCCCACGAAACGTCCGGCAACAACCCTAGTTCCTCCCCCAGCATCCGCATTCCCTAATCTACCCCCCCCAAACAAAGCCACAGCCAAACCAAAACCAATTCCCGCAGAAACAGCGGACAGTAACCAACAGGCTGCTCAAGCTTGGAAGAATTTCCGAGCTAAAGAGCAGCCCAGACAACAGCCACGACCAACGCCACAGACGAACACGTCAGACAACCCCCTCAGGGAAATACTAGACTTTTTTAAGTCTATAAACATTTCCAATATATGGAATAAAATCAAAAATGTTATAGACAGACTAAAAAACGCCACAGACGCCACGGAGAAGCTACTAGTAATAGTAGAAGCTCTCACGGACCTTTTTTAAATACCTACAATGACTAGACAACACCGACTCAGATTGCTGCAGCACAACAGTAATGGCGTGCTGCGGCAAAAAGCTGAAATCATGACAACACTCAGAGACGAACACATTGACATAGGTTGTTTCTGCGAAACTCGCCTCAAACCCTCCCAAGCCTTCAGCATCCCTGGCTATCAAGTGTACCGTGCCGACAAGGCCGACGGCACTGTAGGTACAGCACTGATAGTCAAATCCCACCTAAGTCACTATCTAACCCCATTACCTACCCTCACATCCTTTGAGGCTGTGGCAATCACTTTAAAAACTGCCACAAACGACCTACTTATTATTTCAGCCTACAAAAAGACATCGCGTAGACTCGACACCACGGACCTAGACCAAATAGGGCTCGTAAACAGGAGATACCTGCTGCTCGGCGATATCAATTCCAAACACCCCTCCTGGGATACATACCACAGGGCCGATCGCTCCGGCAACGCCCTGTATGAATATTCCATCCTTAACCCGCATATCCGCATACACACCCCTGACGAACCTACCAGACCAGTATCTCAGGCCACTATAGACTTCGTGATCAGCTCCCATTACACAAGGGATGTAGAACTTAATGTTCTACAACTACTTAGTAGTGATCACTGGCCAGTGGTCTCGATTTTCGAGACCGCTGCCGTCCCGAAGGTAGTTAAAAGCTACCCTAGGGAGAAGGATTATAACTGGCCTGATTTCTCCCGAATTCTTAAATCCCAATTACCAAACAATCCCCCTTGTACCAACCCTGCCCTGATAGACCGAGCTGTGCACACAATCACTACGGTGATCCAACGAGCCCTCAGACAGACTAGCCAACGTACAAATACGACACGTCCACTTAAGCCGTTACCACAATATATACTGACTACAATAAAAGCGAAAAATCGACTTAGAAAATTATTCCTACGAACGCACAATCCCGATACGCTACGAGAGCTGAACAGGCTAAAGCGACTCATAGCGCAACAAGTGACAAATTTCAGAGACGAAGGCATAGCGCAAACTATCCTCGACCACCCCGACGATCCGTATTATCTACCTCGCATATTTCTGAAAAAGAGAAGTCAGATTCCACCTCTGCTGGTCCGTGATGTTCACTATGTCACAGATTCTGAGAAATCCATGGTCCTATCCTCTCAGTTCCAAAGTCAATTCACCCCCAACGTCATCCCTCAGCATACCAAAGCCCTAGTCGACCACCAAGCCGCTGATATACCGGCAGGTCGGCTACCAACCACTTTAGACCCTGTATATTTCCCTCCGTCCAAAGTCCTGCTACAAATTAAATCCATGAATCCTAAGAAGGCTCCCGGGCTTGATAATATCCCTCCTTTCGCCCTTAAATACCTTCCCTTAAACGCAATCCTTTTCCTTACCAAAATCTATAATACAAGTCTTCGAGAAACACACTATCCCGTCCTATGGAAATCCGCCAAAATCACCCCAATTAAAAAACCCAACAAGCCCGGAAATCAGCCCGCCAGTTACAGGCCTATAAGCCTTCTTTCATCCCTAGCCAAAGTTTTTGATTCCTTGATCCTGGAAACTATGCTGGAGGTGATAGACGACGGCAACGTCGTCAGTGACTTTCAGTATGGTTTCCGAAAAGACCATTCCACTACCCAGCAACTTCTCAGAGTCTGCGAAAAGATCACGACCAATAACAATCGAGGTCAGTTCACGGGGGTTGTCTCCCTTGACCTCGAAAAAGCCTTTGACAAAGTCTGGCACCCTGGACTACTATTTAAACTCCAGTCAGCGGGTTATTCTGCGCGTATCGTTAAAATGATACAAGCCTACCTATCTAACCGCACTTTCCGAGTAGTAGTCGAAGGGGAGTGTTCACCTCCAGCCCCTATCCTATCCGGAGTCCCGCAGGGGTCCTCCTTAGGTCCTGTATTATTCACCCTTTACACCGCGGACATCCCAGATCCCGACGACAGACGAACCACCCTTGCGTTATATGCCGATGACACGGCTATCATAACGACTTCAGTTAACAATAACCTGCTTCACAGATTAATACAGCATCAGACGGACGCCACAGTTGACTACTACAGAGACTGGGGACTCCTAACCAATCCCCAAAAAACACAATACTCCATCTTTACTAAAAGATTATCCAACACCCGACATATTCTGAGGGTCGATAATAACCCGATCTCGACTACCACCACCCTGAAGTACCTAGGCCTTGTACTCGACAAGGGCTTAACCTTCTCTAAGCAAGTCTCCGCGACGCGGGCAAAGGCACTCTCGAGGCTGCACCAGATCGGCGGCGTGTTAAACCACGGGCCTCATGCTCAAAGTACACTACTATACAAAGCATACATCCGTCCTATCCTCACCTACGCATCTCCAGTCTACTACCCCATCCTTAGTAACACACACAAAAAAGCCCTCCAAATCATCCAGAACAAATCCCTCCGTTTAGCCAACAACCTACCCCGAGCCACACCCATCCCAGTACTTCACAACATTACAGGCACCCCGACACTCGAGGAATTCATACACCTCCGACTAATACCGAACTTCAAGACTACCCTACAACAACACACAAACCCAACGTTACACGACCCCTTGACACATAAATTCGACGAAAGACCTACCCACCCATCCCTTAATTATTTTTACAACCCCTAAAAATCCCAAAGTCAACCCCTAAAATTTTCCTACCTAAACAATAAAAAAAGTCCAAAAAACCACCCCTAAAACCTACCCCTAAATAAAAATTTCCCAAATCAACCCCAAAAACTTCCTACCCATAAACAATAAAAAATCCGAAAAACCACCCCTAAAAACCCACCCTTAAAAATAATCTCTCCCGCAATTCACCCAATCCTTCGCCAACATCCCTTACATTAAATAATAAAAAATCCAAAAACCCACCACCCCTAACCCATCCTACCCTGCACTGCTACTACATTTGCTTCTAATGCTCGCTCAGATAAACAATCTCTCCAACCTGATGCAAGCACCGAAAGGTGGAGAGCATCGCGACGACGGCTTCGGCCGGACTCATTCCCGTCAGTTGCTCATCAGGCCAGATCTCATAGTCACTTGTCCGCGGTTGATTCAATTCACTTTATGAAAAAAGTAAAATTGTCAATTGTACTGATAACTATTGCGACTGTGTTCCTCGCCAACCTAAAAATCTTGAATAAATCTGTTTGTAACTAGAAGAAGTGTAATATAACTAACATTCCTACCTATCCTTACCTCTTCTGCCTAAGCTGTGACCTAGTACTTGATCTACAATCTATATTGGACCTGGTGGAAGGCTGCTTACTCGCAAGAAATAAAAATCAAACGCTTCGACGGTGTTAGCATACACCCAACGTGTCTTTATTCTCTTCCAACTTCCCACCTTAAAATATAGTGTTGTGTTCGAGCCACCGGACGTCAAGGGTTGGTGGTAGGACCTTAGGGAAGGAAATTACAAGACAAAGGAAATTACGTTACCAGTGACGTCCCACCATATTTTCCAACGGGGGCTATCACAATTAATCATCAAACAAGATAAATACTACGATCTACTATATAATCAAGCTTCTACTTACCAAATAAATCTTCTCGCACCAACAGAGGCGTGCGACCTTATTCTCCAAAGGGGACTGATTCCTTAATCATAAACCATTGATCATTTTACCATTATTATATCTACCAAACTTATATTTACCACTATAAATCTTCTCGCACCAACAGAGGCGTGCGACCTTATTTTCCAAAGGGGGCTGAATTATAAATCATAGACCATTGCTAATATTGCCATTATTATATCCTCTAACTTATACATACCCACTATAAATCTTCTCGCATCGACAGTGGCGTGCGACGTTGTTTATTAAGGGGGGCAAAATTCATTAATATTCCAAAATTCCCAAATACGAACTAGTGTTACTTCTTCCGACTCCAACTTATCCAGATACGATTCTTGCAACCAGTGGCGTGCAGTTACCTGGAAAAAGGGGGGCTAGAGTAGTTAATACTATAATTATACCTCTACTTACTTCACTTATATCATACTTACCTTCCTCAATTGTGAACCAACAGTGGCGTGCGACGTTGTTTATTAAGGGGGCAAAATTCATTAATATTCCAAAATTCCCCAAATACGAACTAGTGTTACTTCTTCCGACTCCAACTTATCCAGATACGATTCTTGCAACCAGTGGCGTGCAGTTACCTGGAAAAAGGGGGGCTAGAGTAGTTAATGCTATAATTAGACCTCTACTTACTTACTTATATTCAACTTACCTTTCTCATTTGTGAACCAACAGGGACGTGCGACGTTACCTAAAAAGGGGGCAAATATTAGTAAATATTCAGAACTAAACCCCTGGGAGTTATTTCTCTCAGCGATACTTACCTTGTCACTACGCTTATTTCTACTAGCTTACCTGACCCTTCGTGGATCTTTTAAGGTCCCTAGAGACCTTCTTATTCATAATCTTGTACGAATTCAGCAACTCTTAAACAATGTCACAGTCTCCGGATATTCCCGGGCATCAGGAATTTTCCTTCGACTCATTATTACCCCGAGTAGGTGTACCTCCCTTAGAGCCGTGCGTTACCCCCACTCCTTCTGGGAATACCACGCCAAGTGAGCTAGCTACTCCTCACCATACTCCATCTCGACTTATCACCTCTTCTAACATCCACGAGCCTGGAAATGAAATAGTGTCGATTCCCAGTGTAAAAACTCCTCTATCAATTTCAAGTAAGAGTATTCCCATAGGGAATATTCTACCGGGATATCGGACAATCATGGAGCCCAACGATTACTCGAATCCAATTGTCATAGAACCCGAAGTAGTTGCTTTAACTCCCCCAGCAGTCTCTGCTCGCTCCCCCCGACTAGCCGGCATCGTCGATACTAATGAGAACGAAACTGGGATGGGCGGAGGAAACGTAAAGCGACGACAGTATGTCGTCGTATCGGGTTTATTAAAGTATTCTGTTCACCGATTTTCCGATAACTTGGATCCATAGTCGTGCAATCTATGTACTTAGCTTAAAATCTTTTTATTTATAGCTTCGAGCTTGCAGTTGATTTCCCTGCTTTGTACCCTTGTAGATAGACTGCGGTCGAGAATACCTGGGATTCTTGCTTCCAGATACCCCCGACCACGAATAGTCTAAGTAGCGCTTACTAGGGTCTCCTAGCAAGGGAGTTATCGACGTTCAGTCGAGTCCCTCCGGGTTTTGCTTAGCGTTGGCTGGCGACCAAGCAAACCACCTCAGACTACCCGCTGTCTATGGCTCCCACGATCTCTATTTCTCTCTTGAGGTATAACTTCGGTTCGCGGGACTGTCCTTTTTACAGCGTCCGTGTGTCTACACGGCTGTAGAAAAGCGCCCGACGAACCAGCGAGCCGGCGACGTACCTACGTTCCACTGATAGACTCACGATCGGCTAGCCTGCACCCAGCGACAAAGTCGAAGTGTAATTTCGCTTCACTTCTGAGTTCTCGATGAAAACCCAGTTAGAAGCGAACTACGGCCTCGTCGCTTTAGCAGGGAGCGTTACTAGTCCACTTAGGGCGGTAGACGTCCCGAGAACCCGCTCCGTTGGTTTCTTCGCGAATCCGACCGAATTTGGAAAGATTAGTAAAATTAAAAATCTTACTATCAGTCCTTCGTGTCGAATTCTGCCGGCTGGACCGCTAGATGAACAGCTCGCGCCTTCGACCTCCCCGGTCGTAATCGCGCGTCCGCTAGGACCTCGAAACCTCTCTAAACCGGCAGCACAAAAGTTTCTTTCGAAACTTTTCCAAACCGGCGAGAAGATAGGTGTCCCTGCACGCACGAAAACTGTTTGGGCTGAAAGCGGCCGATCACCCCGTCCACCGGTGATCCACTTCTTGCTTCTCTCTTCGCAGAGCTCCCTCGATGCGACAATTCTTATTTCGATTTTTACCTTCGTAGATTAATACCTTGGTAGGAAGTAATGATAATTACTTTACCTACGTACGACTTTTCTTTATTTTGTGGCAGGAAGCAATAATAATTGCTTTACCTATGTACGACTTTTCTTTGTTTTTGTGGGTTGCTAGAACCTAGATTCTAGCGTGAAAATGTTGCCTATTTATACTCACTCGCCTGGTGTAATACAAAACGTTCTTCCTTTATATATCAGTCACTACCTACTACCTTATACCATGAAATTTACGTTGTACGCTTTTCTTATTTGGATCAATTGTTGAGACTAGTGTCCCAACAATTAACCGTATGGTGTAGATTTAATTAAAATAATTTGGAAAAGTCGCGACGCGGCTGTTTCCCCAAGTTCGACGAACAAAACGAACGAACTGTGATACCCTGAAGTTGCGCGAAATTTTGATATAGAAAACCCCTAGTTGACTATACTCAAAAGATTCCCGACTTTAAAATAATTTATTAGTGCCAAAAGTCTCTACTAATAGCAAAAATGAAATTATAAGTTTTTCGTAAAATTTTTGATGTTGACTTCTTGACTGCATTCGATTGACTGACTGACTTTCGACCGTTATTCCCCCTATTTATAGTAAAATTTTGCGCGCGGAAACGCTGACTCCGCCCACCATATAAAAGGTAAAGTGCGCTCCGACGACACCTCCCTCGTAGACTACACCATACTGCGTTAATTGCTGTGACACCTACGCCTCGTTCTTGAGAAAGAACTTTTTCTTTATTTTTAACCAACATATGTACACTTCGTAGTCCGCCGGTTCGATTACTACCAGTGGGAAGAACCTGGCAAGAAACCCACTGGAGATACTCTTTTCTTACAATCTGGTTTTACAATGTCTTTTGTTTGGACGTGAAACAGGACTACGGCCTCCGCTTCGGCGGTTTGCCAACTACAGTAGAACTTAGGCTGGCTGCGGTTGCAGCGTCCAGGAGTCCCTCACTTGGAGCTCGACCTCGGTGGCGATGGCATCCAGGTGGTGGAGGCGACCCAGCTGTGGACCCAGTAGTCTGCTGTAGAAGGTCCTGCGTTGCCTTAGTAGTCCTGAAACATTACAAAAACACACAGATCTCCGAAAACACAAAAATACCTATGCTAAAACAAAGTTTATAAAATACCCTATTTTACTATATACAAAATCTAAAATAATTCAAACCTATTCTAACTTAAATTTAAAATTAGCCTAAATTATACCCAAGCAGAAGAATCCCTCGTTGCGTTTTGTATTACACCGTACGTCCTGGGCCCAAGAGGTACCATGTTTACAATACTTGCGATGATCTTCCGCTCTGCCTCATTTGTAGTGTCCCTGACCTATCTTGTCTTAGGTCAGGGAGCTCGTTGCCCGGCCTTGCGGTAGGTCAGGGTTCCTCTTGACTATTCTGTTGTTTCCATTTTTCACGAGCTCGCCGACGTTGCTTATCCCACGCAGCTCCATTTATTATTTTTGACGGGGTCACTCTTTCCTCGAGTGCCCTTATTACTTCTGGCGGTATTTCCTCTTCGCCAGGGTGTTCCTTTCTATTTTTATCGAAGCCGTCGAGTGGTGTATTTGTGATTCTTCTCACATACACCTGCTTCGCGTTGCACTCATTCTGAGCGTTGGCTTTTATTTCGAAGGTACTGACCACTTCCTGCGGTACTGCCCTGTAGTCCTCCTGGAGTACAGGTGTCAGTTGATCCTCGCAGCTGGTTTCCACTTCTTTTTCTTCGTCCTGCTGGTCATCTTGCCAGGAATCACGTTGACACTTTTCCGTACCATAGACAATCTTCTGGGAAAAATCAATAATCGCTTCTCGTTCTTCGAGCCAGGGTCGACCCAATATACATTCTTCGTATAGGTCGTCGACCAGGAGCATCCTTGAGGTGAGGTGCGCTTCGGCTAGCGTGTATTCTACGTCCGTAGAACCGCTAGTACTCGCAACTGCTCCTTTGCTAGCTAGTTGTAGAGTGGGCTTTTCTTTCCATGTAGCACATCCATTCACCAGGTCGCTTCGAATCAAGTTCACACCGGCCCCTGTGTCCACAAGGGCTGAAACCTTCCTTCCATTAATCCATAATGGCAGGCGGGGTGCTTCAGCATCGCCCACGGCGGTATTTACCCTCATCCCTGCTTGCTGTGAAACCATATCATCGTCCTCGCTACTTTTCACTTCTTTTAACCCATTTCTACCTTCCTTAAATTTAATCCATTCCTCCGGTTCTATTTCCCCGTCGTCCAGCTTCTCGAACCCACGCTCATCTGTCCATTGTAGGTTCTTGTTGGTTTCTAAAACTTTTATAATTTTTGAACCATTTTTCTCGAAGTTCTCTGTAGATTTTTCATCAAATAATGTAGAAATATCAGCATTCGTGCCCATATCCCTCGTTGTAGGCAGCTTTTCTTGTACATATCGTACCCTTGAGGTGACTACCTGCCCTCTCGTAGTCACCTGATTTTCTTTTTCTTCTTCCTCTATCTCCTCGAAGATGGACCGGGTCGAGGCTGGCCCTGGGTCTCGACCCGCATCTCGTTTCCCGCCGCCGTGCCTGGCGCTCGCTGTGTCGCCTCCCTCGTTGCGACTGCTTGTGTAGCCGGCACGTGGTGGTCTCTTCTCTCTTGTATGTTGTCACGACGGGATTGTCCTTGCGTCGTCGCCTCCCTCGTCGAGACAACATTTACTTCTCTTCGTTGTTCTTGTTGGCGAGGCGGTGTTCGCGCCCGCATTCCTTGTTCTTGTCTCCAAGTATTTCTATTATCTCTCGGAGGTGGCTTTTGTCTGTCATTTTGGCCTGAATTCGGGGCGTCCTTCGCCTGGGTCAGCCCCGGCTTTGGCCCTGAATTCTTCAAATCCGCCTCGACTTGAGTTGCAACCGTTATTAAATAATCGGTGTTTGCAAATCTCCCAAGCCTCGCGTAGGTCCGGATTTCTGGCTTTAATTGTTCGATTATAATCTGCACTCTCGCTTCCTCTGGTGTACCAGGTGCAAGCCGCTCGAAAAGTGCCACCTTTGCCGAAACAAAAGCGAACACTTCCTCGCGAGGTCCTTGCATCTCGCCGTACAGCTTACGAGTGAGATCGCTCAAGACAGCCACGCTGTTGTATTTTTCTTCAAACTTCCTAACGAAGGTCTCGTAGGTAATATTTTTCGGTTGACGATCGAACCATGTTCCTGCTGATCCTTGTAGCGACTTCTTTACCATTTTCATACGTTGATCTGGTTTTATTCTATGTTCTCTGAAGAAGTCCTCCAACTTTTCTATATGCAGGGAGGGGTTCTCCTCGTCTCTGCCGCTGAAATCAAAATCTACTTTCGGAGGGTACTGAACCCTGTTCAGTTGCTCCGTGTTCTTGATGAGCGTTGCCAACGCTGTCATCATTGCTGTTGCTGTTGTGCTTTCTTGTACAGGCCGCGGCTCTTGGTGCCGGGTCCTGTCAGCCTCTTCCACTTCGTCATTTCTCGTAGAATTGAGTTGTACATTCGTCATTGATGTTGGGCGCCACCCAGCTCCTATGCTGGGGTAAGGTCCTGCAGGTGTAGCGTTAATTCCTGTGGCATCTCTTGTTTGCCACGTTGCCTCCTGTGTCCTTACTTGTCTGTTGTTTTCTTGTTGTTCCCGCGGTGGCAAGCTCAGTGTAGAGTCCGGGCTGGATGTCGTCCCTGACATCCGCGCAATCCAGCTCTCCTCTAACATATGTTGCCAGTTAACATAGTCCAGGAGTGGGCTCTCAGCTCTAGCTGGTTGTGTCTCCTGTGACACATTTTGCGCCGCTGCCCCACGTTCTTGGGCGACATGTCGTCGTATCGGGTTTATTAAAGTATTCTGTTCACCGATTTTCCGATAACTTGGATCCATAGTCGTGCAATCTATGTACTTAGCTTAAAATCTTTTTATTTATAGCTTCGAGCTTGCAGTTGATTTCCCTGCTTTGTACCCTTGTAGATAGACTGCGGTCGAGAATACCTGGGATTCTTGCTTCCAGATACCCCCGACCACGAATAGTCTAAGTAGCGCTTACTAGGGTCTCCTAGCAAGGGAGTTATCGACGTTCAGTCGAGTCCCTCCGGGTTTTGCTTAGCGTTGGCTGGCGACCAAGCAAACCACCTCAGACTACCCGCTGTCTATGGCTCCCACGATCTCTATTTCTCTCTTGAGGTATAACTTCGGTTCGCGGGACTGTCCTTTTTACAGCGTCCGTGTGTCTACACGGCTGTAGAAAAGCGCCCGACGAACCAGCGAGCCGGCGACGTACCTACGTTCCACTGATAGACTCACGATCGGCTAGCCTGCACCCAGCGACAAAGTCGAAGTGTAATTTCGCTTCACTTCTGAGTTCTCGATGAAAACCCAGTTAGAAGCGAACTACGGCCTCGTCGCTTTAGCAGGGAGCGTTACTAGTCCACTTAGGGCGGTAGACGTCCCGAGAACCCGCTCCGTTGGTTTCTTCGCGAATCCGACCGAATTTGGAAAGATTAGTAAAATTAAAAATCTTACTATCAGTCCTTCGTGTCGAATTCTGCCGGCTGGACCGCTAGATGAACAGCTCGCGCCTTCGACCTCCCCGGTCGTAATCGCGCGTCCGCTAGGACCTCGAAACCTCTCTAAACCGGCAGCACAAAAGTTTCTTTCGAAACTTTTCCAAACCGGCGAGAAGATAGGTGTCCCTGCACGCACGAAAACTGTTTGGGCTGAAAGCGGCCGATCACCCCGTCCACCGGTGATCCACTTCTTGCTTCTCTCTTCGCAGAGCTCCCTCGATGCGACAATTCTTATTTCGATTTTTACCTTCGTAGATTAATACCTTGGTAGGAAGTAATGATAATTACTTTACCTACGTACGACTTTTCTTTATTTTGTGGCAGGAAGCAATAATAATTGCTTTACCTATGTACGACTTTTCTTTGTTTTTGTGGGTTGCTAGAACCTAGATTCTAGCGTGAAAATGTTGCCTATTTATACTCACTCGCCTGGTGTAATACAAAACGTTCTTCCTTTATATATCAGTCACTACCTACTACCTTATACCATGAAATTTACGTTGTACGCTTTTCTTATTTGGATCAATTGTTGAGACTAGTGTCCCAACAATTAACCGTATGGTGTAGATTTAATTAAAATAATTTGGAAAAGTCGCGACGCGGCTGTTTCCCCAAGTTCGACGAACAAAACGAACGAACTGTGATACCCTGAAGTTGCGCGAAATTTTGATATAGAAAACCCCTAGTTGACTATACTCAAAAGATTCCCGACTTTAAAATAATTTATTAGTGCCAAAAGTCTCTACTAATAGCAAAAATGAAATTATAAGTTTTTCGTAAAATTTTTGATGTTGACTTCTTGACTGCATTCGATTGACTGACTGACTTTCGACCGTTATTCCCCCTATTTATAGTAAAATTTTGCGCGCGGAAACGCTGACTCCGCCCACCATATAAAAGGTAAAGTGCGCTCCGACGACAAGTAATTTCTTAACCGTATTGCGATCGGACGGTAGACTGATTGCTCGTTATCTAAAATATGTCGAATTTCGTGTTTCGTTGTAGTTTTATTGTTATAAAAAATTATCTGTAAAGGATATTATATTGTAAATATATGCGTTCGATAGCTATTTAAATAAGCTATCTAGTGATATCAATTGTTTGTAGTTATGTCCATTGACAAATTCAGAAATGTCGGTATAATATGAAAAGAAGAGTGTTGTTTGTAATAAAATGTAAAAAAATTGTGTTAAATGTGATCCAATATCCTTGAATTTATGCAAGGATATAGTTAAGAAGGTAGAGTAAATGTATTTAAAAAATGGTAGTAATCGGAAATTTCTTTCGGTTTGAAAATGTCAATGTATTGTGAAGATGTGAAGAGAATTTCATTGGTTCTATAAATAAAGTATAATTAAACATAGTAAATGTAAATCGATATATATAAAATTTGGGCAGGTAAAACTTGATAATATAAAGTAATTGTATTCCGAAAATCATCGAAATCGGATGGATAGTTTTTCTGAAAATCTGTAAAATGTAAGAGATGTTAGGCTTAAAGATGAGGTACTATATTCGTAAACTGTGAAAGGAAAGAAAAACAAACCTATTTCCTATTATCTTAAAATATGTGATTTTATACTAAGTCGACCCTCCGGATTTTAAAAATGCCATCCGTGTGTACGTATCATTGGTAGAAATCGGTATACTGAGCAAGTGCCAGCATTTAGTTTCCTTTTTTGCACGATTGCATAAAACCATCTATAAAAAAATTATACGACATGATATCAATACGGTTCTTGAACTCGTTTTTAAAGGATATATTAGTTTATAAAACATTGAAAACTGTATATCTCTATCGATTTTCCTTAATTTTTTATATACCGTCAAAGGTTGATAATTTTGTTTTATAAGTTTGTAAAGTTAAAAATATCACGAAATATGAAGAAAATTTAAATTTTCTTATCACTTAACTCTTAAAATGGATCATTTTATAGTAAATTAACCTTTCAAATTTAGAAATCTTATATTTTGAGAAACGTAAATAATGTAAAAACAAAGATGAAAATTTTTATCTAAAAATTTTCAATCACTCTGCTAAAAACTCGTAAAAAACGTTAAAATCTATAATTATGATAATTTTTAAAGTATAAATGGCGTGTAAGGTATCAAAATGTTTGTAATTATGTTGTCTTGAAGACCATAGTGATAAAAAAGAGGAAAACCGTATTTTTACAATGACTATATACGTCGGTGCACGGAGCCGGGAGGATTTCAGATTTCAATCACTCTGCTAAAAACCGGAAAAAACATTAAAATCTGTAACTTTGGTAATTTTAAGCATATATGGTGTTGTAAGGTATCAAAATGCTCGTAATTATGTCGTCTCTCAGACTGTAGTGATAAAAAATAAGAAAACCATATTTTTATAATGACTATATATGTCGGTGCACGGAGCCGAGAGGATTTCACATGAAATTATGGCGAAAATAAACAGTTATATAAAAAAATATAATTTTCACATATTTTTTAAATAATGTAAAAGAATATTAACAGTAATTTGTTATAAGTTGTGATAATTATGAAAATCGTTTTTGCGGATCATGTCGAAAACATTAGTAAAGTGTAACATGTGGATTGTTGTGTGATTACTAAAATTTTCGACAGATGGTTTTACGAAACGACTAGAATCAGTCATTGATAAGTTGAAATATACGTTTGAATTGTTTTAATATGTCGTGGAAGGAAAGGGACGTCGAATGCGGATCGTGTCTGAAACATTAGTAAAATTGAACATGGGCGTCCGTGTGATGAGTAAAATTTTTTTAATACATATATATTTTCTGTTAACGGTCGTATAATATAATTGAAATTGATTAATAAATTGATTTTGTTAGTGAAGTATATACGTGGTATACATAAATGGTAACATCATGTAAACGAAATTCTTATTTTTAATAAAATTGGTAGCTCTGAAAAGAGCTGTTTTTTGTAGCCTGCTACATAAAAATATTTGCGTTCTTGCAGATAGATATAATGGAAGAGACTAAAAGCAACAGCGAAAAATATTCTGAAGGAATATTTTTGAATTCTTCGTCTTTTCCATAAATAAATAATGTGCATTATTGATTTGGAGGATATACAATTGTATTCTCCAAATCAATAAGGGCCTGTATCATATCATCGGGAAAAGGAGGCAAATAATATAAATTTTCTAAATATTCTATTCTCTGCCATGAAGATGGGGAAAGAGTCAGTGGAGGAAAATTTTCTAAATCCTCCAATGTCTGCCAGGAAGATGGAGACAGATCCATTGGAGGAAAATTAGAAATATCTTCCTCCATTTGAAAAAAAGCATTTTCATATTTTGAGGGCATCGGCGGAAAATAAATTTCTTCTGCTGATGCCGTTGCAGAATCATTTATTTGTGGAGAAGCTTGAGAATTGTAATAAATATTCGAATTATTATTAGAGCCAGTCGACTCCTGCATTGTATCTTCCATTGGAACATCACTTTCAGACATCGGAGAAGACTGTAAAGTCTCCTATAATTCTGAAATCGAACAAAATATACATATTGTTTATCGTCATTTTACCAACGAAGTAAATTTATTTGTGAGTAAAACTATCGATAAGAGGAATGTAAAAGTTCAAAAAAATTGAATATTTCAATGTAGATAGGTGTAAGATAGATGTAGACTGTGTGAATGTAGAGAGACTGAGAATCGAGAAATTAAGTAAGTCATTTCATTGTTATTGCTATAAAAATATTCTTATAAAGTATATTTTATTACAAATACATATATATTTAATAGTTATTTAAAAAAGTTATTTAATGTTACAAATTGTTTGTATAGTTATATCGATAAATTTGGAAATATCGTTAGGAAAAGAACGTTGTTACCAATGTTTTATATTAAAATGAAAAAAAAAATGTACTAAATATGATCCAATATCCTTGAACGTTGGCGTTGGCATTAAGACTGTTAAAATATTTCCGAACAGATTACGTGGACCCATAGAATTTTCGCGGTCTTCTAAAGACGGTAATATGAAGACGAATGAGGAATAAATTTTTTACGTGCTTTTATGGAGACAGTGGGTAACTCGTAAATCCATTTATGCGCGGCACTAATTAGACTGCGAGGCATTTGGACACACATTAAGAGAGTTATAGTTACTCCCGCCAGTAACCCGCGCCAAGTTTTTTATCGTTCGTCGCGTAGATTTTCACTGTTTTTCGCAATTTTATGATGGATTCTATATTGCAAGAGGCAAGAGGAAACTTGTGACATTTCGTAGGTCTAACTTGTAACAGGTATACCGTCCGAACGGTAAAAGACAGACGACTTCCCCTCCATGTGACGAGTCATTTCGTTAGCATGAGTTGAAGAATTAGTTTCATTTAATTTCAGATATGTTGTCTAATAACGATGGTGTGGCGGAAATAGAATTGTTAAGTTTTGTGTATTTGCAGATGTTTTGTGTGTTCACCAAAGATAAGTCGGGGTCGTAGAATCCCGTTTGTAATTTATCATTTCGTTGACTGTTTGTGTAAGTAAAATGTATTTCGAGGGATGGGGGTTGGTTGTAAAAATGCATTCATTTAGTGTGTAACCAACCCTCTAGTTATTTCTCATGCGTGATCAGTAGTTGTTAATTGTAAACATGCAGACGAACGATTTTTCTTTAAAATATGATCCGATGTAAGGATGGCGTGTATCTGGCGTGTACGACGACGACGACGATGCAGTGACAAATGATTTATATTTACGACAAAATTAGAATGTTAAAATTAAGAAGTGAAGCGAAAAATGCGTTGGAAAAAGAATTCATAAAAAAAGCTGCTATCGGTCTTTCGACCGACAACGGCTAAAATCGTCCGAGTATTGTAATTTTTAAAACAATAATTCGTTTTACTTCGACACACTTCTCCGTTATACTTCCGCAGATAAACGACGTGTCTGTCTGTTCGCGGGTGTTTGTTTCTTTGTGAAATTAGAACGTTTCAATTTAGAAGTTTAAGAAGTGAAGCGAAAAATGTGTTGGAAAAAAATTTCATAAAAAAAGCCGCTATCGGTCTTTCGACCGACAACGGCTAAAATCGTCCAAGTATTAGGAATCGTCATAATAATTATAACAATAATATACGAGGAAAGGAGGACAATAAAGATCGTCCGTCCGAAATAAACGAGTTGTATCATTTCGAACGCCCGAATATAATAGTTTACGATAATATTCGTTTAAATATTATCGAGTTGGCGTGTACTATATTCGGGGTAGGGGGGTCTCGTCTCGCCGACAAGACGAATCCCCAAGCTAAGGGCTGAGTCTCAACAGATCGCAGCGTGGAAACTGCTCTACCGTGTACAACACCCTGCCAGGTACGTAAGTCGTCTACAGACAATTCCGAGTTCCAACATCGAAACATTTGTAAGACCCATGATAGGCCGTCAAGAGATCTGGTCGGACATGGCAAGGATCGATCCCACCGCCGACCGATGATCCCGACAGCAAACAGGGCTAGTGCGACGAACGTGGCGGACCACGTTCGCCTAGTAAAGTCACATTGTTTTGAGCCTTTCGACTCTCGGAACTCCAAGAGATATCGTTGCCACCTTTGACTAGAAAGGATACGGCCTTAGAGGCGTTCAGGCATAATCCCACGGATGGTAGCTTCGCACCACCGCCCGCTCGAGCGAGTGCGTGAACCAAATGTCCGAACCTGCGGTTCCTCTCGTACTGAGCAGGATTACTATCGCAACGACGAGTCATCAGTAGGGTAAAACTAGCCTGTCTCACGACGGTCTAAACCCAGCTCACGTTCGCTCTTAACGGGGGAGACAAGTGAAGCGCCGGCGCTACGCGCCGTGCTTCACTTGCAGCCGAGACGCATGAACAGAATAGTAGGTGCAACTTGAGATAAATCGGAGTCGAAACGCAACAACTTGAAAGGCGTATAAGCCTAGCGAGATGTGATGATGCAATAAAAGAAAATAAGAAAATACGCGAATGTAAAAATATTAATATTATTTATTATTAAATACATATATAATTATACACCCTAAGTATTATTTATATAGCGTAAATGGATCTCTTCAGGTTTGGTAAAACTCAAACTTATGAAGGTGTATGTAAATAGATAGTTATTTTGCTACTACAAGATCAATAAAGTGTACAATTTTATCTATGATAGAAAATTTTCTAATAATATTAAACAACAAAAATTTAATAACTATATTGGATTAGATAGAAAAAATCTGTGTAAATAAGGCGTAAAATAACTACAAATCGTGAAATTTGTGCTTGCATAGATATTTGTACTTGCGATGTAGATTTATTATGCATTTAAAACATATCCTATATTCAATATTATCTTAGAAAATTACATGTTTCATACGTTTTCTTGTGGAGAATCAAAATATGTAAATAGTTCGTTATCATGACCATAACTATATATTCGTAAATTCCAATATTGTTTTGACAAAGAGATCGATTTAATTTTTTTTTTTTTTTTTAAATAACACACCTACTTAAAAATAGTAAATTTTAAGTGACGAACTTCAAAGTTGGACATCTGATAAATCAGTACGAGTACTAATGATATGCCAAAAATGACAAACATGACAATAGTCGTATTTTGTTAATTAACAAAATACGAAACAGATGGCAAACACCCTGACACCCTTAGAACCCGTCCTGTGGTCGTTTCACTTAGAGCGCTATGATTGGTCCACCGCTTGGTTACACATTGAAAATTACCTTCCCTCCCCCTTCTAACTTTTAATATAAATATAGGTCGAACACTTGGTTGGAATATCCGACTACCACTAGCCTGAAGTACCTAGGCCTTGTACTCGACAAGGGCCTGACATTCTCCTTGCAAGTCTCCGCGACGCGGGCAAAGGCACTCTCGAGGCTGCACCAGATCGGCGGTGTGATCAAACACGGGCCTCCTGCACAAAGCACACTTCTGTACAAATCATACATCCGTCCCATCCTTACCTACGCATCTCCAGTCTACTACCCCATCCTAAGCAACACACATAAAAAACCCTCCAGATCATACAGAATAAATGCCTCCGCCTAGCCAATAACCTCCCCCGAGCCACCCCCATCCTTGCGCTTCACAACTTGACAGGGACCCCGACACTAGAGGAATTCATACACCTCAGACTGATACCAAACTTTACAGACACCCTACAACGACACACAAACCCCACACTACGCGACCCCTTGACTCACAAATTCGACACAAGACCGACCCACCCATCCCTTAATTACTTCTACAACCCCTAAAATTCCCAAAATACCACCCGTAAAACCTACCCTTAAATAAAATTTTCCTAAATCAACCCCAAAAACTTCCTACCCATAAACAATAAAAAATCCGAAAAACCACCCCTAAAAACCCACCCTTAAAAATAATCTTTCCCATAACTCACCCAATCCCCCCCAACATCCCTCACACTAAACAATAAAAAATCGAAGAACCCACCACCCCTAACCCATCCTACCCTGCACTGCTGTTATATCTAGCTCCAAATGCCCGCCTAAACTAATAATCTCTCTAACCCGATGCAAGCACCAAAAGGTGGAGAGCATCAAGACGACGGCTCCGGCCGGAATCATTCCCGTCAGTTGTTGTTGGAATATCAGTCTGCTCTTACATTTTGACAGGTTCTAATGTTCGTTTTCCATTTCTTATTGTCAGAAACTTATTATCAATCACGATGGCACGGTAAGTTTAATTGTTCTATAAATGTTTTATTTGTTCTAAAATTGTATATGGATTATAATTGTATGTATCTTTGTTAAAGATCTCTGGATGATTATATGCAGTTTCGAAGATGCTTGGCCCAAAGAGATAGTACTAATATTTCTCTACCTAGAGAAATAAAGGGAAACCTCTTTAGTTGTCCTACTTCATATGCCTTGGCGCATTGTGTGTCTTCGGACTTCAGAATGAGTCGAGGTATCGCTCGTATTTTTAGGTGAGTTACATAACGATTGTTTTATATGTTTAAATGTATGATTTGTTAAAATTGTGAAACTTATTGGATTTTTTTATTTTTCAGAGATCGGTATGGCCAGGTGGGGAAGCTATTGAGGCAGAACCAACCGGTTGGAGGAGTGGCAAAATTAGAACCTGCGCGAGGTGGCAGATTCATTTATTATTTGGTATCCAAAAAATTTTTTCACGATAAACCCTCCTACGAAGATATTTTCGCTTGCCTAGTGCAATTACGGAATATCTTAGAGGAGAAAAGAATCACACATCTCGCTGTTCCGAAAATAGCATGCGGGTTGGATCAAAAAGACTGGAAAGTCATTCGATTTATGCTCGCGTTCGTTTTTCGGAACAGCATTTGTACGGTTTCCGTTTATTGCAATTAATCTTGGAGGATACCAATGTAATAAATTGCCAATGGCTCTTTTTAGAGCCACCAAATTTTTAAGAAAAAGAAAATCGTTAACGATATGAATGTATTACATCCAAGAAAAAATATTATTTTTTTTTAAATATTATAAAAATGGATATTATATAAAAAATATAATCTTTATAAATATCTTACAAACTGTAAGAAAAATATTCAGAATAGTTAATTTATATATTTTTCAATATTGACACTTTTGCCTCATATTGTTGAAAATACTCATGTAGGCAGACGAACATGAGCCAGGTGAACGAATTTATGTCTCCATTTTTAAAATATTCGTTATGTTGAAACTAAAATAATTCATACTCCTTTTCGTCGTTAATGGATGTTATTTTTTTTCAAAAATGTAATCACATTTTACGTATTTCTCATAAAAATCTATATCCTGGTTAAGTAGAGACGAGCATTTAGCTTCATTTTGCGCACCATTCCGCAAAAATATCAAAGAAATAAACGAAAGTGATACCGATGCTATTTTGTTCTCACTTATAGAGGATAAATTTCTTAAATAATGTCAAAAACCGGATATTTCTATCATCTTTCTGTAGTTTTTTAAAAAATTTTAAAAATTGATACTTTTGCCTCTTAATATTACAAAACCGTATTTATCTCTGAAAAATAGAAATTCGTCTAAATTAACAATACTTTTGGTATTTTCTCAGTATATTCGGTCTTCTTTTTTGTAATTAAACGGCGAAAACAAATTTATCCCAAATTTTTCACAAACCGAAAAAATGCTAAAACCTATATTCAAGTGTTGTTTGTCGTGAAAACTTCGTTTTATAATAAATCGATGCTCCTGATTTCAAAAATATCATTAGTTTTAACATATATTTTAGCATTTTCGATAACGACCAGGAAATGACACTTTTATGAATTTTACTCACGTAGCAATTATAAAAATCAGAGCGGTGGTTTTTAGAATACGAAAAAGGTGGCGAACAACCTAGCGCCCGCTGGATATACCTGTGATCAGATAAAAAACCCTGTAGATATCTATGTAGGTAGTGAACTTTCGTTTGAATACATTTACGCCGTTAGTTTAAATATTATAGATTTAAAACATATTCGCTTTATAATATTATTTTAAAAAATTACATATGTTGATGTCTTGCAAAAATATTAATAAAATTGATATTTGATGTATAGTTTTAAAAACCATTAATTACGTTTACAAAATATAATTATAAATAATGTATTAAATTTGTCAGTCTAATGAGTGAATATACTTTTAAATATAAAAAAAAATTATATTATATTACCAATTATATTATATAATATGCAGATTGGATATATGAAAGACCCTATACAATATTCTCAGTAGATATATTGTTTAAACTTAATATTTCAATAAATAAATATAGATCATGCATATACGAAATTCTTTTTTGAAAAATAATGTAATTGTTTGTAATTATGTAATAATGTAATTAATTGTCAATATAATAATGTATAATAATGTAATAAAAATAATTTTGTTCGTAATACATATAAGAGTATATATAAATATATACTTATATATATTACTCCCGCGATGAATCCAACATGTCCACCAAATTTGTATCAGTATCTTGCTGCTCCTGATCTTCCACGAATGCCAGTGTAAGAATCATCGCCTCCTCAACATCACAATCCGTGTGCTGCCACATATCTTCATCAGGAGACGATTGAAGTTCCTGTTGAACTACCGCCGGCAACGCATTGATTTCTTCTCCTAGATTAGGAGAAACATGAAAGGAATTCTCCAATCCCAGGAAAGCTTCTTCCAACCTCGCTGCGGCTTCCAACAAACCCTCATCGCCTTTTGTTTGACAATTATGTGGCGACACATCTGCAGGCATTTCCAACGCTTCAATAACGGATACAAAATTCATCGCAGCCTCCCAAAATGCCTCTTCTTCCACATTCATGTCATCACACCGATCGTCCATCGTGAATCGCGAATGAAAAGCAGCATGGACGATGGATGGACAGGCGAGTAGCCGGTTCCACGAGGCTCTCCGCTTTGAAGTGCTTGCCTCGGGCTGCGGTAGTTTTGCTGTGTTTGGGCATCTATGGCTATTGTAGAGTGGTGCTGGGATGAGGTGGGTGGGTTTCGGGGTAGTGGACTATGGATTTTTTATTGTTTATGAAGGATATTGGGGCTGGGATTTGGGTTTTAGCTATGTAAGGGTGGTTTGTAAGGGTTGGTATGGCGGATTTTTTATTGTTTAGGGTAGGATAGTTTTTGGGTTGATTTAAGAGGTTTGGCAAAATAAGGGTGGTTTTTGGTTAGGGGTGGTTTTTTGGATTTTTTTATTATTTCGGGTAGGATGATATTTGGGTAAGTTTGGGAAAAAATTTTTTAAGGGATGATTTATTTAGGGGTGGGTTTTTGTATTGATTTTTGTTTTACTGTTGGAATTGTCGTATTTTGGGATTTTGGGATTTAAGGGTTGTAAAAGAAGTTAAGGGATGGATATCTGGGACGGATGGCGAATTTGGTCATTAAGGGATCTGTTAGGGAAGGATTTGTATGGTGTCGAATTGTCTGCGTGAAGTTGGGAATAAGTCTGAGGTTTATGAATTCGTCTATTGTCGGGGTGCCTGATATGTTGTGTAGGATGGGGATGGGTGTACCGAGTGGGAGGTTGTTCGCTAATCTGAGGGACTTGTTCTGTATTACCTGAAGGGTGTGTTTGTGTGTGGGGCTGATTAAAGGATACCAAACGGGAGCGGCGTATGTAAGGATGGGTCTGATGTAGGATTTATAAAGGAGTGTGGATGTGTCAGGAGATCCGTTTTTAAGTATAATCGATATTTGACCGAATCTCCGGTATGCCTTTGCTTTCGTCTTGGAGACCTGTTGGGAGAAGGTGAGACCCTTATCGAGTACCAGGCCCAAGTAGGTTAAAGTGGCTGTGACGTACACCGGCATATTACTGACTCTCAGTGTGTGCTCAATGGAAGGGCGTTTTTTTGTAAAATAGGTGTATTGGGTTTTTTGGGGGTTGACTAGGAGTCCCCAATCTCTGTAATAGTCGATTAGGTCGTCCGTCTGGTCCTGTAGGATTCTGTGAAGCAGGTTGTGGTCATGTGAAGTGGTTATTATAGCGGTGTCATCCGCGTATAGCGCAAGGGTAGTTCTGTGATCTTCGGGATCTGGGATGTCGGATGTGTATAGGGTGAATAAAACGGGACCTAGGGACGACCCCTGCGGGACGCCGGATAGGATAGGGGTTGTAGGAGAGCTCTCCTCTTCGACTACTACTCGAAAGGAGCGGTTTGATAAGTAGGCTTGTATTAATTTAATAATACGCGCAGAATATCCCGCGAAATGGAGTTTATATAGTAGTCCAGGATGCCAGACTTTGTCGAAGGCTTTCTCGAGGTCTAGGGAGACAACCCCTGTGAACAGACCTCGATTGTTATTAGTGGTGATGATTTCACAGACTCTGAGGAGCTGTTGGGAAGTGGAGTGGTTTCTCCAATGAAAAGCAGTCCCCCGCATTCTGTTATTTATAGTAAAAATTCCAAAGAGATGATACGCTGCAAATGCCTGATTGGCCATAAAAATATTACCCACGCCCCCTCCTTGGTTTCATAATGCAAATTGTTACTTGCACATAGAAATGTTGGTTTACCTATTATGCATTTAAAACATAGGTATCCTATTTAATATAATCTTAAAAAATTACATATGTTTTATACGTTTTTTTGTGGGGAATCAAACTATGTAAATAGTTAGTTCGTTATTGAGACTATAAATACAGGGTGTCCACCTAGTGCGCGTAAGTCCAATATCTGGGTTAATAAAAGAGATAACTTAATTTTTTTTTCTACAGGGTTGTCTAATATCCCGAGCTGCACAAAATGAAAATATATTTACATATTCAGGGTGTTCAGTTTTTCCTGGACAGGTACCAACTTCATTTTTTTAAATGGAAACCTATATTTTTTATGGCATTATCGAATTCTACGTAAAAAATTAGTGGGACTTTGTGCATAACACTGCTATTGAAATATTGATAGTTTTCGAGATATTTGACTTTTAATTTTTTTTTCTTATGTTTCGTCACTTCTAATAGTTGACATAATTATGGTTGTATGACAGCTAGAAATTATTTTTTTTTCAGAAACTGTAGAGTGAAGATGGCTCTTTCGAAAAACGTATCAAAAGTTGACCTGCGATATACAGGGGGCAACAGAAATCGTGCCAAACCTGATGGTTTAAAATTTAAAAAATCTCGACTTTTTCAAATGGAACACCCTGTGTTTTATGATTTCATTAGATGCCTTTCTGTAGACTCTACAATTTTATAATAGCTTTCCCTATACCTAAGTTGCGTAGTTTTTGCAAAAAACCCACTTTTATGAAAAATACCCGATTTGCGCACGTTCCTTTCTCGGGAAAAACGCAGTGAGCGTCTGTCACGCAATAAAATTTGTGACAATCAGTTTACATGTCATTTCTTCTTTTACTGAATATTCACGTACGAGTTTAGAGTAAGTACTAAGCGTGCATACAATGAACTATTCAAAAGAAGAATTAGTGAAAATGGTTTATGCCTTAGGAGAAGCTCATGGAAATTGTTTGCTAGTAGCACGTATTTACAAAGCAAATAATCCAGATTTACAGAGATTTCCACGTGCTGACTGTTTTGAAATGTGAAAGAAAGATTTGAAAGAACAGCAAATGCGAATTATGAGAAAACTACCAGGAGACATGACGGTAACAATGACAATATTCAGTTTAATGTTGTGGCGTCTGCTGTTGAAAATCCAAATATTAGTGTCAGGAAAATCAGTAATAATCTTGGAGTTTCCAAAAGCTTGACAAACAAGATACTGAAGAAGAATAATTTTCATCCGTATCATATTAAAAACCATCAAGCACTGTTACCTCAAGATCACCTAAACCGCCTGCAATTTTGCCGCTGGGCATTGGATAAAATTCAGGAAAGTCCAAACTTTTTTATGAATGTCTTGTTTACTGACGAATCAACATTTTCAAACACATGCTTACCCAATCGTCGCAACTTTCATCACTACGCTGACAATAATCCAAGATTATTGAGGGTACTAGATAATCAGCATCGTTTCAAAGTGAACGTGTGGGCTGGAATTTGTGGAGAACATATTGTTGGACCGTACTTTTTTGAAGGCAATTTAAATGCCAATGTGTATTTGCATTTTTTGCAAAACGAACTTCCCCTTCTACAGCTACAGAATATGCCCGCTGATTATTTGGTTCAACAATGGTTTCAGCATGATGGTCCCCTCCACATTCCACTTTGGCGGTACTGTGATTATTTTATTGTTGTAGTACTTTTCCTATTATCTATTCATATTTCAGATTAGAGAACACCTAAACCACGTATATCCAAATAAGTGGTTAGGTCGTGGTGGTCCAGTTCCTTGGCCTGCACGTTCGCCTGATTTAAATATTCTGGACGTTTTCTTGTGGAGTTATATCAAGGAGCGAGTATACGAAGTACCACCAACGGATATGCAAGACTTGAAAGAAAAGATCCAAAATGAGTTTCTAACCATAACGCCCGAAATGTTAAGAAATGTTCACATTCATTTTCGTCGTAGATTAATGCTTTGTGTTGAAAACAACGGTGGACATTTTGAGCATTTACTTTAGGTTAGCTTGCTTGTATGAGTATTGCGTATTCTTTTTTCAATACTCTATGTATATTCATCCATTTCACTAATAATTTTTCTAACTACGGTAACACCGTTTGGTTTTCAATATGATACGTATGAAACTTCTTCTTCAATATCTTATTTGTCGAGCTTTTGAAAACTCCAAGATTTCTACTGATTTTCTGATACTAATATTTTTGGATTTTCAACAGCAGAAACCACAACATTAAACTAAATATTATCGTTGTTACTCCCATGTCTCCTGGTAGTTTTCTCATAATTCCCATTTGCTGTTCCTTCAAATCTTTCTTTCACATTTTCAAAACAGTCAGCACGTGGGAATCTCTATAAATACGTGCTGCTAGCAAATAATTCCCATGAACTTCTTCTAAAGCATACGCCAGTTTTGCTAATTCTTAATTACATGTAGAGTAGTGTGGCCACCGTGATTATTACAGTAATTTTTATTTCACGGGAGAATGTTTGCCTCTGGTTGAAACAGATGGCGCCTACGACACTGTTTACAGAAAATACTTTTTGTATTAAAAGGGCGAATGTAGAAAAAAGGAGATAAAAAAAGAAAAAAGAAATATAGACACCAACAAGTAACGAGAGTGTGTTCATTTCGATAGACAATAAATATAGTGCCTAATAGTTTCATGCGCATACATAAAAAACGCATACATAGTTCAAACGCAAATTATAGAATCTTCCTATCCTTACCACCCCCTTCTATCCCCTTCTATTAAGGTGCAGGTGCTACGATATCTAAGTGAAGACCACCGATTAGTGGTAAGTCAATAGAACTTAAAATAATAATAGTTTAGTCAATTATGTATCATCGCAAATACCTACAGTCCGCTTTCATATGATACCAAACATTAATTGGTACCTTCGATCCGGATAGTAATATCATACTTAGTCATAGTTTATTGTACACCTACAGTTTGAGAATACTTTTTTATGACATTTAGAAAAAGTAAGTCATTCTTTGATTATCTAGAGTTTTACATATATTGTATCATTAGAAACACTAATTATTAACATACATAAGATAGCAATAATAGCATTGATAGTAGTTGTTACCTATATCTTTCATTTCACAAATATTTAAGAAGCTTGATATTCTCTTTTTTTTACAAATTTTGTACCTTTTAGTTTATTAAAATGGCGCAGAAAAAACAAAATCAGTTAAATATGTTAAATTCTAAAAAGGAACAGTATTTTACTAGAATTCAAAATTTGTTTGATTTGAGTAGACAGTTAGAGACAGAGGCAAACATAGAAAATTTCCGGGTTAGGTGTGAGTCCTTACAGGAAACCAAAAATTCTCTTTTGAAATGCATAGATGACATAAATACTGTAAGTTATGAGTTAAATGAGGACTATATACCTAATTATCAAGTATTAGAAGCTTTTGATGAACTGTATTGCAATATTATGTTTAAAGCCAAAGGTATTCAGGTTAAACCTGAGTTAAAACTCGCAGATAGCAATAAATTGGAACCTAAAAAAAACCTGCCCAAATTACCACGAGTAGAGTTGCCGACTTTTTCAGGCAGGGTTAAATATTTTATGAAAGTTTTAAAAATCTCATTCATGAAAATCCGGACTTGAATAATAATGATAAAATACGTTATCTATCTGGAAAATTAAGTGGTAAAGCTTTAGTTCTTTGTTCAGGTATACCGCCCGTAGCTGATAATTATGACGTTATTTGGCAAAATTTAATAGACAAATATCAGGATAAACGTTCATTGGCCGACTCATATTTGGACCAAATTATAGAATTTAAACCAATGCATACAGCTTCAGCCAATAGTTTCAATAAAATTTTGGAATTGTTTGATACCTCTGTGAGTGCTCTCAAAAAATTAGGTATTGTTGATTTGTTTGATTACACTGTATCATATTTAGCTTTACAAAAACTAGATTCTGAAACAAGTCATTTATTTGAAAATTTACATAGAGACTCTGCTATGCCGTCTTATGGGGATATTGTTGACTTTGTCAAGGAACAGAGAAAAATTTATTCGCGTCCCCAGAATGCCAGTAAGCAAATTGCAAGTAGCGCCAGTAATAGCAGATTAAAACCATCTCAATCGTTTGTCGTTAATAATAATAATACTTTAAATAAATGTCCGATGTGTAAGGGAAATACACATTTAATTTTCGCTTGTCCTAAATTTCTAGAAATAAGTCCGACAGAACGCCATAAATTTGTTAGGAATAACAATTTATGCATTAACTGTTTAGGTTTTCATAAAGTAATATCGTGTAAGAGTAAAACTAATTGTAAAAGTTGCCATCTTCGACACCACTCTCTTTTACATTTTGGTCAAGCTAGGCCCTCCTTGGGAAATTCAATCCGCGAAGAGAGTATAGATGCGTCCGCAGACACTTCGACTGTACCGACCTTGGCTAATTCAAACACAGAAAACAAGCCGGTGTCGTTTGCCTCGACAAGCGGTGCTACGTTAAATCATATGAATTTTTGTGCGACTTCTGTTAGACCAGTTAATAAATTTAATAAAACTGTATTATTATCTACCGCAATTGTTGATATTATACACCATAACGGTGCGAAATACAGGGCTAGATTTTTATTAGATTCAGCTAGCCAGTCTCATTTTATTACAATTAAATGCTGTAAACGTATGGGGTTACACATGTCAAAATTTCATACTACTGTTCAGGGCATGGGCATAGTATCTTGCTTATCTCAGGGTTCAGTCAATTTAGTAATTAGTTCGCGCTTTGATACTTCCAAGCGGTATCCATTAAACACTTTAGTAGTAGAAAAAATAACTGACAAATTACCGCTTTCTGTAATAGAAATCAATTCTCTTTCTTACCTTAATGATTTACCCTTAGCGGATGACAGTTTTCATATACCTGGCGAAATTGATGGAATTATAGGTGCGGAGTTGTTTCCACACTTATTAAAACAAACTCGTGTTAGTGGCCCGCCACATTTACCAGTAGCTATTGAAACAAGTTTAGGTTATGTTATAATGGGTACAGCTCCTATTATTTCGCATAATAGTACAGAGATTAGCAAAAATTTTTGTGCACTTGTAGATCATTCTTTAGATAATATAGTAAAAAAATTTTAGGAACTTGAAGAAATACCTTCTCAATTTATTTGTGATCCCGATGATATAGACTGTGAACATATTTTCAAATCTACTTATAAACGCGATAGTTCTGGCCGTTACACGGTTACTTTACCTTTTAAAGTTAATCCATCTAATTTAGGTGACTCATATTCAGTGGCACTTAAAAGATATTTTTCATTAGAAAAGAAATTTAAACTAAATAGTGATTATAAATTTAAATACGCTGAAGTCGTTAAAGATTATTTAGCACAGGGGCATATGACCAGAATTGATATTTCAAAGGCGGAGTTGCCCTCGTATTATATTCCTCATCATGGAGTCTTAGAATTAGAAAGTTCAAGCACCCCATTAAGGGTAGTTTTTGATGCGAGCGCAAAAACAGATAGTTCTTATTCGTTAAATGATCTTCTATATAGAGGGCCTAAATTGCAGTTAGACGTGGTGACGATGTTTCTTAATTTCCGCTTAGATGCTGTAGCTTTTACCGCAGATATACGTCAAATGTATAGGCAGATTTTATTGGCCAAGGAACATCGACGTTTCCAACGGTTTTTTTGGAGATTCTCGGAAGATGAACCCATTTCTACTTATGAATTAAATACCGTTTCGTTCGGGATAAAATCATCTCCCTTCCTGGCGCTAAGAACCGTTCGTCAACTCGCCATGGATGAGGAAAAAACTTATCCTTTAGCTTCCAAGATAGCTCTTAGAGATATGTATATGGACGATCTCGTTGTTAGTATTCCAGATATAGCTCAAGCCAGACTATTATATAATCAATTAACAAGTTTATTTAAATCTGGAGGTTTTGATTTAGTCAAGTGGGCCGTTAATTCAAAAATTCTTTTGGATGAAATACCGATAGAAAATCGTGCTTCTAATATAGTAAACTTTGAAACAGATTTCTTAAAGATTTTAGGCGTCCAGTGGCAACCTAGTGCAGACATTTTGTCATTTAAAATAAACCATGAAATACACGAGTGCACTAAAAGAAATATACTCTCAGTAGCTGCTCGATTTTTTGACCCCTTAGGTTTAATAGCACCCGTAATTTTAGTTATAAAATTATTAATTAAAAAATTATGGACATTTCGTATGGACTGGGATGAAACACCCCCAGATAGTTTGAGAAAAGAGTGGGTGAAATTTCAACACGAATTGCCATTCTTAGAAAATTTTCAAATCCCCCGCCATTTAGGGATCTGGGAAAATTCACACGCTATTTTAGTTGGCTTTTGTGATGCTTGCGAGACCTCCTACGGGGTCGTAGTCTATATCAGAGCCAAGTGCAACGGAAAGATTAGTACAAATTTAATATGTGCTAAGTCGAAAGTGTCCCCGTTAAAAACCCTTTCTATTCCTAGACTGGAGCTTTGTGCCGCATATTGATTATCAAAACTTATATCCTTCGTAGTAGATTCCCTTCAGTCACGTCTAGTGTTTCAGAACATATTTGCTCTCTCAGATTCTACAGTAGCTCTTATTTTGATTCATTCAGCCCCGCATAGGTGGAAAATATTTGTAGCCAATCGGGTATCCAAGATTCAAGAATTAGTGCCTTCTTCCCGTTGGTTTCATATACATGGTAAAAATAACATCCCAGATAGTCTTTCTAGAGGACTATCTCCGTCGCATTTTATGGAAAATAGGGAGTGGACCACAGGTCCTTCTTGGTTAAAATTAGAAGAATCATCTTGGCCTATTTCACAATTCACAAAAGATATTTCAACTCCTTCGGAGGAAAAATCCATATCATTAGTCATTGCTAATAACTTACCTCATCCCTTAGTAAGTCTAACGGACCGTTGTTCATCTTGGACTAGATTGCTTAGAAGTATAGTATATACACTTAGATTCATAAAAAAATTACCTCGTAGAAATTTCATATCAGCTTCTGATCTTGAATGTGCAGAATCTGCACTCATCAAGGCTGTTCAGAATATTCATTTCATTCAAGAAATTTCCATAATCAAAAATAAAGGAACGCCAGCTAGTGCGTTTCGCAAACTTCGACCATTTTTACACCAGGGTATTCTTCGAGTAGGTGGTCGTTTAGTAAATTCTCAATTAAGTTTCGATAGTCAGCATCCTATACTTCTACCAAAAAAGGATCGTTTAGTAGACCTCTTGATAGACCATTATCACCATCATAATCTTCACACAGGTCCTAGTTTACTGTTAGCCTTGTTGAGGCAACAGTTTTGGATTCTGTCAGCACGTAATGTAATTAGAAATCGCATTCACAAGTGCAATTTTTGTTTTAAGGCAAGACCTCGTCCGCAATTTCCGTTGATGGGGGATCTCCCACCTTGCAGAGTTCAACAGGCTAAGCCCTTTCTGCACACAGGAGTAGATTATGCAGGACCCCTATATATAGTTCTTAATCACAAACGAGGTGCACGTTCGCAAAAGGCATATATTTGTTTATTTGTGTGCCTTGTCACGAAAGCCTTACATTTAGAGCTAGTATCCGATTTATCTACTGCTAACTTTTTACAGGCTTTTAAACGATTTTTGTCTCGTAGAGGACTCTGCACTGTGATGTATTCCGATTGCGGTACTAATTTTATAGGAGCTAAAGCATCTTTAGACGCAATGTATAACCTAGTAAATTCTAAAATATTTGTAGACTCCATTTCGACGGAATTAGCAACTAGATCGGTCGAATGGAAATTCAATCCTCCCTCAGCTCCCCATTTTGGTGCCTTATGGGAAAGTAATGTAAAATCGGTTAAAACACATTTAACTAAAATAATCGGCAATCAGTTATTATCATATGAGGAAATGAATACATTACTGGTGCAAGTAGAAGCCCTCTTAAATTCTCGTCCGCTATGTGTACTAAGTTCCGATCCTGCAGAACCTATCGCACTTACGCCTGCACATTTTTTGACACTCACCCCTCTTGTTAGATTACCCGCTACTGATTTAACAACCGAAAATATCAATCGCTTAGATAGATATCAACTCATAGATAGAATGGTACAAGATTATTGGAAACGGTGGCACGTGGAATATTTAAATACCTTGCAAGCTAGAGAGCGTTGGAATACTGTTTCTAACCCCATTCAAATTGGAACAATTGTTTTACTGCAGCAACCAAATGCGCCGCCTCTGCATTGGCCATTAGGTCGTATTATAGAAATATTTCCTGGACGAGACGGCATAGTGAGAGTTGTCTCTGTGAAAACCAAAAATGGACTTTTCAAACGGCCTGTAGTAAAGGTCTTTCCTTTACCATCCCAATAGGTTTAAGATTATATAGGTTTAAGTAGTTTAGGGTTTACCTTCGGGTTAGAATTAGTTATTAGTTATTAGTTATAGTCGAAATACAATAATTAGGTATAACATTCTTTTTTCTTCTTCAATTAGATTCTGAAAATCCTTTCAGGGGCGGGGGCATAGTGTGGCCACCGTGATTATTACAGTAATTTTTATTTCACGGGAGAATGTTTGCCTCTGGTTGAAACAGATGGCGCCTACGACACTGTTTACAGAAAATACTTTTTGTATTAAAAGGGCGAATGTAGAAAAAAGGAGATAAAAAAAGAAAAAAGAAATATAGACACCAACAAGTAACGAAAGTGTGTTCATTTCGATAGACAATAAATATAGTGTCTAATAGTTTCATGCGCATACATAAAAAACGCATACATAGTTCAAACGCAAATTATAGAATCTTCCTATCCTTACCACCCCCTTCTATCCCCTTCTATTAAGGTGCAGGTGCTACGATATCTAAGTGAAGACCACCGATTAGTGGTAAGTCAATAGAACTTAAAATAATAATAGTTTACTCAATTATGTATCATCGCAAATACCTACAGTCCGCTTTCATATGATACCAAACATAGAGCTTTTATGATTTTTTACTTTTATTTACAAATAAATGGTAACTTTCCATAAAGACTTGTTTATTAAACTGAAATTATCTAAATTTTTCAGTTATTTTTATTTTAAGAAGTGTAAACTAATACATTTTATAAAAATAAATAGCCTTACAATATTTTTTCCGTCAAAGGAGTGCGCAAATCGGGTATTTTTCATAAAAGTGGGTTTTTTGCAAAAACTACGCAACTTAGGTATAGGGAAAGCTATTATAAAATTGTAGAGTCTACAGAAGGGCATCTAATGAAATCATAAAACACAGGGTGTTCCATTTGAAAAAGTCGAGATTTTTAAAATTTTAAACCATCAGGTTTGGCACGATTTCTGTTGCCCCCTGTAAATCGCAGGTCAACTTTTGATACGTTTTTCGAAAGAGCCATCTTCACTCTACAGTTTCTGAAAAAAAATAATTTCTAGCTGTCATACAACCATAATTATGTCAACTATTAGAAGTGACGAAACATAAGAAAAAAAAGTCAAATATCTCGAAAACTATCAATATTTCAATAGCAGTGTTATGCACAAAGTCCCACTAATTTTTTACGTAGAATTCGATAATGCCATAAAAAATATAGGTTTCCATTTAAAAAAATGAAGTTGGTACCTGTCCAGGAAAAACTGAACACCCTGAATATGTAAATATATTTTCATTTTGTGCAGCTCGGGATATTAGACAACCCTGTAGAAAAAAAAATTAAGTTATCTCTTTTATTAACCCAGATATTGGACTTACGCGCACTAGGTGGACACCCTGTATATTCGTAAATTCCAATATTGTTTTGAAGAAGAGGTCGATTTCAATAAAAAACTTAATTACAAATGATAAATTTTAACTGACGAACTTCAAATTTGAGCATCTGATAATACAGTAAAAATACTAATGGTATGCCAAAAATTATAAACATAACAATAATCGTTTTTTGATAATTAACAAAATACGAAACACATGGCGAACACCCTAACGGTCTTGTTAGAATGCGTCCTGCGAGATCTTTCACTTGGAACGCTGTAATTAGTCCGCCACTTGATTACATCTTAAAAATGGCGTTCTTCTCATTAAGCACTACAGAAAAGTATTGATGTGAAATGTTTATAACAGTATAAAAAAATTTCTATGTACCAAGTAGATATCGATAAAAATATATACGTTTAATAGCAATTAATATAAGCTATTCAATACTTAATGTATATACCTACTTTAGGATTGCCAACTCAAAAGTTTTATAAATCGGGACATTTCATCTGAAAATTCGGGACATACGGGAAAAATTCGGCACTCTTACAATTTTATTGCAAAAATAAAACAAACTAAGTATAAAATATTTTTTACAAAGTGATAGCAAAGCCATTTGGGTTGTCACGTATAGGGAATAGATTTCTTTATTACATGTCAAAACCGCACATGTCTATCTTCTTTGTGTAATTTTTTAAAAAATTTTAAATATTGACAATTTTCCGTCACAATGTAAAAAAATCGTATATACTTTTAAAAAATAGAAATTCGTGTAAAGTAAAGATACTTTTATTATTTTCTCAATACGTTTTGGCATAGGAATCGTTCCCTGACCTTTTTTTGTAATTAAGTGACGATAGAAAATTTTTCTCAAATTTTCCCGTTAAAAAACGAAAAAATGCTAAAATCTGTATGCGACTGTTGTTCGTCGTTGAAAACTTTGTTGTACAGTAAATCGATCGTCCTGATTTCAAAAATATAATTTGTTTTGAAATATCTTTTATCGTTTTCGAATTAACGACCGGAAAAGGACGGTTTTCTGGATTTTACACCCGGATCAATAAAAAATTGCATAAAAAATTTATTTCATCTGATATCGCTATGAATCTACAACCGTTCGACAGAGGAGAAATTTCTCCGTCGAACAGGGAAAACAGCAAGTCGATAGGGCTTATCGTTATTTTTTTGTCGAATTTTAAAAATAGAAAAATTTTTATCCCAATTTTTAAAATATCTCTTATATACCTATAAAATGTACAATTCGTCGAAAGTTTAAAATATTTAGCGATTTTGTCATTATATTTATGGTGAGGAATCGGCCCATATGGTTTTTTTTCAAAAATTAAAACAAAAATTTTTTAACAATTTTAAATCGGCGACCAGGTAAGAGAAATTTGTGAAAAAATTTTTTTTCCTTTATCAGCCCAAAACATTTCGTTTTCTACTAAATCGATGCCGCAGATTCCAAAAATTAAATCAGATTGTACGTATCTCTAACAGAAATCGAGATAAAGGTCAAGTACAAACATTTGGCTTCTTCTTACGCACGATTCCGTAAAAAAATCGTTAAAAAAATAACCCAAAGTGATAGCAAAGCCATTTGGGTTCTCACGTATAGGGAATAGATTTCCTTATGAAATATCGAAACCCGCACATTTGTATCTGTGAGAATTTTAGAATTATCTCGCTAGTAGCAGAGAAAAAGTTAGTGATACTTGTTGCTTCTGTAGTATATATTTGAAATCAAAAATATGTAGACAAAATCAAGCAGAGAAAAAAAAACACAAGTTGCAGTACAGAGTTCATAAACCTAACTAACTTACATTACAACAGGTTGAACAGAGTTGAACATATAAAAACAATAATCGATTTCGGTAGCGCTCGGCCGCCTTCGTGCATGCAGGTGTTACGATACAAGAACAGAATCAAAATATAAACTAAGCAAATACTAAAGGTGACCCTACACTATAGTTCTGAAAAGTTCACAACTTATTTTTCACAACAGTATCTTTTCTGGGCAATTTTTGAAAAATTTTTAAATATTGACAATTTTACCTGATAATGTTAAAAACTCGTATATACCTCTAAAAAATAGAATTTCATGTAAAGTAAATGATTAAGTGGCGATACAAAATTTTTCTCAAATTTTCTCGTTAAAAACCGAAAAAATCTGTATGCGACTGTTGTTCGTCGTGAAAACTGTATTCTATAGTAAATCGATCCTCCTGATTTCAAAAATATCGTTTGTTTTTACATATCTTTTCCCGTTTTCGAATTAACGACCGGAAAAGGACGGTTTTCTGGATTTTACAACCGGATCAATAAAAAATTGCATAAAAAATTTATTTAATCCGATATCTCTATGAATCTACATCCGTTCGACAGAGGACAAATTTCTCCGTCGAACAGTGAAAACAGCAAGTCGATAGGGCTTATCGTTATTTTTTTGTCGAATTTTAAAAATAGAAAAATTTTTATCCCAATTTTTAAAATATCTCTTATATACCTATAAAATGTACAATTCGTCGAAAGTTTAAAATATTTAGCGATTTTGTCATTGTATTTATGGTGAGGAATCGGCCCATATGGTTTTTTTTCAAAAATTAAAACAAAAATTTTTTAACATTTTTAAATCGGCGACCAGTAAGGGAAATTTGTAAAAAAATTGTTTTTCCTTTATCGGCCCAAAAGATTTCGTTTATATTAAATCGATGCCGCAGGTTCCAAAAATGCGATCAGATTTTACCTATGTCTAATAGAAATCGAGATAAAGGTCAAGGAGGAGCATTTATTTGGCTTCTTCTTGCGCACGTTTTCGTAAAAAAATCGTTAAAAAAATAACCCGAAGTGATAGCGAAGCCATTTCGGTTCTCCCGTATAGTTAATAGATTTCTTTATCACACGTCGAAAATCGCACATTTCTATCTTTGCGTAATTTTTTAAAAATTTTTAAATATTGACAATTTTAATTGATAATCTTACAAACTCCTATATCTACCTCTAAAAAATAAAAGTTCGCCTAAACTAAGGATAATTTTACTCTTTTCTTCGTACGAGACGATGCCCCGACCCTTGTCGGACGGAAGAACCCGCGAAACCGCCCCTGCGAGGTCCCCAGACCCCGGGGGGGCTGGGGGGATTATCGAAAACACGGGCCACGCACAAAATCGACCGTAACTCGTAAACGAAAACAGATATCGAAAAAACGTCAAGAATAAAGATGGAAAGGTTCGAGGAGGCGCGTCCGACGGCGGGTCGCAAATCGGCACGAATTGCTCCCGAAAATTTTACTCCCCTTAATCGGGGGAAATCCGGAATCGGTTTCGGCACGTCGAATAACCCCCCAAACCAAAATTTCGATCCCCCCGGAAGTCCGGCGGCCGAGATATGCCGCCATTACCGGTCGAACGGAAAATCGGCCGTAGCTCCGAAACGGCCGGACGTATCGCGAAAACGTCAAGAGTAAACGTCGATCCGTTCGACTAGCTCTATCCGAGGGCGCCCTCTTTTCGATCGTAGGTCGAACTAAAAATTTTCACTCCCCCCCCTTGGGGAAAATTGGGGGTTTTTCGACGGAGAAGCGTCGGGGGGACCGAAATATGCGCCCCCCCACCATCGCCGATTTCGTACCTATAGCCGTTCGCTACTTAGCGAACCCGAACACTTGGCGAAATTTCGTCGACGGGAATGTGTTCCTCAGGTCCCCCCGACCCGAATCCGCCCTCGGTTCCCTCCTCCGCCTCGTAAAAGTACGGGGGGGGGCGTTGGAGCGAAAAGGGGGTGGTGCCTGAAATTTTCGACGGCGCCCGGGCGACGCTTTTTCGAGCCGGACGCGTCGTTGGAGGTCCCCGGACGCGTCGCACGCGTTTTTCGATTTCGCCCCCCCCCCTTTCGGTGGGGGGGGGGCCGACAATGCCGCCCCGAAAGACGCCCGCCCACCGAAGCTCGAGTCTCTAGCACCGACGGTGCGGTTTTTTGGTCCCGCGGAGGAAGGGGGGTCGGGGGGGGACGCGCGTAGTTTCGTCGCGACCTACACGCGCCTCCCCACCCGGATCCGGGCTCGGTCGGGGGGCGGCGGGCGGCTCTGCCGCCCTCGATTTAGGGGGGGTAGCTTTCGTTCGGCTACGCTCCGCGTCGTTGTCGCGCGATCAGCCCCGGAAGTTCATGCTCACGTTCGTCCTTAATGGGTATAACAAGTGGTGCGACGGCCCTACGCGCCTACCTCCCCACTTGCAGTCCGAGACGCCTATAGTGAATGTGGTGAATTTAGTTGAGGTAAATTTTTTGAATGTGGTGATGAGTGAATGGGTATAAGTTGAGTCGACTGTTTGAAAGTTGTAATTTGTAGGTGGGAAGGTAGTGGGAAGTGTGGGAAAATGTGTCGTTTCGCCTATTTGCCTCAGTTCAAGGTGTTTTTGAAAGTGGTGAAAAGGTCAATTGTGTCTAGGTAATGAAATGCGTATGTTGAGAGAGGTGTTTGTGAACGTTGTGAAATCAGAAAGCGCACTGTTTGAAAGTGGGGAAATTTGTTTATTGGAGGCGGATGATGGAAACAGGGCAAATTTTGGAAATGAAAATAAAGAAAAATACAAATTTAAGCTTATCGGGAAGTGAGAGTATGTAAAGTGAAAGTGGCGAAAATATTTGAGAGAATATTTTTGAATGTGATGATTTTTAAGAATGTCGGAAGCGATACGACTGTTTGAAAATTGTTAATTTTTTTGTAGAGCGTATCGGGATGTGGGGGAAATGTGAGTTTTGTTGCTTATTGGTCTCAGTTTAAGATGTTTTTGAAAGTAGTGAAAAGATCAATTATGTCTAGGTAACGAAATGCGTATGGTAAGAGGGGTGTTTGTGAACATTGTGAAATCAGAAAACGCACTGTTTGAAAGTGGGGAAGTTTATTGAAGGTGGATGATGGAAACAGAGAAAATTTTAGAAATGAAAATAAAGAAAAATACAAATTTAAGCTTGTCGGGAAGTGAGAATGTGTAAAATAAAAGGACGAAAATATTTGAGAGAATATTTTTTGAATGTGGTGATTTTTAAGAACATTAGAAGCGATATGACTGTTTGAAAATTGTAAATTATTTATAGGAGCGTATCTGAATGTGGGGAAAATGTGAGTATTTTCGTGAATTAATATTAGGTTGAGGTGGTTTTGAAAGTAGAAAATATATTATGTATGTAAAGAATATAAAATAAGAGAAAGGTCTATTTGAAAATGAAAAGTCTTATAAGACGCGGATGATGAGAAGGGGGAAATTTTTTTAAATAAAAATAGAGAAAAATTGTATTATAATAGTTGTGAAGATAAGGAGAAAAAAAGAGGCTGGTGGTTTTATAGAATGATTGGAATTAGTTATGGATAAATCAAGGTATAATAAAATTAATTTATCGTAAGTATATTTGAAAAGCTGTTTATATATAGAAAATAATGTATATTATATATATATATATATATATAAAAAATTAATAATGGTAACTTTAATTATTATTGTTTTTAAATATATTTTATAATAAAATTAATGAAAAATTCAATGAAGTGTGAAATTACAAAATATTGAATATGTGGGTGAATTACATTAACGAATTTCTTAATTTTAAAATAATTAGTAGCTCTGAAAAGAGCTGTTTTTTGTTACACATTACATGAAAATATTTTGATAATGGAAAAATAATAAAAGAGCTAAAAATGTTTTTTTATTAAATGCTGGTGAAATACATAAATGTATTATCCCTTTCTTCTATTGGAAATAGAAGAAAGAAATGGTTCTTCTAATTCTAGAGCGTCCGGTCGATGAATCGCAAGTACATCTTCTATTTCTAACATTTGTTCATGCATAAATAATGCAAATTCTTCTTCAATTAGATCATTTAAAAGAATCTGGTTAACATCCTGAAGCATTGGTGGACTATCTTCATTAGATTCCTCTATATCGTTAGGTACGGGTATATTATTAGAGTTATTTCTCGATTGATTCGATCCTCCCGCCGCCTCATCTAATAGAGCACTTAGGGATATATCATTAGAAATACTTTCCGATTCATTTGGTCCTCCCGCCGCCTTGTCTAATAGAACATTTTCCGCAGTAGGAGGAGATTGTGACAACTCCTGCATTATTGAATATATTTCTGCTAGTGTTTCCACATCCATATACTCCTATTCTTCGTCACTCATAGTGTAATTCAAAATACAAAAATGAATTCTAGTGTTGTAATGAGCAGCAAAGTAATGAAAAGCACTCCCCCTGCGTTTTGCCATTTATAATAAACAATTAAAACAATAGAAAATCTACATATGTTTAATTGGTTTTAAAAAAATAAACCACGCCCCTTACTTGATTTTTTCTTATTTGAAAGTGCAAGGGGTTACGTTATCGACCGAAAAAAAAAATTCTGTGTTATATATTTCAATAAAAATATGTACGTTCGAAAGTTATTTATGTAGGCTATCGAAAAATGTAGATAGTTTGTTGTTTTATATATTAATAAATATAAAAATTGTAATGTAAAATAGAGAAGTGGGTGTAATGTCAACATTTTTGAACTGTAAAACCTAAAAGAATAAGTTAAATGTGGATCAATGAATGTAAAAGTGTTGGGGGATGTATAGTTAATACTACATTTGTATTTGGAATTTGTGCGCTATGGCTGCCGCGAAGAGTAATACTGTTAGTAGTTCTCTGTGTAAAAGATGTAAAGTGAAGCCGGTAAATGGTGTAAAATGTTTAAAATGTGGAAGCAGCTTTCACTTGAGTTGTGCAAAGTTGTTGAACAATAAAATTATCAATGACCAGTCTGTAATATGTTGTGATATTGTGCAGGACAGTGACAACGCCTTTTTTGACGCCATGAGTGAGGTTGCGGGGTCTGATAAGAAGATTGATTTTCGTGTTTTTGAGTACATTATAAAACAGAAAGATATTATTATCCATGAGTTAACGGAAAAAGTGGAGTTGTTAAAAAGTAACATAGATCTGTTAAATAAAGGTAACAACCAGCAGGGTATTCAAAGTAATGCAAAAAATGATTCCAAGAAAAAAACAAGTCAAAACATAGATAGTGTGGTTGGGCCCAGCGTGAATAAAAACTCTAAACACAATATCATGAAAAACAGTAAACAAAAAATTGGAGAATCCACTTCTGGAAAAAGTGGTAAACAGGAGGGCATTGACACGCGACTTGGTAAAGAATGTCAAATAACAGGACAAGAAGTATCTGCCGCAATATTGAATGCTGAAAGTAATCTTATCATGAATGAATGTATCAACCTGGGCACTGATAAAGAGGACAATATTTCCAGCCGGGAGAAATGGACAACCGTCGATAAAAGACAAAAAAAGAAACGGATGCCAGCTGTGGTTGGCAAGAATAAAGATTCTACCATAGTGAAGGGCGTACCTAGACTGATGGAACTTCATGTTTACAGGGTGGAACCGAAAACTACTTGTGAAGAATTAATAAATATGCTCAGTCCCCACTTGAAGCAAATTTACTGCGAGGCCCTGGTGCCAAAACATCCCGATCTTTACACATCGTTTAAGGTATCCGTGTTGGAGGAAGATTTCGCCACAGCAATGAATCCAGATCTAAAAAAGGTCCTAAATAGTTCCAGGTCCTAAATAGTTTGGACCTTTACTTACTATACTCAATTTTGTGAAGGCTGCCCTTATCTCACTTTTGTACCTTGTATTAAAATTATGAACATCACTATTTAAAAGAAACTTATTCTTGTTTTTAAAAATATAAACACACATCTTAAAAACAAAAAGCGACGTCAATGTTAAAATTTTATACATACTAAAAACAGGTCTACATGACTGTAGCCTGGCAACACCTGCAATGCAACGTATTATACGTTTTTGTAATATGAAGACCGATTCGGAATAGGCAGAATAACCCCAAAAGCAAACCCCGTATCGCAATCGACTCTCTATATGAGCGTAATACAAATTAATCAGTTGATGTTCGGACAACACATCTTGATATTACAAAAACGTATAATACGTTGCATTGCAGGTGTTGCCAGGCTACAGTCATGTAGATCTGTTTTTAGTATGTATAAAATTTTAACATTGACGTCGCTTTTTGTTTTTGAGATGTGTGTTTATATTTTTAAAAACAAGAATAAGTTTCTTTTAAATAGTGATGTTCATAATTTTAATACAAGGTACAAAAGTGAGATAAGGGCAGCCTTCACAAAATTGAGTATAGTAAGTAAAGGTCCAAACTATTTAGGACCTGGAACTATTTAGGACCTTTTTTAGATCTGGATTCATTGCTGTGGCGAAATCTTCCTCCAACACGGATACCTTAAACGATGTGTAAAGATCGGGATGTTTTGGCACCAGGGCCTCGCAGTAAATTTGCTTCAAGTGGGGACTGAGCATATTTATTAATTCTTCACAAGTAGTTTTCGGTTCCACCCTGTAAACATGAAGTTCCATCAGTCTAGGTACGCCCTTCACTATGGTAGAATCTTTATTCTTGCCAACCACAGCTGGCATCCGTTTCTTTTTTTGTCTTTTATCGACGGTTGTCCATTTCTCCCGGCTGGAAATATTGTCCTCTTTATCAGTGCCCAGGTTGATACATTCATTCATGATAAGATTACTTTCAGCATTCAATATTGCGGCAGATACTTCTTGTCCTGTTATTTGACATTCTTTACCAAGTCGCGTGTCAATGCCCTCCTGTTTACCACTTTTTCCAGAAGTGGATTCTCCAATTTTTTGTTTACTGTTTTTCATGATATTGTGTTTAGAGTTTTTATTCACGCTGGGCCCAACCACACTATCTATGTTTTGACTTGTTTTTTTCTTGGAATCATTTTTTGCATTACTTTGAATACCCTGCTGGTTGTTACCTTTATTTAACAGATCTATGTTACTTTTTAACAACTCCACTTTTTCCGTTAACTCATGGATAATAATATCTTTCTGTTTTATAATGTACTCAAAAACACGAAAATCAATCTTCTTATCAGACCCCGCAACCTCACTCATGGCGTCAAAAAAGGCGTTGTCACTGTCCTGCACAATATCACAACATATTACAGACTGGTCATTGATAATTTTATTGTTCAACAACTTTGCACAACTCAAGTGAAAGCTGCTTCCACATTTTAAACATTTTACACCATTTACCGGCTTCACTTTACATCTTTTACACAGAGAACTACTAACAGTATTACTCTTCGCGGCAGTCATAGCGCACAAATTCCAAATACAAATGTAGTATTAACTATACATCCCCCAACACTTTTACATTCATTGATCCACATTTAACTTATTCTTTTAGGTTTTACAGTTCAAAAATGTTGACATTACACCCACTTCTCTATTTTACATTACAATTTTTATATTTATTAATATATAAAACAACAAACTATCTACATTTTTCGATAGCCTACATAAATAACTTTCGAACGTACATATTTTTATTGAAATATATAACACAGAATTTTTTTTTTCGGTCGATAACGTAACCCCTTGCACTATCAAATAAGAAAAAATCAAGTAAGGGGCGTGGTTTATTTTTTTAAAACCAGTTAAACATATGTAGATTTTCTATTGTTTTAATTGTTTATTATAAATGGCAAAACGCAGGGGGAGTGCTTTTCATTACTTTGCTGCTCATTACAACACTAGAATTCATTTTTGTATTTTGAATTACACTATGAGTGACGAAGAATAGGGGTATATGGATGTGGAAACACTAGCAGAAATATATTCAATAATGCAGGAGTTGTCACAATCTCCTCCTACTGCGGAAAATGTTCTATTAGACAAGGCGGCGGGAGGACCAAATGAATCGGAAAGTATTTCTAATGATATATCCGTAAGTGCTCTATTAGATGAGGCGGCGGGAGGATCGAATCAATCGAGAAATAACTCTAATAATATACCCGTACCTAACGATATAGAGGAATCTAATGAAGATAGTCCACCAATGCTTCAGGATGTTAACCAGATTCTTTTAAATGATCTAATTGAAGAAGAATTTGCATTATTTATGCATGAACAAATGTTAGAAATAGAAGATGTACTTGCGATTCATCGACCGGACGCTCTAGAATTAGAAGAACCATTTCTTTCTTCTATTTCCAATAGAAGAAAGGGATAATACATTTATGTATTTCACCAGCATGTCACAGTCTCCGGATATTCCCGGGCACCAGGAATTTTCCTTCGACTCATTATTACCCCAGGTAGGTGTACCTCCCTTAGAGCCGTGTGTTACCCCCACTCCTTCTGGGAATACCACGCCAAGTGAGCTAGCTACTCCCCACCATACTCCATCTCGACTTATCACTTCTTCTAATATTCACGAACCTGGAAATGAGATAGTATCGATTTCCAGTGTCAAAACTCCTTTATCAATATCAAGTAAGAGTATTCCCATAGGGGATATTCTACCGGGATATCGGACAATCATGGAGCCCAACGATTACTCGAATCCAATTGTCATAGAACCCGGAGTAGTCACTTTGGCTCCCCCAGCAGTCTCTGCTCGCTCCCCCCGACTAGCCGGCATCGTCGGTACTGATGAGAACGAAACTGGGATGGGCGGAGATAACCGAAGGCGACGACATGCTATCTTCGCCTTTCGTTTGCCTCGCTGGTAGCGTCGACTGGTGAGTTGGCTAAACGTACCCCCAGGTCAAACGGTACCTCTTCATAACGCGGCGTAGCCATTGTCCTGGACGGACCAAGGGCAACCCCTGTCAAGTCTACCCGTCCGGTGTTAGCCTCACCGGACATGACTCGGACGGTGGCGATGTCCTCTTGAGAGGTATGTGATAATACTGGGGATAATGTCTCCGTGGTAGCTGGAGATTCTGGTCGAGGTAAGTCTTGTATAGGTGAAAGTGCTGCAGCGTCGCGACGTGGCACGTCGTCAATAAGCATGGTAAGTATGATACTTGGGATTCCTGGAAGAATTTGGGCGTGGACGGTGAACGAATTTACTTTTCGAAAAAATTACCTTTTTTCGTGGCGTGCAGCTTATTTTGCTTCCTTGCAAAATTTGGACATGAATGGTAAGTATTCGTTTAAAACCTCGCAATTCTTTATTCAATAGGGGACTCGTGGCCACACTTGTTTCTTTTGCCAAGTATGCCGAGGAAAAGGAAAGAATAGGTACACACAAATATCGACAACAATGTTCACTAGGTATGACCCTGGCTGTAAAATAAAATCCCTGGCTGACAGTTTTTGCAATATTCCCAAAGTTATGACACTTTTATTTAAGCATGAAAGTTCAGAGTTAGTTTTACTATGAATTAAACTTATAGATTTAAAAGTTATTGTTTAGCAAAGTTTTATTTAGCACTAATGAATGTTAAAGTGATTTTCTCAAAGCTTAAACAACGATTCGTTTCCCAGAGGTGAGTAAGAAAAGTTCGCCACTTACCGGGTCGGTGTCTTGAATGTTGCACTTACTGAAGTTAAATATTAAGTTAGTTTTTTAGTATCTTTTAAGTAAGACTCAAAGGTAAGTATCTTTATTGTTTAGGAACTAGGACTACCATATATTATTGTACGATGTTTCTTTATTGTTTCAGGGCTGATGCGGTGATATTAAACGACAATTCTTATTAATTATGGCATGTATTTCTGCTATGATGTTAGCAGTCCTAGTCAAGGGATTTGGAAGTGACAGGTATGTATGCACACTATAATTTTACACTGGTATATTAACGAAATGTTTACACGTAGTTTGTTGATAACTATACTAGTTATTTATTAGAACGATTCACACTTAGAGAAACTGAGTTTCTAACTTTCTGACTGAGATTTTAACAATATCTGAGATTTTGAGATAATCTGAAATATGAGATAACGAATTTTGTGATCTGAGATAAGCTCTGAAGGTGATTTTTCAATATCTAAGTTACATCTGAGATATCATCAACACTTGAGATCTGAGAGAAAAAAATCGATATTATCTGAGATCTGCGAGAAAAATCGATCCAAAAGCAGAAAATTTTCCCCTTTTATACACAGCAAGCGAAACATGCCGTCATGTTTCTGGCTCCCCATTGGTGCTTTGCCTTGTAATCATAGGCTCCACCTATAATTTCTAAAATTTTACAGTTTAATGATTTTTGCAAATGTTTTGATTCCAATAGTTAGATTTAGGTAATGTATGATTATTAATAATGATATTTGATTAAATTCATTGATTTTAAGGCATTTTTAATGCAAAATCGGTGACATTCCCCCCCTTAAAGAAAAATAGTAATATGCAATTTCCTATTTTTTGCTAAATGTGAATCTTCTTACAAGATTGTCACTTAAGGTGATAACTTAATTATTCATTAACAACATGATTATCTTATAGTTACGACAATTTTCGCGTGGCTTCTTCTTCTTTCTTCCTCCACGTCTTCTTCCCTAGCTCTGGCCTCTATGGAAATAATCCCACCACTGGGATTCCCATGGGTCGTGGATATGACTCACCAAGGTCATAATCATTATCTGGTAGGTCCTCCATAGTTACCATTGGTTGTGCAAATTTGTGCAAAGGCATTTTGGAAATTATTGGTTACGTAATCGTCTTCCCCATTGGATTCCTCATCTGAATCGAAACTGATTAGGTCCTCAGGCTGGGATTTACGGGACGTCCCTGAGGGACCTGGTTGTGGTTCATCTTGGATAGGCTTTTTTGATTCAGTATTCCTCATTTGGTACTGAGGAAACGATTCCATTCGTTCCCTTATTGGTATAGTGGATGGGTCAAGGTCACTGGTCCTTGGTTCATCCTGGATATCTGGATCTGGATCTGGTTCTGGATCTGGATCTGGATCTGGTTCTGGATCTGGATCTGGTTCTGGATCTGGTTCTGGTCTATACATGGGATCCATTTCCAGCATTTCGAATGGGCCATCAGAAGGAACAGGTCGCAAGTCATCCACATGGACCTTGGTTGGGCCGTCCTCTCTGGTTATCTCATAGATCCCATTGCCTAACACTGCAGTTACTGGGTATGGTCCTGTCCATACTGGTCCGAAGATGGATTTGGAACCTGAAAAATTTCTCACAAGTATTTGTTCTCCAATATTAAAATGAATAGGGGCATTGTTTAGTTGGGGGAAAATAGTTCGCGTAAACACTGTTTGTCTTTGTTTTAGTCTTTTTACCCACTTTTCGCGCACTTCCCGATCATTATTAATTTGTCTCTGAACCTCTGGGTGCTTCCATTCTCCGGCGCGCACTAACGGAGCTCCAAGTAATGCCTCACCAGGGGTCATACCTATTGCCGTATTGGTTCTAATTCGTAAAGTTAGAAGTATTTGATCTATTTCTTTGTCCCATCGATTTTCAGGTTTATTGAGACAGTGTACTCTTAGTAATTTCTTGATTTCTTGATTTTTCCTTTCCACAGGATTTGATCTTTGATGATAAATGGGTGTTGTGTAATGTTCAATATAGTTTTTATCGTGGAATCGGATCCAAGTGGCACTCGTGAAAACTTTACCATTATCCGTAATAGTTTGTTCTGGGTATCCCCATCGCTTGCATAATTGATCAAGGAATTGAACTATTAAGGTAGCATTTGCTTCAGGTACAGCTTGTGCTTCGATCCATTTTGTACATAAATCCGTAGCCACTAATAAAAATCTATTATTGTTTTTGGTTTTTGGATATGGACCCATAATGTCTATGCTTATTGCCTGCCACGGTTTCTTCGGTGGATGAGGTCTTAGAGGTGCTTTCTGCTGTAGGGCACCTCCCCTCTTGGTTGACGCACACACTATACAGTTCCGTACATGAGTTTTAATTTGCTTCCTCATAGCTGGCCAGTAATATAACTGAGAAATTGAATTTAAGGTTTCATCTCGCCCCGGATGACCAGCTGTAGGTGCATCATGATACTGGTGTATTACCCTTGGCCAAAAATTCAACGGAACTACCAAAGCCTTTTTGTGGTTAGCGGTGTACCATATTAAATTGTCTTCTACCGTATATTGTTCCTTTAATGTTTTCTGCCAAGCGTGGCGAACGGGTTCTTCCCCTGTTTGTAATTTATGCCATCTTACTCGGGTAGCTTGGTATTCTATACTCTCTTGTTGTGCCTTCACTATTTGGTCATATAACGGTATTTCGGGTTGATTTACTTTCATTTGTTGTAACGTCATTTTGATGGGTTTAACAAAGGCATTAGGCACTCTTCTTTGTTGTCTCGGGTTTCTCTTGTTTGTTCGTTGCCTTGCATGATTCAGCGCAAATACTGGATTTTCTTGCTGATGGTTAACAGGTGCAGTTTCTGGTTGATACCTTGATTTGGATGACGTAGGATCTTTGGGTTTTATTGTATGTTGTGCCAAATTGGTAGTAGGTTGCGTCAGTTCCTCGTGAAATACCTCCGGGTAATTATTAATGAGTGCTTCATATCGGTCCTTGAACTCGGGGTTGACATTGGCTTCTTCCAAGATCACTGGTTCCTGGTTAAGATGTCGAACAATCGCTGGCTTCCAGTAGGCGATTCCTCGTTCTTGGTTTCCAAAATAAACACACCCATATTTTATATCCACCGTGGCATTTTCTGTCCTGAGCCATTCCATACCCAAGATTAGGTCTTCTTCCATATTTGGCAAAATATATGCTTTAATATTTGTTGGTTGTTGACCACTTTTCATATTTAATAGGACTGGACCAATAGCTTCGATGGTGTCTCCATTCGCTAAACTCACTGTATATTGATTGCTGTTACTTGGTGGTTCATAAATATTCTCATTTATAAACGTATGAGTTGCTCCAGTATCTATTAGTGCAGTGATCTGTCTGTTTTCATAGGTCATCATAATCCTAGGTAAATCCATATTTTTTAAGGGAAGATGAACTGTATGCATGTTCATTGTAATGTTCTGGACCGCGACATCTAGTCCCTCGCTGCCACGGTCCGGGATGCGTTTCCCGCCGGCGGTACAGTCAGAGCTGGTAGAGATGTTGGTCCTTGTCTGGTTCTAGGTTCGGTATTCGGTCTGTCTGGACATTCCCTGTTGAAGTGATTTCCTCTGCAGAAACGACATGGGTACGGAGGGTTAGGTTGCTCCCTTCTTGAATCCGGTAATGCTCTACGCGGTTCCATATTTCTTGGTTCCCCATTATTATTTCGGCCAAGTTGTATTTCCTTCAGGTCTGCCTCTATACCTGTAACTAACTGTATTAACTGTTCCATAGAATATATTTGTACCCCTCGCAAGTTTATTCTTATTTGCGGAGACAATAACTGCCGAATTTGTTGAATAATTATGTTTTCTTCTAATTCCGGTATCAGTCTTTTAAACAAAGCCATTTTCCTTGAAATAAAAATTGCTGCCTCTGTTTTGCCTTGTAGTTGACCATATAGTTGGGCCTGCAATCTACTTCTAATATCTTCGTTGTCGAAACGATCCAACAGTCGTTGTTTAAATTCCCTGAATGTTAAATTCATATGTGCATAATTATTGAACCATCTCGCAGCATCCCCTCGTAACTGATCTGCTGCTATTCTTGTCCACTCTTCTATCTGTATTTTGTCCTTCTCGCACATTCGTTGAATTGTGGTTAGAAAGATTTCCGGGTTTTCCCAATCCGTACCTTCATACTTGGGTAAAATAGGACGTACCATCCTGTATGCTGGTCTAAGTACTTCTGTTAATTCGCTGAATATCTTTTCCATCATATTTGATAATTTATTTTCTGTCAATTCCTTGGATTCTGTTGGGCGCCACTGGGTCCTTGTTTTTTCCCGTAAACCCAGTACGGGAGTTGGGTCTGACTTCTCGTCATTATTGCACATCAAGCAATGCTGTTTTGTTGTATTGGTGGCTATTGTACGATATACATTATCGTCATTTACCATTAATCTTGTTCTTGCTTCGTGCATTGTATTTTCTAGTAAACTTTGTGCCCCAGGTTGTGGTTCGTTATTTTCTTGATAAAATATTTCATTTGTGTTTCGAGCCCCACGTTGTTGGTCGCCATATCTTCGCCTTTCGTTTGCCTCGCTGGTAGCGTCGACTGGTGAGTTGGCTAAACGTACCCCCAGGTCAAACGGTACGTCTTCATAACGCGGCGTAGCCATTGTCCTGGACGGACCAAGTGCAACCCCTGTCAAGTCTACCCGTCCGGTGTTAGCCTCACCGGACATGACTCGGACGGTGGCGATGTCCTCTTGAGAGGTATGTGATAATACTGAGGATAATGTCTCCGTGGTAGCTGGAGATTCTGGTCGAGGTAAGTCTTGTATAGGTGAAAGTGCTGAAGCGTCACGACGTGGCACGTCGTCAATAAGCATGGTAAGTATGATACTTGGGATTCCTGGAAAAATCGGGCGTGGACGGTAAGCGATTTGTTGTTTTGAAATCTACCTGAATGTACCTTATCGTGACTTTTGTTATCCTGGAAGAATTTGGGCGTGGACGGTGAACGAATTTACTTTTCGAAAAAATTACCTTTTTTCGTGGCGTGCAGCTTATTTTGCTTTCTTGCAAAATTTGGACATGAATGGTAAGTATTCGTTTAAAACCTCGCAATTCTTTATTCAATAGGGGACTCGTGGCCACACTTGTTTCTTTTGCCAAGTATGCCGAGGAAAAGGAAAGAATAGGTACACACAAATATCGACAACAATGTTCACTAGGTATGACCCTGGCTATAAAATAAAATCCCTGGCTGACAGTTTTTGCAATATTCCCAAAGTTATAACACTTTTATTTAAGCATGAAAGTTCAGAGTTAGTTTTACTATGAATTAAACTTATAGATTTTATAGAAAAGTTATTGTTTAGCAAAGTTTTATTTAGCACTAATGAATGTTAAAGTGATTTTCTCAAAGTTTAAACAACGATTCGCTTCCCAGAGGTGAGTAAGAAAAGTTCGGCACTTACCGGATCGGTGTCTTGAATGTTGCACTTACTGAAGTTAAATATTAAGTTAGTTTTTTAGTATCTTTTAAGTGAGACTCAAAGGTAAGTATCTTTATTGTTTAGGAACTAGGACTACCATATATTATTGTACGATGTTTCTTTATTGTTTCAGGGCTGATGCGGTGATATTAAACGACAATTCTTATTAATTATGGCATGTGTTTCTGCTATTATGTTAGCAGTCCTAGTCAAGGAATTTGGAAGTGACAGATATGTATGCACACTATAATTTTACACTGGTATATTAACGAAATGTTTACACGTAGTTTGTTGATAACTATACTAGTTATTTATTAGAACGATTCACACTTAGAGAAACTGGGTTTCTAACTTTCTGACTGAGATTTAACAATATCTGAGATTTTGAGATAATCTGAAATATGAAATATGAATTTTTTGATCTGAGATAAGCTCTGAAGGTGATTTTTGCAATATCTAAGTTACATCTGAGATATCATCAACACTTGAGATCTGAGAGAAAAAATCGATATTATCTGAGATCTACGATCGATCTGAGAGAGATGATTCGATCCAAAAGCAGAAAATTTTCCCCTTTTATACACAGCAAGCGAAACATGCAGTCATGTTTCTGGCTCCCCATTGGTGCTTTGCCTTGTAATCATAGGCTCCACCTATAATTTCTAAAATTTTACAGTTTAATGATTTTTGCAATTGTTTTGATTCCAATAGTTAGATTTAGGTAATGTATGATTAATAATAGTTCCGATCGAGCATCCGAAGTGGTAACACGTAGGTAACGAGCGAAACAAACGAGATAGTGTAGTGAGTGCACAGTGAAGTGGAAGCCCCACAGGATTCGACTAGGGATAGGAGAATTCAACAACATGCCTTCTTCAAGGCAAAGTAGCAGTTCCGGCAGCGATGCCGAAAAGGCGAGGACGAAAGCGCTCATAGACGAGCAGCGGAAACACGACGCGGCCACAATCCAACTGCGCAGAGAGTTCGCGCAAAACCTGCAAAGGCAGCTGGCCACGCGCCCAAAGGTCGATGAGTCGATATACGACGACTACGAGGACAGCGACGACGAAGATGACTTGAGCATCGATAGCACCACGGGAGTGGTAAAGACCCCTGCGAGGATAAGCAGCAAAGAGCCAACGGAGATTGATAAGCTGAGAGACGAAAATATAATGCTGAAAGAAGCAGTGATGGGCCTGCAGAAAGAATTGGAAGAAAACGTAAAAGAAAATCAAGACCTGTGCAAGGGATTCGACGAGGAACTTGCCAGGCTAAACAAGAAATGGGAAGAAAGACTAGCAGCAGTGGAAGAAAAATTGAGGACCCAAAATATCGAGGCAATGGAGACGGAGGCTCCGGCGCCAACCACCGACACACCGGCGGCGGCTTCCACCTCCTCCTCGGCCCCCGAGGAGGATTGGCAAGTCGTGGGCCCTAAGGTAAGAAAGACCGCTAAAAGACCTCTTTCTTCTTCTGTTTCAGTCTCCGACTCCGACAGGCCAAGGAGTCAACCGAAAAGGAAGCAGACCGCCCCCGCCAACACAAAGGCCACCCCCGCCACCACACAGGCTACTCCTGCCGCCGCCGCCAAAACCAGGATACCACCGGTGATCCTCCGAGAAGCCGGGAGCTGGACCAGGGTCTCGAAAGAGATCCAAGCCAGACAGATCCGCTACATCAAGGCGAAGCTAACGAGCGACGGGGTGGCAGTAACTCCGGAGACGGCCAATGACCACCGGAAGCTGACCGCCTACCTCCGTGATACCAACCAAGGGTATCACACATTCACCTTGGCGGAGGAGAGAAACCAGAGGGTGGTTCTAAGAGGACTGCCCATAGAAGTCCCTCTGACAGACATAGAGGAGGACCAGAAAGCCCAGGGGTATAATCCTATATCCCTCAGCAGGATGGTCTCCAGGCGAACAAAGAAAGAGATGCCCCTGGTACTGGTCCAAGTACCAACGACGGAGACAGGCATCCTGAACATCAGGAGATGTTGTTACCTGGTGGTAAGAGCAGAGGCCCAGAGAAGACCCACTGGAGCGACGCAGTGCCACCGCTGCCAGCGTTTCGGCCACGGGCAGTCCAACTGCACGGCGGCCCCGAAGTGCGTGAAGTGCGGCCAAGACCACCCCACAACCACGTGTGCGAAGACCAGGGAGGAGCCGGCAAAGTGCGCCAACTGCGGAGGGGACCACCCGGCCAGCTATAGGGGATGTCCGAGATTCCCCAAGCCCAAAAGCCAGAAGACCTTTGCCGAGGCGGCAAAGGCAAAGACGGCGGCAACCCCGCCGCCAACACCAATGCAGGGCCTGGACTTTGCGAAGATGACCAAGATGATGGAGCAGATGCAGAAGATGTTCGCAGTAATGGGAACACTCTTCGGCAACTCCCATCTCGGGTAAGTATGTGCTAATAAAATAATTTATGTTTCAGCTAGGCATCCACGCAGTACAGAAGAGACAATAAACAAACTCCCACGACTCGCGGGTAACGAGAGGCCCGCGGCTTGGCAGCTCCGTGGACTCATACACGGTAGCGCGCCAGGCCCGGGCAAACTCTCACCGCAAATACCTTACCATACCCTCGTACCGACCTTGAGCCTTCGGGCTCGTCTTGGCGGTACTCCCTATGCTACATAGCAAATCCTACCTAACCTATAACCCGACAAAATCCCAAAACCTGACTACCCCCGGGGGTTAGACGCTGGCGAAAAACAAAGAAGAAAAGAAGAGCGCCCGAAGAACAAGAAGAATAGGGTCTTGCCAGCAGACCCTGCCAGGACAGGAGAAGGCCTCGCGTTAGCCCCGCCCACCGCCATTTGGTGGGATACGCGAAGCGCGAGGTCAAGCTCTACGAGGCGTCCCGGCCTACAGCGATGGTATGGGTAAAGAGCGGTAATCTCGCTCGGCCCTGTATCATCCGAGGTCACGACTACAGCCAAGGATAGTGGCGATGATTAATAATAATGATTTTTGATTAAATTCATTGATTTTAAGGTATTTTTAATGCGAAATCGATGACAATGCATGTCGTCGGTTTAACCTCGGGTTATCTATATTTATGTCTTGCTGACCCTCCAATGCCCCTGCTTGGCAGGCACCATGTCGTTGATTTTGGCACGGGTCATTTATATTTATTGTATTCTGTTGTAGAATTTCCCGAGGACCTGGATCCATAGTCGTGCAATCTATGTACTTATCCTAAAGTCTTATTTAGCTTCGAGCTTGCAGTTTATTTCCCTGCTTTATACTCGCGTAGATAGACTGCGGTCGAGAATACCTGGGATTCTTGCTTCCAGATACCCCCGACCACGAATAGTCTAAGTAGCGCTTACTAGGGTCTCCTAGCAAGGGAGTTATCGACGTTCAGTCGAGTCCCTCCGGGTTTTGCTTAGCGTCGGCTGGCGACCAAGCAAACCACCTCAGACTACCCGCTGTCTATGGCTCCCACGATCTCTGTTTCTATCTTGAGGTATGACTTCGGTTCGCGGGACTGTCCTTTTTACAGCGTCCGTGTGCCTACACGGCTGTAGAAAAGTACCCGACGAACCAGCGAGCCGGCGACGTACCTACGTTCCACTGGTAGACTCACGATCGGCTAGCCTGCACCCAGCGACAAAGTCGAAGTGTAATTTCGCTTCACTTCTGAGTTCTTATTGAAAACCCAGTTAGAAGCGAACTACGACCTCGTCGCTTTAGCAGGAGGCGTCACTAGTCTACTTAGGACGGTAGACGTCCCGAGAACCCGCTTCGTTGATTTCTTCGCGAATCCGACCGAGTTTGGAAAGATTAGTAAAATTAGAAATCTTACTATCAGTCCCTCGCGTCGAATTCTGCCGGCTGGACCGTCAGCTGAACAGCTCCCGCCTTCGACCTCCCTGGTCGTAATCGCGCGCCCGCTAGGACCTCGAAACCTCTCTAAACCGGCAGCACAAAAGTTTCTTTCGAAACTTTTTCAGACCGGCGAGAAGCTAGGTGTCCCCACACGCACGAAAACCGTTTGGGCTGAAAGCGGCCGATCAACCCGTCCACCGGTTATCCTCTTCGTTTTTCTTTCTTCGCAGAGCTCCCTCGATGCGACAATTCTTATTTCAATTTTTACCTTCGTAGATTAATACCTTGGCAGGAAGTAATGATAATTACTTTACCTGCGGCGCTTTGAAAACGTGTACGACTTTTCTTTATTTCGGGGTTACTAGAACCTAGGTTCTAGCATGAAAATGTTGCCTATTTATACTCACTCTCTTGGTGCAATACAAAACGTTCTTCTTTTATTTCTCAGTCACTACCTACTACCTTTAACCATGAAATTTACGCTGTACGATTTTCTTTTTCGAATTAATTGTTGAGACTAGTGTCCCAACAATTAACCGTATGGTGTAGATTTATTAAAATATAATTTGGAAAAGACGCGACGCGGCTGTTTCCCCAAGTTCGACGAACAAAACGAACGAACTGTGTTACCCTGAAGTTGCGCGAAATTTTGATACAGAAAACCCTAGTTAACTATACTCAAAAGATTCCCGACTTTAAAATAATTTATTAGTGCCAAAAGCCTCTACTATTAGCAAAAATGAATTTATAAATTTTGGTAAAAATTTCGATGTTGACTTCTTGACGATGACTGACTGACTGAGATCCTTTCGACCGTTATTCCCCCTATTTATAGTAAAATTTTGCGCGCGGAAACGCTGACTCCGCCCACCATATAAAAGGTAAAGTGCGCTCCGACGACACCTCCCTCGTAGACTACACCATACTGCGTTAATTGCTGTGACACCTACGCCTCGTTCTTGAGAAAGAACTTTTTCTTTATTTTAACCAACATATGTACACTTCGTAATCCGCCGGTTCGATTACTGCCAGTGGGATGAACCTGGCAAGAAACCCACTGGAGATGCTCTTTTCTAACAATCTGGTTTACAATGTCTTTTGTTTGGACGTGAAACAGGACTACGGCCCCCGCTTCGGCGGTTTGCCAACTACAGTAGAACTTAGGCTGGCTGCGGTTGCAGCGTCCAGGAGTCCCTCACTTGGAGCTCGACCTCATTGGCGATGACATCCAGGTGGTGGAGGCGACCCAGCTGTGGACCCAGAAGTCCACTGTAGAAGGTCCTGCGTTGCCTTGGTAGTCCTGAAACATTACAAAAACACACAGATCTCCGAAAACAACAAAAATACTTAAGCTAAAACAAAGTTTCTAAAATACCCTATTTTACTATATACAAAAACTAAAATAATTCAAACCTATTCTAACTTAAATTTAAAATTAGCCTAAATTATACCCAGGCAGAAGAATCCCTCGTTGCGTTTTGTATTACACCGTACGTCCTGGGCCCAAGAGGTACCATGCTTACAATACTTGCGATGATCTTCTGCTCTGCCTTATTTGTAGTGTCCCTGACCTATCTTGTCTTAGGTCAGGGAGCTCGTTGCCCTGCCTTGCGGTAGGTCAGGGGTCCTCTTGACTATTCTTTTCTTTCCATTTTTCACAAGCTCGTCGACGTTGTTTATCCCACGCAGCTCCGTTTATTATTCTTGGTGGGGTCACTCTCTCCTCGAGTGCCCTTGTTACTTCTGACGGTATTTCCTCTTCGCCAGGGTGTTCCTTTCTATTTCTATCGAAGCCGTCGAGTGGTGCATTTGTGATTCTTTTTACATACACCTGCTTCGCGTTGCACTCATTCTGAGCGTTGGCTTTTATTTCAAAGGTACTGACCACTTCCTGCGGTACTGCCCTGTAGTCCTCCTGGAGTACAGGTATCAGTTGATCCTCGAAGCTGGTTTCCACTTCTTTTTCTTCGTCCTGCTGGTCATTTTCCCAGGAGTCACGTTGATGCTTATCCGTTCCATAGACAATCTTCTGGGAAAAATCAATAATTGCTTCTCGTTCTTCGAGCCAGGGTCGACCCAATATACATTCTTCGTATAGGTCGTCGACCAGGAGCATCCTCGAGGTGAGGTGCGCTTCGGCTAGCGTGTATTCTACGTCCGTAGAACCGCTAGTACTCGCAACTGCTCCTTTGCTAGCTAATTGTAGAGTGCAGAGCTTTTAAATTAGATATTTTTTGTTTGGTCATTTAAATAGTGTTTTTAAGACTGCAATGTATAATATCGAAGAATTAGAAGCAGCGATTATTTGATAAATTAACAATATAATTGACCAGCAACTGCAAAATGTATTTGAAAATGTGCATAGGAGTGAACATCATTTTCAACATAATATGTAACTTTTTTTAATGTAATTTCTAAATTTATTGTTAGTACAATGGTACTGTAAATCAGAGTAGCATGTAAGTTTTTTCAATGTTGGTTCTTGTTTCTAATAATAAATAAATTGGAATGTGTTTACTTTACTCTTGAATATTAAATTGAGTAACTTAACAATAAGCATATCTTTTGTTTATTCCTATTAAATGTTGTGCAGTGTTTAAGTATTGTCCTTTTAATACAGTTCATTAACAAAAAACATAAATTCACTAATCACTATTAATTAAAATTTTTTTCGTTGTTACTGTTAATATTTAATTTTCTGAGTTACTAATTTTCCATATTGTAGGTTGCATGTTGCACTTAATTCCATGCAAAGTCAATATTATGAACAGATCACTTGTGAGGTTAATTCCAAAGAATGTTAATTCATTCTTCAAAATATTTTTATTTAATTCACAGGTCAACGGATTTTTAGCACAGTTAAGTATTATACTGTGCCTTTAGATTATTTTTGGGTTATTTTTTTCGGGTATTTAAAGAATAACGTTTTTGTTTTTAACATTGCAATGCATAATATAATATCCAAGAATTAAGGTACGTTCAGTACGGAGCTTGGATGATAGATCATAGACTGGATGATGGAGTAACTTTTACCAGCGCTGATAAAATGTACAATGTATTTCAATGGAGCCGTCCAGTACGGAGATATGATACTACAGGGAATACATGATACACGAGTGGTTTATACTCGATTATATTTTGCGGAATAGTCAGTCAATTCTTCTGCGAGCTCTGATCACCACAATAGATTTATTTTGGAGAAACAGTGGGAAGAAATAAGAAAAAATGTGAATGCTACAAGTAAAAGTAATATTTTATTTTTGAATAAAATACAATTTATTACATATTGTGAAAGAGATGTGTGTAGGTCCCGAATAACAAACGAATTAATCCAATATTGAGTATATTAACGTAAAATACATTAGAGACTTTAGCAAAAGTAAAATACTTAGTATTAGGAAAACCGGGCGTTCACTTCAACTAGTGGTTCCCGTTCATCGGATCTATGATGAGTTGCTATAGTATTCATTTTAATTCATTTTTATCATTTTAACAATATTGTAAGCGATTTCTACAAACATAACTTTTAACTGTATCTAACAAATTTTGCTGTATATGAAATATGCGTAAAACCTCTGGGAATATTTCCGTAGTTGAGGATATAAATGGTGAAATTCTCCCAGTCGGTGCCTTTCCCTGTTTATAGGATGCACATGATACTTTCTTAATTTTTGTTTCCTTTTGGTGAATATTTCGTTCTTGACGAACAAAAGTACCTTCTTTGCTAGACATTTTGAAGTATACCAGCTGTTAAAAGCTTTAATGCACATCTCCGTTGTGAACGCCTATCAGCGCTTATATTTTTCACTATTATTCTATCATCATTCATCTATCATCTATGATCTATCATCCAAGCTCCGTACTGAACGTACCTTTAGAAGCAGCGATTATTCGAGAAATTAAATTTCTCAGTAATTTGTGATAACTAAGCAAAGCAAAATGTGGTTGGTTGGGAGCCAAGAACCGTCCTTGTTGGGAGGGGAGCGAACATAGAAAATATAATGGGAGCGAAGCATATCATGCGTTCGAATTTCCACGACATCGAATTAGATCACGCCATTTCGAGCCGAACCCTTGCCGTTACAAAAAAGGCCACAACTTAGTTCCTCTTATTGTTTCATTCACATCTTGAATAATGAAAGTATAAATAATATGAAACATATCAATTTGCATGGGCGGTTCTAGGTGAGGGCTTGGGGGGGCTAAGCTCCCCCAAATCTTGAATTAGGTCCCCCAAATTTACCCAGTCCGTTCCTGAATAAAAATTTCCAACTACATAATTTTAGTAATTTCACTAATTTATTAGTTTTATTTAATTATTTCGTAAAAAGCTTTCTTTTCTTCGCTACCAAACCGCTACAAACACAACTAAGAACGATTATTGTTTTTAATTTAGCACCCAATAATGTGATTTACGCATAATTTGCAATTTTGCAAGCTGTATGTAGTTGTACCAGCAGCGCAGCGTCCGGGCGGCGACTGGCGAGACTGACTGATTTCCAACTGTTTAATCACAAATTCATTAATATTCACTATTCAGTACACTGTATATAGGGGAGAGCATCTGCTATATGAGTCTATATGCTATATCTGCCAAGGGCTTAAGCCCCTCCAAAACAAAAGGTCTAGAACCGCCTATGTCAATTAGATATAAATATAGTAGGTATGATAATATAGTTATGATTTATATTCAACTTCATACTAAGCATTCGTGGTACAAAGTGGTCGAGCTGGCCCTCCTCTCGTCGGCCAGCTCGACATTCTTTCTGCTCCAATATTGTAAACATTCAAATAGCTACATCAGCAACATGTAGGTACTAGAAGCATGATATCACCATAGGTTCCGCGAACTTATGTACTGGGTGCTAGCAGAAATCATGTCAGGGTGTTTACACTTAGGAATGCCTAGGACATAAAATATTACACATTTTTTGGTAGAGAATTGAATGTAGAATCCAAAAATAAAAAATATACATGGTGTCCCTTTAAAAAATATATAATGAGAAGGTACCAAAATGTCTACTTTTGAGACACATACAAGAAAATATTTTCGCTGAAAGCAGTTTTTCAAACCAAGAACATTTTGCATTAAAAGTTTTTTTTGTATTACGTACCGGAGGGACTAAATATTCACTGTATAAGACCATGTGTAAGACCGGTGTATCTACACCGTGTTCTAATTTATGGGGCTACCCCTATAACTCGGTACTCGGTCCACTTTTTGAAAATTATATTTATTTAGAAATTGAGATTGGATTAACTGAAAATTACGTCAAATTTGTTTAATTACGAGCCCTTCTAACCTAACCTAACCTAACCAAACCTAACCTAACCTAACCTAACCTAACAGAATCGTTATCATTTTCCGGTAAAAGTGGACAAGTAACCGGATTTTAAGGGTGACCCCATGAAAATTAGAACACGGTGTAGATACAGGGTGTCCCAATTATTTATATAGTGAATATTTTGTCCCTACGGTAGGTACATAATACAAAAAAAATATGCGCAGAAAGAAATGTTTTGACATTTTATTATGTATTAATAATTATTTACTGAAAATTATAAGTTATTTGTCTAAGCTAATGAAGTTAGTATGAAGTTGAATATAAATCATAATAATATATTTATATTTAATTGATGTTTCATATTATTTATACTTTCATTATTCATGATGTGAATGAAACAATAAGGGCAACTGAATTGTGGCCCTCCTTCTGTGTACGGCAGTTCGGCTCGAAAGGGCGTGGCCTAATTCGATGTCGTGGAATTCGATGTCGTGGAAATTCGGTGTCGTGGAATTCGAACGCGTGACATGCTTCGGGTTAGGTTACATTAGGTTAGGTTAGGGGGCGCGTAATTAAACACATCTGACGTAATTTTTAGTTAATTCAATCTCAATTTCTAAATACTAAATATAAACTATTAAGTACGTTGTTAAGTAAGGGGAACTGAGCTGGGTCCTTCCGCTCTCGCTACCAGTTTGAGTCGAGAGGGTGTGGCCTTCGATTCGATGTGTGGGAATTCGGGGCCGTGGACATTCGAACGCGTGACATGCACCCCATAGGAACATACATTTATGTATAACTAGTAAAGGACATATTAACTTTTTTGAATGCATGATACAACTACACTGATATGCTCATAACTTGACCAAATTTCGTTTGTTCTGCGCACGACGTCATTCTTGATGCTAAAATGGCGAAAATTCAAATGCGTTACTGTCAACGTGACTGTCAGTGATATAATTATTTTCGTGTTTGTCAATTGTATTCCCGTATTATTATAATTGTGAGGTCCGAGGGTTATCAAGTTGTCATTTTTATATTATAGGGTGGTGTTTATTTACAGTAGTGCTTCTTATTATCTCTTCAAATTATAAAATTTAGGTTAGAATTATATTCGGTAGGTAGATCGGTACACAGAATGCGGTTTGAATTAAAATAAGAAAGATTGATATTAATCAACTATTATTTTAGTTTCCCTGTATGAATCGTATATTATAATTCCATAATCGACGTTTCTTTTATATTGTTATCTTTGTTTACAAGTATTTTATTTAATTTTGTATCAAAACTGACGTCACGCTCATCGATAGACCACGCCCCCATGCGCATAGGCATATCAGTGTAGTTGTATCATGTTTTGAATGTAGTTTCTAAATAATTTCGAGTTTATTGTTAGTGCAATGGTACTGTAAATCAGAGAATAGCATGTAATGGTTTTTTCAATGTTGGTTGTGGTTTCTGATAAAAAATAAATGTCGCAATGTGTTTTTTTTACTCTGGATATTAAATTGAAAAAAAAAATAATAACTATTAAAGCTATTAAGCATACCTTTTTGTTTATATTCTTATTAAAAGTTGTGAAGTCTTTTAGTATTGTCTCTTTAATGCAGTTGATTAACAAAAATAAAAAAACTGTAAAAATTGGACCGATCAAGTTTCACTTGGTCCCATTTTTTCCCGTTGTTATCAATTATCCATATGTAACACTTAATTCTATGTAAATTCAATATTATAAACTGTTTATTTGCGAGGTTAACTAATTCTGTCAAAATATTTTTATTTCATTACAAGTCTAATTTCTTAACCGGGCCAGGTGGGCTGCACTGAGTCTAGGAAGTTTTTTGTTAATCAATACCAATAGGTTCAATGTTGGTTGCCTATTTTTGCGGACACGTAGCTTTTACATTTATGAAGTCTCTGGTTTATAGATAAGTAAGAAATTATATTATAAATTGTAATCAAATCTAGAATTTTTACTAGTTACTTTTTAAATGCCCTGTATATAATACTTAAATTTATATAATGAAAGTAACTATAATGTAATACAAGCTTAGCCTTTTAACATTATACCTAATTATGTTTACCGGTTATTTTTTAATACCCAGTATATATTTACAATTCAGAAACAAACTATATGTGCTGATGAAACATTTATTTTTAAAATTACATACAAAGTTAAGTAAAGCAATATATTCTATAAAATTATATTTGTAGGTATTGGTTCTTTTGTAAAAAGCGGTGCTATATAAAACAAAAAAAAAATTTTAATTAGGTACAGAGGGCCTTTAGTTAAAAAAAATGTAAATATATTGTACCCAAGTACTTCCAATTTAAAAATTTGTTTTTTAAGTGCCACTACTTTTTTATATAACTCTACACAATTAAATGTGCATATCTCTACATTCACTCTAAGGCCTTTACTAAGGAATCGTGACGTCACGTGTGTCGGCTGCCCGATAAAACAGTGTATATGGACACTTTCATATCTGTGCGAGTAAAACTTAATATAACAGAGTATTTGCTATAGTCACGAATTTCTTAAAATAAACTGGATCGCTGATTCCTAACTATCATTTTGTCAGTTGTAAGGTGGTTGTCATATTGTGCTAACATTCCATTGGCTAGTTTTCAGCTAATGATGTTGAGGTATTTACAGAGGGAAATTTTGAAAACAGTTTGGTGAGATATGGGCATATGACTAACTAAATATTACTTATATGGATGGATATGGGTATAAAATATGTACACTGTTGCAATAAAAATACTTTAGCAGCGGGTCTAAAAAGTTAACTTAATATAGGGTTATATCAAAGATTAAATTGTATTATTTGTGCATTAGATATGACGAGTAATTGACAGGACTGGACTCAAGAGTTATATTTGTGCAGCAAAGCTACACATAATTTTTTTCTATTTATAGTGCATTTCAAATAATTGGAATCATCTCTTTTTAATTTGACTTGAAATGATTTTCGACAAAGTCGAAATTTATGTGCTTGTAAAGACACTCCCTACATGTACAAATCTTCCAATGGTATGTCTGGTAGGTACCAATGTATATTAAATTCATTGACGACACATTTTTTAAATAAATTTTACATTAGCCGGAATTATAACTGGTTCATAATAGTTACTTGTCTAAACATAATTTAGTAACTAACCCAAAAAACTTTAAAGTAACATGGTTTGTCAACCAAGTATTTGAACCTTGTCTGATTGCAGTATAAAAATTAGTTAGGATCAGTTTTGTATATTGTTTTGAGGAATTCTAATATCGATACCTTTTTGCCAAAATATCGTCACTCACTAAATTTTACCTTAGGCTACTTACGACAATTCTGCCACTCTGCCTATTACAGTTCTGTTACTTACGATAAAATGTATGCAGTTATTTAACCGTGAAACATTTAAATACGCTTACATATTTATGGATCTATCTACCTCTGCCAAGATGTGTATTTGCATATTATACTTGCGATAGATCCATAGTCATTTTCATGGAAAATGTCACTTACGATAGTTTGGCAAAAAGGTATCGATATAAGGTAGGTATTTATCGAAGAATTAGACATATGTTTATAGTTATTTTAATTGTGGCAGGAGCTGCATATATAAAAAGCCACGATGAAAGTAGCTGCACGTCTTATCAGTAAAAACGGCACTAAAAAAATATTTTTTAACTGAATGACATACAATTAGTAACGTCAAGTAGTTATTAGTTAAATTTATACTTTACACTGTTAAGATATATTAAATATTGTGAATGAATTGGGATAGGTTAATCAGTTATTTGGTTATAAAATTACATGAAGTTTATAATACACAATATGGTAATAACTGCTTTTCTAGAAGATAACTTCAAAACTCAAAATCATTATGATTATGGTAGGAATTTAATAAAAACACATTTAAAATATAATTTATACACACAGTCACATTATAATAGGAGTTTTATCTACACTTATAAAGCATATAAAGTAACATATTATCCACTACTGAAATAATAAAAAAATATAAACTTCAATCAACCAAATTTAATTTACTTATTAAAATTAACATTAACATTTATATTAATAGACATTTCGTTCTTCGCTTTTTCATATTTCACTTCGTTTCCGTTAATAGGAAGCTTGTAGTTGCTTCTTGCAACAAATTTTGGATGTCTCCTCCTGAGGAATGATTTGAACGAGAAGAACCTTGGATTTTCCTTGCAATACCAAGTTTATTAGATATGGAGTCTTCAATATAGCTCTCTGCCACAGCAGGGCTCTTCCACCCACCATGCCACTTGATGGGTGTAAAGTCGGCACCTTTATTTCCCAATAAAGTTATTGAAGTGCACTCTCATATAGGTAATGGCCAATATAAGCTTCCGCGTTTGCCAAGTTCAGAAACGATGCAACTTTTGATGGAACTTTTGCCAATGTGTTGATTCCAACAGGCTGAGAAGTACATTTTTGATTCTTATAATGTAAAAAGAATCTGTTTTGTGATAAGTTCTTTGGTCTTAGGGAAATACATTTTCTACACATCTCTACGTCGTTGATAGAAAATCCTTCATTTATAATTTTAAACTTTCGTGAAATGCCGGTCTTGGTATCTGGTATCGAAACAACTAGATACGCGCCAGTGTCCTATACATTAGTGATTTTCAAATTCGTCAATTCGTAGCATCGACAAGCACCAGAGACTCCTATTACTAGCGCAACCTAAAATGATTCAAAGTATTATTAATACATATTGTCTAAAAAGTTAAGAGTTATTACCTTAATCATAAAATATTCTTTATCACAAGATTTAGTCAAAAAGTCTTCAATTTGCACTCTTTCCAAAACTTCAGCCTTTTTCACCTTGTATCCTTTCGATTGACTCTTCAGATAAGAGATATCTACGTTTTTAGACTTTTATCGCAACCTTCAACATTGAATACTTCGACCAAATGGATGAAATGATGAAATTGCATGGTTTTTCTTCAGATTAAGAAATAAATAACTTGCACCTTGCACACAGCATACAGAACTTCATTTATAAACCACAAAACAAAAAGAAAATATAAAAGCAGCGCAGGGGGCCGTTCGGATATAACGCCCGGGCGACGTCCAGATGAAACTTTTCGCCCAAAAGTCGTTCGGTTTTAACAGGCGTTTTGTACGAGCGTGCCGTTCGGTTATTTGAGGAGAATCGTTAGGACAACAACTTTTCGCCCTTGTTAAAACTGGGACGATAATCACACGACATGCGCAGATGTGAGTAAATTGAATTTTGACATTTTATCAGTTATTAACATTGTCAGAGATTTTGTATAATTAGATATTTTGTGTATTTGTGTGTATAATAAACATCACTACAAGGACAGAGAAGTTGCTTTTTTCATACGAAAATGGCTTTGAAATTCATTTGCACTGCAATTTGCAATTGTAACTTCAACAAAAATTGTTTTACTCCATTTCATACTCCACTAACAAACAGTTCCGTAATCTATCCAAATGAGGCCGTGATCGAAATAAAATTGTACCTGTTCATCATCATCTTCACTTGAACTACTGTCTTCCATCATAAAGTTATTCATATAAATAGTGCATGTTGAAACAACAGCCTGGTAAATATGAATACGATTTTGATCCATTAACGATAAAACAAATAAAATCTTATTGTACCTACTCAAAAATCATTCGAAGTAAACTACACATAACCTGGATTGCATTTGCTTGAATTTAAAGTTTGCCGCCATATTATACTTACCACAATCGTTCGTATTTTATGAGTAACATTTCTGTGACGTCATTCACCCGGGTGAACGATTCAGCTGGGTAAAACAACTTCATCCGAACGCACTCCAGGTAACTCAACAGTGTTACCATTATTTACTTCATAAAATACCTAGAAGTTAGCACAGTATGGCGGCCGCCTATCAGTTGTTATTTTTAGCTACCCCCACCCAAGGATTTTTAACTTATATAGGATTGCTCGATCCATAGAATTTATAAGCCGTATCACGTGATTGGGTCTTGCGGCTACGTCATCGGATTGATATACAAAATATATGAGTTAGATAGTGACAGTGATTTGTCAACGCGTCATAGATAAGGAATCGTACAATACAGAGAGAGAAAGAGCATCCGGGTCTCGTAGTGACGTTACTTAAACGGACAACATTGAGGAATAGGGATCGAGCAATCCTATATAAGTTAAAAATCCTTGACCCCCACCAGTATGTATTAGCGATCCAGTTTATTTTAAGAAATCCGTGGCTATAGTATAACCATGCTAATTGATATGTTTCAGATAATTTATACTTTCATTATTCAGGATGTGAATGAAACAATAAGGGGAACTAAGTTGTGGCCTTCTGTGTACGGCAGTTCGGCTCGAAAGGACATGGTCTAATTCGATGTCGTCGGATTCGATGTCATGACATTCGGTGTCATGGAAATTCGGTGTCGTAGGAATTCGAACGAGTGATATGCATCGCTCCACGGATTTCTTAAAATAAACTGGATGGCTGATTCTTAACTATCATTTTGTCAACTGTAAGGTGGTCGCCACAGAATAATCTATAAGGTGGTCGCCAGACTATGCTAACATTCCATTGGCTAGTTTTCAGCTAATGATGTTGAGGGTATTTACAGAGGGAAATTTTGAAAATAGTGTGATCAGATAATATGGGCATAAAATATGTACACTGTTGTAATAAAAATACTTTAGCGGGTCTAAAAGGTTAACATATCGTTGTTTGTATATATTCTTATACAAACAACGGTTTTATATATATATATATATATAAGATTAAATTGTATTATTTGTGCATTAGATATGACGAGTAAATAGAGAGTTTTTGAACCCCTTAAAATTTACATTATCGTTATGGTTATGGTTATTCTGAGCATGCGTAGTGTCGAAAATTATACTATTTTTGGCACTGCGCATGCGCAGAATAACGATAACGATAACGACGTGCTATTTAAGGGGTTCAAAAACTCTCTATTGACAGGACTAGACTCTAGAGTTATATTTGTGCAGCAAAGGTACACATAATTTTTTTCTATTTATAGTGCATTTCAAATAATTGGAATCATCTCTTTTTAATTTGACTTGAAATGATTTTCTTGCGTGCACAAAGTCGAAATTTATGTACTTGTAAAGACACTCCCTATAATGTACAAATCTTCCAATGGTACATCTGGTAGTAGCTATGTATGTTAAATTCATTGGCACTCTTTATTTCTCCTACTACAATTATACAGGGTGTCCCATCGGTGTGAGGACGGACGATAGCTCGTCACTGGGGCTATATTTTAAAATGCGGTTTTTTCGAGGCAATAGATGTTCTACAGCTGCACATTTTAAAATTATTTTCGTTTATACAGGGTGTTCATGTACGGAGTGTTTCACCAAACTTATATTTTTTTAAATGGAACACCCTGTATATTATGGCATTTTTGGAAAGACATGTTAATGCTGGTCATATTGATATAATATTGTACTAGGTTATTCTCAACCGTTCTGAAGTTACAGGGTGTTAACTGTTAAAAAAGTGGTCTACTTCAGAGGTTTGTATCTGCCGACATATTTGAGATATTGATATCGGGTTTTGTCACAAAGATTGTTTTTTTAGTGCAGATTGTATTTGTGCACAGTAATAAAACTTATTTATTTTCTAATATACAGGGTATTTACGTTTTGCGAAACTTAAAAATACTTATTTTTTTCAAATGGAACACCCTGTATATTGTGATTTTATTGAATGCAGAATTTCATAAGCTTTCCTACGATACCATATTTTTATAAGTTAAGTTGAAAACTAAGAGAGGGGTAGGGGTTAAAAAATCTAACAATAGAATTAAACAGATATTTGACACATTGGGTAGTTGACGTTTTGCAAAGAGTATTTTATTAACTTAGTTTTTATTATTTTGGTGTTTGTTAATTTTTTCTCGTTGTTTGTTTATTGTTCTTTGTTTATTGTTCTCCGTTTATTTACTTAACATTACGCTTGAAAATGAACTTTAGTCATGAAGAGTTAGTGAACATGGTGTACACTTTGGGAGAGGCAGATAGAAATTGTCTACTGGCCTCCAGAATTTACAGGCAAAAATATCCTTTAGTCCGACATCCAAAACCAGAAGCGTTTGAGAATGTGAAAACACGCTTTGAAGAAACTTGTAACGCCAAATACAAGGCAAAATCCTACGAAAACCGTCATACAACCAATGAAGATGCAGAATTACAGGTTCTGTTAGCGATCGAGGAAAATCCGCAGATAAGCACAAGACAAATTGAATGTAATCAAGGTATAAGCAAATCCTCAGTTAACAGGATAATTAAGAAACACAAATTTCATCCCTACCATTTATGTCTTCATCAGTCACTTACTGCTCAAGACCAAGAAAACAGAATTAATTTTTGTAATATTTTTTCCAATATGATTGAAGAAATTCCGAACTTTTATAATATTGTTCTGTTTAGTGATGAAGCAACTTTTAATAATATCGGCGTAGTTAATAAACATAATATGCATTATTATGCTCGAGATAACCCACTTTGGGTACGTCAAGTGGATTTTCAGCATCAATGGTCTTTGAATGTATGGGGAGGAATTATAGGTGATAAAGTTATCGGACCATTCTTCTTTGAAGATCACCTTAATGGAGAACGGTACTGCAGATTTTTAGAGGATGATTTACGTAATTTAATGGAAGATGTAGATCTTGAAACATGTCGATTAATGTATTTTCAACATGATGGTGCTCCTCCCCATTTTCACCGAGACGTAAGGCAATATTTAAACCATTGGCTAGGAAACCGATGGATTGGTCGAGGATGACATGAAAAATCGTATAGAAATAGTTTAAGTATTACCCCCCAGACGTTGATGAGAGTAAAAGAAAATTTTTTAAGACGAATTCAAGTTTGTATTCAGGAAGGAGGAAACATTTTTGAACATGTTTTATAAATTTCAATTAAACTGTGCACCTAATGTTTTCATTTAACGTATTCAATTAAAATAATTTTAATATTACGCACAAATAAAAACTTTTAACCCCTACCCCTCTCTTAGTTTTCAACTTAACTTATAAAAATATGGTATCGTAGGAAAGCTTATGAAATTCTGCATTCAATAAAATCACAATATACAGGGTGTTCCATTTGAAAAAAATAAGTATTTTTAAGTTTCGCAAAACGTAAATACCCTGTATATTAGAAAATAAATAAGTTTTATTACTGTGAACAAATACAATCTGCACTAAAAAAACAATCTTTGTGATAAAACCCGATATCAATATCTCAAATATGTCGGCAGATACAAACCTCTGAAGTAGACTACTTTTTTAACAGTTAACACCCTGTAACTTCAGAACGGTTGAGAATAACCTAGTACAATATTATATCAATATGACCAGCATTAACATGTCTTTCCAAAAATGCCATAATATACAGGGTGTTCCATTTAAAAAAATATAAGTTTGGTGCAACACTCCGTACATGAATACCCTGTATAAACGAAAATAATTTTAAAATGTGCAGCTGTAGAACATCTATTGCCTCGAAAAAACCGCATTTTAAAATATAGCCCCAGTGAGGAGCTATCGTCCGTCCTCACACCGATGGGACACCCTGTATATTAAATATATGGATAATAGTTACAACTTAATTTTTTAATAAATTATACTTTAGCCGGAATTTATAAAACTTGTTCATAATAGTTATTTGTCTAAACATAATTTAGTAACCAACCCAAAAAACTTTAAAGTAACATGGTTTATCAACCAATATTTGAACCTTGTCTGATTGCAATATAAAAATTAGTTAGGATCAGTTTTGTATAGGTTGGATTATCAAACATTTTTTTGTGAAAACAAAGTAAGAAACAGTTTAGTTTGAACATTTTGAAGGAATTTTAATATCCCGACTAGTTTTCTGTAAAAATTTTCTCATAGTGCACACGTGGCCGGGTTTTATAATGTAGGTTTAAACTTCAGGTAGGCGTTTAAACTGTAACTTTGAAAAAATGCACGTTTTATAAGCCTAGTTAATTTGTAGATTGCCGGTTAAACCTTTGTGTAAGGAAACTTCAAACGATAGAAAAGCTTGGCTTAAACATGGGCTTAAACCATAGGTTAAAGTTAAATATCACCATGGAAGACTTTTCTTCCCATAGAATTACCACAAAATATATGAACGTCAATTTGCAATATGAAATAAAACATACATAACCTTTTAAAAACGGGTGGTGTGGTGTGATATAATCGTATATTTTATTTTATATATTATCTGAAGAAGTTAGGTCACGATTGATGTTGTTTATTAATTAGAAAATGGATATTAACGATGTTGATGTTTTTGAAATCTTTGATGATATATTATCTGATGAAGATGAAGACATCATCAATGTAATTGAGGCCCCTAGACAGCCAAGAAATTTTAAAATAAGACCCAGTCATATGGAGTGTTGGAATGAAAGTGAATTTATTAACAGATTCCGGCTTTCCAAAGTTTCAGTGCGTGTATTGCTAGAGCAAATTCAGCATTTGTTAGTACGACAAACAGAAAGGTATGGTCTGAATGGTCGATTATTTTGTCCTTGTTTGTAAGAGTTTTAACTCTTATAAACAAGGATTTTTTTGCATCATGTTTGTAGTCATTTACAACTATGTATTTTTTTAAACAAATTATAATGAATAAGGTATATAAATTAATAATATTAAAATCAATGTTATTTTTTAGGAATCATGCTTTACATCCACTAACTCAATTACTAATAAGCTTGCGGTTTTATGCATGTGGTAGCATGCTTGTTGCTGGAGATTTTGGAGGAGTACACAAGGCAACAGCCTCCCGAGTAATTAAAGATGTGTCACGGGCGATTGCTTCATTGGCACCCACATACATAAAAATGCCAGAAACTAATAGAGAATTAGCTATGAAGAGAGACATGTTTTATAATATTTCAAGCTTTCCAAATGTTATCGGAGCTATTGATTGCACACATATACGAATCGAATCTCCAGGTGAATAAGATAGATTTACTTACTTCATACACAAGGTAGAAATTTAAAAAATCAGAGAAGTGCAGTTTTATAAAATGTAACTTATAGTTTAGTGTTATGACTTCAGAAGACAAGTTTCATTATTATCTACTTGTCCCGGTGTTAAAATCTGACATGATAATTATTTGGTCTTGAATACAGAAAAAAAAAATGGTGCTAAGTAACTATTATAACATTTTTATCATACTTATTTTTGTTTTAGGGGGAGCAAATGCTGAACATTTTAGAAATAGAAAACGGTATTTTTCTTTAAATGTTCAAACAGTTTCCAATGCAAAAGGAAAAATTTCCAATGTTGTAGCACGTTGGCCTGGTTTCATTGAAAATTGAAGTTTGAAAACTTCAACTTTCTATAAACTTCTAATATTTTGCTACACACCCCATCTGACCTTACATACATACCCTGAAAATAGGCAAATATTTCTGAAAGGAAATGATACCTTAAGTAATAGGTACTATTCATACTTTTTATAGCTTCTTTCGTAAGAAATTATTAACAAAAGTTTTCATGCTCGCAGATGTTCTGTCTTTGAAATTATCAGGATATTTCTTTTTCAATTCTGTGCAAGCTGCTAGTGGAGGCAACTTTCCATGTCGTATGAATTGAGAAAATTCCGTGAAAATTAAATTTTGTTCGACTTGTGACCATCTTTTCTTTTTGGGTGTTTCATCAGGATGTATTTTACTTGTTCTAGCCTTGACTAGGTATAATATTGGCAATACAACTCGTCACAGTATTCAAAGAGCGGTTGTGTAGCTTTTCCTTATTTTTTAATAGGAAAATCTGTATGTCATGTAATGATGGTGACTGACAAGCAGAGATTTTATCTTTGAAAGCAGAGTAAACCAGTTCCTTTCCTGATCATCCCAAGATCTTCGTTTTGAGACAAAGCAGTCTGCAAATAATACTAATGTATTCCAAAAGCAACTTAATAGAAATTATAAATATCCAATATACCTAGTACTAATAAAAATAGTCCTTGTATAAGGTGTTCTCGTATATTTTGAACAAGTCGCTAACTATTGAGGAAATTGAGGTAATATAATGAAAGTAACTAATGTAATACAAGCTTAGCCTTTTAATATTATACCTAATATTATGTTTACCGGTTATTTTTTAATACCCAGTATATATTTAGAATTCAGAAATAAACTATATGTGCTGATGAAACATTTATTTTTAAAATTACATACAAAGTTAAGTAAACTAATATTTTGTTTACAACTAAGAATGTCAAATATTTTTAATAAAGCACGTAAAATTATAAGTATATGTATTAGGCATTGGTTCTTTTGTAAAAAGCGGTGTTAGATAAAACAAAAAAATTCTTTCAATAATTGCAGAGGGCTTTTAGTTAAAAAAAATGTAAATATGTTGTACCTACTTCCAATTTAAAAATGTGCTTTTTAATTGTCACGCCTTTTTTATATTCACAATAAATGTACATACCTCTACATTCACTTTGCTTGTTTTCATAAACATTTTAACTAAACACAACCTCTATTTCTCGTCCCAGATACAATAAATATTATATTATTTATATAATAGGTATTTATATATTATTTGAAATAAAATCCTGATAGAATTCCATTAGTTTTATTACCTAGATATAAACATGAAAATTAACAAATTCAATATACCTATAACGTGTCCAAACATTGTAGTATTTTTCATTGTATCTCATCGTATATTAGGTACTTAATTATATTTCAAAATACAGGGCTGCGGTTTATGACAATGTGTTACTAATTTGAGATACAAAAGATGCTAGAAACAAAATATCCATAGCTGTCTTGTTTTTGAAATTGAAAATCTTAAAATTTCATTATATCAGTTCCATAGATAGGGAATCAGTTCTTACGGGAAAGAAAAAAACACGTTTGTATAATTTTACAAGGTCAGTGTAGGTATATTTTCCTGAAATTTTCTATTTGTACGATATGGAATGTACATAGTGTTTTAGCAACGGGCCCTTGAGAGCGGTTAAATATGTAAAGTGACATCATGAAAACGATTTTAGCTTAAATAATCCAATTAACTTGTTGCAATTAAAGGAAAAACTCTTGAAAAGTAAAGTTCATATCATTTTAATTATCTTTTATGAAAATTAATAATGACACCACTCGCTATAGGATTTCGGAGCAATAACATTTAACAATCGAACACGCAAATCTCATTGAGATTACTCTCAGAATACTCGAGAGCAGTAAACCTCAAAACAGAAAAAGACAGTAACTAACCGAAAAAGCTATTTTTATAGCTTACGTTCGTTCGATTGCCGGCTAGTGTAGTGTGCACTCTGTGCACTACACAACATTTTCATCAGTTGATTTATGTCAGTGCAATACTAAAATTGAGACAAACGAATGCTGTTGGGTGCAAGAAGGTGCAAGTGGGTGCACTTTTACTAATTTGTAACCTCATATTTTCTGTGTTCGCTGGACAGATATTTATAATTTGTGGTTCCTTCTAAATTCTGAATGGTAGTTTCGTGATGAACTAGATAAATTGGCACGGAAGTGTAGGTTAAGCGATATTATTGAGGAAGACTTATAGACTTCGAGAACATAGTTCCAGCTACTGTTATTACGACTTACGACAGTGGAAGAAATGGTGATGAACTTGAACTATTACCCACATTTTTAAATAAAGAAAATGTAAATAAGTCCATCTACAAATCAGAAATAAATGGGCGGGTATCTATAGGTGCATCATTAACAATTTATATGCGATATATGATATCAACAAAAAACAGTAAATTATCAAACAGATATAGAAAATCTAAGTAACATATATCGCAATCTTATTCAACAGTATTTTTTTTAAAACATGTATATGTACAAACTACAAAATAAAAAACCTCCTCTCAACGGCTTTCTTGAGTCATGAGAATGTTTACAATAACTTTGTCATTCAGACCATGATAGAACTACACTGATATCTGCGCACTACGTCATTCTTGATGGCAAAAAATGGCGAAAATTCAAAATTATTTTCGTGTTTATCAATAATTGAATTTCCGTATTATTATAATTGTGAGGCCCGAGGGTTATCAAGTTGTCATTTTTATATTATAGGTTGGTATTTATTTACAGTAGTGCTTCTTATTCTCTCCAAATTGTAAAATTTAGGTTAGAATTATATTCGATAGGTAGGTCGATACACACAATGCGGTTTAAATTAAAATAAGAAAGATCGATATTAATGAACTATTATTTTAGTTTTCCTGTATGAATCGTGTATTATAATTCCATAATCGACGTTTATTTTATTTTGTTATCTCTGTTTACAACTATTTTATTGAATTTTGTATCATAACTGACATCACGCTCATCGATAGACCACGCCCCTATGCGCATTGGCATATCAGTGTAGTTGTATCATGGATACAACCATGATACAACTACACAGATATGCTCATAACTTTCGTTTGTTTGCGCATGACGTCATTCGTGAGGGAAAAATGGCAATGCGATGCGAAAATTCTTAAAGGCAGTGATATGATTATTTTCGTGTTTATCAATTGTTTTTTCCTCGTAACTGACGTCACTATGCGGATGGGCATATCTGTGTAGTTGTATCATGGATACAACCAACGAATTTACAACTACACTGATATGCTCATAACTTGACCAAATTTGTTTGTTCTGCGCATGACGTCATTCGTGAGGGAAAAATGGCGAAAATTCAAATACCTTACAGTCAGTGATATAGGTAATTACTTTCATGTTTGTCAGTTGTATTCCCGTATTGTAATAGTGAGGCCCAAGGGTGTAACGTACATTTTAATGTCGTTCCATGAGGTTCACTATTATTATGCACCCCGTAAAACACCCAACCTAATTGTTGGTGGCTTATGTTTTCCGTTTTCAAATAATCTGCGTTGGAGAACGCTCATTGGCTAAGTAGCCCCTCCAAAATTCAACAGACGCCGGTGTGAATTAGGTAGGAGGACAGACAGTTTCCGTCTTCGTGGATAGGCACATGTGAGTTATTTACCTATTTGATATATATAATTTATTCATTTTCATTATTGGTTACGAATATAATTATTAGTACAGAAATAAGATAATAGCGATTTGTTGTCATTATTAAGTAATTATATTTCCAATATAATCAGGATTTACCTGGATTTTAGTTAAATTATTTAGGCGTGGTCAGTGAGATTTTTTTGTCACCCTATATGGTGAAATGTAGTACGATTCTAAACAATAGAAAATAGTTTTAATATGATTTTATAAATTTGTGAAGCTGTGCTCTAGTCAGGAGATTATAGAAAACATTGTTTTTTTAAAACCAATAAATTTGAGTTTTCTTGCCTCCATTTTGTTTGAATCGGATTGCGACTATCCACCACGTGTTGTGCCCTTTGGGAATTAAGTTAATTATTTTATCGTTATCTTATCTTCTCTTATCTTATAGTTTTAATATATGATTGGAGCTATAGAAAATTGCTAATATCTTAGTTTCTGCACTAGGTTAAGTAATTTGTTACTTATAGAGATTTTAATAACTCATATGCACGCCGATTCGAAGACTGGAACCTGTTTCCTAACATTAGTAAATTCATTGATTATTGTTCTTTGACAACAAATTTGTACAATAAATCAATACGAATTTCTATAACTTGTCACTCAGTTTTTGAAATATTAATGAAATAATTTTTCTCTTTTACCTAATTAGAGTGGTAATCTTTCCTTGTTTAACCGGTTATGAAACCGTTGTTTTTGGAATTTTGGGTCAGATGATAGAGGGTTTTTTTGTTAAATTATTTTTGTTCCTTCTGAACTATAGTATCTTTAAAGATTAACGAGTAGAGTTTTTTATTAATAATAATTGTCGAGTGGCTGAACTGTAATCAGTTCTTTTGAATGCAATTTTTTGGGTAATTTTATTTGCTTCATTCTGGGTAGGGTCACTAAAGATTGACACCTTCCAGGTTTTGTTTTTATTTGTTAATTACTTTCCCTGTGAGAATCACAGAGGATTTTTCCATACCAGATTTGCTGGTACATTCCCTTCAGGAATTTATTTATAATTTTTAATCTTGGTTACACTAGCCGTCAACGTTCATCTATATATTTGTAAATTTTGGGGCACTCTTAACACAAACAATTCTTTGTATGTACTCTTCTGAGACGAGGCTGCTGTAACCTGACTGCGAGATCTATAACCTGCTGAAAACTCTGGACGCTTACCACCTGCAGATCCCTAGATAAGAGGATTGGACTTAGCAGTACGTGACCATCATCTGGACTAGAGCTCTAGCTTCCCCACTTTGCCACGGAAAGTCAACCTGGATCCAATCATCAGCACAGGTTAAGGGTGAGAGTACTGACCTCATAAAGAAGGAACGAGATTTTCAGAGTGACCCCGAACCTCTTAAAATTGTGTAAAGTTAGCCAATTTTAAAATTTCATTTTTCAAATTTTTTTCATATTTTAGTCAATATTAAATCATTTTTGAATTATTGTTAAATAGTCACTTTATTATTCATTTGTAAATTCCATTCAATTTGTTTATTTGATTATAGTGTATTCAACTAACTTTTATATAGTTTTCTTTTATCTTATATCTAAAAATTATCCTGGTGCCCAAATAACTTGTCAACAGTCAAAGCAGTCCTAAGAATACTACGCCCTAGTCTCATAAATCTCCCTGAGCTACCGGAGCTAATGTCCTTAAACTTAAGCTAGTGGAATTGCACATTCCTAGCTTAGCTGAGTTTATTGTGACAAGGGTTATCAAGTTGTTATATTTATATTATAGGGTGGTATTTATTTATAGTAGTGCTTCTTACACGGATTTCTGAAAGTTTATTTTAAGAAATCCGTGGCTTCTTATTATCTCTTAAAATGGTAAAATTTACGTTAGAATTATATTCGGTAGGTAGGTAACTACACAGAATGCGATTTGAATTAAAATAAGAAAGATTGATATTTAATCAACTATTATTTTAGTTTTCCTGTATGAATCGTGTATTATGAGCGTTAAATGATAACAATTATCTTGTGACATAATTCAAACTATTGGTGTGGTCTCATTGTAATCAATGTGTAAAATTGGTCATTTTGGAACCGATGCCAAAATAACCTTTGGAACCGGTGCCAAAGTGAACACCATGATGCCGAAACATACTATACGTACTTAATTTTGATGCTAAAGTGAACTATAGACATATATATATATATATATATATATATATATATATTTTTTTTTTATTTTGTGGAAGTGTGACACCACCTTGATAACCTAAACCCCCTCACTGAGCTGGCAAGTGTGCGATCTATGCTCCTTAGATCGTACACTATAAAAAATATATATTTGCTGCCTGGAGATATTTCCAGCTACAAATCTCTCACCACCTCTTTCATATTATTTATTTATCACTTTATATATATGTAATAATTAAGCGGGTAGCAGGACTTAGTGTAGAAATGTTGACTGGTTCCAGTTTTGGATGTCAGGCCGTAGGGGCTGGTGCACACTTATATTCGATAATATGTTCTAGTTTTCCATTTGCCACTACTCATAACTCATTACCCGAAAGATGTACCCTCACCAAATTTGGTCAGAATATGAAGGGCTGAGTGTAGAAATGTTGGCTGGTTCCGGTTTCGGGTGTCAGGCCGTAGGGGCTGCTGCACACCATTATATTTCATAATACGTTCTAATTTTATGTGTTCCACTGCTCATAACTTATTACCCGAAAGATGTACCCTTACCAAATTTGGTCAGAATATGAAGCACTCAGTGTAGAAATGTTGACTGGTTCCCTTTTTGGGTGTCAGGCCGTAGGGGCTGCAGCAGTGCACACCCTTATATTTAATAATATGTTCTAATATTATGTGTTCGTTCCACAGCTCCTAGCTTATAACCCGAAAGATGTAGCCTCACCAAATTTGGTCAGAATATGAAGCAAGAAATGTTGGCTGGTTCCGGTTTTGGGTGTCAGGCCGTAGGGGCTGCTGCACACCCTTATATTCAATAATATGTTCTAACTTTACATTTTTCACTACTCACAACTCATTACCCGAAAGATGTACCCTCACCAAATTTGGTCAGAATATGAAGGGCTGAATGTAGAAATGTTGGCTGGTTCCGGTTTTTTTGTGTCAAGCCGTAGGGGCTGCTGCACACCCTTATATTTAATAATATGTTCTAATTTTATGTGTTCCACTGCTCATAACTTATTATCCGAAAGATGTACCCTTACCAAATTTGTTCAGAATATGAAGCACTCAGTGTAGAAATGTTGACTGGTTCCCTTTTTGGGTGTCAGGCCGTAGGGGCTGCTGCAGTGCACACCCTTATATTTAATAATATGTTCTAATATTATGTGTTCGTTCCATTGCTCCTAACTTATAACCGGAAAGATGTAACCTCACCAAATTTGGTCAGAATATGAAACAAGAAATGTTGGCTGGTTCCCGTTTTGGGTGTCAAGCTGTAGGGGCTGCTGCACACCCTTATTTATATTTAATAATATGTTCTAATTTTACATTTTCCACTGCTTATAACTTATTACCCGAAAGATGTACCTTCACCAAATTTGGTCAAAATATGAAGCACTGAGTGTATAAATGTTGGCTGGTTCCCCTTTTGGGTGTCAGACCAATTATGTTGAGGCCTCTATAAAGATTTTAAAAGACATAGTACTTCAACGCTGCGAGGCATTTAATGCATGTGCTCTTGTGGACTTTATTGTTAGTGTTTTCGAAACCTATCACAAGAAACATTTATTAGAGTTCGCTAATTGAAGGCGAAGCCAGCCAAAATAATCGTATTTGAAATTTTCTAAGAAGGCAAAATCTCTCGGTGTACATAAAATTTACTCAAACACACAGAATTTCTTCGACCGAAGATAAGCATCTTTTTTACATCGCATATGTATATATAGCATTATGCGATTGCCCATTTGGTCAAGGTGGCAGTTTCTGTAAACACTTAATGTGCGATCCAAAAGAGTTTTGCGCTGGTGCTCAACAATGCGCCTTTACTAAGGTCCGAAGATAGAATTATCTTGGCCAAATTAGCATTGGGGAATGAACCATCTGAGGATATGGATATGGATGTACCAACAATTATTATAACTAACAGCATCAGTGATAATTTCATTCAAAATATCGAACAAAGTATAAATATACCAATGAATATCGAAGAAGAAAAATCAGTGGAAACTCAAAAAATAGGATTCACTGAAGGACCGTCTGATCCCCTGCATATACGTGAAGCGACTATTTTAAAATCGAATTTTGTTCGAATTGCAGAAATTGCACTTAATAATCCAAATAGCGACTTGATCAAAGTAATGCATAAAATTAGATAGATAGATAGATATTGCCCCTCATAATGGGGAAATTTCTCGTGACAAAATCTAGGCGCTTCAATATTCAGCACGTGTTTTCCTAATGCAGGAGAGAATGTCGAGCCTATTATTGGCAAATCGTGGGACATTGTCTTCCGCGATTCGGCATACATTTTTCTAATGTTGCGTCGTGCCATAGGAGACAATGCCAGTACGCAGGCCGTAGAGCCTTCTGCACACATAGGCTACATAGATATGCAATTTAAAATGTAAGTTCAAGGCGCCGTACATTTTGGTGTATACAATGTATATGTAGACATTATTTACCTTATCTGCTTTGTGATCAAGTAATCGTCACATTTTGCGTGAATTTTATTGCGATTCATTAGTTTGATACGAATTCCCCATAAAAAACGATTTGGAACATATCAAAGGGTGCTGTATGACGATTATAGCTTGCTTACATTATTTATTTGTTTAACTAATAATATATAAAAATATATGTTTGTTAAACCCAGTTTCGGCAAAATTTGGATTGTATAAATAGCACAAGTCTAGTTACGGCCTGTGCGGTCCCGGCCGTAGCCGGCGTTTCTATGCTGATCGAGCTACGACATACGTTTCACTTTCAGTTTTTAATTTTTCTAATATGGCTGATCTCTGACGTCTCAGTGCTTTCCACATACGTAGTCTATTTTTGTAATTATCTTTTATTTTTAATTCCTTCCTTCCTTCCAAATATATCCATAAATGTCGGAAGAATCTCGTGACTGATCTAAATCTTCCAGAGTAACTACTCATATAATATATACAGGGTGTGTCACCAAAGTGGCCTATTAGATGTTATGGACAAACTAGAAATAACTCGAATTTGAAAATTTGCTCTCTAGGGTATTCGAATGTGTTCTTTTTAATGAAAATATTTTTAATTGCGGAGCACTTCCGGTTATACCGGAAGTCGCCACCCACTCCGTTAGTTTCAATGGAACACCCAGTATATTATTGCATATACTATTGCGTTCTTATATTTTGAAAATTATCCATAGCAGTTATTTTAAGAATCAGCAGATTTAAATTAACAGTATTTGTAATAGAGCCCCTCTGCTTCTGAACAGAGTGTTTAGTTTTACTCATTAATGTACGGGCTGTTCAAAATTTCCTTATCATTTTGCAAAAATTGAAACCGTCAAAACTCGTGCAGAATTCTCTCTCGAGAATTATTATTATTATTATTATTACAAATTCAGTAAGGGCAGAGGACAGATGTCCTATAATGCCCCAAATAAAATACAATTTGATAACAAGAACATTATCGTAAATAAAGACCTAGTCTATAGAAAATAATGCCCCAAATAAAATACAATTTGAATAACAAGAACATATTATACCTAGTAAATAAAGATCTAGTCTATAGAAAAGAGGTAATTGTCAATTTTATTTTTGAACAAGTTCACCGATTGCGCATTAATCACATCATTTGGCAGGTTGTTCCAAACTACAAAGTTTCTATTACTCAGGAAATGCTGCCTGGTCCTTGTCTTGAAATTTTCTTTCTTGAGTTTCAAGGGGTGTCCTCGAAGCCGATGATCAGAATTTAGCGGAAAAATCGAAGCTAAGTCACCAAAATTATATTTTATGATGCGAAAAGTTAGAATTAAGTCACCACGAAGACGTCGCTGCTGGAATGTGATGAGTTTAGCCATTGACAGTCTATCCTCGTAAGTCGGCCTTACGGGACCAAACGAGAGTCTTGTTGCGCTACGTTGCACTCTTTCCAGCATATTCTGGTCACGAGCTAGATCTGAACACCACACTGGTCCAGCGTATTCGAGTATCGGGCGAACATACGACTTGTAAAGTTTACAGGAGGTTTCGAAAGACACTTTTGAGAATGTTTTTTTAATTAGAAACAGTCTGGTATTTGCACGTTTGCATACCGCGGCGATATGATCACTCCAGGTAAGGCTTGTGTTCACTATGACACCGAGATCGTTATGTGACGTCACTGAATTTAAGGACCGTCCATTTATAAAATATGGTAAATTAGGATTGTCTTTACCGATATGAAGAATGAAGAATGACACACTTATCTGCATTCAGCGGAAGGAGCCAGTCAGAGCACCATCGTTGCAAGGAATCGAGGTCACCTTGAAGGCTGTGATAGTCAGTGACGGGATCAGCAAATATTTTGGTATCATCAGCGTAGAACGAAATGGAGTTGGAAATATGAAGTTGAATGTCACTCGCATAGATAATAAACAACAAGGGGCCGAGAACTGAACCCTGTGGAATTCCGCTTGTTACTGGCCTTAATTCAGAATGTTCTTGGCCAACTCTAACTTTAAACTGTCTATCACTCAAGAAGTCAGAGATCCACATATTAAGGTTACCCCTGATGCCTAAATATTCTAGTTTATATAGAAGTCGATGTTTCGGAACCCTGTCAAAAGCCCTAGAGAAATCAAGGTAAATTACATCTATTGGGTTTTTATTATCAAGGGCTTTCGTCCAAGCATTTACGCAGTGGAGAAGGTTGGTTAAGGTTGAATGACCTTTTACAAATCCATGTTGCTGGTGAGGAATAAGATTTTGATGTAGCAGAAAGTTGGTCATGTAGTCTTTGATAATTGATTCCATTACCTTACAAACAATAGGCAGCAAGCTGATAGGGCGGTAGTTGTTAGCGTCAAGTTTATTACCTTTTTTATATATGGGAGTAACAGATGCCAGTTTCCAGGTGAGAGGTACGTAACTTTGCACAAATGAAGCATTCATTATTTTAGACAAGGGATGAGATAAAACTTCTGCGCATTTCTTTAGGAAGAAGGCTGGTAGACCATCAAGTCCTGGTGATGAGTTACTTCGGAGTTTCAGCAGATGTTTTTTAACTTCATCCTGGGAGAAATAAATATCAGTAAGCGAAGCTGGAACTCGAGGCATATCCAGCGGAGGGAGATTATCATTTACCGATTCGATAGTGAAGGCTTTTGAAAAGGAAAGAGCTAGAGTTTGTGAAGTTTCGTAATAGGAAGTGCATAAATCTCCATTGAGTTTTTGAAGCATAGGTACAGCAACTTTGGAAGATATAGAAGAACGGATATATTTGAAGAATTTTTTACTATTGTCACTGTTAGCGATTTTCTCTTCATAGGTATGTCGCGACGTTGTCAGTTTCAATTTTATTGTGTTAGAGAATCTTCTGTGAGCTAAAAAATCCTGTATGTTATTAGAGTGTTTGTACCTCCTCCAAAGATTTCTCTTATGCTTAATCATCTGTATAATTTGAGAGTCGATCCATGGTTTCAAGTTATTAAAGTAAACTCTTCGTTGTGTAGTATTATCAGACAGGCACCGGGTTGCAATACTGTGAAAATTATTCCACATTGACAAACAGTTTTGTCCCAGATGATTGTCCCAATTGATAAGTGAAAGATCATGGTTTATCTTATCAAAGTCCGTTACGTCGTAGGTGGCATAATTTTCGCTTTTTAGCAAGGATGGCATATTAAATTGAATGTGGGCAATGGGAATCTTTTTCAGTTTTTCAGGAATTCTCGTTTTTAGTTATTACTACCCGAATTTTAATGAAATACAGGGTAAACCACTAGTTTGATTTTTACATAGTAGGCTAACGTCATCTTAAACAATTAATTGTCATTTCTAGCGTTCTGTCAGTTTAATAAATACACATTTCTTACTGAAACAAGAAAACTCTACTAAGATGGCAGAGAATAATTATTTCACAAATGAAGATTTTTTAAATTTATTAGTTATTTATGGGGAATGTCACAAAAATGTATCGAGGACTTGTCGCATGTTTCGTGAAAAATTTCCAAATAGATCAAGACCTAACAATAAGAATCTAAGAACCTAAGATTTTTACCATATTTTTAGATGTACGAACCGAGCAGTAAATAACGATAAAATTATTGTATTAGTTAATGCTTAATTAAGTGAAAATTAACATATGGAAATTAACAAGGAACGCAAGAATCTTAAAAATATATGAACACAAAACAAAATTATAATAAATGTTCAAACACATCTCCATTTCTTTCAAGGCATTTTATTACTCTCCTTATTATATTAAAATTAGTACTTACATTAATTAAGTGAAAATTAACATATGGAAATTAACAAGGAAAGCAAGAATCTTAAAGATATATGAACACAAAACAAAATTATAATAAATGTTCAAACACATCTCCATTTCTTTCAAGGCATTTTATTACTCTCCTTATTATATTAAAATTAGTACTTACATTAATTAAGTGAAAATTAACATATGGAAATTAACAAGGAACGCAAGAATCTTAAAAATATATGAACACAAAACAAAATTATAATAAATGTTCAAACACATCTCCATTTCTTTCAAGGCATTTTATTACTCTCCTTATTATATTAAAATTAGTAGCTCTTCTGATAGAGTCTTCATTGAAGCATTCTAATACCTTCATTTGCATATTTTCTTTTGTTGTCGGTGGTGTAGCATAAACCTGACTTTTTATAAATCCCCAAATCAAAAAATCTAATACCGTCAGATCTGGAGATCGAACTGGCTGCAGGTAAGGTCCATTATTTCCTATCCACCGACCTTCAAATAGATTTTCTAACAACCGTAACATTTCTAATGGTATGAGGTGGCGCTCCATCGTTTTGAAACCACAATGTTGATGATTCTTCCGGCGGCAAATTAACTACCACTGGTTGAATCACATTTCGTATGATATCAGCATATTTATCTCCAGTAAGATTATCATCATAGAAATAGGTACAAACAAAATATTCGAGTCTTTTACTGCACAGAATACATTAAACTGTCAGGAATCTTGGAAATGCACATTGCGTGTTACATGTGGATTTACATCTGCCCAATAATAGTGACTGTTATGACGATTGTATATTCCATTTTTAGAAAATTTAGCCTCGTCTGACCAAATAATTTTAGATGTGAACTTGTCGTCTTCCTGAGACTGCATTAAAAACCACTCACAGAATTCAATTGGCCTTCGTAAGTCATTTTGCTGCAAATGTTGAACATGCTGATAAGAAAAAGGCTTCCACTTTTGTTTCTGTAAAATCCTATGAACAGTTTTATAAGGAATTCCCATTTTAATTTCTGCATCACGCACTGAAGCATTGGGATATGCAGAGAAAAAAGCTAAAACTGTAACTTTCAGTTCCTCGGTGTCGACCATCGGCTTCTCTTTATTACGTTTTTTACGAAATGAACCATGCGCCAAACAATTTTCAATCAACTTTCTTAGACTCTTGTTGTTAGGTCTTAGTCTATTTGGAAATTTTTCACGAAACATGCGACAAGTCCTCGATACATTTTTGTGACATTCCCCATAAATAAATAATAAATTTAAAAAATCTTCATTTGTGAAATTATTCTCTGCCATTTTAGTAGAGTTTTCTTATTTCAGTAAGAAATGTGTATTTATTAAACTGACAGAACGCTAGAAATGATAATTAATTGTTTAAGATGACGTTAGCCTACTATGTAAAAATCAAACTAGTGGCTTACCGTGTATTTCATTAAAATTCGGGTAGTAATAACTAAAAAAGAGAATTCCTAAAAAACTGAAAGAGATAGGTATAGGGAATGCTAACATAGAACGATGCAGAATTTAATTCTACATCAGGACGTATAAAAAAATATGGGGCATTGTATTTAAGATAAACGAGTTTTGACGGTTTCAATTTTTGCAAAATGGTAAGGAAATTTTGAACACCCCGTACATTAATGAGTAAAACTCAACACTCTGTTCAGAAGCAGAGGGGCTCTATTACAAATACAGTGAATTTAAATCTGTTGATTCTTAAAATAACTGCTATGGATAATTTTCAAAGATGTACTGTCAAATAAAAAAAAATCAGTAAAGTCAAAATATCTTTAAAACAGGTAAAGTTAGGTATAGGAAATCTTGATGAAAGTACCCCTAAAATAATGCGTAGAATCCAAAAATGCAATAATATACTGGGTGTTCCATTGAAAATAACGGAGTTGGTGGCGACTTCCGGTATAACCGGAAGTGCTGCGCAATTAAACATATTTTCATTAAAAAGAACACATTCGAAAACCCTAGAGTACAAATTTTCAAATTCGAGTTGATTTCTAGTTTGTCCATAACGCGTCTAATAGGCCACGTCAAGCAAAACGGTTTGCACATTCCTATCTTAACTTTTCATAAGCTATCGTTTGGTACTAATTTCAGAATTATCCAAAAATTTAAAATTTTCTGAAAATTTTGAAAATTTTTAATTCCTGGATAAATTTGAAATTAGTACCAAACGATAGCTTATGAAAAGTTAAGATAGGAATGTGCAAACCGTTTTGCTTGATCTCAAACCGTTTAGATTTTACAGGGTGTCAAAGTTGCAAAAATGTCAATATTCACCCGTCAATATTTCAAAAACAGTTTAAGTTAGGTATAGGGAAGGCTGATGAAAGTTCTACTAAAATCAAGGGTTTAGTTCGAAAAAGCAATAAAAAATATATATTTCCATTTAGAAAAACGAAGTTGGTACCTGTCCAGGAAAAACTGAACACCCTGAATATGTAAATATATTTTCATTTTGTGCAGCTCGGGATATTAGACAACCCTGTAGAAAAAAAAATTAAGTTATCTCTTTTATTAACCCAGATATTGGACTTACGCGCACTAGGTGGACACCCTGTATGTACAGGGTGGGAAAAATTTTAATGTGCAGCATTGGTATCTCGGAAACGGTAAAAGATACAACGTGGCTCAAATTAGGAAAAAGTTGCTCAATTTTATACTGATTCAAAATATGTGAACAAGTTTAATATATTCCGGGCCGTTCGGGAGTTATGCCGGAAAAATCAAAATTTGACAATTTCTTTTAAGTTAAATAACTTATCTTGAAATAAATGTAGACTTTTGAAATTTGGTACGTTTACATAGTTTGATGAGAGCTTTCGATTGCCGTACTAAAACATGTTCTAGGCCTACTAGTTTTTCCGCAACAATAATCAACTTTTGAATTTCTTATGGGCGCCATATTGGATTTTTACTTCACTAAATACAGAAAGAAATTACAAGAACGCTGATATATCTTACTTGATGCTTTCTTCAATAAATATTGATAATACACGCGAATAACGATAAATATTTATTTACAAATAATAAACAATCATTCATTTATAGTTAATTGTTACAAAGTGTGTTTTTAGCTTTTTAGAGGAACTAATTATTATAATAAGAAAAACAACTTATTTATACTGCTCGAATTGGCTGCCATTACTCTGAATACAAAGTTGAGTCCTTACAGACATGTCATCCACTGCACGTCTTACTGTTCCACCATCTATTGAATTTATGTATTCATTAATTCTTTCCAACATTTCATCCTCTATCGATGGCATTGGATTATTGTAGATATACTTTCTAACAGCTCCCCAGAAATAATAATCTAAGGGGTTTAGACACGGTGATCGCGGTGGCCATAGAATGGGACCATTTGTACCCATCCACGATTTCGGAAAACGTTGATCTAGGTACTGGGTTACAATCCTAGAATTGTGTGAAGGGCATCCATTTTGTTGAAACAACTGTAAATTTTGTATATTTTGCAAAGGAAGGTCATCCAGCATTTCCTCCAAATCATTTTGTAAGAAGTGTAAATAATTTCGAGAAGTTAATTTATCAATAACACGATAAAACATAAGGCCCTAATACCTTGTTATCTAAAATTCCACGCCAAATATTTACTACATCCTGGAGACAATGAGCGGAGGTTGCAATTTTGTCACTGGATGCAAATGTTAATGAATAATGACAATGGTTTTTGTAGAAAGATATTACTGAGTGAAGAGTCAACGTTTAGTAATTAATTGTGGGATATTCAATAGAAAAAATGAGCATCATTACGCACAACGAAATCCTCACCTGATTAGAGAAACGAGACCTCAAATTAGATTTTCAGTAAATATTTGGTGTGGAATTTTAGATAACAAGGTATTAGGGCCTATCGTATTATTGATAAATTAACTTCTCGAAATTATTTACACTTCTTACAAAATGATCTACTGCTTATAACTTATTATCCGAAAGATGTACCCTCACCAACTCAGAATTTGGTCAGAATATGAAGCACTGAGTCTAGAATTGTTGGCTTTTCCCCGTTTTGGGTGTCGTCAGGCCGTAGGGGCTGCTGCACACCCTTGTATTTAATAATATGTTTTAATTTTACGTAATCTACTGCTTATAACTTTTTATCGGAAAGATGTACCCTCACCAAATTTGGTCAGAATATGAAGCATTGAGTCTAGCAATGTTGGCTGGTTCCCGTTTTGGGTGTCAGGCCGTAGGGGCTGCTGCACACCCTTATATTTAATAATATGTTTTTATTTTACGTAATCTACTGCTTATAACTTTTTATCCGAAAGATGTACCCTCACCAAATTGGGTCAGAATATGAAGCACTGACTGTAGAAATGTTGGCTGGTTCCCGTTTTTGGTGTCAGGCCATAGGGGCTGCTGCACACCCTTATATTTAATAATATGTTTTAATTTTACGTAATCTACTGCTTATAACTTTTTATCCGAAAGATGTACCCTCACCAAATTGGGTCAGAATATGAAGCACTGACTGTAGAAATGTTAGCTGGTCCCCGTTTTGGGTGTCAGGCCGTAGGGGCTGCTGCACACCCTTATAATTAATAATATGTTTTAATTTTACGTAATCCACTACTCATACCTTATTATCCCTCACCAAACTTGGTCAGAATATGAAGCACTAAGTATAGAAATGCAGGCTGTTCCCGGTTTTGGGTGTTAGGCCGTAGAGCTTCCTCCACATATAGGATACATAGATATGCAATTTAAAATGTACGTTCAAGGCGGCGTACATTTTTATGTATAGAATGTATTTGTACATTTTTACCTCATCTGCTTTGTGATCAACAATCGTCGCATTTTGCATGAAATTTTATTGCGATTCGTAAATTTTATACGAATTACCCATAAAAAACCGATTATGAACATAGGAAAAGGAAGCACTGTATGATGATTATAGCTTGGTTACATTATTTATTTGTTTAACTAATAAAATAAGAAGATATATCTTCGGTAAAGCTAGTTTCGGCAAAATTTGGAACGTATAAATAGCCCAAGTCTAGTTACGGGCTGCGCTGTCCCGGCCGTAGCCGGCGCTGCTATGCTGATCGAGCTACGACATACGTTTTCCTCAAGCCGAAATGTGTGGACAGAAAAGTGTGGATATCTTCACACAAATGGTTTGTATTCATTTCCCCACCTAATCATAACGGTTTCTAAAAGTGACTTAAATACTATAAATCCTCCCAATTCCCCCTTTTTTAATTAATTCAAAGTGGGCCATGTTATAGAAAAAACAGTTTCTGTGAATTTATTTTAAGTATTCCAATAATAATTGTTCAAACACCACTATTCACTTGTAAACCACTTTCCCATCTGCGATGTATAGCATCTGTTGTCACTTTTGCATTTTCTAAGTTGATACAAACTGAAAGGCTACGCGCAGACTTTTATAAAAAAAATCAAGGGGTGCAACATCTCGTGATCTTGATGAGCAACGAAAAAGATCCCTATTTGCTACCCGTTGATTTTCAAAATTTTGTGTTAAAACTTCTGCTTTATGTGATGGTGCCACGGTAAATTGATATTATAGTTTGGATTGTTCATTATTTGACAAATATTATTTAATGTATTGGATTTAAAATTTATTTAAAATGTCTAAATAGTTTTCACTTAAAATGAAAATTACTGTTGGTGATGATTTTGAAAAACGAAGAAAATTATAAAATTTGTAAGATACTCCCATATGCTAGATACTTGTATTTTACTCGGAAATAAAATAACTCTCTGTATAGAATAAATCTTTTAATAGCTCAACTGAACACGAACTCGCCTCTATATTATGAATACCTTAAAAAATAATCATAATCATATTCCAATATCGAAGTGTGTCATTATTTATAAACAATATTTCGGGTCCATATGTTGAGTCAGGTCCAGAGGAACTCATGGGGCTGGCGTGAATGCCAAGGTTGCTGAACTACAGGGTGTTTCAATTATGATGTGCTATCAGATGTCTAATCAGTTAAACTACTTTAATAAAATTTCAGATAACAATGGAAGTGTTTCTCGCTGCACAAAACACATTATTTGTCAACTGGCCTGGAAATTTAATTTCCTAATAAAATGAGGATCTACTTGTCAGTTGAATAATCTATTTTTTGTAAATTTAGATTCAACAGTTCACACAACGTCTAAGAAATCTTCATCTTATTGGTATTTTATTAAAATAAACTAGAAATGGGAGAAAATAGCTCTCGCGATTTTCGTTCCCATTTCAACTAGGAATGGGAGAAAATCACTGATTTCTAGCCCTACCGGGGGGGTCCTGGCCTACGGCCTGGGGTCTCCCTTCGGGTGACAAAAGCATCCAGAATAATATTATTTTTAAGAAAATAGATATTAAGAAATTTTGTATCTGGAATGATGTAATTATACTAAACTTTTCTCAATATTTTGATGAATTGTAAGGGTACTTATTCTTGATGGTAAAACATCATAATTTTTTAAGTGCTGAAGTAGAATTTATTTTTCAGTAAACATTTTTATCAATTTTATCAATATTACCAAACATATATTGCTGTCATAATTGTAGCAGCAAATTAATATTGTAGATATTTACTTTTGTAAGCTAAAATGATAAATTTGACAGATTGCCAAAATTAAGGAATTAATTCCAAACTAATACTAATAAATAATTGGAATTAAAAGGTGAAAAAGAAGTTAGCCTCCAGCGTGACTCGAACTCGCGAAATCAGCATTATGATTTTTGGAATCCTACAACTATCCCATTGCGCTACTGAGACTGTTGTCAGAAATTTACCTTGAGATGTTTAAGTATGTAAACTGTACGTGTTATCCTAAAAAATTAATTTTTACCGATTTTTTAATTGGAAAAGCATTTCGCTTCAGTATTTTGGTAATCAGAAGTTTGGCAGTCAGTAGGTACTATCGATTCCGTTAGCAATATTTCTCATAGGAAAATAATGAAAATAACCTATCTGAAGTTTAATTAATTTGACAGTTTTCGTGGGAGGTGCTTGTCGTGTTAGTGCTATCTCACATCGGCATATAAAATGAGAAAAAAGTTGGGACGGATGCGACTCGAGATTTTCGAAGACGAAATAGACGTAGATGGAGTCCAAGTACGGTCTCGAAAAAAAATCTCAAAGGATTAGAGAAAGGACTAAACTTTCGCGTAAAGCCCTTCTCGAAGTCGTAAAAATTAGATCAGGGGCGAGGCGAGGGGGGTCCGCGAAAAGTCGGGATTTCGGCGGGCGTGACGGGACCATTAGGAGCAAGGACAAACGCCGGTGCTAGCCGCATCTCTCTCGTCGAACGGCGATTGACGAAAATTTTGTAGAGGTTTTTTGAAAAGGCGTTTAAATTGGGAAAACGCGTAAGAAACGGGACGAAAATACCCTTACGCATTGGAAAAAAGCCGAGGAGATAGCTTTGAAACTTTGTGGATTCGGCGACGGAAATTAGAGCGAGACAGAATCGATGCGTTTTAATATACATGGAATATGGATTCGCAGAAACTGTTTTTTCTTAAACATGGCTTACTTGGGATTAATTAAATAAGGAAGCATACAATTTTGTTGAATTTATAGAATTCTATTAATAACTTAGAAACTGTTATCAAAGTCTACACATAAAATAAGTCCGCTCACACAGAATTGAGGGCATATAGAATAAGCATTGCTTATTTTCTCTATTTTTTTGTTTAAATGTATAATATGAGGCATGTGTTTTGTTTTTGATAAACCATTTTAAAAATATCAAATATTTTTTAATTATATTATTGTAGCAACCGCGTAGTAGTTATGAAAGATATGTCGTGGGTTCCTACTTTAAATTTCGAAGGAAGTACCCTAGTGACATAAATAATGTTTGCCTACCATAACTTATCAACATATCTAGGAAAAAAATAGTTTTCCAGCTGGAAATCTAGGATATTACTAGAAATACGCCTTTTTCTGTTTTTCCATTTTACAATACTCATTAATAACATTTTACATAACAACTTATTTAAGTTTTAGAAGTATTTTATATTTATGTACGTACTGCTAACGCATGTAACTTATTACCTACTAGTTAAATGATTCTTGAAAATTGACAGTGCATTCTCAGTTTACAATTTACTTAAACATTCAGTATGTGTAAAGAATATCATCTGTCTGAATGTAATTTTGCTTGAGTTTTTTCTATGTAGCCTTAAAGTAGATGGATAGTAAAAAAAAAATATTTCAGTAATTTAGTGTTTTATATCGCCAATGTCTTGTATTGAATGTTATGTTATTTTTATTAACATAACAGAAGCACAACTAGTTCAGAAATATCGATAATAATAATAGATGGGAAGATGACTTTGATTTATATTTAATTCCGTATTTCAGTTACTCCAGTTAAAATTATGATTTTCGGCTCTAACCATATAAGACAAGAAGAATGAAAGAATTAAAGATTTCAACTTAAAGAAAATACAATGTGAAGAATAGATTGTTAAATTACAATTAGATTCTTGAGAAGTTCTAAGGGAGATAATTAAATACCTATTTACATTTGTTCTTCCATTAACAGAAAATACAATTAGTGATTTTTGAAAAATATTAAATACCTAAATATTGTACAAAATTTATTTCAAATATTTGGTACTTACATAAAAATATTTGTTCGTTAGTGTTCCAAGTGTTGGTATTATCTCGTTTTTTAATACTACTATGCTTTTGGGATTTTCGGGATTATAAATAACTATTACACGAGCTTAAATTGAAATGCCCAAGAATATTACGGGTACCTACTCTAATTTAAAAAACACGTAAAAAGTTATATGCATGAGCCAGGATTTTGTGACATCCAGTATATTAAAATACACATATGGAAAAATCATTTTGACATCACATAGACAGCTATACAGCTATTATGTAAAAGACACAAGAGAAAAATAATTTAACTTTTCCCTTTGCAAGGTTTACAAGCTTCTTACCTCGACTTACAAAGATTTAATCATAAAAACACATCATTTGTCTCCTTGAGCATCTTCCACAGACAGATATAGTTTTTATTATTTCATCAATTTGCTTTTCAGGTCAAGTTAATATCGAAAATGGTATTTAAACGGGCACAAAAGTATGGCAACACTGCCGGGCTACATAAGAACCGTAAGACTTATAAAAATATATACTCGGGCTACACAAACTAACGTTTACATCTTTGGGCTTTACAACATCCTGTTATTACCTAAAATTTTAAATTAAGCAACTAAGTTACCCCTCTAATAATGCCCTGATTTATAGTTAAAAGAAGGGTTAATGGTCGCAGTATATACTCCTTTAACTCTGTAATTAAGCCCGGGTGCAACAGAGACCCGTCCGTCTCGCGGGCTCAACAACATACCTATTATAAGTATATATATATATATATATATATATATACAATATATATTTAAATAGTAAATATATATATTTTTTTGCTTATTTGTATATATTATTTTAAAAATAAATATATATTTGTCCAAAATTAAATATATATGTAAAGAGTATCAATATATTTTAAAAATTTATATATGTCCTAAACGGCGCCTCATACTGCACTTTGCTTATTTTGCAAAGACAAATTCATCGTTAATTGAAAACTGAAAATATTATAGCTTGCTTGACTCGTGAGCTGACTTGTCTTTCTATTTATTATACTATGTAGATAGATATGTATTATCCTTGTTTATAGGTATACTGTTTATATACTTCTTACAATAACTCGCAGGGAATCCCACAGCGCACAACTGACAACACTAACAAATATTGACAAGTAACAAGTAGCACATAAGCTTATAAGCTTAGCGTACAGTCTTCTGTATAATCTTCTATGGCTTACAGATTACGTGCAAACGTTAAATGAGATATTACAACTCTGCAGGATTAAAGATTTCTGTAGTTAGTTGAAGGATTTTAAGACATTTCACCGCTACTCGCTAGATGGCGGGCTTCATTCGCATTTAAGACACTGTAACCATAGCTAACCTACCTAACATCGCCAATCCCTTGTCTATGATCTATGACTGTAACAGTATTTACAGTAGGATGACCGACGTACTCTATTTTAGTAAAATGTTCTCTATTTTTTATTTTTTAATCATGCACTCTATACTCTTTTTTGCCAATAATATCCCAAAATGTACTCTTGTAATCTAACAAAATAGTTGCACGCCTCCTACTGCCTACTGCACGTACCTACTACATCATAGGTCAAATTATAAAAGATATTTTAGAATTCTGTCAAGATTTTTGTATAATGTCAACGTTTTACGTTTGTTGTCGCTTCGATCGTTTTGTTTATATCTAGCTTTCTAGTTAAGGAGCTAGACATAACAATCTTGTGAAGGATTCAGACTTGCAATTAAGGACAATAAGGATTTATTACGAAAGGCGGAAACGTCAATGAAGTACTGAATTTTTTTATACCCAAGTTGTACAATCACTGGTATGGGATAGGTACCTACCTACTTCATTATAATGTAGATTGTTTGTTTGGTATTACAGTTAAAATTTGACAATCAAAAAATGTACTCTTTTTTAATGCAAAATTTCTGGTCAGCCTATTTACAGTTTTCAGCCGATAAGTGAAAAAAAAGTATCTGATGTATCTAAGCTTTTATAAATATAGTACCGGATATTCTTATACAAACCACGACCGGATACTTCAAACTTAGGGAAGTATCCGATCTTTTCTGTTGGATAGATACTTTTTGCACACCACTAATATTCTGCGGCAGTTGGTATCATTGACATTTATCGTTTATCATTTTTTGACATTTATTTATTTTATACTAAAACGTATGTATTTCCTACTTAGGTAGGTAGGTACACTTTAAAAAAACTGATTGAGGTGAGTTTGAGTTGAGGTGAGTTAAGGTACACTTTAGTTATATATTTGTTGAAAAAATATGACAAACAATATTTTATTGTATTTACTTGTACTTGATTGAAAATTTTTTAGGCTATAATTTGCTAAATTAGCACATTAGGTATACAAAACAAAGGATATAAATTTGTTGCTACTAACATTTAAACACAAAAATATGAGTGTCGAAAAGGGTTGTTTTTGATCCGCAATTGCGTTTCTCAATGAAAATCTTAATGCATCTTTACAGACTCAGAATAGAAAAAATATATTTTTTTTATAGGTCCCCCATTTTACCTATTTAAAGCACGCCTGAACGTGTTTAAATCGAACTATCAAAAACACGCGTTTTTAAAAGTTGCCATGGCAACATTAACAACCCGAGAAACGTGTGAAGTCTAAATGACAATTTTTTTATTATTGATCTGACAGGAGTACCCTGTAACGTCAAATCAAATATTACTAACAAATGCAAAACATTTATTTTTTTACCAATAAAAAAAATATCGGAAAGTATTCGTGGATAACTGATCTTTAAAAAACTTGCTTCCATTAAACAAATTATAGGTACTACTCTTAATAATAATAGATAATGATGAATTTGTAATCCAGTCAAATGACACATGAAATTCAGACACCGCCTCCGGCAGATCCGATCTTCCGGACTGTCGGTTAAGAATAATGTGAGTGCTGCTAATATGCTAGCCGTTCTGATCCTCCTCTACTCCATCGGAGTAGTGAAATAGACGCAAGCCGAGCTGCGACAACTCGACATAGGAACACTCAAAATTATGCATCTCAATAGGAGTTTGCATCTTAGGTCGTCCGTTGCACGGTTGTATTTCCCAAGACATCGGGGCGGCCGCAGACTCTTGAGTTTGGAGTATCTGCACAACAGAATGGTACTGGAAGTCCAAGACCATGAAAATGTAGGGGTTTTAACCAGTGTTGTTCTTGTTAGTACAATTGTACTAGATTTAGTACATTATGATCGCTATTGCACATTTAGTACCTCATTAACGAATTTAGTACAATTTTGCCAATATTTTGTTTGTTAGATATGGACTTTATTTTAACGTTGACGATGTGAAATAACCAATGGAACGTCACACTCGGAGAACTCTGGAAAATATACGGACCTCGGAAATCATTAAAATCACAGATCATAGAACTTATCTTCCTGTACTCTCTAGATTTTATATGATTTAAAATATTGATAAATACATTTTTTCTTGTAATTGAGTATTATTTGAATTTGGCGCCATTTAGTACAAACTGTCACGTTTTAGTACAATTTTCCGCTTGATTCTAGTACAAAAATAAAATCCCCAGGAACAACACTGGTTTTAACATTTCTAGTTAAGACAGCACGAAGAGCGCTGATAAAATTGGTCTTATCTTCGACGCTGAACGGAGAAACCCAGACTCTGTTACCGAGTTGGGACCCGTTAAGTTGAAAGCACAAGTTAAAATTATTAAATTAAATCTTCTGCAGCTGCATAAGAATAAGCTATTACACGATATCTTCTATAAGTCCGAAAGGTTGACCTTTGCCTTTTTAAGATCAGCGGGGCTTAAGTCGGAGACCGAGGGATTCATAATGGCTTGCTAAAGGATGGTGTATTTAACACCCTCGTCTATCGAAGCCGTGTCAGGGTATGGAGTTCCCTGATGTCAATTGCAGGGCCTGCCATAGGGCGCCGGAGACAATTATGCATCTGCTCTCCGCTTGTCCGGCATATGCAGTCTCGACCTATATCCATAGACAAAATGCGTCTTTACGAATGCTGACGAAACACCAGTGCTGCCATACGCTCCGGGGGATATTGTGTCCGTTGCGGGGAATGAGAAGTGCCGAATTTATTGGAACTACTCATTTCCCACGCTCAGGCAGATTATATGACATGACCAACATATCTTGAAAGAGGAGGAGAATCGGACGAAATCTCTTCGAACTCCGCAGACTGCATCCAGAACATACTGTGAAGCTTGTAGTACTGATAATAGAAGCCCTCGGTGCAGCAAGAGATACACTGCTTTCGGAATTGAAGATCATACCAGAATGCCGAAATTCGTCATTCTGGATTCATGACATTTATTCAGGGCACACGATACGCTGAAAGTCTATCAACAAAATTCTATCTGAAACTGTATGAAATCGCGAAAATATTTAATATTTTCGCGATATATTTTAATAATATATAATAATAATTAATATATTTTAATATAAATTATTGTTACCATCTTCTTCCACGTTATAGTAATTTTAATTTAGGTAATTATGGAGATACTTTTTAACATAAATGAATATTCATTTACTCTATTCTATTTGAAAAAGTGTAATGTAAAATGTATTCATTAGGCCTGTACACAGTACTATAGAAAATGATTCCGATGGGAACACGTAAATATATTATAATAAAACAAACGAAGCATTGCATAAACACTGAAATAACAGAAGTTATTTCTTTTATACTGATTATGCGGGACCTCTCATCACTGAGCCTTGCTTTGTAGCCATCCTAGGAATAGCTTTTTGGAACATGAGCACTTGGCAAGAATTATGTTCCAGAATGGATAGTGTTGCTACTTCTATGAAACTGAGGTCGCGGGGCGTGAATAAATTTTTTAACCCAAGGTTTGCTAGAGTAATATTCTTAATAGGAAATGTGTACCTATTTTTTTCTATACCTGTCGCCATTTTTGGCTTACGGGAAAGTAAGAGGGATTTATGAATATTTCATCTCTAAAAATATCCTTTTTTATGTTAAGTTTCTGTTGTCGGGAAATCAAAAGACTATATCTTTTTTTTTTCACATCCAACAGGCACAAGGCCCAATTACAGGACGTATACATACACTAGTAATTTAAAGAACTAAAGTTTATAGCAGCAAAATATAAACATTAAAGAATACACAAGTATAAAACAATACAATATTCGTAAATACAATCGACCACAATATACAGACTTGTTGAAATAGTCAATTAAAAAAATAAAATAATTGCAAATGAATATCACAAAACATGCCACAACAAAACAACTGCATTAAAAAAGTAAAAGTATGCAAGGCAATACAAATAACGTAGTACGATAAATAAAATTGACTACAATATACAACCTGTTGAAATGATCAATTAAAAACAGTAAATGCAAATAAATAGCTTAAAGTAAAATACAGTAAGTAGGTTATTATAGCCGGAATTGAGACTCCCCCCACCCCTTTTGACCTTGAATGACCTTTGGATGACCTTTGGATGACCTTGAAGTGACATTTGGATGACCTTTGAATGACCTTGAAGTGACCTTTACATGACCTTGAAGTGACCTTTGGATGACCTTTGTATAACCTTGAATTGACCTTTGGATGACCTTAGAGTGACGTCATTTAGTAAACAGACACGACTCCTCCCCCACTCCCCAATTCCATATTTAAAAGGAGGGAATGGGCAAGCTGAAATCATTTTGAAGTAAATTCTCGTGAGGAACGTGTAATACAACAAAAAATGGCATTTGTGTAGTAATTGTGGTAAAACGTTTACGCGCAGTGACAATTTACGTCGTCATGAGATAATGTCTTGCAAATCGAAAATGACTAGTGATGATGGACCCAGTGCTAAACGTGCTAGAATGGATTCCTCAAGTACTCAAACCATTATTTGTTGTAACAAAAATATACCTGCTAATCAAATAAATTCGCATCGCAGAACCCTCGAGCATAGATCAATGTCTTGTACTCCTAAATGCGATGGCGTACAAATTATTAACAGTGCCTTCAAATGTAGAATTATTAGTTATCGAGTGCATAGTCAAAATCAGCATATAGATTACGATTTGTTTTTCGATGAAGTAAAGGAGAAGATATTGAAATTGTTGGAAGAAATTGTAAAAGTCCACAAATCTGCAAAAATGAATATGGAAACATTTGCTAAATACACATTACCGAAACAAGAAACAACGGATGTTAAGACTTTCAATAGTTCTAACAAGATTATAGATGAATCCAAAGATCTGAATAATATTTATCAAGAATTTGTCGATAAAATGATATCTCAAACATCTGAATTTGAAGAAAAAGATTCTGGTATGTAATTCATAAAATACAATTAATTAGTTTTATACATGTATGTATTCAATGTTTCAGGTTGGGCTATCGTTGAAGTTTTATATGTGGAAGTAAATATAAATAAAAATAGTCCTCTGTGCGCATCATCATACATGAAGTTACCAAAGTTTATCGAAAATAAGAAAGCTGTAGTGAACATAAGAAACGATGATCAGAACTGTTTTGCATGGGCCATTACTTCAGCACTATATCCACCTAGAGGACCAGTTCAGGAGGTCTTTTCGTATCCACATTATTCTACAGTTTTAAATGTGACGGGTATGGAATTTCCAATTAAATTAAAAGATATTACGAAATTTGAAGTGATGAATAATATATCAGTTAGCGTTTACGGTTTAGAAAAGGAATTTGTTGATAATAAAATGAAATACGAAATAGTAGGACCGCTGCGCTATGCATCAAAGAAATTACGTTATCATGTAAATTTGTTACTTATTACAGAGGACTGTGGAGAGAACCATCATTGTAGAAAGGAATGTATAAAAAGTCACTACTGCTGGATAAAAAATTTTTCAAAATTAGTTTCCAGTCAAGTTTCACTTCACGAACACAGAAAATATTTTTGTGACGGTTGTTTAATGTATTTCAGTAGTGAAAAAGCGTTATTACAACATCAAAGTAATGATTGCAATCATGTTTATACGACGACGCCTTCAAATAAACTTCGTATAGATAAGTTTGGAAATAGCGTTCCCGAAAACATATTAAAATTTGAAAATTTCGAAAAGCAATTGAAAGTACCTTTCGTAGTTTATGCCGATTTCGAATCAGTTCTAAAACCACACGACACTTGTGAACCCGATCCTACAAAATCTTTTAGTAACAAAACGTTCAGTCACGAACCGTTCTCATTTGCATACATAATAAAATGTTCATTTGACGATTCTTTATCTAAATTTGTATTATACAGAGGGGAAAATGCCGGTAAAGAATTTATAAAGCGCATCGAGGCGGATTTAACTGATATCTATAATAAACATTTGAAAGAGTTCGTTCCAATGAATCCTTTATCTGCGGAGGAAGAACAGGACTTTTCGAATGCAACCGTTTGTGGTATATGTGAAAAACCGTTTCTTGAAGGGGAGGTAAAAGTCAGAGACCATTGTCATTTGACGGGCAAGAAAAGGTTCGGAGCTGCTCATTCTGTTTGTAATTTAAATTATAAATTACCTAATTTTGTCCCAATTATATTACACAGTATGAGTTCTTACGATTTCCACCTTTTTATTAAAGAGTTGTGTTCTAATAAAGATAGAATAGAAGTAATAGCTCAGAGCAAAGAAAAATACATATCTTTTACTAAAAACCTGTATTTGCATGATTATACGGACAAAGAGGGAAAAGTAAAGAAAAAATATTTGAAGATGAGATTTATCGATAGTTTTAAATTTTTATCCACTTCACTAGAAAATTTAGCGCAAAACTTGAGCGATAATCAATTTCAAGAAACGGTTAAACATTTTCCAGATTACGAACAATTTAATTTAATTAGGCAAAAGGGCGTTTTTCCTTATAGTTTCTTAACGACATTGGACAAACTAAACAATAAAAATTTACCCGCGAAAGAAGAATTTTATGACAATTTATCAGAAGAGCATATATCAGATGCCGATTATCGTAGGGCGCAAAAAACTTGGAATATATTTAAGTGTCAAAATTTGGGGGAGTATTCGGATACTTACGTAAAATCAGACGTACTTATATTATGCGATGTATTTGAAAACTTTCAAAACATTTCATTAGATAAATATCATTTGGATCCCGCACAATATTTTACTGCCCCGGGATTAGCTTGGGATGCTATGTTAAGACTCACGCAAGTAAAATTAGAATTACTGACAGATATTTCAATGATTCATTTTATTAAAAAAGGAATTCGTGGCGGTATTAGTCAGTGTTCGGAGCGAAAACACATCGCAAATAATATTTTTGTTCCAAATTATAACCCACAAGAACGTTCATCTTTTATCACATATTTGGATGCAACAAATCTATACGGCCATAGTATGTCACAGTATTTACCAACCGGCGGATTCGAATGGTTAAACGATCAAGAAATCGGTAATTTCAACGTCATGAATATTCCCGATGAGAATCGTTACGGGTATATGTTAGAAGTTGATATTGAATATCCACTGGAATTGCACGACGCACATAGAGATTTACCATTTTTAGCCGAAAGTATGATTCCACCCGGTTCAAGATCAAAAATTCCTAAATTGATACCCAACTTGAATAATAAAAGTAAATACATAATACACTTTAGAAATTTAAAACAAGCCATAAGAAACGGTTTGAAATTGAAAAAAATACATCGCATAATAAAATTCGAGCAGAGTTGTTGGTTAAAAGTATACATAGATTTAAATACCGAAATGAGGAACAAGGCAACAAATAAATTCGAACGGGATTTATACAAATTAATGAATAACGCAGTGTACGGCAAAACAATGGAGAACGTGGATAATAGAAGAGATATTAAACTGATAACTCATTGGGAAAGGAGGGGGAAATCCTTAGGGGCAAACACATTAATCGCTCGTCCTAATTTTAAAACTTGTACAGCATTTTCAGAAGACTTCGTGGCCATACATATGGGGAGAACAAGAACTCATTATAATAAACCGCTCTACCTGGGGTTTTCAATTTTAGAGTTATCCAAGACAGTGTTGTACGACTTTTACTATGACACCATAAAGAGAAACTATAAAGATGAGGCCTCTTTGCTATATACGGATACCGATTCGTTAATTATAAAAGTCTATACAGATAATTTTTATGAATTTATCAAGTCAAATCCGAGCATATTCGATACGTCAAATTATAAAGAAGGTAATAAGTTCGGTATTCCCGTAACGGCATCCGTATTGGGAAATATGAAAGATGTATTCCCTTCGGATCCCATAATGGAATTTTATGGAACAGGTGCAAAAGCTTATTACGGAAAGTCGGTGAATACTGAAGTCAAAAAAGCTAAAGGCGTAAAGAAATCAGTAATAAAAAAGAATTTAACAGTGGAAGATTATAAGAAAATCGTAGAGCAAGGCGGTACCATATTCAGAAAAATGAGTTCGTTTCGGAGCGAATTACACAATATATACACAGAAATAAAAAATAAAGTGGCATTGTCTTACTTCGACGACAAAAGATTCATAATACCAAATACAACACGAAGCCTACCGTGGGGCCACAATGATATACAATATTATTTAACGGATGCGGAGAAAAATTTTGAATGGTTCGTAGCCGCTTTAAGTCAAACAGCTGGGTGCAATATCGATAATAGTCAAATTAGATTGAGATATTTGATAAACGCGCTAGAAGAATTAATATGATGATTGTACATAGAGACGAAACGAATATGTGGGTTTACTCATACCATAAGTAATTAGAATAAAGTTAAATGTAAAAGTATGTATTATGCCGTACAGTGAAGTAAGAAAAGATGTAATTATAATAAAAAAATGTTATATAAAGTAACTGTAACATATCATAATATTCAAACGCATGTAATAGATGTATGTATAGATGTATATGTATGTAATCTCGCATGAGCTCGGTACAAAAAAAAAAAGTATGATATTAGCATTAAAATAATTAGAAACGTAGTAAATGTTTAAGATTATAGAAAAGAATTATATTATTAAGTACAATGTAATTATAGGCTATCGAAGAACAAATGTAATGATTATATGTAATGTAAGCAATGTCGTATTAACATGTGATTACTTGTACAATAATTAGAAATGTAACGAACGTTAAGGATTACAAAAAAAAAATAATTATAATTATTAAGTACAACGTGACTATAGGTAATTGAAGAATAAACTTGTAACATTGGTAATGTACACAATGTCTCATTAACGCGTAACTATATGTACAGAAAAATAATTATAATTATTACATACAATGTAATTTGTATTTGTACAGAGAGTAATTATAATTATTACATACAATATAATTACATGTAATTGAAGAACAAACTTAATAATTATATATAACGTAAGTAACATAGGTAATGTACATGCAATGTTTTATTAACGGGTAACTATTTGTACAGAAAATAATTATAATTATTACATACAGAGTAATTATAGGTAATTGAGAAACAAACATAATAATTATATGTAACGTAAGTAATATACATGCAATGTCTTATTAACATGTAACTATTTGTACAATAATAATTAGGAATGGGAATAAAATAATTATTAAACAAGTACTCTTTCATTCGTACAATGTCATTCGCGCTACCTCATCCACACTGAGCATCAGAACGTACTTTAAGGTATATATGATCTCTTCGTGGTAGAGTGGGGATGGTGGGGAGAAAGTCATATCCTATAGAAGTAGGTATGGGGGCGAGTCAAACCTACCCCACCACTTTCCTACAGGCACTTTTCCTATGGCAATCGAAAGCTCTCATCAAACTATGTAAACGTACTAAATTTCAAAAGTCTACATTTATTTCAAGAGAAGTTATTTGACTTAAAAGAAATTGGAAAATTTTGATTTTTCCGGCATAACTCCCGAACGGCCCGGAATATATTAAACTTGTTCACATATTTTGAATCAGCATAAAATTGAGCAACTTTTTCCTAATTTGAGCCAAGTTGTATCTTTTACCGTTTCCGAGATACCAATGCTGCACATTAAAATTTTTCCCACCCTGTAGATATATATATATATATATATATATATATATATATATATATATATATATATATATATATATGTATATATATATATAGAGTGCCTATATAGACTGTTTTCTCTAATTCTAAAATAATTTTTTTCAAAACAATTATTTCCATTGTAAGATAAATAATGAATTGGTGTGTAGGTATACGGAGTGTTGACAAAAGATAAAATATTTAAGGATTAGCAGTACTCGCAAAAATTAAAAAATAGTTCTTGTAAAGATCCTAAAATGCCTTGTTATCGAGCTGGGTATTGACATTTAAAAAAATAATTAGACATTTGCGTCCTATATTTTGGAAACGAATCACTTTCGGACCCATATTTATAGAAACATCTTTATTTATTTCTACGAATACTACCAGTCCCTATGTACTTTTTTCTATTTAATACCTCTCTGTAGGTACACATACCAGTTCATTAATTTTTTTAGAAGAACTATGATCGAATTTGAATTATTCACCCCTTTTCCCCAAAAATGTTGTCGAAACACTAAGGAATCTACTCGAGAGCTCTGCGCCCCATTAATTTCTGGACACCCTGTGCATTCTGAATTGACGATATTTGGGAATGAACAGTAAATTAATGAAGTGATGGTATAATAATTGAAATCATTAGCTCCGACCATACTCTTTCAATTTCAATTTCAGCTACTACTTGGTCTAAACTATATGGCACTGGATGGTCCAATTGGTCAACGTTATTTACTTCCTTATATTTCTCTATTATATTTGTAGTGTCGGTGGGACCGTAATATTTATTTAATATTTTACTACTTATTACGCCTACTAATACGTAGCAAATAAAATTATTATCAGGTATATTAGTATGTTTCCATATAAATTGAAATATATATAAATATATATATGTACATATGTAGCCAAATGAATAAATGTCACATAATGGTCCCACCTAAGATGTTTATGAGGATCCAAACATTCTCTGAAACATCGACATCTTTCGTTATTTAATCTATCTTCATAGACATGTAATAGATAATTTTTGTATTTAATAACAAAAAATTTAATCTCGTCTATATCTAAATCTATATTTTTCAAATCTTTCTGAATTTTGAATGGATCATCTCCGTACGCTAAGCAACACTGGCACTTAAAATTAAAATCATTTTGGCCTACAAAGGAAAGGGGAACATTGGGGTCGACAGTGGCGTAACTACGCTGGGGCGACAGTGTGCGACGCACAAGAACCTAAGAGCTTGAAGGGCCCGGAGGGGTCCAGTCCAACTGAGAAATGAAGAAGTTGACTATTGCAAGCCAACTCAAAGGCTAGGAGGAGAAACTTTTAGTGTATTTATAGTTTTTTTGTTTTTTGTTTTTGTTGATTTTTTAGAGAAATGTTATTAGTTATACCTACTTGTTTGTTTGAGTTTGAGGTTACAAAATAAATTTGAAACAATAAATTCAGTTATGTTTTATTTTGATAATTCACCCGACGGACATGAATGTTTCGATATTTTTAAAGTAATAATTAATTAAGGGGGAGGGGGCCCGAGAAGATTTCTGCACAAGGGCCCAAAAATTCTAGTTACGCCACTGATTTGTGAAGAATTTCGGAGGTGTAGCCATCTATGGCAAATCCTGCATTCCACGTATTCACTTTCAGTGGAATTTCCACATATGAAGTTTAGTGGAAGTTCCGGTTGTCTGTCGGTTTTTGTTTTAGGTGTAATAAGTCGGAAAACTTCCACTTCCTCCAACCTAATTTTTCCTCTTTGTGATTACGATATCGCGTTCCAAAAAATCGCTTCATCTTTTGCATAATGTCTTCCACTTTTAAGGTGTATTTGTCACTAGTGTTTAAAATATATATAGTGTGTTCCTTTAAGTCTATCATAATCAAAACCCAGTGTTAACCGTTGTCGTTATATGGCGTTAGAACAAATCTCACACTTGTCAGGGGTGTCACTAATGAGGAAAATTTATGTGGATATATATAGTAATTGTGCGATTTTTACCTTGTTTTTGAAAGCGCCAATGCATCTATACAATAGTCCGTCAACCATCTATCTGTATCTTCTGGTATACAATCGTACGAATTAAATGTTGATATCAATGATTCAATGATTCAGTAGACGACAGTACTACGTTCTCTTGGTCAGTTGATACCGGTATAATCCTAAATATGCTACCTTTCCCTAGTTTAATTAGAATAACTCGGTTACTGGTGTTATAGCATGAGTAGGCTAAGTGATAATACTGTTTTTAGTAACCTTATTCGGTCTTAAAATGCCCAAGTGGTGGGATAGCAAGTGCTCGGCCAAAGTTAAGGATTTTATCCTTGATGTTCTAGAGGAGAGCAAGGGGGTGAGTTCGTTAAGGGCGCCAAATCATAAAGGATGATTAAAGAAACAAGAGAAATTTAGAGTGATTGTATAATTACAACAGGGGTAATATAGTGAGAGTTACACTTCAGTGTAATTACAATAGGGGTAAAATAGTGAGGGTTTACACTTCCGTATAATTACAATAGGGGTAAAATTTATCTACAAGAGAGTGTAGCTACAAGGTACCTAGATGCTAGTAATAAAGACACTTTAAAATTTAATTCGACCACTTCTGCGGTTCAATTCGGATTCAATCCTAAAATTACATAAACAGTCTAAATGACTTATAAAACAACCACTGACATTTAGTGTAAGTTATGATAGACAAGGTATAACTACTACATACGCTACACAACTAATTACCGAATAGGTACCTAAATTTAAATGCTTTCCCAAAGTTACACTCTACTTAAATAACTAGCAGTTAAATCTTTAATCTAATATAATATGGGGTGTTAATTGGTTCAGTCACTAGGGACTTACGTTAAAATATTAATGAGAACTGGTGCAAAATTGGAACACTTAACCACAAGTTAATCGTACCAATGTCCCAAGGCACACGAAAGTTCTAATAAAAAGGTTAATATCTTTAATGCAAAATCGTAACGTTAACTGAAGGTTAACGGTATCGATGTCCCAAGGCACAAGAAAGTTCTAATAAAAAGGTTAATATCTTTATTACTAAAGTAAATTGCCCTATGGCACGACTCAAGGTTACTAACAAATTAACAGCCGGTTAAATCTCCGCAATAATTAAAATTTTTAAATACAGTTCGGTACTTTCGAATTGTAAGGTAATAACAAGAATTTAAATTTGTTGAACACTCTTCATTTAAATGATTGCAGGGAAAAATAGGTACTTAGCTTATACTTCCACTTGAGGAATCAAGAGGGATGTCTCCTGGTGAGCACATGAACTCCAATACTTGTGGCTCCTTAAATCTGCCAAAATGCAAGATGCCCCAACTGTCTCCTTTTCAGGTTAAAGCTAGGCCTAGGAATTACTTCCATCCACCGGTAACAATTCAGGTCTCTCCATCCATGAAAATCAACCTCTTTCTCAACTCAATTACGGTTTCAAAAAAAAATATTTTAAGTAGGTAACACGTCCCTAGACTAATTTGTCAGCCAGCACTGCCATGTAACTTCCATACTTCTCTTCACCAAGAATATCCATCGAAAACGTGGTCAATACCAAAAGAATTTCGCAGTACAAAAAAAATTACTGGAATTCCATAATCACGATGCCATAGAAATTAAAAAAATGCATAAAAAAAAGAACCTACAAGAGAATTGCCAGGTTAACTACGTTAAAATGGTATGAAAATTAATTAATAAGCCTTACCTTATTGCAAATAAGGTTCTTCAACACCCCGTGGAGTTATTATATTTAAGTTTTACTAAAAATCCATTTAAAATGTTTAAAATAACTTCGGTAGAAGTGTACGCTACGAGTGCTTGATGGGAAAGAAAGTACGTTGACACAAGACGTCTAACCAGACAAGATCGGTCGCACGGCGTGTTCACTTCAGCCCGAATGTCACTGAACCGGTCAGTTCAGAACAAAATATCAACTCCATGGTGATAAATAAGTTAACTGACTTTAAATTAAGGGGGATTGAGAGTGATATCATTAATATTTTATTGAAAGATGATGTAAGTTTCTGAAGGAATTACCAATGGGTTCTGTTGGAAGATTGTAGATATTTAATGAGAAATACTACCATGGAAATGCGGCTTTATGAAAGTAGTACAGTGCATTTGCACTTAGTATAGTCCAGTGAAATTAGATAAAACTGCAACTTCGACTAAATAATGACCATATGTTCAAGTTGTAACGTGAAATACCTTTTGAACTGTTACAAATAGAATTTTAAATTCATTGCGGATAGTCATATAGTATTGGAAAAAAACAATCCATTTTCGAGTGCCCTGTCATGTGGATGATCTTTCAAATTGTCGGATTTTCTTGATTTAATATCTTCGACATCTGAATCTTCTAAAATTAGTGGCTTATCGATTTTTGTATCATCTACATTATCTTTATTCACAATTAAATTTCCACATTTTCCTTCACCCCATCTTTATTATCAGGATTAGGTATTTTGTCATGTCTCAAAATGTTATCTAAAGTTTTCAAGTTTTCCCTGTACAGAAAGCCCCTTTTGCCGACGCGTTTCTTCCATTTCTCCTCAATTTGAGGTTTGTCAATTTCCTGATTTTCTTTACATTTCGAGGTTCGTCCTATGTTCAAATCTACACTCTTTAATTCAATTTTAATTCGAGATCTGGTTTGGGCAACAAATGGTCCTACCTTTAAATTAGTCTGCCCATTTAAAGTCTCCTTTTTCAAAATTTTGAACCAAAACTCTGCATTAGAGTTGGTGTAACGTCCCGCAGTCGATATGTCGGCCCGCAAAGGTACGAGAGGTATTAATGTATTATGTATTATGTATAATGTACACCCTGTATTTTATGTCATTATCGGTAAGCCCTATTAGTATACTTTCATTTTTGTTAAGCATTCCCTATACCTAAATAGTTTTTGAGAAATTTTAATTTTTATAATAAAAATGCTGAATATATCCTTAATTATAACATTTTGAAGCCAAATAACAGTCTTAATAAATAGTAGTAATAGTAAAATAGTAAGTAAATAGTAAGTAATAGTAAAATAGTTTAAAACAGTTTTAAGTGCAAAAAAAATCATTGGCGTAATCTGAAATACTTTTATGTAGGCTATTAAGTAGATGATGGACATGAAAATAATAAAAATCACACTAATAAATGAACTACAAAGTATTATTGTAATAATTTTCTGTTTACAGTATTACAAAAGAACAAAGGGGCAATTTTTTTTCGAAAAATACCAGATAATCTTAATTAAAAAGTTGCTCAAAATGATTTCCTGCGACATCCTGGCATGCTTGAACGCGCTGTTCAAAGGATCTACTTACATCAGCAAGCATGTTAACAGTAACTAATCGAAATGCATTTCTTATTCTATCCTTCATGTCATCCCGTGTTGTTGGAGGTGTTTCATAAACTTTATACTTAATATAGCCCCATAGAAAAAAGTCCATTTTAGTCAAATCGGGTGACCTAGCTGGCCAACGTACGGGTCCTCCTCTTCCAACCCATCTTTCAGAAAACTGATTATCAAGTTCACCTTGAACTAATGCACTATGGTGAGCAAGAACACCATCATGTAGGAACCACATTTGTTGGCGTACGTTAAGGGGAACATCTTCCAGTAATATTGGTAATTGATTTACCAAAAAATCTAAATACATTTGGCCATTGAGGTGAACTTCAAAAAAATAAGGTGCTACAACATAATTGCCAATAATACCACTCCACACATTTAACGACCATCTTGTTTGACTGTGGGTGATTATATGGTGTGGATTAGTTGTGGAGTAATAATGAAAGTTGTGTCTGTTAACACAACCATTTCTATGAAATGTAGCTTCATCTCCAAATAGTACGTAATTAAAAAAATCCCTTTGTTGATTAATTTTACGTTGGGCCCACTCACAAAATGCTATTCTTCGTTCAAAATCATTATCAATTAATTCTTGATGCAGCTGAATGTGATATGGATGCATTTTGTTTTTTGTAAGAATTTTCTGCACACAATAATAACTTAATTGCTGTTCTCTGGACATGGTGCGTATGCTTACATGCGGATTTTCTGTAACTGCCAGTAACACATTAATTTCATTGTCTTCTGTCACTGCAGTTGCTGTTCTTTTTTTTTTATCGTAATTTACTGAACCACTACGGTTGAACCGATCCATCAATTTTACGAAATTAATTTTAGTAGGTTGTCTTCTCTCAGGATGTCGTTCGTGATAAACTCTTACAGCAAGTAATGCGTTTTTATGATATTCGCCCAGTATCCAGACCATATCCACCATTTCTTCACAAGTGAAATTCATATTTGCCAAAAACCAAATTTATCACAACAAAAACTGTATAGCAATATTGGATTAACTAACAATAATGATAAACTGTCAATTCTTAACAAATGCCTATTTCATCGTCAACTCATAAATAATGCACTCATTTGGGATAATTAAGGAGATATTCAGCATTTTTATTATAAAAATTAAAATTTTTCAAAAACTATTGAGTTTAGGTATAGGGAATGCTTAACAAAAATGAAAGTATACTAATAGGGCTTACCGATAATGACATAAAATACTGGGTGGTCCATTTAAAAAAAATCGGAAAATAATGTCTTCTTGATTTGGCTCACCCTGTATACAGTTTTAGTGATATCGACAAAATTGAATATTTTCATGAAAATCAAACATAATCAAAAATTTTTGACGGTGAAAACTCATTTGATTATCATTCCCTTTATAATGTACAGGGCGTTGAACCCATTACGATTTTCATCGAAAATTGTTGATAACTTTTGAAATACCCTGTATAACATAGTACACCTTTATATTTTTGTAATCAGGACAAAAAGAGGAATTCAAATTTATAATCAAATATAGGGTGTTCCATTTAAAAAAATATATGTTTGGTCTGGTACGCCATTATAGAACACCCTGTATATTTGTTACTAATTTTAAAATGTGAAGCTTAAGGGTGGCTAGTATCACATTTAATTTTTTTTTATATTCCAAAGCGTACAGGAGATATGGGACTCTATCGCATAAATCAATCACCCTGTATATGTAACTGGCAATTAAAAACAGATTTAATCGTTACACACCATTACTGACACCGAATATGCAAACTGCCAATTCTCATACAATTTATGCGGTAATTCTAAAGTCGTGTTGTATTTTTTTGAGAAAATTCGTATCTCTATAAAGAACGGTGTTTGGCCAAAGTTGGCAAAAACGTCTGTGGGTATAAGCCTGTAGATAAAGTCAAAGTGCACAGTAAAAAAACAAGTAATTTTAACACTGAATCCACATGTCACGAAATTCCCCTTAGAAGTCAAAATTTCGTAAAACTAATAACAGATTCGAAAATTAGAGGTCCGAAAACCCCAAAATTAAATTTTACAGATTTTAAATCGGTTATCAAACTCCAAATTAAGCATCTCAGAAATTAGGTATGAGCTGCGAGTCTATTTCATAAAAGCACATAAAATAAAATAAAAAATAACTTTTCCAAATCTCAATTAATCAATTTAAAACTTTGTACACATTCATAATTTTAAATACTGAACACGTTGGTACTTTCAGTTTTCCCGGATCTTTTCTAGAAGCCCGGAGTCTGAATGTGAACAAGCGAGCTCCACCCACTTTTCTAATTTAATCTATAACTTTCAAACCCTTAATCCTATTTACTTCAAATTTACACAGATTATACTTTCATCTATTCTCTATCCAACAGTGAAAACCCCCATCTTCATAGCTTTTCCCGTCTCCGAGTTACAAACCTCCATTCCAAAAATGCACAAGCCACGCCCACAAACTAATTATGCTAATTACTCTGTAACCGCTGCACCTAGCGCAACGGGACAAAGTTCAGCGTACTCAGGAGACGATTCCCAATCTTTCAATACCAATATCATTACCCAAATCACAGTAATTCCGCAAACTTTAAACCAACATCTAGAATGATCGCCGTCGCTTCGCGAATTGTTCTGGAAATGCCATCGAAAAAAATTTAATTATCTTCACTTCTAATTATCCGATCAAAACCGTACTTGTACTCATCGATAGGTCATTTCTTCCCCTATCACACCCCCAAGTTTCAATTTCTAATCTTATCTCAAAAACCCGCAAATTAACAATTTCTATCTTCGAAAAATCGCGAAATTCTAGAAATCGAATTTCGCGAAGCCCAAAAAAGTATATAAGCCGACACATTGCGGCCCCGTGAGTCAGTCAATATCCGGGTGTAGTAAGTCAATATCCGGGTGTAGTCAACGTTACCAAAGCTTCTCCAAAGTGTTCCAAAGTATCCTAGTCAGTGCGGACTGCGTCTGAAAAGCATTCGTCGGCTACTTTAAGAGTGAAGTGGCGTTTAGTGACAAGTGCCTCAGTGGTCAACCGTCTCCTAGTGAATCGCGTCGTGTAATACCCGTCTGTCCGCGTTAAGAGTGACGTGAGACAACTTCAAAGGCCTCGATATCTACTTAGTGTCATTGTGCCTCACTCGCAGATACCAGGCAAGCTACCTACGAAGAAGACATCCATACAACAAGCTACGTACGGATATTTTCGCCAGTTCTTTTCACAAATTGTAAGTTCGAATTTCATTTACCTTTCCTATCTACCTGCATTAGTGAATAGCACCTTTTGTACAGGGCGTTCTCTAATAAGTAGTCATTAATACCATTATCATTCAATCACTAGCATATTCAAACTTCTTTTACAATTCTATTTTAAACTAATCACTGCCCATACACAGGGTGTTATCCAGCCTCTATCCAAGTGTGTATACGGGGTGTTGGATCAAATCAAACCACATAACAAATAATTTAACTCTACTTTCATACTGAATAACTCATTTTATCATTAGTACTCAGTGCCTACTTGAGTCTAGGTACCTGTTGTGCTCACCCCCTTATACTCATCACTCGAAACCGAACATAAGGTGTCGCCACAAGAATAGATCCGTGTCTTCAGGTCCCAAATACTTACTTTAAATAAATAATTGTTCACGTTATAGATTGGCTGGGACTTTGAACATTCCAGTCATTCCTGCTAGCTACCCCACTACTAGTGATAATAACCAATAGGAACCGTACCGTAGACAGACACGTGACACACACTCATCAGTGTGTATATAGTCCACACTTGGCAGTGTTAGACATATCAGTGTATTATTACATTACATAAAAGTAATTTAACACAGCAGATTTTACAAGTTAATGTGTAATAGTTAATTATTCACCGTGTAATTATTCCGTATTTATGGCGGATTGATTCATTTTTAACACGGGGTTTTGTAAATTTTACTACAATTTATGGGTACTTCTACAAACTTGACGGGTATATCATTCGTGTAATAAGTAGATACACTGTAGGGGAACGACGCCAAAAACCAATCTATTTTTAAAGGGGCCTAAATTTTGCAAAAAAGTGAGTAATTTTACCCCCTCCACTTTCCTTTTGGAGATAGGCCACGCCCCCAACCCCGATCCGGCCACCCTTACGCTTGCGCAGAAGCTCTTCGGCACCCTCGCGGTCATCATAGCTTCTGCAGCCGTCCTCCAGGTACCACAGGCCGGGCGGAGAAATTAGTCGTCGCGATCATCATACATTCTGTAACCGTTCTTCAGGTACCTACCACTGGTAGGCGGAGAAATTAATCGTCGCGGTCCTGCAGGTTCATCACTTAATAACGGAGGAACCCATACGGAGAAAAATGCATTATATAAAATACAGATTTAATATCCTTTGGACATATAAAACATAGTATTGAGAAGTAATTTTTAAATTAGTGAATTGCTTGTAGCGTTTTCAGTCGGCATATATTCAAATTAGACGAATCAATTATCTGCGTCGAGGTAGCAGAGGTTGCGCGTCACGAGATTTTCACTTGCGCACTATGACATCCCTACCTTGCGCGCTACGATATCTCCAGCGGGTACGTTCTCGGTAGCGAGTACTGAGAGTTTAATCTAGTACATATATTTAATTTTTAAATATATTTAGAGAAAAACTGATACGATTAATTAATTCGCGCTAATTTTTTACTATTGAGGAACTCGTAGACATATTTTTAACATGAGATGGTATTATTGGTATAATACTGTAATACTAAGATATCTAGAATGAAATAGAATAGTAGATTATGGAATAAGTAGACAGGATGATAACATTTAACATAGACTAGAGTATGAGATTTGTTGAATATAGATGTAGGAAATACTTGTTTTTCTAGAATACGTGCTTTCATTTAAGGTATATAAGGTATTAAGGAAACATACTGGGTATATAAGGTGTATAATATGATAACTTACTTATTCAATATTTGAAGTCCAAACAGCAAACATGTATACTTGCAACGCCTGTGGTAGAAAATTTTCCTGGCCTAGTGCTTTAAGTAGACACAGAAACAAACACAAGGATGTATTCTTTGTTTGCAACATATGCAACCAGAAATTTACGCGTAAGGAGAACTTGAGTATTCACATAAAAAATAATCACCCAAATGAACATAGTGACCCCATAACAAACCCAAAACTCTGAAGTACGTTTTACAAGACTAGAAAAGGATAAACAACATAGTGAAACATTAATGAATATTTTGTTGTAATGAGATAAATAAAAGTACTTGAAAAATATGTTTAAAAATTATATCCCTTACTGTAATTGTATTCCATAATAAAATAAAGATTTATATTATTTAACTTGTTTCAATTGATAAAAGAATTACCCGGCTAAATAAAACACCATAGTCTGAATAATATTTTTATTATTAGTTAGATACATATAATTTATTATTTACATAATTAGATACATTAATTTATTTTATGTTTAATGAACAAGGTTATTAGATATATGTTGGTAAATAGTTTATATAATATACTTATTTCAATATATTAACAAATATCATAATCTATATACATTGATAATAAAACAGGATCAGAATATTTCTGCAGTTCTTGTAGAGCTCCAGGCAACATCAGTGTTTCAAACCACTGGTGAATATCATCTTCTTGGCCTAGTATTACACATGGTAACTCAGAATGGTATCTAATTTTTTCACTGAGTAGTGTTAGATGAATCATTATATATGCAGAACCTTTGGAGATTTTCATTAGTTCTTCTAGGAAAGGAGATTGTAGTGCAAAATGTTTTTTCAATATAGTAGACAAATCATCTGTGGGAGCAATTTGTGGCATTCCATCTACTTGATTAATCATATTTTGGAGTTTGATTGTCTCCTTTAGGCCACAGCGTAGTTGGTAGCAATCTTGACCATATGTAACAAATTTATAGTATCCTATTCTCTTTCTATCTCGCTGGTATGTGGAGGCAACTCTATAGGATTCATTTCCACATTCCTCACAATGATCTTTGAGGTTAGGTGTACATTCAGAGCAATTGCATGCTCTTCCCCAGAAACATTCTTTAGGCATGTTAACTGATTGGAGGTCAAGGTCTAAGTGCCTGAGGGAGATAGTGCATCTGGCTTTATAGAGATTTTATTGAGGAACCGGCTCAATATATATAATAATAATAATAATATATCTTTATTGTAAAAAGAGATACAAGGGCGAAGTAGGGTGAGATATATAAAATTTTAATTTTAAGTTGTGATAAATTTAGAAAAAGTGAGGAGCGTTAGCATGTATCTGTAATTGAATAGTGTCCCCAAGGCAGAGTTTCCTATGACCCCTCAATCAAATATCGCTTATCATCGTCAGGACTGAGGGCGATTTTTTCTTGGGTTACGGAAAATACAGCATGTTTTTCAGACTGAATTAAATTTTGACTAATATATTTATTTTTAAAATTATCCACACATTCTAAATAATCATCCAAAGTAATAACATTTTTTATAACGCTTTTCTTAATACCCTTAATCTTTTTAGTGATATTATCTGACCCAAGTCGTTTGACAGCATACATTTTAGATCTAAGTCCCACAAAGAGTTCTATAGGTGTTCCATGGAACTCATCACTCATTAAGCCTAAAACCTTTTTGTTTACAAGAGGGATGTTATATTGATTATTAGAAGGGTAGTCTGAGGTATCGAAACGAGTATGGCAGTCGCGACGAATGACGTCATATATATCTTTATCCATTATCTCGAGCACTAACGTGTCAGTATCTGTATAAAGCAAAGAACAGTCGTTACCCAACTCCGGTTTCATATACTCATAATAAAAATCATATATGGTTGTCTTAGCTAGATCCAGTATTGACATCCCTACGTATATCGGTTTGTTGAAGAAAATTTCCGTTTTATTTAGTTCAATAGCAACCAAATTTTCATTGAAAATTGTGGCTGCCTTAAACTCTGGTCTTGAAATCAACGCCTCAGCTCCATAACGCCCAACCTATTTATTAATTAATTTAACATTTGAATGTTTTCTAATATTTTCCATGGTTTTTCCAAATACAGCATTGTTCATAAGTTTAAATAAATTTTTTTCGAAATCATTTTTAGCTGCCTGGCGTAATTTAGTGTTCAAATCTATATATGACTTTAACCAGGGAGACTGTTTAAATTTCAAAACTCTATGAATTTTTCTCAATATAAGACCATGTTTTATTGCTTGTTTCAGGGCTCTATAGTAAATAACATATTTATTTTTGTTGTATAAGGTAGCCAAAAGTTTTTTATTTTTGGAACTGGGTGGAGCGCTATGTTCTGGGCAGAACGGTAAATCTTTATGTAAATCATGCAAAGATTCCGAGTACTCTAAATCAACCTCGAGGAGATAAGCTTCCGGAGAATCATCAGGTACAGTAGAGACATCAATATTTGAATCTACCCACTCAAACCCCCCGTAGGGCAAGTATTGTGACATAGCCCAACCATACTGATTGTTAACATCAAAATAACTATGTATGAAGAAGGTTTACTAGAATCGAAATTTGGAATATATTTATTATTAGCAAGACATTTACGTTTTGAACATTGACTTAGTCCTCCACGTATTCCTCTCTCGACAAACAGTATCATGTCGATATCAGTCAACAGTTCCAAGGTTTGTCGAGTTTTGAATAGCATGCGGTCCCAAGTATATCCAGGAAGAGTGTAATAGTGCGCGGGATCTAAACCGTAAGTTTGATGACTACTGTTCCGGAATTGCTCAAAGACATCAGCTAAAAGTAAAATATCTGTTTTCATATATAAATCGGTATATTCTCCTAAATTTTGAATTTTGAATTTATCCCACACAAGTTTGGAGTGCTCATAATCTTCCTCTTCAATATAGGTATCGTTAAGTTTATTATAAAATCCGTTAATATCAGGCAAAGTTTCGAAATTAAATTTATCAAAATCATCCATAAAATCATAGGGATATACGCCTTTTTTAGTTAACAGTTTAAATTGATTGTCATCTAAATCAGGAAATTCGTTTCTTAAATTTGGAAATTTAGTTAAATATGAAGCTAAAGTATCTAAGGCTGAACCCATAAACCTATATGAATCAATGAACCGGAATTTGATTAAATTTTGATCTAAATTTTTTGTAAAAGATATATATTTTTCTTTCGTGATAGGTAATATTTCAACGCGTCCTGCCACATCATTAGCGATATTTTCCAGTATAAAATGAGCATCGTACCCGCTCAAATTGTGAAATACTACCGGGATAACTACCGCATCCTTGTAATTAATATTACACCCCTCATGAGCAGCACCCCTATAATTATTTGTAGGACTTAAATGAAAATGATCCCGTACTTTAACATCCTCAGGACCGAAAGGATGTTCACAAATATGACAGTATGTAGCTGCCTGAAACTCAAGTTCCTGCCGTGACATCATATCAATATCATAAGGGCAAAGAAAAACGGTTTCAACATCGTCTGAAAACTGCTTAAGTTCCCTCGCAAACCAAGACATGCAATCCTCACCCCGATAAGATCGATAAAAAGATAATGAGGAATCATATGAACATTTAACATAATAACCTACTGCGGCCGGAATATGCTCCTGATATTTATTTTTGTCATTCACCGGCTTGAGGACACTTTCCAAGTCAGCGTATACAATAAATGGTACCGTTTCCTTATTTTTAAAATTTTTGAATTTCAGCTCTTTGTCCTTCTCGCTCGGTAACCTAATCTTACACTCATTCATATTTTTGCAGTCTTCATAATGTTTATCCAACTTTTCTTGACTATAAAAATAATGTAAGCATCTATCACAAAAATATTTCTTGACACGCATTTTACTAAGTTGTTTTGAAAGAAGCCGAGATAAATCTTTAATCCAAATATAATGGTACTGAATAGGCGCCGTATCGTTAGATGTTGACGCGTTCTCATCATCATATGAATTTTGAATAAGTAATAAATTTAACATGACGATCTTTTTTGTCTTTAGTTAAATATGTGGGAAGAGTTACAAAATTTTTATTAATCTTTTTCAAAATATATACATTAATTGATAAATTATTCTGATTTTCAAATCTAGGAATTTGCCTAATAGTCATAGGAAAAACTATGTCTTTAAAATTTAAAACTGTAGAATAATGAGGGTATGATGAGAGTCTATCAGCGTGGTGATGAAAATGTTCAACAGGATAAAGAGCTGAAGTTACTGCCCAAGCAAAACAGGCTTGATCATCGTTTTTAACGTTGACGCAGGCTTGCTTTGCTTTGATCTGTTTAGGTAGTTCTATATATGAAGATCCTAACTGCGGCGTGAATTTATTAATATTTACCCCCAAATTCGTAATGCTATTTAATGACCACCCGCTGTCACGTTCCTGATACTCTGATAATTTAGTCAGTATAGGCGATACAACATGCTCTTGAAACCATTCATCTAAATTAGTATCGCGATAAATAGGAGAATTTTTTGTATTAAAATATTTTGGTTCCTCAATAACTCTATCAGCCTTTTGCAATATAAACTGCCCACAAAACACTGTATTTACCTTGATAGCCTCATCTTTTTTCAAGGCGTTGACAATTCTAGGTCTGAAGAGGGCAAAGCAGTCCTTGAGGAATTCCATAGTGTTCTTGTGTTTCAAATTGGAAATCACACCAGTTCGAATGTTGCAAGCAAACGCGCTGGTGGAATCATCCCAATGAACTCGATTTGTTGCTGTTTCTTTCCGGTTTGTTACACCAGAACCTCGTTTGATGTATGCCTTGATCTGGTTCCTCTGGGTCTTTATACTAGCTAGTACTGATAATAGATGCTGTTTTTCGCCAATAGTCGCAGCCTTCTTCAGCTGCTTATTAATATTCCATACCGCTTTAGTACACTGTCGAAGGCCGTCTCGAGCAGCTTCCTCGGTGTATGACGTGGACAACACACCAAGAATACTGGAGATGGCGAAGATTAAATACTTTAAAATATCTGACGCACCCATGTTAAGAGCTAGGACACGTCCTCTCTCTCGAACACTAACAGTATAAATGAAGAGCTAAACGTTAGCACTCGCTTTTATAGGACACGTCCTCTCTCTCGAACACCAACAGAATGAATGAGGATCTAGACGTTAGCAGTTTCTTTTATAGGACACGATGTGATATTGAACAATAAGTAACAATATTGGTTTAACTGAAAAGGTCTATTTAGTAACCTTCAGCCACCTTGTGTCGGTGAGATGTAATCTGAAACAATTGAGAAACGCTATATAAATAAAATATTAAACAATGTCTGATAAGACAATACATTTACATATGGCATTATTATTATATTGAATACAAATTATAAATCTACTTTAACATTTAAACCACCTGTATGCAATATTGTGAAAAACCTAATAAAAAGAGGTATAATCTCAAAACCTGTACATAACCTCAAACCCTCTTTCAGATACTATTTAAAAGTTATGTAATATTATGCAATCTATATCAATGATTAAGTCATACATAATCTCGAAACCTGCACGTAACCTCAAACCCTCTTTCAGATTATGTTTTAAAAGTTATGTAATATTATGCAATCTCTATCAATGATTACATCATACTTAATCTCTACATAACCTCAAACTCTTTAGTAAACAACTAATGAATGGTATCTGCTAGTAGAATAATCATATTAAAAGAATCAATCTAAATTTAAAATGTATACATCTATGTATATATTATTAAAATATTAATCTCTCCTCCAACTTGAAATCATGTACCCTAATATCTCATGAATCCTCTGATAGGAATTGGTAAATAAATAATACATTAACTCATCAATCTCTAAGATAAAACAAAATTATATAAAAATTACTAATCAACGTTGTCTCATTATCAACTCAAAATTATATTAAAAAAAATACTAATTAAAGTTATCACATTATCAATTCATAACCTATAAGATTTAAAAGATAAATTTAAATAGTTATTAATGTAAATTAAAAATTCGGTAAAATTTCGGACACAATATATAAAAAAATAATCATTAATTTCAAAAAGTAATGTAAACCCAGTCCTCAAAGGTAGCTAACAGCCTTAAGTTGAAAGAAATAATCATATTAACATACTCTAAGTTAAATAAATTAAAAATTGATTAAAGTAGTCTAGGTATCTACCTGGAGATTGATAAAAATGTAATAAAAACTCACCTTAAAGCACTAATAACAATCGCACAAAGATATAATAGTCCAAAGCACAAAGAGTTTATAAACACTTATGACACCCAAACGTTAAAACTAAATACACACACGCAATGATACCAAGTATAATGATAATGTCTTCTATCAACGTTTTTATATATACTCTCCCACCCGCAGCTTATGTCTTTCTAGAACTTTCCCATATCGAAGGATGTGCTGATTTAGTATAATTTCATATATATGAATCGTTGTTACTAACCGCACCTGTGTAAACAATGTGTCAGACTTTAATCTGAGAGATGGTGCCCTCTGATTCATGGTAAAAAATTGCTTACTTGCTATTTTGCGTGTAGGCACCTATATCAACTTGTTCAGACAGGTTGTAATTACGCATCCGACGATTTCTCATTTAAAACATATTGCACAACGCATTTCCTTCTATTGAATTTAACTTGGGTTTGGTTTGAATCATATTCTAAAAATTAATACATAAATATAGGCATTGTCTGTCGGCAATGATAAAATACTATGTTTGTTTATATAAATATAATCTAATTTATGCTGATTATGAATTCTGATTCAAGCTATCCGCCGAGATAAACGTACGTTTTGTTTTTACCATATGAATGTAGAATATTAAAATAACTTATTACATACAGAGCGATATATTTTAAGTGGTATTTCATAAGCAGATAGAAAAAGGGTCCATTAGTTTAAACCCACGATTTAATACATAAACATAACAATTTTGCTATATCCATAGGTTATGAAGTTTTCCTTAGTCTTTCTGAAACTATGTTAGATTTACACAATCCCGAGGATACCCCGTTCTGTATGGGGAAGGGGTACTATATAATTATTAGTTTATTAACATTTCATGAAAGAGCATTGTACAGGGGTTTGTATATTTATTAATTTTATTTGAGTATCTATTGTATCATATTTTCTCGTAGATTTTAGGTTCATAAATTTGTTAGTTTATCACTTCTTATCTATTTTTACATATTTTGTTCTATAGAGATGTCTCATTTACTATTACATATTTACATATTGGAATACATACTATATAGAGTGTTAACTTAAGTCTTATTCATCTTTTATTATACCCTGTATATTGCTTATTCATCTTTATTACACCCTGTATATAAGGATATAACTTGCAAGGTACTTATGGAACTCTATATTAATTAAGAACTATGATAGAATCTTCATATTACCTCAATCTTGTGAAACTCTAAGATAAAATACCCAACCTGTTCCATACCTGTTGCCTTTATTACCTAGTCTGTTCCATACCTGTTTTCCTTATTACCCAGTCTGTTCCATACCTGTTTCCGTTATTACCCAGTCTGTTCCATACCTGTTTCCAAATACCTGTTTTCTGTTCCTTACCTATTCCATACCTGTTCCATACCTGTTTCCAAATACCTGTTTTTATATTACTACCCTGTTAATGAGAACTCAGTTAAAAATTTAATATAAATTACTATTGATCAACCCTAACGAGGATCTAGAAATTAGTTTATTTTTAGATAATCTTTTATTACACCTTGTATATTGCACTTCTAATCCGAATACTACATTATGTCTTTGAAAATATTTTCAGGCTAATGTTGAAACCTCCTGTATAATGTATTAAACTTGCTGTATAATGTACTAAGCTTGTGATATTCTTTTGTTGCATAAAATTATATTATATGTAGGAAAACGTCATATTTTAACGTTAATAGGGATACCCGAATACCTCCTTTGTCCTTGTGACCTGTATCAACTTGTTTAAAAATTATTTCAAACAAAATATTACATCGTTATACTTCCAAATATATCTTCTTATATACAGGAGGTTTCTAATAGAGTTAGAGAATGTTTTTTAAATATAACTTCTTATATACTGGATGTCCGGATAAAGATAGAGATTGTATCTATTTTAATAACTAATATTGAATATATACTTAAACTAAATGATTAACAACTCATGAGAAGATACATTTTCTGTAACTTTAATATTCCACCTTTATGCCATCATTTCTAAATAGAATTTATTTAAAATTAGTATTCTAAACGTTTGAGATAAATCGTTTGATATTCTCACATCACCTATTTCGGGAACCTGAAGTATAAATCGTAAACAACTATTTTATAATAAATTCTAGCATCTCCAATCAGAGAATATACCTATAAACTTTAAATTCATATATTGATACTCAAATACTTTTTAACACTTATAATGAAAACTTAGTTAAAGTAATACTTATATAAGAAACCACTAGATGAGTCTCGACAAGCAAAAAGTCTCAAGGTTACATGAATTGAATGCTTCGTTTGAAGAAGATGAGAAATCTAATGAATGTATCAATTATTAAATCTTAACAGATATGTTAAACGCTCAAAAGTCACGTACGCGCTTCTCTGATGTTACCCGCTGCAATTTCTAAGAAATAGTGATTTCTAGATCAACTAACTGTACCCTGTTCATATTTATATGTTTGAAGTCTATGTATTTTTCAATCCTTAGCTTTTTAGTAAATAGGTATATAATTCAACCCAAATCTTGTATGTTTTAAAGATAATTTTCAGAGTCCTCTTTTAACAAGACATCAATTTTTCTAAAGCTGTACTGATAAAAATATTTCACTTACGGCATACTTTAATTGTGCTTCCTATATTATTCCTTTTCGATTTACTATAAGTGTTTAATATATAATATATTAAATAAAACCTTAACTTTAATCAACGCGATGTATACTCAAAATGTTATAGCTATTACATTAAAGATGCAAACAATCATTTACGAAGCATAATATTTATATATCATGAAACTCTCATCTTTCTAGTTAAAAAATAAATATTAATACGTTTAATTCAATAATTAAAATGAATACTATAAATATCAAACCGTAATATTCTCACAAATTATCTACTTAAATATACTTGTTAGTAGGTATGGCGGCGAGTGAGCCTGGGAACCAAAATGCGGGGGCGGCGGCGTCCTTTGTCGGCAACATCAAAGGACGCCACCGCCCCCGCACGACGCAGCACACCGCACCCAGCATATAGGGAGCGCCGTCTAGACCAAAGACCTACAATTCAGAGGGGCCCCCCCAACTATCAAAATGGGGCCCCCAACTGTCAAAATGGCGCACCCAGCTACCTAGACCAAAGACCCATAGACCTACAAATCAGAGGGGCCAAAGACCCAAACTCGAAACAAGCTGGAATCCAGCATAAAATGGTCACTTCCGGTCTCCATTTCCGGTCTCTCGAATCACATGATGTGGAGTATCAAACGACTCGTCGCAACGTGTAGAACACTAATTTAGCCAAATTTACGTTCTAAGAGCGAAAACGGCCATTCGGGACACAATATTTGAATTTAAAGTACATAGGTGTGTTGCCCAGCTCGAAACAAGCTGGAATCCAGCATAAAATGGCCACTTCCGGTCTCCATTTCCGGTCTCCCGAATCACACGATGTGGGGTATCAAACGATTCGTCTCAACGTCTAGAACACTAATTTAGCCCTATTTTCTTTCTAAGAGCGAAGACAGCCGTTTGGGGCTCGATATTTGAATTTAAAGTATATAGGCAAGTTCTCCGACTCGAGACAAGCTAGAATCCGTCTACTTCCGGTCTCCATTTCCGGTCTCCCGAATCACACGATGTGGGGTATCAAACGATTCGTCTCAACGTCTAGAACACTAATTTAGCCAAATTTACGTTCTAAGAGCGAAGACAGCCGTTTGGGGCTCAATATTTGAATTTAAAGTATATAGGCAAGTTCTCCGACCGATCACCAACACAGTCGACACCAGCGTGATATCTCATTATTATTAAATGCGAACGAACTCATATAACTTAACCTAACTTTTCGTGGAACAAGCACGACCGACCGATCACGAACACAGACCACTGTAGACTGCATGTATGTAATATAATAAATATCTAATTATCTCCATACTGACGAGAGCAACGACAATTTAAAACCTAACCTAACTTTTTGTGTGGAACAAGCACGACTGATCACCAACACAGCTGACACTGGACTTACGACTTGTAACAAAATATTTAAAACAAGCACGACTGATCCACAAACAACAACCACAACAACAACAACAACAACAACGACGACGACGAACTCATACAACTTAACCTAACTTTTTTTCGTGGGGACAAGCACGACCGATCACGAACACAGACCACGGTAGACTGCATGTATGTAATATAATAATAATACATCATGATTCTAAATATTAAAATCTAAATAATAATATAAGTTTGCAAGTTCCTTATCAGCATGTTACCGGAGGTTCCTTAACAGCTCGCTAACGGAAGTTGCTTATCTGCAGGAAATGAGGTAAGCGTATAGGTCTACATAAGCAAAATAGCACAGAATTTGAAATTTTATACAGTGGCGTTGCATAAAAGAGGGATATTTATTAACAAGTAGGCTCATAGGAGGGGTTTGAATTTAAAAATTAAAAGCATATATTGAAACCAGGAATCGAACCCGGGACCTATAGATTTTCAGTCTACCGCTCTCCCACTGAGCTATTTCAACTATAGTAAAGTAAATAAAACTAGATTTAAAATTTAATATTATATTTATTAATCGTCATTATCGTCGTCCTTTACAATATTGAATTTATTGATATATTCAGGAGGTAGAAACATTTTAATATCCAATAAATAGCTTTTCATACCGGCTGCTATCATCTCGCGACAAAACTTTTGAATGCTAAGATTTCCATCTTGAAATTTATCGCACAAGTCCAGACAATGTTGGTACTTTTATACAGTTCTTCGACACTCTGCATATCTACTCTCGGCATCTTGGGTGGATTGCATATCATACACGCTATCATGACGTTCGCTGAAAATTAGATCCCTCAGCTCATCACGTATCCTTTGGATGGCAGTTGGTAAGTCTTGGGCTTTGGTCCAGTGTTGAGCAGAATAAAATAACCACATATTTTAAGTTTTTCCACGTGTAACAACGAGGCTAATGGCTGTTTTTAGTAGCAGTAGAGACGAACAAACTGTTATATAGTACAACAAACCAGTTACTGATTGCTGAATACACTCTTTGGGAATAATGGCAGCTGCTGGCGTAGTAGTAGTAGTAGTAGTGGGAATATCAACACAGGCGCTCTTCATCTCGTACCAGTCAGTGTCACCCATAGTAGCATCTCGAAATCGGATTCTGAATTTATATTGGCGGGTAGAATTTGACATCGGGGCTATTAAAGTTGGTATATTATTAGCTGCATACGACGTCATCAGCATCCAATTAGAAGGCCAGCTTTCGTTTTTAGTGCCATCCTTATCAAAACAGACAAAGACCTCTTGCGAATTATACGGCTGATGAATGTATAGGATATTGTGCAAAATCGTTTGCAGAATTATATAGTGAGAAGTTAACATTGCCATCTTCATCAAACTACTGACACCACCACAGACAAATCTGGCAATTTATTCCACTCGTTTAGGTGTGATTCGTTTAAAATCCTGCTGTCGTATACCTTTATTAAATCTAGATAAATTTTGAAAGACGTTTCGCTCCCATTCAGCAACCATAGGAGCGATATCAATAAATTGGAAACTATTAAATTGGCAATCTTCCACAATAGCCTTTCGCAATAGACAAATCTGCTGCTGCTGCTCTAACCTCACTTTTAACATTATAAATTTTAGGAGTTACAACAGATGTAATACTGAATTAAATTATAGCTATTATGTTTTATATACTTTTAATTAGGAATGGGAACAAGGAGATGGGGATAATAGAATAACACAAATATTTGTTAAAAATTATTTTATTTAGGTAAACCAGCAAACAACCAGTTGTGGAGATCCGTACAGTTGGTTAAACTGCACATACTTCCAGGTGTACAATGATAAAAACAATATGAACTACTTTTACTAAATACAGGGGGCGGTCCAAAAGAATTACAGTATAGATTCTCCACGTTAACTATAGTCTTCGCTGTTAATGCTGTGGGCTCCAATTCCAGCAACCTTCGGCTCAGAAATTCCGCCTTTTGATGTCCTTTAACGTATATCATACAGATATTTTTATCATCTATCAGGTGGGTCTTCAATATTTCAGACAACATATCATATTCAACGAATCCCCCGGTATATTTCAGGCCATGATGAGATTGCTCCAAATATTTAACCTGTCTCTTGGAGGCCGCATCTAGGGCGTTGAACGGTTTCGGCGGCTTCAATAGGTAATGTGCCGTACGTTGACCGCAGATAAAAGATATTTCTTTCGGGTGAAAATCGGGCAGATTAAAACCCTGCATGTCTACGGCCAGACACTGCATCTTGCTGGAGATCTTGATTGGAACTGACTCGGAGCAAACTCAAGCTTTAAGATTATTCACAATATTATCGAGTGGGAGGTATTCCATAATGCAATCGTGTACAATTATGCAGTAAGCTCGGGTATTATCGGGAAAACCTTCGGCGGTCTCTATCTCCAGTCTTACGTCTACAGTAGCGGGTCGTTCATTTTCGTCTCGCCTCGAGCAATCAAAGACAAATAATGTACGTTCCTTAAACTGGTCATAATCCAATAGCGCATGCTTATCCAAGCAGTTCATATAACTAGGATAGAATTCTGTGTATTTATAATGCGCTTCATTGTAATCATTTTTAGCAAAATTTAGGCGCATTCTTTCTGTGGGGAAGCTTTCGGCATTCAATGTCAGTTTGATATTGGTTATATTTGTATGATCAAATTCCGTTGGATCCTTTTTGGTTGTGTCTAGTTTCTCCGTCTGGAAGCAGACAATAACATATCTCGGGCTTTCGACGTTAGATGTCGTTTTGACGGCCCAGGTATCTGTAGTAGCGCCCTCTGTTAGTGACTTTACTTGTACATCCCACAGCCTATATGGTATTATGATTGGATTATTTGCCGCAACACCTTGCAGCAGGCGTTCTTTTATGCCGCTCTCCGGGTATATTCTCTTGATTTTAAGTTCCACATTCTGAATATCTAATTTTGCTGTAGTAGTAACGTTAATGGCGTTATCACGTATCAAAAAGCAATTGTCATCATTATTGGCTCTTGTAAATGTAAACGTCTGCATACCACATATGACAGACCGATAATCGTTAAAGATGTTGAAAAGATGCTTCAATGGTATTAGAAAACTGAAGGTATTGTCGGCGTTTAATTTGGCGCCATTAGGATAATTCCATCCTGCTATGGCTAAATGTTTGGAATCTTCCGGTGAATAGCAGAGATAACCTCGAACAGTACTTAATATACCACATTCTTGGGCAATTTCCATCTCCTTAGATCCGCCGCCAATTACATATTTTACGGATGAGAACATGAAAGCTGGAGCGTTATTTACAAAGGAAACAACTCCATCACCGGTCTTTATTATTCTTCCTCGCACAAGCAGCTGACTGTCGTAGGTGGCATCAAAGAGCGTCGATTGATTGACGGCAATTTCAATTACGTCATTATTTCGGAAAGATCTAGTATACAGGTAGTACGTTCGCCACTCCACCTTCTCTATTGAATCATCGGATTGGGCCTTTCGGAAAATGTTAAACATTGACGCCGACATTGTATTCCCAGCGATTCCAAGAAACTAACACTCGATGCGGTTAAAAGAGGTTTTTTGTTATCGCTGTTTGTGGTAGTCGTAACAGCGTGTGTATTGCTACAAGTTTTCTGTAATACTGGCGGATGTGGTGCAGGTACATCAATTTTATCAGATGTATGATGTCGATCGAAAATTAATACCATGTTATTAAGTGAGCTTCTTTATCTCCAATCGAACTATTATTTCTTCGCTCTTGAAGTTGACAAGCTCAAAGTTCTGATCCAGCACAGTTATACAAATATTATTTATTTCTCGCCTGTTTGTTATCGGTAGGTAAATAAGATGTGTAGGTGTTTCGTCGATAGCGAACCCGGGGTCAACGGAAATTGCAAATTCGTAGATGGTGTGGGAGGGTCGATCGTTGTAGAATGCTCCGGAAGTGATACTGCAATCTAAGTGTATTGTTCTTACTTTTATAATGTTGACTGGTAAATCTGAGCTATGCACTTTATTTATCTCTAGCGGTCGTTTTCCAGAGAATCCCAATATCTTGCCGATACTATCTTTCGGCGCAAAGTCGACGGCGTATTTATTACTAAATATTTCACACTTGATGGTATTATTATTCGGCTTCAAGGAGAATATTTCATCTAGGAGGCTGGGCTTCGTCTTAGACACATCCAAATGGTTCCTGATGTACGCTTCAATGTCCTGAATTTCATAGGCGCCGGCGTCAAATTCCACAACCTTTTTCTTATTTTTATCGTTATTCTCGTAAAGGTACACCTTCTGACCGACCTCTATGTTGGGCACGCTGTTGTAAGAGTGAAAACTGAGAAGCGCCAGGCCGTAATCGGACTTTGGATCTAAATGAAGTGGCGGCGTAAAATCAATAGATAAGGTAGACGTGCGACTTTTAAGCGTCAATATGATAGACATGACTGATACAATTCAAGCGCTATCGGCCTTTTTATATAGAAACTGTAAACACAGATGGCCGCAGTTAATCTGACTATAATCTTGGTATTGATCGTTATTATAGATAATTTTTGCAGGACTCAAGTATTGCACCAATTCCAGCGGCGGTTTTAAGCATCCGAAACTGTCGAAATATCTAACTACATTGCCATCTTTCTTATATGCTACCCAATGTGTACCTTTATTTTTATTTACGTCTAGATTTAGGATGGCGTTTTCTCTCCGCCAGGGACCTGCAGGCAGAGTGTCTCGCATGAAAACGCCTCGAAAATTGGCAATTTTTAATTGCTTAACAAACTTTCTTAGATCGGCATCGGATAAAGGCCTATTAGGTAGCTTTATTGGTAGTTTTTTGGCGGTTTCTTCAGGAATAAGCCGTAGCCGCCGTGTCGGCTTTTTCTCAAATATAAACCCGACCCTATTGATTCCATTGCTTGGTTATGTCGCTTATCTTCGTCGAGTTTCTTTTTGGCATTTTTCGTATCAATAACCGTTTTAGCTATTGCGCTTGCCCCACCTGCGAGCGAACCCAAAGCACTCAGACCGGCAAATAGAGGTATCAATGGCAAAAAACCGCCGGAATGATCAAAGGGTATTATTCTGGGAATACGGATTTTCTTTCTGCCGCCGGCCTTTTTAACAGCCAGTCGGGCCGCCTTCAAAGCTATTAATGCAGATTTTTTTAATGTAGTTTGTGGTGGTGATTTCTTGAGCACGTTAGCAACCTTCTTAACAACAGTTCTTCTAAAGGATTGTGGCGTTGCCCGCTGCTGCTGCTGCTGCTTTCGTTCTTGCAGTCCCATACCTAGATTACGTTTAGCTTTCATCGTAGTAGTTACCAGCCAGGCGGCCGCTTTTTCGCCTACTTTAGCGTCTTTCGATTTAACACGTTCCCAAGCTCGCTGTTCAAGTTCGTAGTCGGCCTTATGTCTATCTTCCAACGACTTGTTTTGCGAATAAAAAATGTCGTGTTTACGACAGAAGGAATCCAAAGGATTAATGCCCTTCTGACCTTGGGCTAAGCGCTCCTTAAGTTTGGTACCTATCAACAAAGATATTACTAGTTAGATGTGAAATAGTTGAACATCATGATATGTTGCAGAACGCTGGAAAACGTTGTAAAACGTCAAAAACGCTAAAAACGTTGTAAAACGTCAAAAACGTGACCCTGCGTGACGTTTTTAACGTTTTTGACGTTTTAGCGTGATGTTGGAAAACGTCAAAAACGTGACCCTGCGTGACGTTTTTAACGTTTTTGACGTTTTAGCGTGATGTTGTAAAACGTCAGAAACGTGACCCTGCGTGACGTTTTTAACGTTTTTGACGTTTTAGCGTGACGTTGTAAAACGTCAAAAACGTTAAAAACGTGACCCTGCGTGACGTTTTTGACGTTTTAGTGTGACGTTGTACGACGCTATATCACATTATACAACGTTCTCATTTAATTGTAGAGGTGTAGTGATGATGATAACATACCAGGTCCACAAAATTGATAGCCGCCAGGAATGTGCAATTCAAAGGGCAGTTTATCGATTAGAGAATTTAGTACACCCTCACCGTAGCAGAGCGGCATGAAGAATGATTAGAGTAGCACCGAATGACGTATATTTATGCACTGGTTTGTTGTGATGGTGGTCAAAAGATGAAGATCTTTCAACAAGAACAGACGCTGCCGATTGAAAATTTAGATTTAATTGAATATAGTAAAAACAACAACAACGTGGTGAAACATAGCAAACTATTACCAAACTCGTTTAGAGCTATAGTATGTGGGCCGAGCGGCTGTGGCAAGACCAACGTCATGTTATCACTCTTATACCATCATAATGGGATTAAATTTGAAAACGTTTACGTATACTCGAAATCGCTATATCAACCCAAATATCAGCTACTCGGTGAAATTTTAAACAAAGTGAAAGGCGTCGGCTATTTTCCATATAAGGACAGCGATGACATTATCAGTACAATGGACGCCAAACCAAACTCTATATTCATATTTGATGATGTTGCGTGCGATAAACAGAACAAGATACGGGAATATTATTCCATGTGCAGACATAAAAACATCGATGCTACCTATCTCTGTCAAACTTATTCGAAAATTCCTAAACAGTTGATTAGGGACAACTGCAATATCATTGTTCTCTTCCGTCAAGACGACCTTAATCTCAAACACATCTATGACGAACATGTATCGCCCGATGTTTCCCTGGGTCAGTTCAAACAAATGTGCAGCGAATGCTGGGCCGATAATTATGGTACTTTGGTTATTGTAAAGGATTTCGATCTACATAATGGCCGCTATAGGAAAGGATTCGATAAGTATATAATGATATAGATCTGCTAACATGTATCAGTAATCGGCATGGGCTCGTCACTTGATGATATTATAAATGCTACCAAGCGCAAGAAAAAAATAAACGAGTTGGCAAAGGTAATCAGGAAAAAGTATCTGGCTTTGAAGTTGGGCAAATCAGAGGAGGATGCGGTCATACAAAAACTGTTTAACCCCATAACCGCGCCATTGAAACAAATAGCCGCTACCACGCGTAATTTGAACGAAAAATTAAATACCGATAAACGCACCAAGATGGAGGTGAAGAAGGAAGAAGAAGAAGAAGATATACAGCCTCCTGCTTTAACCTTACCCAGGTTCCTACCAACAGAACATGTAGCATCAACGTCCGCAACAGAAGGCGATGAATTTGAGAAATCAATAGGAGAAGAAGAGGGGTCGCAACAACAACATAGTATAGTCGATACAACTAGTGACGTAATGGAGGAATATTTGGATCAATATCCTGAAATGGCGCAAAAGTATGTCGCTGAACATTGGACTGAGAGCGATGTAATAGACAAGATTTATGGCCCGGTATATGATGCCACAACATCAAAGTGGTTATTGGGACGTGAAATAATAGATTTCGATCGACGTACTGGAAACATAATAATAGACGGACAGCAATTCAAAGGCACCCCGGGCCTATATCAACTACTTTTCTATCAGGACCCATCTTTTAACAAGGATGATACACTATCATATAGGCAGATTCTGAAGCTATGCGGCGTCCATCAAGACACTCTAGGGCGATTAAAAGGCTCCAAGATGTTTAAATATCATAAAATTATCAAGCCGCTATTTCCCACCAAGGCAAGGACAAAATCAACAGCTGGATCAGGTCTCTCATACGAGAACAATATGATTTATAATAAAAAGCCCATAGAATACATTTATTGGGATAACCCTAATGAGCTTGTGGACCGCTTGAGACTTTTGGTAGCGTCCAAAAATGCCGGCAATACCACCTCCCACGACAATGAAATAATTGCCATTATTAATGAATTGCGGGAGGCTAATTTAATTTATTAAGTGCTATATAGATCGATGCAAAATGATGGCCTTAACACTTGCGCGATGGGCATCGATAAGTTTGGAAGATCTCCAGTACAACACTCTGGCGGAGGTGCCGGTTTCCTGTTGCAGCAACAACAGCAGAATCAACGACATGGTTTTACCTTTACAAGCGATGGAAATATCGATGTGGATCATTTGAAACTGCGCAACGTTAAACCGCCTACTAGCGACAATGATGCTGCAAATAAAAAATATGTGGACCGCAGCATATCCCGCCTTTCAGATCAATTAAAATCCACTCGAGATAGTCTTCAAGGCTTGATTCAAGCTAATATGAACGATATGGATAATAGGATTAAGCAGGCTGTAGCCGTGAGAAATAAAGCTATTAGCGAGTTAGCGCTGGCGGCCGATATGTTAAATAAAAAAGTTGCTGCTATTCCAGTTGCGGTCGACACATCCATACATCATGTGGCGCAAACGCTGAAAGACTTGCAAAATACCGCGGGAAAAATTCAGCGCGAATTTGATCAGTTCAAGGTTGATGTTGAAAAGCAAATGAAGCAAGTATATGATGATATGTCTAAAATTACAACGCCAGTCAGTAGCAGTAACGCATCAAACAACCCAGGACACCCATAAAACTGAAATAATAATAATGGCATGGAAACATTCAAAGGAAAAAATTCAATTGGTCAACGAACTGCACAAGCCTGCAAGAAAGAACTTTGGGCGCAGGCGTACCATCATAAAAGGCTTGGACGAATCCTGGCAATCAGATCTGGCTGATATGCGACAGTATGCGCGCTACAACCGAAATTTCACCATGATTTTGGTGGTTATCGATTGTTTCTCGAAATTTGTCTGGACTCGCCCCCTGAAAACGAAGACAGGCAAAGAGATAGCTGCCGCTTTTAAGGATATTCTCCTACAAGACACCAATAGAGTCTGCAAAAATCTGCAAACGGATAAGGGGACGGAATACTACAATGCGATATTCCAAAGCTTGATGCGTAGATTCCATATAAACCATTACAGCACTTATAGCAGTAAAAAGGCGGCTATTGCTGAGCGCGCAATACGCACCATTAAATCTAAACTGTACAAATACTTTAGCTTAAATGGCACCTACAAATGGACAGATGTTTTACCGGAAATCACGAAAAATTACAACGAAACAAAACATAGTACTACAAAGTATAAACCTGCCGAAGTAAATAAATCCAATGAAAAAGCTATACTAAAATCCGCCTATAGTCACATCAACATTAGCGGAGCGCGAAAATTCAAAGTGGGCGATGTTGTGCGCATAAGTAAAAATAAGCATGTATTCGATAAAGGCTACACGCCCAATTGGACAACCGAACTCTTTAAAATCGTCTCAGTTAACATAACAACACCTACAACCTATCTTTTGGAAGATGTACAGGGACGGCCTATCAAAGGTGCCTTTTACACCGAGGAACTACAGAAAACCGCCAGCCCAGACATCTATCTGGTGGAGAAGGTACTTAAAAGAAAAGGAAACAAAGCATACGTGCAATGGCTGGGCTTTGACAAAAGTCACAACAGTTGGATTGATAATTCCAACATACTTTGATAGAGGGGCGGGCGGGCGGACGGAAGGGTGCTAGAGCCACCTACCTTGGGTTAAAATACAACAGCTGTCAGTATACCTATAGACATCATCATGAGTGAAAGTATTAAAACATACGACTGTGATCCTAGTTGTGAAGATATGGCTGTGGATTATTACGCTGAAATTGATAGAGTGCTTGCTATGTACGAGGAACGAGCTCACAACGAAACCACATACCTTCTACCGACAGTTTTTCAAATGGCTAGCAGCTTTTTGCAAATTCACTGCGGTCTAAGTCCAGCAAGATGCTTTTCTCCTGCGATAATTCTACAAGCTAATGCTACAAGGAAAATATCGTTTGATACATTTGAATGGACTTCCCTCGTCAAGTTATTGCGCGACGTTCAAACGAATTTTTTTAATGCTAAACCCACGGACGATGATGGCAACAGCTTCCCCGACGAGTACGAACCAATATTCAATAGATGTGGAGATTACGTCATGGTATCACAGCATATCATCGAACATGTGAAGATGTTAGTAATCAACAAACACAACATATCTGTAGACATATATGAAGACGATTTGCGCGAACTTTTGAACCTGGATGCTAATCTAATTTCGCATCGAATAAACATGTTGGATTCTTTAAATTTCAGTGTATATTATGATAATATTTTGAAATTGATTAGTTCATGGTTAAAGCCTGATAAATTAACGTTTAATTTAGATGAAATATTTACGGCATTTTTCGATATATCCCCAGATAGTTTGTTGTGTAATGCTTTGCGCGAATATCTATATTATTATAAGGAGAATGTACTATCTGATTTAAATAATAAATAAAACGCTTTTATAAGTACGCTTCTTCTTTTATTTTTATCAGTCTTGTAGCAATGTCTCAGCCAGCTAGTTGTGCGGGCTGTAAAAGCCAAACTATGATGTCACGACATCGTGATGGAATAAAATCTTTTACTGATTTTACTAAGGAGGAACTGCAACATGTTCCATTAGACTATATTCTTAAATATATCCAACCAACTGAATTATTGGATGTTTGGTCAAAATTGCCTAAAAGTTATCAAAGGAACTTTAATTTGCAAACTAGACTACCCTGCTTCGTCCATTACAATCGACCCGACTGGACGACTCATTGGGACGGACCTGTATCTGCCCAGCAAGATTGTAGTTTTTGTATACGTGCTTTAGTACCTACAATAAAATTGTAAAACTATTTTCAATGTAATAAATAGATAAAATTAATATGTCTTTCAATAAATCCATAATAAAACGTTGTTATTGTAGCCGAGAGGCGATATTTATCTAACCGCACGCGTAATATAATAATAAATATTTGTGTGTGCGGTTAGATAACTATTATATCGCATCTCAGATAGATTCACACTTCCTGTAAATATTTTGTTACATTTGCGGTGACCAAGGTTAGACTAAGAGATACACACAAATAGTTACAGGAAGTGTGAATAGATACCTAAACCGCCATATCCCTATATTCAGTGATAAAATTAATTTGAGGTAATAACAAAGTTTGTTTTTTTCATATTGAGGTTAAAGTGGGGAGATGAAATAACGTATAAAGATGTGCAGAGACCATAATAATAATCAGTGTATTAGCTGAACATCGGTAGAGTAACACCTTCAATTCCTACGTGAAACATAAGCTTTACTATAGTACATTATTATCATAGTACAGCAGCTGTATCCACATCTAATAGCTACTGTTGTACTATTGTGTCCTGATATATAGTTGAACGTAAGTATTACATTTTTAGCTATACATCTATTATCTTTGTTTTTTATTAATTATAACATTTTTAAATAACATTATGTGTATTTTTTGTTGTAGAATGGATCTTAGCGCAATTAACTGTGCTGCAAATTTCCAGACAAAGCCGACGCTAAAGCTACAGGACCTGCCCATCGATGTACCTATGCCAATTTTGCATATTAGTATCGTAAACACACGATTTGGCCGTTCCCCCTTGGTGGAGCTTGATGCATCGACGGTATTTCTACCGCGCCGATCATTGGAAACTATTGAAGGTAATTTGAACAACTTTGTGCCCGGAAACTATACCTTAACATTCAAAGGACTCAAAAATTGTGGCAAGCCAAATCCGGCAGTCGTATTTGAAATACAATAAGAAGAAATCAAGACGATATATATATAGATGTTATATTAATAAATATAATATTAAATTTTAAATCTAGTTTTATTTACTTTACTATAGTTGAAATAGCTCAGTGGGAGAGCGGTAGACTGAAAATCTATAGGTCCCGAGTTCGATTCCTGGTTTCAATATATGCTTTTAATTATTAAATTCAAACCCTCCTATGAGCCTACTTGTTAATAAATATCCCTCTTTTATGCAACGCCACTGTATAAAATTTCAAATTCTGTGCTATTTTGCTTATGTAGACCTATACGCTTACCTCATTTCCTGCAGATAAGCAACTTCCGTTAGCGAGCTGATAAGGAACCTCCGGTAACATGCTGATAAGGAACTTGCAAACTTATATTATTATTTAGATTTTAATATTTAGAATCATGATGTATTATTATTATATTACATACATGCAGTCTACCGTGGTCTGTGTTCGTGATCGGTCGTGCTTGTCCCCACGAAAAAAGTTAGGTTAAGTTGTATGAGTTCGTCGTCGTTGTTGTTGTTGGTGGATCAGTCGTGCTAGTTTTAAATATTTTGTTACAAGTCGTAAGTCCAGTGTCAGCTGTGTTGGTGATCAGTCGTGCTTGTTCCACACAAAAGTTAGGTTAGGTTTTAAATTGTCGTTGCTCTCGTCAGTATGGAGATAATTAGATATTTATTATTATTATATTACATACATGCAGTCTACAGTGGTCTGTGTTCGTGATCGGTCGGTCGTGCTTGTTCCACGAAAAGTTAGGTTAAGTTATATGAGTTCGTTCGCATTTAATAATAATGAGATATCACGCTGGTGTCGGCTGTGTTGGTGATCGGTCGGAGAACTTGCCTATATACTTTAAATTCAAATATTGAGCCCCAAACGGCTGTCTTCGCTCTTAGAACGTAAATTTGGCTAAATTAGTGTTCTAGACGTTGAGACGAATCGTTTGATACCCCACATCGTGTGATTCGGGAGACCGGAAATGGAGACCGGAAGTAGACGGATTCTAGCTTGTCTCGAGTCGGAGAACTTGCCTATATACTTTAAATTCAAATATCGAGCCCCAAACGGCTGTCTTCGCTCTTAGAAAGAAAATAGGGCTAAATTAGTGTTCTAGACGTTGAGACGAATCGTTTGATACCCCACATCGTGTGATTCGGGAGACCGGAAATGGAGACCGGAAGTGGCCATTTTATGCTGGATTCCAGCTTGTTTCGAGCTGGGCAACACACCTATGTACTTTAAATTCAAATATTGTGTCCCGAATGGCCGTTTTCGCTCTTAGAACGTAAATTTGGCTAAATTAGTGTTCTACACGTTGCGACGAGTCGTTTGATACTCCACATCATGTGATTCGAGAGACCGGAAATGGAGACCGGAAGTGACCATTTTATGCTGGATTCCAGCTTGTTTCGAGTTGGGCAACACACCTATATACTTTAAATTCAAATATTGAGTCCCGAATGGCCGTTTTCGCTCTTAGAACGTAAATTCTTTATGTGTCGTCGCAATGCGCCGCCGTGTGCGACTCCTTTAGCTTTCTGCTTTAGAACCGTGCCCATAAGGCGCTATGGATTTGAGGTTATGTTGAGGGCCCTAGAGGCTTGTAGTTCTTCTGAATTGTAGGTCTATGGGTCTTTGGCCCCTCTGATTTGTAGGTCTATGGGTCTTTGGTCTAGGTAGCTGGGTGCGCCATTTTGACAGTTGGGGGCCCCATTTTGATAGTTGGGGGGCCCCTCTGAATTGTAGGTCTTTGGTCTAGACGGCGCTCCCTATATGCTGGGTGCGGTGTGCTGCGTCGTGCGGGGGCGGTGGCGTCCTTTGATGTTGTCGACAAAGGGCGCCGCCGCCCCCGCATTTTGGTTCCCAGGCTCACTCGCCGCCATACCTACTCTTGTTCTGTTATATTTTTTCTAATGAAATTTTTACCTCCTAGTGAGATTATTTTATTCTCACAAATTATCTACTTAAATATACTTGTTCTGTTATATTTTTTCTAATGAAATTTTTACCTCCTAGTGAGATTATTTTATTCTATAAAAACTGTAAATATAAATTTCTATATATAATCTACATCGAACAATACATTATAATAACAAAATATATATAAAATTAACATGGGAATGTCAAGATGGCTGCTTGCTGAGAGAGAGACTCCTATTTTCCTGAAGATTAATTACATTAATCTTGAAGACGTCTTAAGTATGTACTTTTAATTATAAATATGTTATATATTTAACTTCATTCCTATTTTCTAGTCATATTCAATATTTTTTATAATTATACTAATGCTTTTGTATTCAAATTGATTTAAAATGCACCGCATTAGATTCTACTTTAAATATTCTACGAAGGTTTCCTAAACTAATTTAAATATATGTCATACATTTGTATCGTACATATCTGTTTTCTATAGTTGCATACTTAGAATAAAATATACCTTTTTGTTTTCTCTTCTCATTTATTATTTCTTGTTGAACATGAAAGGTAAAGATATGATATAGAGAATTGAATGCTTACAAGGAACATTTAAGAGATATCAATAATCCTTTTGACCTCAGAGCTTTAGAATTTTCACACTTTTTATGTATACAAGGGCACTGCATAATATTTAATAAATTGATTGATCCTCAGGCTTTGGGTTTACATATCTCTGATAGATTATCTCCACAAGTAAAGGTAAGTAAAATAAATGATTCTAAAATTTCTTAATGAGTAATATAATATGTAAAATATATATTTTAGTAGGGGCAAGGATTTTTATATCTATGATCTATGAGCCAACTCAGCGTTAACAATTTGTATAAGAATAACAACGTGCTTTATAACTTAGTTTTCTTTGGAATGCACAAATTTTAAGGTTAGATTCCTTTTAAACTATGATTAGATTATGATATATTCCACCTCTTTCAACTAAAAATATGAATGGTAGCGAAGTTATCATATTGTGTAACTAAACTTCTTTAAGGCTACGTTACGTATAGGAATAATAGTGTAATAGATGGAGGTTATAATTTTGATTGCTTAAAATGAATTGTCTTTTATCTTCAGTTTAATATAATTATTATTATAACATGCATTATTAATTTTGCCGGGGCTCAAGTTTGTTTACTGATAGAGGTTTTCTCTTGAAGTGGCAATTAGTTCCTCCTGGAAGCCAGCAACCAACAACACATATGCTTTGATATAACCCCAAGATTCTTATTTGAATTATTACGAGCCGTCAAACGTGAGATGTCATTTTCAGAGCTTCGGCGCTAATGTATCAAATAGGAAGGTGTGTGAGTGAAACATCAACCGTTAGGAGGGGATCAGGGGGTATCATGATAGAGGTACAGAACGGAGAGTGTACAGGAGGAAGGTATAATTATAAATTTATTTCTTTAATAAACCAATATTGTAATATCAGGGAAGTTTTATTGATTTAAATTTCTTAAAAACACTAATGAAATCTTGTCATCTATTGTTCTTAGTATTTTATTTATTTATTTTTTTTTAATATAGTGTCTATAAATGTATCTAAAAAATGCTATATTTACATTTAGTATTTTGAAAAGCTTCTATTAAAATCCCCTACCTTAACGTTTAATATATATAAATAATCTTTGATTGGAATATTTTCTTTAATTATTATCATTTTGTTATTATTATTTGTTTACTTCACTCCTTGTACTATTAAAATTTTAAATGATAGCTCATTAAAATTTATAAAATTAATATAAAAGTATCACTATCTTACGATAAACTATGTCATATTACTAAAAAGTACTATTTTTCTTAATTGGTTGAATATAAATATGAATATCTATTCTTCTAATATACTATACAAGATGATAAACTGATATTTAGCAGTGTTTTAGTTGAATATTATATATTATTAATGAACTTACCTTCTTTTGCTATATTCAGGATACATCACTTCATTTAATATTTAGTTTTGTTTACACTTCATACAATAGTCTATTTGCTATTAGTAATAATTTCTTAAAGAATTTACTTTCCAAATTATTATAGATATATTTTTATTAGTTTAATTTATTTTAATAACCTTATTAGATATGTAATAAATAATCAAACAAGTAGACACGGGTTCATATTATTTTATTTTTTAATCTATTTGATTCGAACAATGATATTATGTAAACATGTTGAAATATTCCATAGATCCAACCATTAAAATGTAGCAGAATAATATGAAAAGAAGAAAAAAAATATATAGCTTCTATATTTTATAGTTTATGAATTACTTACCCAGCCATAAAGTTACCCATGATTCTTCTATGGTTATAAAAGTGTATATTTTCTGTCCTCCCGACAGCTCCATTTCCCCTATTAGGGAAGCTGCCGGGGGTGGCGGATGGAACGCCACTATTATATCCATGTCCTACAATTAAAAAATCTAATTTAAAATGTAAAACCAAAATATTTTAACTTACACATATTTCGGGGCGAGCCAACCTCGTAGCCGCAACTATTACTTTAATCACCTCTACAAATAAAGAAAAATTATTAAATAAACACTCACTATGAATTAATATATGTATTACCTTCTGGTATGCCGTTCATTTTGAAAATGATGGAAAGATTTCTAACGACACTAAATGTTTATGAAATGCTAACTTCACAAATTTTTTGGTTCTCAACGATAAAAATGGGTTTGGTAAAATCTTTATCTCTTATATCTGTTTATGTTAATAAAATTATGCCGACCGTATTGAAATAAATCCTACTATACTATATTGAGCTCCTATAGATTTATTAGAAATTGTTAAATAAGAAATGATTTTTATTATAATATATAATGTTAAAAACAACTCATGAGTCTAGAAAACTTATTGAACTAAAATGTCTTCTAATTTTCTTATAGATAGTAAAGTAATTGTAGTTCTTTATAGTGATAAGATTTTATGTAATACTTTATTGTTATAGTTCTTTAACTAAATATTAGTAGCTTTTTTACATGTTATTATTTGGTGTGGTATCTAGCTGCTTTCAATTTGAAAGTTCTTTGGCTTCTTTGGTTAATGTGTAAGGATAACAAAAATACCATACCTGTGTGTTATTTCTTCAGAATAAAAATTATCTAAGGGGACTCATTGTTTTATATTTAGTTGTAATTTAAAAGTCGTTAAAATTATAGGTCTGGAATAATAAGCAGGTAAACAGTTTTACAATATACTATATAATCCTGTAAATAACATTAAGAGTAGTAGTTTATATTTTCTATTTTCCTAAGAATGAAAAGAACATTATACTAAAATATTTAAATTTTTAGTCTACACTTGTCATTAGTGAATTTTACCATACATATTTTAATTGAAAATATCTGGTATTTTAATAATTTGAAATAATATTTAAAAATAAAAGGTATAAGGCTTTGTATTCATAAAACTATAATAGTGAAATATATAGTGTCTTCAGGAAAACTATGATTAATAAGCTATTTATGATAAGTACTTTTATTTTCTAGGTATAATATGTAGTAGTATACATAGCGTCTATGAATAGATAGTAGAATACTGAGTTCCTTATTAAACATTTATTAAAAATTATAGGTTTTTCATAATATATCCCAAGCTCAGAACAGCTTTCAAAACATATAAAGGCTTCTTACTAAAACTATCTCATATATTTGTATTGTCTTCTAAAATTATTAATACAAAATGAATCGCATTATGTATATCTAAAGCTATTTTAAATTATTATATATCAGTATATACTCTTTAGAACAAAGCAAAGCATAAGTAGATGACACCTACCCTTTTAAACTATCCATACAAAGTTAATTAGTCTGTTGCGGTATATTTTCTCAGTTGTTTATATTGTTTGACTCCAGATCTATAGATTTTCATATTGTTATTACCTCTATTGTTACCTTATATACCTTAAATGAACGCAAGCATTCTAGAAAACAAGTATTTCCTACATCTATATTCAACAAATCTCATACTCTAGTCTATGTTAAATGTTATCATCCTGTCTACTTATTCCATAATCTACTATTCTATTTCATTCTAAATATCTTAGTATTACAGTATTATACCAATAATATCATCTCATGTTAAAAATATGTCTACGAGTTCCTCTATAGTAAAAAATTAGCGCGAATTAATTAATCGTATCAGTTTTTCTCTAAATATATTTAAAAATTAAATATATGTACTAAATTAAACTCTCAGTACTCGCTACCGAGAACGTACCCGCTGGAGATATCGTAGTGCGCAAGGTAGGGATGTCATAGTGCGCAAGTGAAAATCTCGTGACGCGCAACCTCTGCTACCTCGACGCAGATAATTGATATGTCTAAATTGAATATATGCCGACTGAAAACGCTACAAGCAATTCACTAATTTAAAAATTACTTCTCAATACTATGTTTTATATGTCCAAAGGATATTAAATCTGTATTTTATATAATGCATTTTCCTCCGTTATTAAGTGATGAACCTGCAGGACCGCGACGATTAATTTCTCCGCCTACCAGTGGTAGGTACCTGAAGGACGGTTACAGAATGTATGATGATCGCGACGACTAATTTCTCCGCCCGGCCTGTGGTACCTGGAGGACGGCTGCAGAAGCTATGATGACCGCGAGGGTGCCGAAGAGCTTCTGCGCAAGCGTAAGGGTGGCCGGATCGGGGTTGGGGGCGTGGCCTATCTCCAAAAGGAAAGTGGAGGGGGTAAAATTACTGACTTTTTTGTAAAATTTAGGCCCCTTTAAAAATACATTGGTTTTTGGCGTCGTTCCCCTACAGTGTATCTACTGTAATATAAGTTTTAAAGGTTTAGTTACTCGTATTATACCACCCAGTTCGTGTTAAAAATAACACTGCAGCAAATTACCACTTAGTAATTTTACCATTTGTCTTTTTTTACTGTGTGGTTAAAATCCATAGGCTAACCGTAACCGAGATAAAAGGTGACCAAATTCTCGGTTCGTGAGGATACTCGCATTTTTGCGGCCATTTTGACGTACCCGGTATAGATGTAATTGGTAATTAAAAACAGATGTAATTCTTACGCACCATTAGAGACACTGAACACGCAAACTGCCAAGTCTTATTCAATTTATGCGGTAATTCTAAAGTTGTGTTGTCTTTTTTCGAAAAAATTCGTATCTCTATAAAGAACGGCGTTAGACCAAAACTGGCAAAAACGTCTGGGAGTATGAGCCTAACGATAAAATGTAAGTAATAAAAGAAAATCCACAACAGCTGTGAAAGAATTGGGAGATTGTCAAATTTTTGTAAAAATGTAAGGGGGTTCAATAACGCCCTGTACATCATAAGATACAAATTACTTCATTATTAATAGCCCCTGTATAAATTACCAATGAATTTTCCTTCAAAACCATTCCAATTTTATCCCAATCGGTTAATTCTAACCGAAGATATACAACGTGAAAATGTGACCAAAATTTCAGGTGTTCCTTGAATTTTGCACAGCAGTTTATTTAAGTCTCTAGGCCAGATGTTACGGTACGCCTTTAATACAATAATAATTATACTTCCACGTTTTTACTTAGCAGGAACAGTTTTCTATTTGACATGTAAAATGGATGTCAAAATAGAGCTATGGTCAAAACAAGAATGCAATCGATGCATGTCATCGGTTATAAAATTATTTTCGTAGCGTTAAAAAGTAAAAAAACATTTATTTCCTTGTAATTATGTAATCACAGTAAATGACTAGTGCAAGCTACGCCAAGGTAATCAAAATTAAAAAAATATACAGCCTTATTCAGAACTTATCTCTAAAACTTTGAGGATATGTGCATCCTTAAATAAGAAATCGATATCACCAAAAAAATGTATAATAAAAGGCTTAGGATTTCCCGTAAACAATGTTTAAAGTTATACCATTATAAAGGACTACGTAGCTGGGTAACTGTACTTCAACACATCTGATACTTTTCTACCACATTCCTAAGAATGTGATAAAAAAAGTAAACACGTTTTTGTCTGGAACGCCTGGTTAAAACCGACCGAATAAAAACGCTGCAAATCTTTTTTGCGCCGGTGTCGGTATACTCTCAGAAGTTTTTTTTGTGCTAGCCAGTTTGCATTGTCAGTCCCAAGGTCACTCCATTACAGTGGACCAGTATCCAGCGGCGTGCAATGAAAAATTTTTAAATAGTTTTAAGACCCCGCCAAAAAAAATTTTTTTGCACTACCACATTTGTACATGTATGTTGAACATCCTTAAATTTTATTATGGATAAGTTCTGAATAACCCTGTATATATTTCTGGAAAATAACGTGTGTCCTTTATTTAAGAATATAAGTCATGTAACGTACATGACTTATATTCTTATTTTGAGCATATGAGAATAATTTTGCTGTATTCAAAATATACTCCTGTTAAGAGATGCTTCAGAGGTTATTGTGGATAATGACTGGGAACCTAAGTAAAATTAATACGTAATGCTTTAATTTTTATTTATAAAATTTTTGGTCATAAGTATATATGTACATAGATATCTAAAATCCTTTATAACATTATTATTTCTGACTGTCACTAAAGGAGCTATTTTAGTGCCTGTATAGAAGCATTAAAATAGCCCTATTACGGACTAAACAGCAACAATTTGCTGTAGTGCTTCTAACAGGCACTAAAATAGATTTAAAAGGAAAAACTATTGTTATAAGTGTTACCTAACAACTGGTTTTGATTGAAATAATATTCTGCACCCTGATTTTTCCGGATTGGCGATGTTTTTGCCCGTTGAGTCTTTAATATAACTCGGCCACCTTGAGGCTTTAAAGTTGTCATGATGGGTCCAGCATTTGCTAATAATGTAGCATCTTTCATTCGTATAAATTAAAAAATCTGTATTTATAATATATAAATCTATTATATATACTTTTTTGCACGATTCTATTGAATTTGCACGAAAATCTTCTTCCACAATGGCAAAACTTTGGAATTCCTTGAATTTATAGTCTGGCATAGTTCACATACAAGTGGGCATATTTCTCTTCAGCATTATGGATTATCAAATTGGTGCGTTCATCGCACCTGCATGGACTTTTGCAATCTACATGATTAAGACAATTTTCATTAGTAAAAATTGACTGTCAGGTGTTTCATAAGATAACTTATAAATGTGAGGACAATCAACAGTTTCTGATTTTTTTCTTTATAATCTTTTGCCTTACTTTCTACAAAGTGTATAAGCTTTCCATATTTCGAAATATCAATCATTTTGTAATTTGAATAGTGGATTTTAGATTTTAGCATAGAGTTCTTGGTCCACAATGATGGTGCAGCTATTTCTTTTGTACATGTAAAAAATAAGTATGGAGAACGATTGCGAAATTGCCTCATTGACAATATCTATCGGAATGAGATATTTGAGATTCATTGCCATTTTTGTAGAAAATTGGTTGTCCTGAGACCTTTGTATTCCTTAAAAAGGAATACAACAAACCTACATGACCAAATTATACCCATAACTAAGATTGGCAAAAAAGAGATGTAGATATTGCTGTCCTGTACAATTAAATTAAAATTTTAATATTTTTTAAAATGTGATAAATCCAGCTGTTGCATAAAATCTTGTAAGACACATTCTGTCAATAAATGTTTTTTTGATATTTGAAGAAATATTAAATTTATACATAAAATGATTAAAATTTCTCTTATTTTTAGGAGATTACAATAGATTTCAAAAAGGAAGAGGAGTATCTATGCAAGCCGGAACAAAAATTTAGTGAATGTTGTGAGGACTGGAAACTGGAAGAACTAAAAACGAGCCTTGAAATTTTTTTAATCTTGCATTTTCCCCAAGAAGAATTGTAGAGCAAAGATTTTATTACTAATTATGGGTAATCTAATTTTTTGTAAAGCTGGTACCGCCACATAGTAAAATTTCGGAAAAAAAAATATGGAAACATTGAGGACTACTTAATGCCCTTATTTAAAATTTAAAACTGCTAACTTTATCTAAATTTAGGAACAACATAAACTAAAAAATTATATTTCATCTAATTAAAAAAAATATTTTTAAAGGCTCTTCTATAACATAAGTATTGCATCTCCATCCGCATGAGGGTAGATCTTATGCCGGAAATTTTCATTCTAATATTTTCTATACTTCTTACACCTGCCCACACTTCTTGGGATCTACAGTATCTTAAATTTGAAGCTCTTATTTCTAGACACATTTCCACATGTTCAAGAGACAAACTTAATGACTTAGGCAGGTCTGTCTGGCAATTTTTTTTTAAAAAGAAATTAGGAATTGACTAGCAAACTCTAAACTTTAGCTATAGTGAATGGTGCTCACAGTGGCTCAAAAATTTTATGTAGAATCCTAAAATTCAAAAATATGCAGGTGTTCCATTGAGGGCTCTTATTTTTTATGTTTTGAGTGAGTACAAGGTAACTCAAACAGAAAATAGAAGCTCATAATTTAAGACAGATATAATTTTCAGTTAATCTCAATTCCTAAATTTAAAATATTAATTGTTTGTTGAGCGTGTGGCAAATAACTTGTAGAGAAATAAGGGCTTGAAATTTAAGGTGCATACTGTAGATCCCAAGAAGTAAGTATGGCAAGGTCTCTGACTGGCACAAAATGTGTCTTGATGCAAGTGGAGATGCAATGCATATGTTACTGAACAGTTCTTAAAAGGCCCATATTATTTCTTTTTTGGAATTTGATGAAAACCATAATTTTTTACTTGGTAGTGCTGCTAGTGCTAGTTTAGTAAAACCAATTTTGTGTCAAGGGCACGAGTCCTAAATTTTAAATATACACGTTAAATTAGCTTTTAATATTCACATAGTCTTCTGATAGTTTACTATGTAATGGTTGCCACATTGTAGCACATTACTAGGCTGCCTCTACTGCATCGGAGCTGAATGAACGTGTCAGTACGTAGTAGAACCCATTTTGTTCCAGAAGATTAATACACTGGCAAGTACTTTCAGCGGTAGACTTCAAAGCCTGGCATGTTTCCACCGTTAGTCCCTGTATATTGGTAATATAATTTGGAAAAAATGAATGCAACCAATCTAACCGCTCATCATTTATATTCACATAAGGAGCAGTATTCACATTTCAAGAGTGCACATGTTGCACTCCATGCATTCCTAAGTAATAGGTCATCATGTAGCTGAAAAAACATGTACATTATTTCCATGAACTCAATCGTTGGGCCTGCATTTTGCAAATAATCAAAATTTTCATTGCTATTTTCCATAAGAAATTTTAATGCACTGGTTTACTGCTGGAGAAAATATTTGAATGGCTCTAAATACATTCATCTTCTCAATATTAGTAGGAGGCAAATGTTTTTTGGTCAAAAATCTGACAGGTTTGACAATCCAATTTTTTTGTAAACTATTCCGTTCTTTCAGGTAATCTGCATTAATTACACCACTACTCGATGTTAAGATTCTATCTAAAAATTGCTTGCGGGCATTTTTAGTTGCATGACAGTAATCAAAACTGAAAAATATGGGAATTCCTGGTATTAGGGGATGGGGTACAGTATTATGAAGAGTGCCATTTCCGAATATTCTAAATAAACTAACATTGGATTTATGATTGTCAGTAACAATGCGCAAAACTACAAATCCGCAAGAGGTTACCAATCTTAAAACATCCATAGTTAAGTTATAAAATTTTCTTGCGTTTATTAAAAAAATAACCAACAGGTATTGTGAATTTTGTAGATAATCCATTTATAACAAAACACAACATTTGGTTAGCTAATGTCTGTCTACTACCTACAATCACATTATCTTGTACAGTCTCAATACCATATAATTTGTCTTCTCCTCTACTAGATAACTTTTCTACCACTGCCATATCGTCAATTAATTATTAAAGAACATAGTTTTTCAATAGGACTAAGGAGGTTTACTTCATCTTCAAGACGTTCTTTTATTATAGATAAAGTGTCCTGGCCAGAACCGACATACTTTGAAAGTGTAGTTGGTGACGGTAATTTTAAAAAGTTATTCCTAGAAAATAGGTAGCCCTTTGAAGAACGATATTTCCATACAACACAGTTTCTAATGGTAATTTCTGACCACCTATTTTTATTTTATAATTTATAATCTGATCCATCAGGAATGTTGCCTCAGGTTCATTTTTATCATAGTCCTCCCTTATATTTTTTATTAAAGACAGATCTTCTTCATTACTTTTAACTTCTGATGTGATGTAGGCTATTTCATTTTTTAACTTACCATTTTGTTCAGAAGGTCGTTTTAATCTTAAGTTCAAAACTTTAATTTAATTTTAATTTAATGATATTTTAAATCATTAAATTCTTTCCAAGAAAGAATTTCTGTTTGACTGGAGGATGTGGAGAAATTGGGAAACATAGGGATAGGTTTAGTGAGTTCTTGATCATGGTGTTCTTCAGGAGTAGGATTGAGGGATAAAGGTTTAACATGCTTAAAAAAAATAAATGTATTTAGAATATAAATATTTTCAATTTTGTAAAATGATTAGAAGCAACAAATATTTTTCCTTATACTAGATTTGTTTTTGTATTGCTACTAAAATAGTTTTAAGTAAATGTTTTTTTTTTGTGGATAAGTACTACAAACAATAAATGTATTAATATAACCATGCAGTTTTTATAAATATGAAACTGAACCTAAAACAGGTACAAAAGTATACATAATTTAAATTTTAATAAGACTACAAAAAATATAAGGGTATTTAGCTTAAATTGTAAACTTGTTGATAAAGTACTGCAAATATGTAAAGATAATAAGTGTAGAGTAAACATTTTTGGAACCATAGACATACAATACTAGGGATTGGAACATTGGAATTGGTCGACACTGATATTTCAACAAAAATAGGTGCAATTTACAATTATTACACTAAGATTCATCGTAGTAATTTTTCCATAATAAAAGCTCATGGGCATGTTATGCAATCAATCTATCTACACATTATCGATTACTACTGATATTACTCTCTAATATAGGCATTCTGCTACAGTAAGATTTAAATTTGAAGTAACCAACAAGAAATGGCACATTTCCATATTGGCAAATTTTCAGCATAACTTTTACAACGTTACTACTTAGCCTAGTATTGATTGTCAAATTAGAAGTAGAATAAAAGCATATACACAGATCGTGTCTGAAAAGTAGTGATGGGTTTACTACCTGACTAATAATGTTTAAATGACTAATAATAATATGAAAGTATTTATTTATTTTGTTTTAAATAATGTTTTTTTAAATCAATTTATTAATGCTTGCGGCCGTAGCTAATGTAATGGAAGTGAGTTTCCCAAGACTCAACTTTCAACATTCTAATGCCCCATGCCAATGATATGAGAATCTAAAAGTATTACGAGTGTTTAAAAACAGTACTCTAAGAATCCAATACCTTAAATTCTTGGTTCTTGAGAACCCATGACTAATTTATTAGTTATTATTTTACAATGCACACTGGTACAGAGTATACTCCAGCTAATTCCTGTCCCATATTTTAAAATTCATGTATGAGTCTGTGGATTATTAACGCAAATTAAGGCTATATGGGGTGGATTATTAACCAACCCATCGTTACCTAAAAGTAACACTCATTTTTTCTGAACTTCATAATGAAGTTTCAAAATAGTCAACAAATTTAGCAGTGCTTAACAAACAACTGTAAAAAATGAAAAAAAAATAGTTATAAATCATTATATCATATTTTAATGTAAATATTACAAGCTGAGGTCTTTTATGATGTGCCGTATGTAGGAGTTGTTAATCTGGGAATAGGTTCGTAGTAAATTTTTCTTTTAGAAACCTCCAAAAAGAGTAAATAAGTTTATATCCAGTGATTTAGAATAAGTATTAAAATTTTCTGTGGTACGGTTCCACATTCATAAGCTAGGCTTTTGGGAATACCATTATTTCATTGTTTAATATCACATAATTTCCAAGCAAAACATTTTTTCAAGTTTTTTAATCCTTTAAAAATTTTGTAATAAATTTTACTTAAACTTTACTTTTATAATTGGCCGGAGTACCGGCCAATTTCTTCACTACCCCCTCGAGACAAATAGACAAAAAATATTTTCTTTCGAATGCATCACTTTTTAAATGTGGAAATTATGTAAATATATAATAATTTTTTATTTTACCAATAAATAAGAAAATGGTAATAAACACATGCTTCCATGTTACGGTTACACTTAGGTAGGTACATCAGTAGCACACCCACAAAAAAAGTTTAATATATTTTGGTGCTTCAATAATAAAAGAATCATATGTGAGTGCTGAAGTGGGTTAAATAGTGGTTAAAGTGTGAAGCATGCTAACCAGTAGCAACAGTAGAGCTAGAGCTTAAAGCAAATCAGAAAGGCATCACCTGCCCTGTAGGATGTATTCTCTCTCAGGGCATCACCTGCCCTGAGAGAGAATACATCCTAGGCAGCAAAGGATGAGGAGGTAGAAAAACGCATTGCCTGTGATGTTTTTTGTCTGTGCCTGTATTGTAGATGTGTGGCGTGGAGGCGGCCAATTAATCGTTTAACTTAATAAATAAATTATTATGGTTGTACTTTATCATATATTACACATGCAAGTAGGTAGGTACTTCTTAAAATAGACAAAAGTATTTTTCTAAGGACGCAATGAAATATTTATGTTCCATTATAAAATTGTACGGCTATAAATTTTAACTTTAAATTAAATATTTCAGTATCAGTATACAGGGTTATTCAGATCTTATCCATAATAAAATTTGGGGATGTTCAACATACATGTAGAAATGTGGTAGTGCAAAAAAAAATTTTTTTGGCGCGGTCTGAAAACTATTTAAAAATTTTCATTGCACGCCGCTGGATACTGGTCCACTGTAATGGAGTGACCTTGGGACTGACAATGCAAACTGGCTAGCACGAAAAAAACCGGCGCACCCGGCGCAAAAAAGATTTGCAGCGTTTTTACTTTAAAATAAACTTAAAGATAGATGGATGTGACCAAAGTGACGTGTCTTTAAAATGAATAAAATTTTGTTACACTAATTTTGAAGAATTGCGCTACTTAATTACTTGGTATTAGAATCATGAAATTTATAAAAAATTTGCACATACCTTGTTACAAAAGCTGTTCGAAATAATATTCCTGGACTTGTACACAATTTTGGGCACGCCTTATCCAATTTTGCCGCACCAAACCGAATGTTCCTCCTGGTTGCTGCTCTTGTAAACACAAATTATTAAGTAAATTGGGGATTTTCAGCATTTTGCTGCAACAACCACTCACAAAACCTAACTGTCGATGTGTCGGTGTGTCGATTGGGAAATCGTTCCGCATACAAGCGCGAAGCTGCCAATGAATTTTGTCCAACTTCGCCATAAATAAGAATCATGTCCATTAACTCAGCATTACTGTACACATGAGCCATTTTGAAAATTTTACACTTTAACACGCCTAAGATAAATAAAACACCCGCGAGAAAGACCCACATAGACAGACGACTCATAGACAATAGAGATATTATCCCCACTCCAACTGTTTTCGCCAGGTACAAAACTGTTGTTTACTGTTATTGTTTGTTGAAGGAATGTGGTATATCAGATGTCGTTGAAGTACAGTTGCCCATCTACGTAGTCCTTTATAATGGTACAACTTTAAACATTGTTTACGGGAAACCCTAAGACTTTTATTATACATTTTTTTGGTGATATCGATTTCTTATTTAAGGATGCACATATCCTCAAAGTTTTAGAGATAAGTTCTGAATAAGGCTGTATAATGTTTATTGTTAGAGACATTCAAAGTAATTTTTGGCAATACGTCTTTTGAGAGGTAAGTAAAACTATACGCAGCTGTGAGTTTTTAACATCTTGGAAAGACCATGGCCCCTTGACTCCCCTGGATTCGCCACTGATGTACTTCAATTTTCTTTGACACTAATTGGAAAGTCATTGAGCATATTTTATAAAAATGGATGTTTTTATTTATGCTTAATTTTTTTAATCCGATTTCAGACCTGTAAATCAAATTTCGAACTTACTTAGGTACCTACATAGACATATTTTTGTGACATCAGGTACATTTTAATAATAATTGAAGTGAAAATATAGATGTTGAATATTTGATTACTACTTAATGGAAAAATTAATTTAACTCCACTTCTATAAATTCATTGAGATACAAGCTACTAGTAGGTTGGTAGGCATCGCTGGTTTTTTCTTACATGATTATCTATAAATACAAGTAGTAACCACAATTAATGCTGCTTAACTTTTACGTGTGGTTCACATATAGGCACCAACTACTTTACTAAATATATAACATACAGGATCCTTGCTAGAACAGAGTAATTGTTTATCCTAGATGACGGCAGAATAGTCAAAATTATAGAGGTGTTGATTTTACTTCCTAACATTTTACAGAATTCTTATAACCGTCCAATAATTTAAGTAAAGTTGCACATACCTGGGTATGCATTATTTGATTGATTTAACAGACAAATGGGCTTTTCGTTTTGACACAATATCAGCATCACTTTTTCCCTGTTTTGGAACAACATAGGATAATGTCGAGTATAAGTTAATGGGACCATATATGGTAATGTAATTGTAAAACTACTTAAGTGGTTATTGTTGTTGTTGTTGTTGATAGGCGGCGCGGTTACCCGCAGCACTCAGGTCTTTCGACCCATTGTGCCTGCCGCTTGTTGGGAGCTATTGGAAGAGACCCGTGCTGTGCGCATAGGCCAACACCCGTTGTAGGGGAAGCTCCCTAATGTCCTGAGGCAGAAGAAATGCTGCGCCCAGGTGTTTGTGTCTCTTGACCATGACGCAGGCAAAGCGACAGAGGATGTGAATGGAGTCCTCGTCATCGTGTCCGCAAAACCTGCACCTTCTAGTGTCACTAAGACCGATAGTGTTAAGGTGCTTGTTAAGATATCCGTGACCTGTCAACAGTCCTGTGACAATCCTTATGCTGTTACGACTTAGCGCAAGTATTGATCGAGTTGCGTTCGACCAAGGCCCTTCATTTAAGAGCCTGGCTTGTCGCAGCCCAGTCACGTTTGACCATTCTTCCTTTGATCTTACCTTGATCCAGTTTCCAATGGACCTTGCTACATAACTAGGCGGAAGCCCCAGCACTGGTTCGGGCCCTGTAAACTGTATACTTGAGCCTCTCTTAGCCACTGCATCGGCCTCCTCATTTCCTGTTATATTATGATGACCCGGTACCCAGGTCAATTTTACCTGGTTGTTCTGTCCCAATTGGGTCAGACCATTAACACACTCTAAGACCGCCCTGGAGGTGATCCTGTAAGAGATCAAGGCACGTAAAGCTGCCTGACTGTCGGTGCATATCTGGATATGCTGATTAGAATATCTCCTTTTGAGATTTTCCTGAACACCTGCAGAGATAGCAAACACTTCCGCCTGAAAGACCGTGGCATACTTTTCCAAGGAGAAGGATAGTCTCGCCCTCGGGCGCACGCCCCGGACTCCCGCCCCTGAGCCCTGGTCTGTCTTGGACCCATCCGTAAACCAGACGAGCCCATTCGAGACCTGAGCATCAGGATTTTCGAGCCAAGCGTCCCTGTCCGGTATCTCTACTATGTAAGGTTTGAGAAACACATAAGTGGGAGATATCCTGTCACTGGGTGCGTCCAGTAGACTGTCTCCTCCCACAAGTTCCCCAAGAATACTTGTGTGTCCACTATCGTGGTTTTTACCTAGCCACCGCCCCCACTGCTTGACCCTATAAGAGGCCCTCCTTGCCTCCCCCTCAACCACTATATGCAGTTTAGGGAGAGACAGGAGAGCCTCTGTGGGAGCCGTGCGTATCGCTCCTGTCGTGCTTACACACGCCAGGCGTTGTAGTTGATTTAGGCGTTGTAGTTGATTTAGCCGTTGCTTGATGGTAATCCGCCGGACGGCTGGCCACCATACAATCGACGCGTATAGAAAGGAGGGTCTAATAACCGAGGTATAGAGCCATAAGGTGGCTCTCGGATTAAGCCCGCACATTTTACCAAAGAGCCTCTTACATGTCCAGAAGGACGCGGTGGCTCTCTGTATTTTGTAGCATTTGGTTTTTTCAAACCACGAAATTGTACATTTTATTTATTTTTATATTTAACAGTTTAGTACACACCAGGACATCTAGCGGCGAATAGGCAGTGGTATTCATACTTGGCAAAAATTACAGATTTCTTTTTTTAAATTAATAGCACTCCATATAATACAGAAGTTTCGTACACGTTTCATAGTGTTGTTTTGTGATATTCTTTTGTTATTCCGTGAATTAGGGATTCTGTGATCATGTTCTGTGAGGGGGTTTATTGAGAAGTTCACAGGGAACTCTGGCTTTTTGGTTCCTCTTTACAATCGAGATGAACAAGTAGTCGGTTGTTTGCTAGAGCTATTTTACATCCGCAAGGGTTAGACTTCATGTATACTTTATTGGATTTTTATGCATAGTATTAGTCGACTATGACTACGAAGTATTATCCCAGTCGGATTTATTTGTCAGTGTAAATTCCTCACAGGTATGTCTATATTAAAAATTTCATATCTCCACGTGGTTCTATATACCTTTTAATTTTTTTAGCTGCCGCATTGCCGTTCCTGACGTACTTTCAGTATGTTTCTTAAGTTTTTAAAACCCTCTTTATGCAGAGGTGAGTTGAATTTAACTTTTCGTTATATTACATAACTATAATGGGATTTCTATTCCAGGGTTTTAGGGTTTAGGTTTTAGGTTATAGTATGAGTTTTAAGATTCAAGAGTCTTAGACTACCTGGTTTCCTGGGTATTATTTAAGCAAGAGGATGATATCCTGTTTGCAGTTATAAATCTGGTTATATAATTTTTTTTGGTCCTGGCTTAATTTTTTATGGATAACCTGAAGTCTTAGTTTGGGATGAACTATTTATGGTCCTGAGAATTTTGAATACTACCTGCCTTTTTGCCTGCTGGAGATGTTAGGATAAATCTCAGTTGGTTATCACCGCTGTCCGAAGCCCTGTTTTGATGGTTACGTTACCGGATGGTCAGATAAGCCTTACATATTAATTCGTTTCACATTTGTTTAGTAATTTAAGTATATGAGCTTCACTCTTTCAAATTTGATTAGTAATATAAGTACATGAGCTTCACTCTTTCAGAATTGGTTAACCTTGTAAAAGGATCTAGATTCTTGATTTCCCTAGAGATCTCAATTGTAATTCTATACCGGTTAAACTGCCTGCTGTAATACTTAAATATTATTTAATCCACCAGTAACAATAATCATTAAATAGACCATATCTCGGGCCATATACTGTGTAGTTTTATTTGTCGAAAGAGGTACTATATTTTTATTTCAGCTAGCTAGCGTTAATTTCTAATTTGGTACATATCACTCAGAGGTACTCCACTTGCCTACCAATTAAACCAAGGGTGGAGTGGCGCCCAAAATTCAGAGATTTGTTGACTCTTATTAGAAAACACGATTGACCAAGTGAACCTACGACTCATGCTCTAATAGGCGAACAGCTGCCGTCCGCTGTGTAACATAAGTATTATCTTCTCACAAAAGAACAGAGAGAAATACGTTACACAAAAGTGGCGCCCAACTTATGGGGCTCGTGTTTTTCAAATTTATTAAAGATTCAACAAGTCTTTCTATTTAATTTTTATTCCCCAAGTAACTTTTTCGACAAATATTTAAGTAAATTTTTTATTGTTAGACAGCAGTTGATAGTTAGCTTATCTAAAATACAGTACAGAACCTGGTGGATAAAAAACTTTAAAATTTTTTATAGAAGTTCTTAGAATTTCTAATGCTTACACTGCCTTTTTCCAAGGAATGTTTTTTGCAGGTTTATATTGAATATCTTTAAGTAAATTTTATAATAGCCTGTTTACACTGCAGATTGACATTAAATTGCGGGTCAGCTACATTATTTAATATAAAGCATATATATTTTCAGAATTTAGGTTGCACCAGGGTACAGTTATTTGGTTAGTGCTGCTTATACCTATCAGTTATAAAGTTTTTTTAAAAAGTTTTTTTCAGGACCATTAGCTCTTATCGTATTTGTTTTCCGTGAGACTACTAAGTGTGTTGTAAGTTAAAACAATGTTTTTGTAATTTATTCTTGAAGTAGAGTATCGTAGACATTAAAGATTATACAGGGTGTACAAGAATTGTTCCACTTTTCTTGATAAGGTACTAGTAACTAAATTAAGTAGTTAATATTTTTATCGTATTAGTTATACAGGGTGGTAGTCATAATAATTATTATAGATTGTAAAATTATCTGCATTCGATTAGAAGTTTTAATCACATTAGTTTCCGAGTGAGCAACTCAGAATATTTTAAATATTTGTTACAGCCTTAAATTTAAATTCTCCTATTTGGATTTAATATATTTTAAAATTTTTTAAGATGGATGATATATTTCAACCTAACCATTTACTGCAATCAGAGATAAATTATGAATTAGCAATTAGAGGTGTCGTTACGCAGAAGCCCATAGCGGATAAGCGAAAAATATTAGGTAGACTTTTAAGTAAAGAACGGCAGAGAGGTGATACATACCATATCGATATGCAGCAATATAGTGTGCTTTTTGAAGAAGAGAAAAATGAAGTTTTAGAGTCCTTACGGTTTATTAAAGCCGCATTACTAGACTTTGAAGGAGTTACTACCGAATCCGATTCCACATTTTTGCGAATCAAGTCACGACTTAATCATATTTCAAATAGAGTAAAACGTATAATTCCCAATGATAATGTAGAGGTCGTAACCGAGTTTAAAAACGAGGCTTATGCTACTAGTGTAGAATTAGAAGCAGATTTGTTTAGTAAATTAAATAATGATGGCGGAAATCTTGAAACTTCATTTGCAACGCATACCGGTCCAGTTATTAATGTAGCATCTCCAACATTTACCTATCCAGCTGCGCTGAAACCACTTTCCGAATGGGGTGTACGATTTACTGGTGATTCTAAAAATGTTTATTCCTTTATAGAACGTATTAACGAGTTAGCTTTATCGAGGAAAGTTAGTGAGTCAGATCTTTTTAATTCTGCAGTAGAATTGTTTGTAGGTGACGCATTTGTATGGTACCGCAGTGTTAAATCGTCATTAACGGATTGGGATTCATTAATTACTCGGTTAAAAACAGATTTTTTACCTCCTGATGCTGAAGATGAGATCTGGGAACAAATTAAAACTAGAAAGCAACGGAAAAATGAATCGGTTAACCTTTTTATTGCTCAAATGGAAAATTTATTTACACGTTTACCTAGACTACCTGCCGAAGCAACTAAAGTTAAGCATATTCGTAAAAATTTACTTCCGGAATATATTTCGCAGCTTGCTTTGAGGGAAACAGCTTCCGTGAGAGAGCTTACAGATTTATGTAAAAAACTTGAGACAGCGGCTTATATCAAATCTAAGAGTAGAGTTTCTGAAGTTTTAGATATTCATGAAACTAGTATTAGTACTCCTACACCGAATACCTACCGAAATCAAAATAATTCTCGTAAAAATTTTTCAAAATTTAAAAGGCAAAATATTTCGCTTAATCGAACTAGTACAGTGACGGCTAATGATCAACCCAGTACTTCAGGCACTACCGAAAATGTTTTTACTAAAAAACAAGTAATTTGTTGGAACTGCCAGGCACCTAATCATCGTTATACCGCGTGTTTAGAAAAAAGGAAACAATTTTGTTATCGATGTGGACAACCGAATTGTACCGTTATGAATTGTTCGTCGTGTTCAAAAAACAAGTAAGGGGGGTGAATCGTTTTGGTCGCGACACCTATCCCCGTGTTAAGGCCAATAAATACTCATGTAATTTTAAAAAAAATTTTGATTGTGTTGACTGGAATAAATGGTTGGCGTTTGTTAAAAATTTTTATAGTTGTAGAGAAGCAGTAACAGTAACTGAGTTCGCTCCTTTATTTATTAGACAACCCTTAGATAATCGACCTTATATTTCCGCTAAACTTTTTGATCAAGATATAACCGTTTTATGTGATACCGGCGCAACTTCCTCTGTAGTGGGTGCAGCAGGGTTAAAGCTTTTAGGAAATTTAAATATTAAAATTAATAGAAGTCCAGTACGTTATATTAGTACCGCTGATAACACAAAGAAAGAAATTAAAGGTGTGGTAGATTTACCTATAACAGTAAGCAATATTTGTCACATTGTCAAAGTTTTAGTAGTTCCGTCTATACCTCATGCTTTTATTTTTGGTGCCGATTTTGTTAGACTATTTAATTTTATTTTAGATTTTAAAGATGAGAAATGGCATGTATACTCAGATGATACAGATCTAGAGGTACCCATATCTAAAATACCTATTACGAACTCAATAGAGGAGCAATTCTTGGTGACACTTGATGATCTTACCGAGGGACAACGTATTCAAGCTAATGAAATAATTGTCTTTTAATGAAATTGATAGTAAAGATAGATTGGGGCGCACTAATAGGATATCTCTTAATATCGATACAGGCAATAACAAACCTTTTAAAAAGAGACCGTATTTAATGTCTCCATATATGCAACAAATTTTGAATAAGGAATTAGATAGCATGCTTGAGTTGGGAGTGGTGGAACCATCCAATAGTGAGTATAGTTCTCCTGTTCTCTTGGTGAAGAAGACTGGCAACGAGTATCGTTTTTGTTTTGACGGGCGTGCTCTGAATGAGATTACGAAACACGACTCTTATCCCTTACCACATATCGATAGAATATTGAACATGCTTCGAGGAGCAAAGTATATTTCCTCTATAGATTTACGCAAGGCTTTTTGGCAAATACCTTTAGACCCCGCTTCTCGGGAAAAAACTGCTTTTAGTGTTATAGGTCGCGGACTTTTTCAATTTGTAACTATGCCTTTCGGACTTTGTAATGCTGCGCAGACACAACAGAGACTGGTAGATGCTATATTCGGACCTCGTTATGAACCAAATATCTTTACTTATCTTGACGATATTATTATTTGTTCCGCTACATTTGAGGAACATATTAAACTTCTCAATGAAGTTAAGTTGCGTTTGAAGGAAGCCAATTTGACCATTAATCTTGATAAATGCGAATTCTTTAAAACATCCCTTAAATTTCTTGGTTTTATTGTTGGTTCTAATTCCTTAAGGACAGACCCTGAAAAAATTTCTAGTATGGTAAATTATCCTAGACCTTCTACGACAACTGAAATTAAAAGATTTGTAGGTTTATGCTCATGGTACCGCCGTTTCATTAAGGATTTTTCTACCTTACTTTCTCCAATTAACGATTTGCTTAAAGGTAAAAAGAAAAATCAACAAATTGTCTGGACTTCGGATGCCGAAGCGTCTTTTGTACTTATCAAGGAATTATTAGTTTCTGCTCCAATTTTGTCACAACCTGATTTTAGCAAACCTTTTACCGTTCAATGTGATGCTTCCGATACAGGTCTTGGTGGAGTTTTAACCCAAGTATTAGAAAATGAGGAAAAGGTGATAGCTTATGCTAGTAGATCTCTTTCCAGAGCTGAACGAAATTATACCGTGACCCAGAAAGAATTACTTGCAGTACTTTTTTCAATTAGTAAATTTAGACCATTCATAGAAGGCACTCGTTTCACTGTAGTGACCGATCATTATTCCTTGTTATGGTTAAACAATTTAAAGAACCCCACTGGCAAATTAGCTCGTTGGGCAGTTAAACTTAGAGAACATACCTTTAATTTAGTTCACCGCAAGGGCAAATTCAATGTTGTACCTGACGCCTTGTCAAGAGCAGTACCGCTAGAACCTGAAATATCTTTTTTGGAAATTAACCTTACACAAATTGATCGCTGGTATGAAAAATTACGTTTTAATATTATCAATTCTCCAACCAACTATCCACAATTTAAAGTAGAAAATGATTTTGTATATAAATTCACTCCATTAAACCTACCTCTACAAAGTAACTTGAAAGAATGGAAAGTTCTAGTTCCAAAACCGCAACGTATAGATGTCATAAGGTCTTGTCATGATCCTCCTGTAGCAGGTCATTTTGGTTTTTATAAAACTTTGTCACGCGTGCAAGAAAATTATTATTGGCCAAAAATGAGGCATGACGTTCTAAAATTTGTCAGATCATGTTTAGTTTGTGGAGCACAAAAGAGTTCGAATACTTCCCGCATGGGTTTAATGGGTAGAGAAAAAATTGTTAAAGTTCCTTTCCAAATTATTGCTATAGATTTAATGGGACCGTTTCCTAGATCAAAAAAAGGTCATAAATGGTTATTAGTGGTAGGCGATTGGTTTTCAAAATATACTCTTTTATTCCCTTTACGTAATGCTACATCCAAAAGTTTAGAGTCAATTATAGAGGATAAAGTTTTTTTAGTATATGGCTGTTGTGAGATATTAATTTGTGACAATGGAAGTCAAATGTCCGGCAAAATATTTAAAAATGTTTGTCAAAAATATAACGTTCAAATTTGGTACAATGCCGTTTATTCCGCGCAATGTAATTTTGTAGAACGTAACAATCAGACAGTTGGTACCACTATCCGTTGTTATGTTGATGAACACCCAAATTGGGATACCGAACTAGCCAAGATCCAACATGCTATTAATACTGCGAAACATGAAGTCACTGGTTTTACTCCGTGTTTTCTTAACTTTGGTAGGCATATTCCATTATCAGGAAAATATTATGGTGATATATCTAATAAGGATGTTGAAATTACTCCGGGTAATCCTTCAGATTACGCCGCAGATTTAGATGGTCTTCAAGATGTATTTTGTACAGTTAGGAACAGATTGCACCACGGTTATGAGAGAAATAAGAAAGCTTATAATTTACGAAAGCGTGATGTTCAATTTTATGTAGGTGATCAAGTATGGAGAAAGAATAAAGTTCTCTCTAGTGCAGCAAATCAATTTATGAGCAAACTAGCTCCAAAGTACATTTTAAGTAAAGTTGTCAAAAAACTGTCTCGTTTGGTTTATCAGTTATCTAACTTAGATGGTACTAAGGTGGGTAACTGGCATATTAAAGATTTAAAACCGTACCGTGGACAATCATCTGGTTCAGACCAGGAAATTGATTCCGAAGATTCCGAGTAGTAGTCTCTGTTTAGTGTCTCTGTTTAGAATAGCTATAGAATAGTTTTTCCCCTGTTAATATATTTGTAATTTTGTAACCTAAGGTAACCATATCTCGCTTATTTATAGTACTACGTACTTATTTTTTAGTTTAACTGTTACTGTTCATTAAGCAGTAGTTTCTCGTAGTTTAATTACCGTTAGTATCGCTAAGTATGTGTATACATATTTATTATCGCTTATGTAGGTATTACCGATTAAATATTTAGTATCGCTTATATTATTACCGTTGAACTCATTTAGTTCTTTTCTTTATTCGTTAGAGTTCGTGATTTCGTTCACAGCCATACCGCCAAAATATGTATTTGTGCTTGCTGTTTTTCTTCTTAACCGTTGTTCACTTTCAGCCTTTTCTTGGATTTGGTGACGCTCTCATTAGGCGCTAGTGTGAACAATGTCAGAAGACAACCAAGGCTATTTTTAGTATGGTAGTTAGTGATAAATGTTCATTATACCTTACTCTGGGATTTAGTGATGTTAACTAGCTTCGTGCTAGGGTGAACATATTTAGAAAACATTTTAGAGTAACTTTTACTTGTAGTATTATTACTTGTATATTTTCGAGTATTAAGTATTATTACTTGTATTACTAGTAATATTTTATATATTGCTTTTCGCTCACTACTGTTTGGTTCGACTTTTCCCGGCTCATCAATGCTCGACAATGACTTTCCCAATTGTGACCCCTGTAGGGCGTATGATACGCGCAGATATCAACTAAACCAAAATTTAGTAAGTGAGTGTATTTAGACTTAAGATTTTATGTGCGTATAATTTACTTTACATGTTATATTGGTATTGTAGGTATATTTTAGTATGATATGTAGGTACATAGTCAATTTGATAAATAGTCAGACAATTAATCATCTCAATGGTATGTTCTGATTAATTTTTTTTGGAGAGGGGTAGTGTAGCATTTGGTTTTTTCAAACCACGAAATTGTACATTTTATTTATTTTTATATTTAACAGTTTAGTACACACCAGGACATCTAGCGGCGAATAGGCAGTGGTATTCATACTTGGCAAAAATTACAGATTTCTTTTTTTAAATTAATAGCACTCCATATAATACAGAAGTTTCGTACACGTTTCATAGTGTTGTTTTGTGATATTCTTTTGTTATTCCGTGAATTAGGGATTCTGTGATCATGTTCTGTGAGGGGGTTTATTGAGAAGTTCACAGGGAACTCTGGCTTTTTGGTTCCTCTTTACAATCGAGATGAGCAAGTAGTCGGTTGTTTGCTAGAGCTATTTTACATCCGCAAGGGTTAGACTTCATGTATACTTTATTGGATTTTTATGCATAGTATTAGTCGACTATGACTACGAAGTATTATCCCAGTCGGATTTATTTGTCAGTGTTAATTCCTCACAGGTATGTCTATATTAAAAATTTCATATCTCCACGTGGTTCTATATACCTTTTAATTTTTTTAGCTGCCGCATTGCCGTTCCTGACGTACTTTCAGTATGTTTCTTAAGTTTTTAAAACCCTCTTTATGCAGAGGTGAGTTGAATTTAACTTTTCGTTATATTACATAACTATAATGGGATTTCTATTCCAGGGTTTTAGGGTTTAGGTTTTAGGTTATAGTATGAGTTTTAAGATTCAAGAGTCTTAGACTACCTGGTTTCCTGGGTATTATTTAAGCAAGAGGATGATATCCTGTTTGCAGTTATAAATCTGGTTATATAATTTTTTTTGGTCCTGGCTTAATTTTTTATGGATAACCTGAAGTCTTAGTTTGGGATGAACTATTTATGGTCCTGAGAATTTTGAATACTACCTGCCTTTTTGCCTGCTGGAGATGTTAGGATAAATCTCAGTTGGTTATCACCGCTGTCCGAAGCCCTGTTTTGATGGTTACGTTACCGGATGGTCAGATAAGCCTTACATATTAATTCGTTTCACATTTGTTTAGTAATTTAAGTATATGAGCTTCACTCTTTCAAATTTGATTAGTAATATAAGTACATGAGCTTCACTCTTTCAGAATTGGTTAACCTTGTAAAAGGAACTAGATTCTTGATTTCCCTAGAGATCTCAATTGTAATTCTATACCGGTTAAACTGCCTGCTGTAATACTTAAATATTATTTAATCCACCAGTAACAATAATCATTAAATAGACCATATCTCGGGCCATATACTGTGTAGTTTTATTTGTCGAAAGAGGTACTATATTTTTATTTCAGCTAGCTAGCGTTAATTTCTAATTTGGTACATATCACTCAGAGGTACTCCACTTGCCTACCAATTAAACCAAGGGTGGAGTGGCGCCCAAAATTGAGAGATTTGTTGACTCTTATTAGAAAACACGATTGACCAAGTGAACCTACGACTCATGCTCTAATAGGCGAACAGCTGCCGTCCGCTGTGTAACATAAGTATTATCTTCTCACAAAAGAACAGAGAGAAATACGTTACAATTTGTCTGTCTATGTGGGGTACCCATGACAACTTTTCGTCTAGGATAACTCCCAGAAATTTGACCATCTTTGAACGCTGGATGGTCTTATTGAAAATGGTTGGTGCTTTAAAACCATCCAACTTTCTTTTCTTAGTGAAGAGGACTAGATCGACCTTAGAGGGGTTAACTCTCAGCCCTTGTCCTATACACCATTCTTCTATGATTCTTAGGGTCCTTTGAGTGAGCTCACTAACTGTATTTGCAGATTTCCCTGCGATTAAGACCGTAAGGTCATCTGCATATGCTTGAGTCATAATCCCTTCCTCATTAAGCCTGCGAAGAAGACCGTCGAGCACAAGGCTCCATAGCAAGGGGGAAAGAACCCCCCCTGCGGGCACCCTCGGCCCACAGTCGCTCTAACTGTGACTTCATTGAGAGAGGTAGAAATCGAGCGGTTTGAAAGCATGGAATAAATCCACCTAGCTATGGTAGGTGGGAATCCGTGGTCCTCAGCCGCTGTTAGAATTGAATTGTAGGAGGTATTATCAAATGCCCCAGCTATGTCCATGAAGGTCCCGATAGCGAGCTCCTTCTGGCTAATCGTTTTCTTTATTTTGTAAACCACGGAGTGCAATGCTGTTTCCGTAGATCTACCCGTTTGGTAGGCGTGCTGTGAGCTATGTAATGCTATAGTCACTAGCGGGCCCTCTTTCAGAAATCTCTCTATGAGCCTTTCTTGTAGTTTCAGTAGAAACGATGTTAGGCAGATCGGTCTAAAGGCCTTCGCTTCATCATAAGAAGCTCTACCTGCTTTAGGAATGAAAACCACTCTCGCTGCTCTCCAGGGTTTTGGAATATATCCTAGAGCTAATGTTGCTATGTATAGATCACGCAGATGCTGGATAATGTATTCTGACCCTTGTTGAAAAAGAGTCGGAAATATTCCATCCATACCCGCACTCTTATATGGGGCAAAAGTGTTTATGGCCCATCTAATTCGCTCCACCGTGGCAACATTCGAGGCCATCCTCCAATCCATAGCTGCAACCTCTATGTGGGGAGTCCTCTGGTGTTGGATAGAGCTGGAACTTTTGGCCGAACCAGGAAAGTGGAAATCCACGAGGTGCTCCAACGCCTCCTTGGTGTTGCACGTATATGCACCATTAGGAAGCCTAAGAACATCGATCCTGGGTTCGTGGTTATATTTCATGATTTTATAAATCCTAGATGTGGCAGGGGCGTCTTCAATGCTTTCGCAGAAGTCTTTCCATGCCTGTCTCTTACTTCTCCGAGTACAGCTCTTAAATCGACGTTGAGCCATTCTATATTGGTCCCAATCAAAGTTCGATTTTGTGTTCATGGCCCTGTTAAAGAGCCTGCGTGCTTCTTTCCTTGTTTCTTGGAGCTCAGAGTTCCACCATGGGACTGTATGTTTACTCCTAGTAACTTTTAGCGGGCAACTCTGTTCATATGCTCGGACCATGGCCCGGCTAAGAATATCATTGCTTTCCTCTATCTGATAGTTTGTGCGAGGCCTAGAATGAGGTCTCACATTAGCCGACAGACTTTCTTTGTAGATACCCCAATCTGTGAGTTTTGGGTTTCTATACTCTTGTGTCGTAGGGATGTGAAGCAGATGTGGCGATGGTCGGACATGGACACCTCCGACGAAACATGCCAGTTTTTGACCCAGTGCGAAGCCCAAGATGAGCTGACAGTGATGTCTATAACCTCTTGCCTAGCTCTTCTCTAGCCTAGCCTAGCTCTACAAAGGTAGGTTTCGAGCCTCTGTTGAGCGTGTCCAACTCATTGGAGTTGATGTACTCAAAAATTGCCGTGCCTCTAAAATTGGTGTCGCTGCTCCCCCAACATGTGTGGTGAGCATTTGCGTCACATCCCATAATCAGCGGTAGACCTTCATTCTTGCACCACGTGACGAGATCCATGAACTGTCTAGATGGTGGATTTTGTGCTTCATATGGTAAGTATGCGGAGCCAACAATGAAGCTCCTACCTCCTATGTTCACTCTGATGACTACCATGTCCCTGTAACAGAAATTGGTTAGTTGAATGGCATTAACATGCTTAGCAGTATATATACAGGCTCTTGGGGTTTCCGCGTCGGAACTCACAAATATGCGTCCCCATTTACGACTAAGACCCTTAATAGAGCCTTTGGTCACCCAAGGTTCAAGGGCATATCTGTATGCCCCACCGCGAGCTGCTAACTTATAATGGAAGTCGCAGCGATGCAGTGTTGCAAGTTTCTCTGCGTAAAACGTAGTAGTTTGGGGTCACAATTTACCTGTGTACCTATTTTGTTTCCGGTTGAGGGTCACTCCGAAGCCCCAGATTCCACCCGGACCTCCGCGGAAGCGGAAGCCTCAGGCGGCTCAGCGGCCTCAGAGTTTCCCCTTTGGAACTTAGGGTCCCAAAAAGAGACCCTCGCCATACCAGCATGACCCACAAAGTTGATCCTCCGCATGGTCAAGGCTGACGCCTCATCCACCCCGAGAATCAACCTAGAGCCTTTGCCAGGTACCTCGATCGTCTGTCTTATCTTCCAGAGCCCCGTTTGGAGCTCTGGAGTAGACCGCTCGATGCGCCGAAGAATGTTGCCCTCTTCCACAGGCGCGCCCGGCACGAAGGCAACAATCTTCCTTAACTTGGGGAGGGCCGCTCCCTCCAAAGTTTGAAGGGTAGTCCCCTGGAAAGGAGACAGCCTTCTCACTTCAGAGGTGAGCCACTCCCTAGATACATCGTCGTGGCAGGTGACCATTATGATCCCCTGCTCCGTCAACCTAAATTCGTCGAAGCGTGGCAGAGAGCCCTCTAATGGGAGAGCGTCAATACCGCGCGCCAACGCAATCTCCAGACTGTTCCGTAACTCGGTCGAGAGCCTCGTAGCCGGGAAATCCTCCCCGGCTATCGCTACCCTCAAGGCCGAATTAACAGCCTGGCTGTATGTGGCCCTAGCACAGGCCTTTTTAAAGGCTTGCTGAGCTGGAGATGGGGTCCCCCCCGCCTCGCGAGACCTTTTCAGGCCCCCTTTGGCGGAGGAGCTCCCCTGCTCAGTTTGCTTCTTTAAGGGGGAAGCCCCCGATGAGGAGGGACCCGCCCCTCCTTCGGCAGTTGCCAGCCTGGCCTTGCGAGCCTTCTTTTTCTCAGACCCCGAGCGATTACGTCGCCCAGAGCCCGAGGTGGGAAGTGCCCGCGCCCGGCCGTAGGAGGAGCATCCGCAATTTCCCCCTCTCTAGTGGGAACCCTTGAGGAGGGCCCCGGATTGCTATTTAAGGAGGCCCCTTCAGAGGAGCTCTCCGTAGATGTTTTTGGTTTATTTTCTGGTTCCATAAAAGTCTCACGAGTACCGGGGTTATAAAGGTCTACCCCTGTAGAGCCCCGCGTGCAGGGGTAAGGCTATTTACAACAGGGTGTCGCCTGGTGCCCTGAGGGTACCGTGCAAGATACTCTTACCCTCGTATCATTCAGCCCTCGCCACGGTGACTAACAGCTTAGCTTGGGGGAGTGTTTTTCGACCTTCCGGTCTAGATCCGCCGAGTACGGACGGATGTACAAGTAATCCCATCGATCGGATGTCAAGTGTCCAGTGGGTGTCAAGAAAAACAATACAATATTAATCAATAATTACAATATTAGTAACAGCCTGTTCAACGGCAGGCGATGAGAAGAGACGAGCCAGCAGCCAGCAGCGTGCTAGACTTTTGCATCAGACGATCCTACGCACGTGGCCCGTGTGTGTAGCAGTATCAGAATCAGAAAAGCAAGTTGAACGGCTAGACGAGAACAACGAAGCATTGACAAAAAGTCCAAGTATTCCCTTCCCGATCTACGCTCTCACAAGTAAGAATATTCCATTTCATTTCCTAATTTATAGGGTTTAGATATTCTCTATTTGACTGGATACTAGATTACTTTAGCATTTATATTTTATAATTTGCTCATTTACAATGGAAAATTTGCCGAAACTTCGTTTTATGCGTGACAATAAGTTAGGGCAGTTAAATCGATTAAAAGAGTATTATCAAAGTTTAGATTTACAAAATCTAACTGCCTTAATTATTACACAACTTGAATATAGGTTAAATAAAGTCGAGTCAATTTGCGATGAATTTAACGAGTTGCAAACCGATATAGAATTTACTGTAGAAAATTCCGAAGAAAACAACTTGCTAACAATAGCTAATGAGAAAAAATCTCGGGTTGATTTCGAAAATTCTTATTTTGATTTGATAACTTGTATCAAGGACACAATCAAGTCAAGTCAATTTGACAAGGAATTAAATAGCCGCGATGAGCCACCCGGCGAGACCTCTAGTATAAAAAGTAGTTTGTCAAGAAATTCGGGGGTTTATTCGGACTCGCAAGTGAAATTGCCTATTATTAAACTACCTAGTTTTAGTGGGTCATATGATCGTTGGCTAGAATTTAGAGACTCATTTATAGCCTTGGTGGATGACAATAATTCGATAAGCAAAATACAAAAATTCTATTATTTGCGGTCATCTCTCGAAGGTGAAGCATCCCATATAATAGCGTCGATAGAAGTATCGGCTGCCAATTATACCGTCGCATGGGGATTACTTAAAGAACGATATGAGAATAGAAAATTATTAATTCATAATTATGTTAAAACATTTTTTGACGCTCCTGCAAGGAGCGTCAAAAAGGGAATCTCATTCAGAGCTTCGGAAACTATTCGATACATTTACAAAAAGTTTAAGATCTTTAGAAATCTTAGGCCAACCCACAAGCAAATGGGACACTTTAATAATTCACATGTTAACTAGTAAATTCGACAATTTAACGAGACGAGATTGGGAATCGTACAAAACTGAAGGCGAGCTCCCTACAATGAAAGATATAAGTACGTTTTTAAAAAATAAATGTGATATGCTAGAAAAATTGGAGTTAAATAAAGCTGACAAATTCAGTAAACAAAAAGGTAAATATCATTCCGGTTCACATGTTTCGACGGCAGAAAACCAGTTTTCTTGCTATTATTGTAAGGCAGATCATGCAATATATTACTGTGAAGATTTTATTAAACTAGATGTTAGTGCTCGACCTAGGGAAGCCAATCGACTTAAGTTGTGTCACAACTGTTTACAACCGGGACATAATGCACAGCAGTGTAAAAGATCTAACTGTCGCAAGTGTAAAAAGAAACATAATTCAATGTTACATGTTGATGTATCGACCGGGCGCGATAAATCTGCCGAAAGAACCGCGAATTCAAATACTGCGGAACCAACACCGGCGGCATCGACATTAATTGCAGGGCACACAGTGAATACAAAGAATATTTCACAAGTTTTATTATCAACGGCTTTAGTTAATGTGATAGATAATGTCGGGAATGTATATACGGCTAGAGTTTTACTTGACCCAGGATCTCAAAGTCACTTTATAACTGAGGCATTGTGTAGTAAACTATGTTTAAAAAAGCTATCTGTGGATTGTTCTATAATGGGCATAAGTCAAACAATGTCAAAAACAAAGTATGAAACCTCTCTAACAATTAAATCGCGAATCAATGATTTTAGTGTTGATATTTCTTGTTTAGTGCTACCTAAAATTACACAGCGATTACCGACTAATTCATTCGATCAATCAATATTAGATTTACCTAAAAATATTCAGCTAGCCGATCCAGGTTTCAATGTAACCAGTGATATAGATATTTTATTAGGTATTAATGTGTTCTACAAATTGCTATGTATGAAACAAATACATAAGCCCGAGCAGCCAGTTCTTCAAAAGACAAAATTAAACTGGGTTGTTGAGAAAATAAAACTATTGTTAGAGATTCCCTGTATGGTGCCTCTGGATTGTTTATACTATTGGCACGTTTAGGACAAACACGGAGAGACGAGCCAGCGACTGGAGCGGGCATTTTAGGGGGATTCATTATTAAGCTTAACATAGAGACACACGTCTTTCCAATATACAGTGTATTAGTCTTGAATATACCGAAATTATGTTAATTGAAGTTTTTGCTTTAATTGTGGAATAATTTCTAACATCAGAAGTTGGGATATAAGCGCAACCCTTAGGTCAAAAGGACTTAGCGCGAACCCTGTGAAAAAAAAATTAAAACATGGGTTTTAAAAAAAAATTAAGTGAGCACCAGTGTGGTGAGGTGATGCGATGGCATGCCTGACAGTGGTGTGATGTGATGGCAATATCCGGAGAAAAATCTATATAGGATGGACACATATGTCGACGAGGTTATTAAAATTCCCAGAGAAGTTATGCCTGAAAGATGTCAATTCCAGGATGACTTTGGAAATTTGTCATTTGGGGTATTATAGATGTTTCAAGGCGAAAGTTATATGGAGGAAAGTTGAAGACTGTGTGTAGCGTCATAGTCTCGCAAGATGTTTGACGTATTATTTCATATGTTGAAGTAGTCAAACGTGACAGAGCTGGAAAGTCAGATAAGTACAATTTTCAGAGATGAGTTTACTGTTCTGATTTGTTTGAGTACATGTTTGTTTCAGTAAATGTGTAGAACAAATAATAAGTAATCGTAATAAGTAAATGAGAGTTTGTTGAATGAAACTGCACAGTATTTTTGCTTAGGGCATAAACAAATTATTTAAGTTTCTAACATATTAAGGTTGCAGGATAGAATATTGAAGTTAAATTTGTAGGTATAGAGGATACAATTAAGAGCGATTTTTACATGCTGAATATGCTATTATTGTAATGTGCATCGAAGTTATGAATTTTAAGTGAAATTGAGGATTTGAAGAGTCTAAAAGATTCTGGTAAACGAGGGATGCAATGATTGCAATAGTTTGTTATTGTCCAGGTTCACAATAAAAACTTCTGTAGGGTGCTAATCATACAGTAATATGTTTATGCGCCTTGAGGTTTCCATAATATTATTATTTGGATTAGTATTTTAGCCTTAAGTGTTTTTCCATAATTTAGTCCGTAATAAATTAAGATTACCTGTTTGTTTCGGTTGTGCTTTGGAACAGTAAGTATTAAGGTATTCAAGTTTATCACATTTTAGTTTGCTAGTTAAAAATTGTAAGTCAATTACCTCACGTTGTATTTTCATATTATTGCCAAACATATCAGCTATGGAGACAATCGACCAAACGAATTTGACCAGCAGTATATTGGTTTTGCCCCAAGTGTCTTCTAAATATCAAGTTACCCAGAATGCATTATAGGTACTCTTTGAATAAACTACTTATCGATGTAATTAACAATTGCAAATATTTTGGTGTTGTTTTCACTTATCTTAATTTAATAAAATTGGTACTATAGTGTCTGATGAATGCTGTTTTGAAAATTACATAATTAAATAGGTACTCAGTTAAAATTATATTTGCCTACTCCAGAAAAATAACTAGTGGATAGTACAATGGAAAGGCTAAGTGATAATTATCTGTTTCTCTGCGGTTTGTTGCTACTGCAAAACTAGCTTGTTTTGAATTAGTTAAGTTGTTGCCAAAGTGTAGAGGTTATTTTATAAAGTATTCAAAGTATTGGAGTATGACCGATATAAAGTAGAAAGATGTAATGACTCAGTCACAGATAACCTATACAGGGGTGTTTGGGACTTCATGGCCGTTACTGTTGGCGCCAAGTGCCCCACCACCTTTAAATCTAGGAAACCGCCCTCAAGGGTGCATAAGCAACTTTTTTGTATAGTTTTAGACAGTACAGTTTTAAGGGAGTTACGCATAGCACGTAACCCCAATTATTGTCACTCACGCATTAGTTTTAAGGTGTTGTAAGTACAGTGTAAATAGTGGCTAATAAATCAAGTGTACATAGTTACCACCTGTTTACATCATTCACACCTACACAACAGAAAAGAGGGCCAGTCAGCAATAAAATACAGTCCACTAAATATCGTAAGGCCCTAACATTGGTACCATCGAGCCGTATTATCAGGTCAGATAATACAAGTGCAACACGTGTTAACCATCAATACAAGTGGGCCACAGTCTAGGCGCCACTTTTTGCAAGTGCATGCAATCGCCCAAATCAGGATTGTGGTAGAAGCAGCATCCAGAAGATAAAGGCAGCATTGTCCAGACGTCAGCAACATTACGTTGGGCCACTTACAGGAAAGAAAAGGAACAAGCGGTGAGCCATTCCCTCTTCCTTTTTTATACACTTTCTATTTTCCATTTAAAATAGGGATCCCATAATTGCCTTTATTTGTAAGCTTGCTTTATTTGTAACCAGTAAATAATTTTACACTAGTAATACTATCAAAATATATACAAAATGGATTTAGCACTATTAGTAAAAAAGAGGAGTTCATTAAAGGCTAGGTTAACTCATTTCAAAAAATATTTAAACAAAATTGAAGGTGAACATGATAATGAACACCCTTTAAATGATACTGAAATCCATGAAATGCAATTTAAAATTTCGCGATTTGACCAAGTAATTGTGGAGTTTGATGAAGTTCAAAATAACATTGAATGTTTAGCGGAAAATTCAGACGAACAATATGAGGAAAGAGACAAATTTGAACAGGAGTTTTCTAAATCATTGTCTCAAGCAAAGAGTTTGCTGAATGGTACCGCAAATAATCAAAAGGAAGCATCACTTCATTCAAGCAACGGTGGCGAGACCAGTTCTCGCAGATCAGGCAGCATTCGGTCACATACGAGTGCATCTAGAAATATTTTAGATAATATAAAATTACCCACAATTAGATTACCTGCTTTCGACGGATCGTACGAAAATTGGTTTGAATTTAAAGAAACATACGATTCGTTGATTCACAATAATCAAGGTTTGGCGTTAATTCAAAAATTTCACTACCTCAGGGCTTCTCTAATAGGTAAAGCGGCGCAAGTCATAAAATCTTTAGAATTCCAGGAAAGAAATTACCAAGTAGCCTATGACAGATTAACTGAAAGGTATAATAATACACGGTTAATGCTCAATAATCATGTCAAAGCTTTATTTAGATTAGAGTCAATTAGAGAGTCTTCCTCAGAGAAGCTCCGACAATTAGGTGAGGACGTAGCAGAGCATTTGTACGCTTTGGAACAATTAAAAGGCCGAAACGATAACTTAGATTTAGGTGAAATTTTGGTTGTAAATCTAGTAGTTAGCAAATTTGACAGGGATACGTACAGTGAGTGGGAACGATTCAGATCGGACACGGACGTCCCTAGTTTAGATTTACTAAAACGATTTTTGAAAAAACGTTCAGACTACCTAGAAACATTAGAGGAAAAGGAATCTGAACATAACCAGTTCAAAAAACAGTTAAAGACAAATTTCAAAACGCAGGAAAATAAACGTCATGAGCGTACACGCGGGTTGCACGTAAGCAAACTTGCATGCGCTTTCTGTAAGGGCAGTCATTACATTTTCAATTGCTCTGAGTTTTTGAAATTAAGTACACACGAAAAAATTGAAGCCACAAAGCGGTTAAAATTATGCATAAATTGCCTGAAATCGGGACATTTTACCAAAGAATGCAAATATGGTTCTTGTAAATTGTGTCAAGCCAAACACAACACCCTGTTGCACATCAACCGCGATCAAGAATCTGTTAATGAGGCAGCAGGTTCGAGTAGAAACGAAAACGATTCCCAAGTTGTATCATTGTCATCCTCAAGCAAAACAGAGGAATCACAAACATTATTGTCCACCGCGTTAATCAAATTAACTGACTCGGTGGGGAAGGCAAACACAGTGCACGCGCTTTTAGATAGCGGTTCTCAATCTAGCTTTATCTCAGAAAGCATTTGTCAAAAATTAGGTTTACGTAAAGAAAGGATTGATATACAGGTCTCAGGCATAAATCACACGATATCACAGTTAAAGTACAAATGCACAAGTAAAATCCAGTCTTTGCATAATACGTATGAGGCGCAGTTAACGTTCTTTGTTTTACCCGAAATTACAAACAATATACCGGGGTCAAAGATAAATTCCACTCATTTGGAAATACCGCCAACTATTAAATTAGCAAATCCGACGTTTGACAAACCAAGTAAAGTCGATGTTTTGATAGGCGCGGACTTGTTTTGGGATTTACTTTGTGTTGGTCGAATCTCTTTAGGCGCAGGTAAGCCTATTTTGCAGAAAACACGTTTGGGTTGGATCATTGGGGGTCCAATAAGCAATCATTTTTCAAAAGGGGTAATTTGCAATTTCAGTCAAAACTCAGAAATATCGCAAATTCAAACCCAGTTAACAAAATTCTGGGAAATTGAAGAATGTTCACAGGGTTCTCCTAGGTCACGAGAAGAAAATGCATGTGAAATTCATTTCACGAAAACAATGCGTCGCGCAGATGACGGCAAATTTATCGTGTCAATACCATTCAAAGAGGATCCTCAAAATTTAGGTGCATCAAAGGCACACGCACTGCAACGATTCACAAATTTAGAAAGAAAATTGCACCGAAATGCAGCGCTGCATGAAATGTATACCGACTTTTTGTCAGAGTACGAAAATCTGCACCATATGACCCATGTCGGGCGGGCGGCAGATATCACAGAGGGCTACTTTATGCCTCACCATGGGGTAATACGAGAAGACAGTACCTCGACAAGGCTGCGCGTCGTATTCGATGCCTCAGCTGTTACAACGTCAGGTAAATCTCTAAACGATTTGCAAATGGTAGGGCCTACGATTCAAAACGACTTGCACTCCATATTAACGCGATTTCGAAAACACGCCGTCGTAATTTCAGGTGACATTACGAAAATGTATCGTATGGTTTTTGTTGAACAACAACAACGTAAATTCCAGAGAATTTTATGGCGTGCGGATCCTCGTGAGGAAATACAAGTATATGAGTTAAATACGGTAACTTATGGCACCGCGGCCGCATCATATTTGGCCATAAGGTGCTTATTTGAATTAGCGAAAATATGCAGAGAAGGCTCGCCGCAAATTGCGCAAATAATAGAGAACGATTTTTACGTTGACGATCTTCTTACGGGCTCAGACACTATACAGGGTGCATCGGAAATTTGTGGGCAAATATCGAATATCCTACAGACAGGGGGATTTGTTTTGCGCAAATGGAAGTCCAACGTGACCGAAGCAATTAGAGGGGTTGCAGATCCCGATTCAAACGAAGTTACCTTTGGTTCAAATGAGGAATCAAAAACTTTAGGTTTAATTTGGTCGAACAAAACGGACGAGTTATCATACAAGATAGGTAAATTCTTACAATCGGAAAGAATTACGAAGCGATCGATTCTTTCTACAATTTCACAAATATTTGATCCATTGGGGTTGCTTAGTCCTTGTACGATTCTTGCAAAAATTATGCTGCAAAACCTTTGGAGGTCAAATATTTCTTGGGATGAAACAGTTCCATTAGATTTGCATAATTCGTGGCAAAGGTTCAAGCAAGAACTTTCTCATTTAAATCACCTACGAATTCCACGGCATGTCATATGTTTGCAGCCAATAATATTAGAAATGCATGGGTTCTCCGACGCTTCAGAAAATGCTTACGGTGCATGCATTTATGTCAGGTCAGTCGATAAAGGTGGAAAGGTTCACGTCAACCTTTTGTGTGCGAAATCCAAGGTGGCACCCTTAAAATCCTTGACCATACCGAGATTAGAACTTTGCGGCGCTTTGCTGTTAGCGCGATTAACACAAAAGGCGGTTTCATCTTTGAAATTAGAATTTTCACGAACTACGTTATGGAGTGACTCTACCATAGTCCTAGGTTGGTTGCGCACCTCACCTAATATTCTAAAAACTTTCGTGAATAATCGTGTTGCGGAAATTCAAACCATCACAGAAAACTACGAATGGCGACACGTACCGTCAAAGGACAACCCAGCTGATTTAATTTCTCGGGGAGTCAGTCCCAGTTCTATTCATACAAATAACTTGTGGTGGCACGGACCATCTTATTTACAAAGGACTGAGGCACAATGGCCTGTCATAAACATGTACTTAACAGAGCAATTGCCGGAGTTAAAAACCACAAGTCTGGCATCCATAAATTATAAGAATGAATTTCCGAAATTTGATAGGTTCGACAAAATTTCGAATTACAGCCGTTTAATACGATCAGTGGCGTACGCGCTGAGATTTGCTAATAACTGTAAAAATTCGTTACAATTAAGACAATTAGGAGTATTAAGTGTAAATGAAATTGATGAGAGCTTTACTTACTTAATTCGAGCGGCACAAGCCGAGTCGTTTGCCGAAGATATCCATCGGCTAATACAAAATAAAAATGTCAAATCAAGCAGCAAATTAGCTAATTTAAATCCTTTCATGGACTCCCGCAACATTTTGAGAGTGGGAGGAAGACTAAGTCATTCAGACTATAGTTTTGACAAAAAACACCCGATAATATTAGCATCAAATCACGCGTTCACTAAATTATTGTTTAGATACAAACATGAGAATTTATTACATATAGGACCACAAGCACTCTTAGCCGCGATCAGAGAACAGTTTTGGCCAATTTCAGCCAGAAATTTAGCTAAGCAAACATACCGAAATTGTGTGAAGTGCTTTAGATTTAATACCAAAAACATTTACCCAATCATGGGAAACTTGCCTAGTTCACGCATCACGCCGGCACCACCATTTTATTCCACTGGAGTAGATTATGCCGGACCCTTTAATATCACAGACCGGAAGGGGCGGGGATGCAAAATCACAAAATGTTGGGTATGCTTATTCGTATGCTTTGCAACAAAGGCAGTGCACATTGAACTGGTCTCGTCATTAACTACCGAGTGTTTCATTTTGACTATGCGCAGATTCATAGCAAGACGTGGTTTGCCCGCACATGTGTATTCTGACAATGCCACCACATTTGTTGGTGCTAACACAGAAATTGCAAAATTGTCAATATTTCTCAAGGAAAATCAAAATTCTATTGAAAACTCCTTTTCAAATGATGGTATCGTTTGGCATTTCATACCCGCTTACTCTCCTCATTTTGGAGGAATTTGGGAAGCCGGGATAAAGTCGGTTAAGCATCATTTAAAGAGGGTTATGGGCGAAACCCATCTCACTTTTGAGGAGTTTTCCACGCTACTAGCGCAAATAGAGGCAATACTCAATTCCCGTCCATTACATCCTATGTCATCCAATCCTCAAGATCTAAATCCGATCACACCGGCTCATTTCTTGGTTGGAAGGCAACTTACGGCGCTACCAGATCACGATTTGAAGGACGTTGTGTGTTCAAGACTCAGCAGATACCAATTCATCCAGCAACTAGCTCAGAACCTGTGGGAACGTTGGAGCAAGGAATACATATCTGAGCTGCAGCAACGTACCCGGTGGAAGCAGTCCCAAGGGAAACTAGAACTAGGAAGTTTGGTTCTTTTGAAAGAGGACAATCAGCCACCCATGTGTTGGCGCTTAGGGCGCGTCATCCAGCTCCACCCCGGAGTCGACGATGTGACGAGAGTGGCAAGTGTTTGGACCGCGAGTGGTATTGTGAAACGGACGCTATCAAAAATGTGTCCGTTACCTATCAACAATTAAGTTTTTGAAAGACATCCTTTCAAGGAGGGGGGCATGTTTGGGACTTCATGGCCGTTACTGTTGGCGCCAAGTGTCCCACCACCTTTAAATCTAGGAAACCGCCCTCAAGGGTGCATAAGCAACTTTTTTGTATAGTTTTAGACAGTACAGTTTTAAGGGAGTTACGCATAGCACGTAACCCCAATTATTGTCACTCACGCATTAGTTTTAAGGTGTTGTAAGTACAGTGTAAATAGTGGCTAATAAATCAAGTGTACATAGTTACCACCTGTTTACATCATTCACACCTACACAACAGAAAAGAGGGCCAGTCAGCAATAAAATACAGTCCACTAAATATCGTAAGGCCCTAACAAGGGGTGACAGAAGTAGAGCATAATGTAACTTTAGATCAGATTTTAGAAAAAGTTATAGGTAAGGTTAAGAACACTGTTGGGTAGAGTGTGGTGACTCTGTCTCGAGAGTAGGGTGGAAACCCACGGTGCTCTGACGAGACGAGTAGAAAACCCAGATTACTCAGATTTACTTAGCAGTGTGGCGAAAGGATTTTAGGTAAGTTTTAGTCCGGGTTCAGCTTGTTATTTCGCGCGGGTACATCCCATCATATGTAATTTTAATGGCCATAAAAAAAATGTATAGGTAAAGGTAATATAAGTAAAAATTAACAGTATTAAGGTAAAAAATTGTTGAAAATAATATTCAAAGTAGGCGCCTATAAGAGAAGAGTAAATAAATAAACACATAGGTAAGGTACATCCAACCAAGGATAAATTATTTTATATGTAATCAAAAAGGTAAATCATAAAATTGAACTGCATTCGAAAATTAAAGGTACAATCGATTTGCGATCAATTCAATGCAGTAAGTTTTAAAATCTTAGAAACAATAACAGTAATTAATAAACACACTTAGAACGAAATATAGGTATAGGTAGGTATAGCAAAGTAAAGTAGTAGGTAAAGTATATGTTGTGTTAAAAAAAAAACAATATAGGTACAAAAATAATAAAAGGATGACCTCTTTATAATCAAAGATAAAGATCGTTATATCTAAAAGTCACAGACCACAAAGAGTTGTCTAAGTATGAATCCTAGTGTAATATTATCAGGAAGCACCGCTGAGATGAACTGTTGTTATTACTATTTGTAGTAATAGTTATTATGTATGGCCGCTTTGGAGTTGGCAATGAGCAACAGAGTCAAAAAGTACTCGTTGCTAGTTCGCATGCCAGTAAGCGTTTATGTTATTTGATCTGTTATTTGATGGTAATAACAGTGATTGTCATTGTTGCATAAATGACTGTTGTAAAATATCAGATAGTTAAATAAAGATCCACCTCTAGGATTTTCGTAAATTTTTAAATAAATTGAGTCACGTAATAAATACAATTCCAACGCATCAGCATTATCGCCTTCTAAAAACAAATATAATTCTAAGGCGTACACAATCATAAAGAACATAATGGAGGTATTAGGTTCACTATAAAATTAAATTATTGTAACAACAACATAAGAGCATTTCATGTGTATATTTCGATGCGTAATTGATACCGACAAAATTTTATGTTGAAGTTTCTGCTGCGTGATGGTTGAAAGTAAACATTAAAAATATTTCCAACACAGTGTTTAGGAACATAAACTAAATTAGGAGTTAAAATACGTATTAAGTTATTAAGGACAGCTGTAAATACAGAAATAGTAGAAATGAATAACGCTTATTCAACACTAGTAACTATTGATTATGAGGCAAAAGACGTGTTAAACTTTTGACAAAATAAATTTAAGTGAGATCATCAAAGCTCCACAGTATTGAAAGTTTAAATTATTAGTAAACATCAATATAGGTTTCCACTTCAATTACTGACCTAGGCAAAACAAAAGTATTGAGATAGGTAGGTACCTTTATAAATTAGGAGATGGATGAAATGGTAGTTTAGGTATTAAAGGTGATATTGGTTTCCAATAACAAATTTTATAATAAATAAAACTATAATCACTGCTGAGGTTTGTTATACGATTGATGTTATGCGATTTGGCGATTGTACTGCTGAAGAATTACATAAAGTTGTGGTACCATCAACAGATTAAAATTGGTATAGAAGTAGACGCATTATTAAGGAATCATTAAACTAAGAAATTGAATATTCTAACCCTTTGTTTTTTAGTGTTGTTAACCTGAAGTCAAACAAATGTAAGTTATATTGGTGTGGTAAGCTTATGGGCTAGTCCTGGGGTGACTTAGAAAGTACAAAAGTATTGAAAGTGACTGAGATGAGGTTAGTCCATGAAATGGAGGATAGTCCAGGAATACAGCGTACCTTCAAGCTGTATTGTGATATCCTGAGAGTAGAGCACATGAAATTATGTGATGTGCGAGGCGATGTGATTCATGGCTAGGAATCATTGTATACAGGGTGTATAGTGTATAGGTAGTTTGTAAGTGAGATGCCCTGTTTGTCATAGGTGGCAAGCACAGTGTCTGTAGTCTGTAAGTATGGGACCTTGTTTGGCCCTGATCAGGCAAGCAGAGTGTCCGTAGTTTTAAGGGGGCTTGACGAACTGATCAATCGGAGTCCGTGGACCGGAAAAATGAATCGGTGTCTTTATCAACCTGTATCTTGATAGGGACCGTGTTGATTCATTGGTTCCATAGTTAAGTTAGCATATAACTTTACCACATAAATTAGCATATAAGCATATTTTCATTCAGGGGTTAACGCGCATGACAACTAACTTGAATGACAATATTGAAAAATAATTTATTACTAAATAACTAATATTTTTGTGTTTTCGGTTTTTAGTTACCACTTTCAGTAGCCATAACACGCGAGGACGCTGGTGTTGTCAGGAAAGGCCGTGTTAGAGATTCCCTGTATGGTGCCTCTGGATTGTTTATACTATTGGCACGTTTAGGACAAACACGGAGAGACGAGCCAGCGACTGGAGCGGGCATTTTAGGGGGATTTATTATTAAGCTTAACATAGAGACACACGTCTTTCCAATATACAGTGTATTAGTCTTGAATATACCGAAATTATGTTAATTGAAGTTTTTGCTTTAATTGTGGAATAATTTCTAACACTATTTCATGTTATTCTATAAGTATTAATGAAATCGATGATAAATTGACAAGGCTTTGGGAATTAGAGAACTACGATACGTCCAAGCAAAATATTCACAAGTTTTATAATTTGGAAAAGCGATTTGCAAAAAATCCTACCCTAAAGAAAGATTATTCAGAATTTATGATGGAGTATGAAAAACTCGGCCATATGACAAAAATTGCTGATGTGCAAGACGACGATTTAAATTATTTTTTACCGCATCACGCAGTTATTAAAAATTCTAGTATTACAACGAAAGTCCGCGTAGTATTCGATGCAAGCGCGAAGACGAGCAACAATTTATCGCTTAACGATGTACAATATTCTGGGCCTACGATACAGAGTGATTTATTTTCGATTCTCATAAGGTTCCGTCAACATAAATACGTTATTAGTGCTGACATATCGAAAATGTACAGGCAAGTTTTAGTAAAATCAGAACATCGTAAGTTTCAAAAGATATTTTGGCGCAATGAACCAGACCATGAATTAGATTGTTATGAATTAAATACGGTCACATATGGCACCTCATCTGCACCATTCTTGGCAGTGAGATGTCTATATCAATTAGGTCTAGACAATATCACAAAACATCCCGAGGCAAGTCAAGTGATAATGAAAGACTTTTACGTCGACGATTTGTTAAGTGGAGGAGATTCAGCAATCAAACTTCTTCAAATACAAAGAGATGTTACTAGTATATTGAAAGACGGTGGTTTTGAGCTAAGAAAGTGCCTCTCAAATAAGCAAGAGTTAACAAGTAAATTTTTATTGAATAATCATTTAGAATCAAGTATTTTGTCGCTAGGTGAACACGAGCAAAATAAAACTTTGGGTATAATATGGAATTCAAATTTGGACACAATCCAGTATTTAATAAATTATGTCACCATTCCAATCTATTTAACAAAGAGGCATATACTCTCAATAATGGCACAGATATTCGATCCATTAGGTTTGCTTGGTCCAGTGGTCATTGTAGCAAAGCTTATTTTGCAGTTATTGTGGCAAGAAAAATTAACTTGGGACGATCCGGTCTCTACAAGTATTTTAGGAAAATGGACCAACTTTTGCAAGGATCTATCAGTTTTAAACAATTTAAAAATCCCTAGACATATTATAAGATCAGGCGCGATGAGTATTGAGTTACATGGCTTTGCTGACGCGTCTCAAAGTGCGTACGGTGCGTGCATATATCTGCGAAGTAAATTAAAGGATAACTCGTACGATACTAGGCTATTATGTGCAAAATCCCGAGTTGCGCCCATAAAAACAATTTCAATACCGCGTCTTGAACTATGCGCAGCATTTCTATTAGCACATCTAGTATCTAAGGTACGTAGTTCTATTAATATTTCCTTTTCACGTTATTATTACTGGAGCGATTCAACAATAACCTTATGTTGGATACGAGGACCTCCAAATAAATGGAAGACGTTTATTGCAAATCGAGTCAGTAATATTCAACATTTGACAAATATTGATGATTGGCATCATGTAAATACCACTAATAATCCTACAGATTTATTATCTCGCGGTGTAAGTTGTGAAAAATTAGTACAGTCTAAGTTGTGGTGGCAAGGACCTTCATTTCTCGAGCAAGACAATTCAAATTGGGAATTAACAAATGATTTTTTGAACGAGTCTATAATAGTACCGGAGCAACGACTTATTAGCAATACTACAACAACTGAATATAAGGAGTTTGAGTTATTTTCTAAATATTCATCCATTTTAAAATTACAAAGAATAACGGCGTCCTGTTATCGTTTTTTCTCAAATTCAAAAATAACTAAGGAAACTCGAGTTATCGGTCCATTAACCACTCAAGAATTAAACAACGCTTTATTGAGTTTAATTAAGATTTCTCAAATTCAATCATTTAATAGCGACTACTATGCATTAAAAAATAAAGGTATGCTAAGAAAGAGCAGTAACATTTTATCGTTAAATCCGTTTATAGACGAACAAGGATTGTTGAGAGTTTACGGTAGGATACAAAATGCTAGAGTTCCTTACAACCAAAAACATCCCATTTTACTACATAACAAACATATATTGACTAGACTTATAATGACTAATAAACACTACGAACTTCTGCACTGCGGTCCTCAACAATTATTATACGCAATCCGTGAACGCTATTGGCCAATTTCTGGACGCAGTTTAGCCAGAGATATTGTGCACAAATGTATTATTTGTTTTAAGGCAAATCCCAGGCCCAATCACTACATTATGGGAAATTTACCACAAACACGAGTTAATCAATTTTCTCCATTTGTCAATGCAGAAGCGGATTATGCGGGTCCACTGATAATGAAAGATCGCAAAACTAGAGGTGCTAAATTGTTGAAGGTGTACATTTGCATTTTTATTTGTCTGTCAACTAAGGCTATACATGTTGAGCTTGTGACAGATTTGACAACCGACGCATTCCTTGCGACTTTAAGGCGATTTGTTGCGAGACGAGGTAAGCCCTCAAATATATTTTCGGACAATGGCAAAACTTTTGTGGGTGCAGATTCTGCATTAACAAAATTGATCAATTAAAATTCGGAAAAAATTGTAACAAATTTAATAAATGATGGTATAACGTGGCATTTTATACCTCCGAGGTCTCCAAATTTCGGGGGATTGTGGGAGGCTGGAGTTAAGAGTATAAAAAAATCACCTAAAACGAGTGCTTGGCAACGCCCATTTAACATACGAGGAATTAAACACGGTGTTATGTCAGATAGAGGGTTTCTTAAACTCAAGACCCTTATATCCTCAATCTTCCAATCCCAATGACTCCCTCCCTTTGACTCCTGGACATTTTCTTATTGGGAAACCTATCACGTCCATTCCGGAGGATAGTCTAGTTGATATCAATGAAAACTATTTGTCGAAATATCAAAGGTTGCAGCAGTTAACTCAGCACTTTTGGCAAAGATGGCAGCGAGAATATATCTCCGAACTTCAGTCTCTGTTGAAATGGCGACAACAAGCTACAGATCTTGTCCAAATCAATGACTTGGTAATTGTTAAGGAGGATAATATTCCCCCAGGAAAATGGCGATTAGGGCGCATCCTAGAGCTACACCCAGGAAAGGATAGTGTAGTGCGAGTGGTAACAATAAAGTGTAGTGACAGTGTAATAAAGCGATCACTAACAAAACTAATGTAAACTACCGCTCTGTAGCGAACAAAAAACATAACTTTATTTAGGTTAAGAGATAAAGTAACTAATTAAACCATATTTTAATGCATTGTTATGAGTTATATTTAAGTTATTTTGAAATAACTTTATTATTTCAAAGGGGGCGGTATGTTAAGTCTATTTTCTTTGAGCGCCCTCTAGTGTAATATTTGAGCCTATGTTTTGTGAACAGACAAGAGTCTGAGAGTCTGTGTCTGTACGTGCCAGAGTACGGACGGATGTACAAGTACAATAAAGACAATTTAAAAAAACTACAGTCCACTTATTAAATCAACAAAACAATTTTCAACGTCTACAAAACAAAATATATATTTTTCTTATAACTTTCAATAGAGGTGTAGTAGAGAAGGTTTTGTGATTTACTTTATACAGGGTGTCCACCTAGTGCGCGTAAGTCCAATATCTGGGTTAATAAAAGAGATAACTTAATTTTTTTTTCAACAGGGTTGTCTAATATCCCGAGCTGCACAAAATTAAAATATATTTACATATTCAGGATGTTCAGTTTTTCCTGGACAGGTACCAACTTCATTTTTTTAAATGGAAACCTATATTTTTTATGGCATTATCGAATTCTACGTAAAAAATTAGTGGGACTTTGTGCATAACACTGCTATTGTAATATTGATAGTTTTCGAGATATTTGACTTTTAATTTTTTTTTCTTATGTTTCGTCACTTCTAATAGTTGACATAATTATGGTTGTATGACAGCTAGAAATTATTTTTTTTCAGAAACTGTAGAGTGAAGATGGCTCTTTCGAAAAACGTATCAAAAGTTGACCTGCGATATACAGGGAGCAACAGAAATCGTGCCAAACCTGATGGTTTAAAATTTAAAAAATCTCGACTTTTTCAAATGGAACACCCTGTGTTTTATGATTTCATTAGATGCCTTTCTGTAGACTCTACAATTTTATAATAGCTTTCCCTATACCTAAGTTGCGTAGTTTTTGCAAAAAACCCACAACGAGTGAAAAATACCCGATTTGCGCACTCCTTTGACGGAAAAAATATTGTAAGGCTATTTATTTTTATAAAATGTATTAGTTTACACTTCTTAAAATAAAAATAACTGAAACATTTAGATAATTTCAGTTTAATAAACAAGTCTTTATGGAAAGTTACCATTTATTTGTAAATAAAAGTAAAAAATCATAAAAGCTCTACATGTAATTAAGAATTAGCAAAACTGGCGTATGCTTTAGAAGAAGTTCATGGGAATTATTTGCTAGCAGCACGTATTTATAGAGATTCCCACGTGCTGATTGTTTTGAAAATGTGAAAGAAAGATTTGAAAGAACAGCAAATGGGAATTATGAGAAAACTACCAGGAGACATGGGAGTAACAACGATAATATTTAGTTTAATGTTGTGGTTTCTGCTGTTGAAAATCCAAAAATATTAGTATCAGAAAATCAGTAGAAATGTTGGAGTTTTCAAAAGCTCGACAAATAAGATATTGAAGAAGTTTCATACGTATCATATTGAAAACCAAACGGTGTTACCGTAGTTAGAAAAATTATTAGTGAAATGGATGAATATACATAGAGTATTGAAAAAAAAATACGCAATACTCATACAAGCAAGCTAACCTAAAGAAAATGCTCAAAATGTCCACCGTTGTTTTCAACACAAAGCATTAATCTACGACGAAAATGAATGTGAACATTTCTTAACATTTCGGGCGTTATGGTTAGAAACTCATTTTGGATCTTTTCTTTCAAGTCTTGCATATCCGTTGGTGGTACTTCGTATACTCGCTCCTTGATATAACCCCACAAGAAAACGTCCAGAATATTTAAATCAGGCGAACGTGCAGGCCAAGGAACTGGACCACCACGACCTAACCACTTATTTGGATATACGTGGTTTAGGTGTTCTCTAATCTGAAATATGAATAGATAATAGGAAAAGTACTACAACAATAAAATAATCACAGTACCGCCAAAGTGGAATGTGGAGGGGCACCATCATGCTGAAACCATTGTTGAACCAAATAATCAGCGGGCATATTCTGTAGCTGTAGAAGGGGAAGTTCGTTTTGCAAAAAATGCAAATACACATTGGCATTTCAATTGCCTTCAAAAAAGTACGGTCCAACAATATGTTCTCCACAAATTCCAGCCCACACGTTCACTTTGAAACGATGCTGATTATCTAGTACCCTCAATAATCTTGGATTATTGTCAGCGTAGTGATGAAAGTTGCGACGATTGGGTAAGCATGTGTTTGAAAATGTTGATTCGTCAGTAAACAAGACATTCATAAAAAAGTTTGGACTTTCCTGAATTTTATCCAATGCCCAGTGGCAAAATTGCAGGCGGTTTAGGTGATCTTGAGGTAATAGTGCTTGATGGTTTTTAATATGATACGGATGAAAATTATTCTTCTTCAGTATCTTGTTTGTCAAGCTTTTGGAAACTCCAAGATTATTACTGATTTTCCTGATACTAATATTTGGATTTTCAACAGCAGACGCCACAACATTAAACTGAATATCGTCATTGTTACCGTCATGTCTTCTGGTAGTTTTCTCATAATTCGCATTTGCTGTTCTTTCAAATCTTTCTTTCACATTTTCAAAACAGTCAGCACGTGGAAATCTCTGTAAATCTGGATTATTTGCTTTGTAAATACGTGCTGCTAGCAAACAATTTCCATGAGCTTCTCCTAAGGCATAAACCATTTTCACTAATTCTTCTTTTGAATAGTTCATTGTATGCACGCTTAGTACTTACTCTAAACTCGTACGTGAATATTCAGTAAAAGAAGAAATGACATGTAAACTGATTGTCACAAAAATTATAAAATTGTAGAGTCTACAGAAAGGCATCTAATGAAATCATAAAACACAGGGTGTTCCATTTGAAAAAGTCGAGATTTTTTAAATTTTAAACCATCAGGTTTGGCACGATTTCTGTTGCCCCCTGTATATCGCAGGTCAACTTTTGATACGTTTTTCGAAAGAACCATCTTCACTCTACAGTTTCTGAAAAAAAATAATTTCTAGCTGTCATACAACCATAATTATGTCAACTATTAGAAGTGACGAAACATAAGAAAAAAAAATTAAAAGTCAAATATCTCTGGTCTGTAAAACTATCAATATTTCAATAGCAGTGTTATGCACAAAGTCCCACTAATTTTTTACGTAGAATTCGATAATGCCATAAAAAATATAGGTTTCCATTTAAAAAAATGAAGTTGGTACCTGTCCAGGAAAAACTGAACACCCTGAATATGTAAATATATTTTCATTTTGTGCAGCTCGGGATATTAGACAACCCTGTTGAAAAAAAAATTAAGTTATCTCTTTTATTAACCCAGATATTGGACTTACGCGCACTAGGTGGACACCCTGTATATGTATTCAGGATTACTTATTTCCTGTCTCAAGTGTTTAGCCAGCTTGGTTTTAGTCATAAGCATAAACAGCAATAAGCATGAACATACATAATATAACACCGTACCTATACTTACGATGACCTCAGAAGCGTCAGAAGGGAGGTACGGAGGGATAGGGCTCGATACCAGGAGGCAAGGGGTAATGAGAGGGAGGTGCTAAAGACTAGGTATATGGGGAAAAGAATTGAATATAAACGGAAAATAAAGGAGGCAAAAATTAAGAATATGGAGGATGAGTTGGAAAGGATGGGGGATAAGGTGTGGGAGATTTGTAAGCGATGGGTTAAAGGGGGGGCTCGTCAAGTTAAAGGGAATATACGGAGAAGGGATGGCACATTCACTGGGTCTGTTGAAGAGGCCCAGGATGAGTTGGTCCGGGAGTATTTTCTTCAGGATGAGGCGCATCAAGATGATGAAAGGCACCGAAGGATCAGGGCAGATTACAGGGAGGACGGGTTCGGCGCTCAGGAAGAATTCGCTATCACTAGGAATGAAATAGAAGGGGTGATAGGGGGAATGAGTGTGGGCAAAGCGCCAGGAAAGGATGGTATTCCGAACGAATGTATGAGGTATGTATGGAATAGTATAGGTGAATCGTGGAGAGGAATAATTGAAGAGTGTGTCAGGGAGGGAGTTTTCCCGAAAGTATGGAAAAGAGCGGAAGTGGTATGGTTGACGAAAAAATCAGGGGGTATGAGACCAATCTCGCTTCTGCCGGCGGTCGGGAAAGTTCTTGACCGGCTGGTGGCGGCGAGGGTCGCGTACTTCATGGAAGAAAGATTATTGTATGATAGGGCACAGTATGGATTTAGGCGTGGAAGAGATTGCATTGAGGCGATAGAGGGCTTGGTGAATGTAATTAGGCGTAATAAAGTGAATGGTTTGCACTCGCTTGTGGTTGCGTTAGATCTAAAGAATGCCTTTGGCTCGGCGTGGGCTCCAGCTGTTGTTAGGATTTTAAGAATGAAAGGAGTGAGTGAGGATTTAATCAAGGTAGTTAGGAGTTTTATGAAAGAAAGGAAAATATGTCTGGGTGATAGGGAGTGGAACTCAGATGTGGGTTGCCCGCAAGGGTCTAGTCTGGGTCCCACATTGTGGTTGATGGTTATGGAAGGATGGTTTGCGAGGATGGGAGAAGCGAGAGAAAGAGGAGTGCATGTACAAGCCTATGCGGACGACCAGGTGATCATTTTATCTGGCCGTTCAGCCAGGAGGTTGGAGAATGAATGGAGCATAGTGTGGCAAGAGTGCAAGGATTGGGCGCAAGAGAACAAGTTGGGATATAACGTGGCCAAAACCGAGGCCATGTTTGTCCCAGCAAGAGGGGAAATTAGAATGCCAGTAGTGAACATGGATGGAGTGAGAGTGGAATTGGGGATGAGTATGAAGTATTTGGGATTACAGATCGATAGGAAACTCACATGGCTGGAGCACGCTAAGGCAATCAGGGCCAAGGTGCAACATTTGGATAACAAGTTTTTTGCCATAGGCCGGCGAAAATGGGGCAACAGCAAGCGAGTGTTAAAGGTCATGTATGAACGAATGATAGTTCCAATGGTATTGTATGGGGTGGAAGTATGGGGAGAAAGAGTGACTGATAGTAGGATATGCAAGCAGTTAAGAGCGATTGAGAGGCCCTACCTGAGAGCCATCACGAGGGCATACCGGACTGCACCCACTGCCGCACTGGCGGTGCTTGCGGGGTGTGTGCCTCTGGAGGTCCAGGCTAGGGCCAGGTATGAATGCAGGGAAAACTGGAGTGGACATGTAAGAAGGGTGCATGAAAGGGACAGGCCTCATCCGGCGGTGAGGGGATATGTTCCAAGAGTGAATGAGGAGAATGTTGAATGCATAAGGGTATGGACGGATGCGGGAATAGATGGAGAGGGGAGGAAGGCTTATGCGTGGGTAGTGGTAGCGGATGATGGGACCTTCCAAAGGGGAGGTGCTCGAATAGAAGGAAACATCGATAGTGCCGAACTCGAGGGCTACGCGGTGTGGAAAGGTATAGGGAAGGGTTTAGAAAGAAGGGGGAATATCGGAATCATCAAGGTGCACACAGACGCGCAGCAAGTAGTGAAACAAACTAGCAAATTTCACAACACGTGGCAATATGTCAATAATATCCAGAGGGACATAGCGAGGGGCACGGGGATGGGGGTCCGAATTGTGCTGTAATGGAGAGCAAGGGAAACGGACGGTATCCGTTTGGTATACAGGGAATGTTCGAGGTTGCTACGAGCAGAGAACATGGGGGAGGTGGAGGTAGTAGAAGGGGTGGGTAAAAGCTTTGCAAGGGGTTGGTTAAGGGATCGGGAAATGGTTCTGTGGCAGGACACCTGGGATAGGGGAACTACAGGACGATGGCTCTATGAATTATGGGGAAGGGTGAATAGGAACGGATGTGAGATAAGCATGGAACTTACTCAGGTGGTCACGGGTCACGGAGATTTTAAGGACTACCTGAGGAGGTTCAGGTTGAATGAGGGAGGAGGGAATGGGATGTGTGAATGCGGAATGGAAGAGGAGACGGCAAGACATGTGGTTTTGCGATGCTCCCTGCCACGAAGGGAGGAGGCTAGAGCGTCACTAAGGGTGCGATTGGGACATTATCCTCCTAGGCTGGCGGACGTGGAGAGGGACAAGTGGTCCTTTGTTCTTGATTGGGCGAAGCAATTGCTTACGCAGTAGTTTAAAGTGTTTCCTGTTTATTTAATGTTATGTATCATTTTAGGTTAAGAAGGATTATTGTATAAGTTTACTTTGTTTTGTATATTTTTAGGTTCAAGTTTGTTTCTTTGTTAGAATTATCGATTTATTTTTGCAATTAAGTTAAGCTTTTGTGTTTCCTGTTTATGTAATGTTATGTATCATTTTAGGTTAAGAAGGGTTATTGTATAAGTTTACTTTGTTTTGTATATTTTTAGGTTCAAGTTTGTTTTTGTGTTGGAATTATCGATTTGTTTTTGTAATTAAGTTAAGCTGTTACTATGTAGTTATGTATTAATAAACGAAATAATGGGCTTCTTTCCTCGCTAGTTTGGAGAAGTGGAGTTGGGATGGGTTTCCTTGGGAGTGGTTTTGTCAGACAGTGGGTAATGTCGTGAGACGGCCTAATGCCGAAAGGTGGGAAGGCGGGTTTCGGCCCATAACATATCGTGTCCCTACCCACGGAGTTCTAGTTATATGTTCATACAGTGCACATCGTGTCTAGAGTGTTTAATCTATAACTTGTGAACCGTAAAACCAGAGGCGCTGAAACTTGGCCAGTACAAGGAGGGAGTGGCAGAGAACAGCTGACATTGGAGGGAGCTCCGTGCGAATTTTTTAAGGTACTGTAAAAAAGTGATTTTTTCGGGGTGACATTTATTCAAAATTTTAACTGACGTGAATTGTCATAATTAATTTTCGTTTGACAGCAGTGTGGTATACCGGGTGGAGACATATTAGATTTATAAGGGGTGGTTCAAAATTATTCGAAATTTGTGTTTTATTGGCTGGGGAGAGTAGAAGAGGTGCAAGAGGTACTAGGAGTGGTGGAGAGGTGCCGGCAGGTGGCAGAGAAGCGGTAGCAGGTGGTTCAGGGACATTTAGGGATATTTAGGAAAGTTAAGGTAGGGGACTTACAAAATTTATTTAACTGGTGTTAACGAGGTCCAGCGGACCAATAGCAGGTGGTATTTGCAACCTGTCATTTTGACAGCTGTCAAGTTGACAGCTGTCAAATAGCACTCGTGAGTGACATTTTTGGTGACAGCTGTCATCTGTCAAAGTGACAGATAGCTGAAAAACGCTTATTCGGGCTCTACGAAGGTCCAGGAACACTAATTAGGGGTTTTTTAAGGTTTTTGGAGCAGCTGTCATTGTGACAGCTGTCAAAAGTATTATCGGGAGAGTCACAAATATTGATAGAAAATTTTCGAAACCAAATTTTGTATAGAAATAAGTAATTAAATTATGGCTAGTCAAAGGGGGGATAAGTCAACTGGGGATAGTGGAGCTGAGGATAGCTATCTCAGCTTAGACGACATGGACTGGCAGCAGGCAAGGAGTTACAGAAAGAGGAAGGGGGATGTAGAGGTGATTAGCGACGGAATGGCAAGTACTAGCAAGATTAACAAGAGACGAGCGAGCGAGAAGAACAAAGTTGTAGAAGAAAGTGAACGAGAGGAAGAGGTACGGAAAGTAAAGAAGGATAAGAGAGTGAGAAAAGAATATGATGAGGTCAGAAGGGAGAGTGATGACGCAGACAGAGCAAGGAGGGAACAAGCAGCGAGGGGTAGAGAAGAAAGGCACGATAGAACCAGTGTAGTTGAGAAAGAGTTGGAGCGGATAGTGGAAGCAACAGGCAGAGAGGCAGGAGGAAAGATATCATTTTTGAGAGGGGATCAGGTAGTGGTCATGAATGCTGCCATGAGAATACAGAAGGAGATGATGGAGATATTAAGAGACGAGCTAAGAATGGTGAAGAAGATGAAGGAGTTAGAGGAAGAAGTAAGACGGTTGAAGGAAGAGGGGGCAAGAGAGAAGAGGGTAGTGAACGAGGGAAATCGGGTGGTAGGAAAAACTAGGAGGGTAGTGGAGGAGGAAAGTGAGAGTTCGGAGGAATCGCAGGTCAGGACTAGGGTGCAGAGGAGGTCCTATGCGGAGGCCATGAAGGTAAGAAAGTGTGAGAGTGAATGGGGGTAATAGAATAGATGGGAGAGTGGTAGTAACCGGGGATGAGGGGTGGAAAACTCCACCCACGGCACGAAGGGAGGAGAGGGCTCTGGTAGTTTCCAGCAAAGAAGAAACTAATGCTAAGAAATTAGCAGAAAAGCTGGCTAAAACAATAAAGGTAAAAGATATTGGTGGCCCACCGCAGGGGGTTAGGACTATTAGGGATGGGAAACTTATCATAATAGTAAAGAATAGGGAACAGCAGGATAAAATAAAAGTTAATTTGGAAAAGGACGCGAAATTAGAAGTGAGGGAGAGGAAAGCGGTGGAGCCACTGCTAGTCGTGTCGGGGGTGGAGAGAGGGCTGGAAGATGGGGAATTTATAGGGAAGTTGATAAGGGGAACGGAGGAACTGGGACATTTACGTTTGGAGGATATCAAAATTGTAAAACGGATGACGTGCAGGAGGAACGCCTGGAAGGAGAATGTCGTCTTACGAGTCGGGCAGGAAATTTTCAAAATTCTGGTTAAAAAGGGCAAAATTGGATTGGACTGTGACAGACTTTTTGTAGAGGAGTATTTGGGCATCTCGATGTGTTTTAGGTGCTGTAGATTCGGGCATATAATGAGGAGCTGCCAACAGAAAAGGGCGTGCCATAAGTGCACAGGAGAGCATGACGCGATCGAATGCAACAAGACGGAACGAAAGTGCATTAACTGCTGGAGGGTCTTTGGCAAGACGTTGAATCATAGCGCCCGTGATCAGGACTGCCCTGCTATGGTGCAGATCCTGGAGAAATCCAGGAAGCGCATTAACTATGGCAGCGCTTAAAGTCCTGATGGTAAACCCGGGACGGGGGAAAGAGGCAATGGTGTTGGCTTTTGACAAAATGAAAAGGGAGGGATTTGATATAGGGTTAATTCAAGAGCCATATCCAGCCTACAAAAAGGTATACGGATATGAAAATTTTTGTGCGAATGGAAGGCGACAGAAAGTCTTGACCCTGGTACGAATAGGCGTGGGAAAAGTGTGGCTTAGGAGAGAGTTCCATAGTGAGGGTGTCGTGGCGGTAGAGCTTGAAGCACAGGAGAGGAGGAGGAGGAATGTTCTGCTTGTGAATGTCTATGATGAGCCTCCGAATGCTGGAAACGTGGTTTCCAGGTTTGGGGACTTGTCGGATTGGCTTCGCGGCAGAACTGAAAGAATGATTGTGGCGGGTGATCTCAACGCGAAGAATGTGGCATGGGGTGGAAGTGTGACGAGTGAAAGAGGTGAAGTAATTCATGAATGGACGGTGATGAATGGATGGACAGTTGAGAATAACCCGGCGGAGCCGCCTAGTTTTAGCTCCAGCAGGGGCGAGAACTGGGTGGATCTCGTGATGACAAAGGGAGTGAAAGTGGATGTGTTAAGGAGCGTGGATGTGGATGAGGACACTTTGAGTGATCACCGTTACGTCACGTTCACTATGGAAATAGGGGATGTAGAGAGAGAAAAAGGACGATGGAGGTACCAGGTGAAGGGCGTGGACTGGACTAAATTTGAGATGACTTTGGGCCAAATTTGGGCAGAAAGTGTCCCGGGTCTGCAGTGCATGGACACAGAGGGAAAGTGTGCTCTTCTGCAGAAGGTCGTGGAACAAGTCTGCCAGACAGAACTGAGACGACGACGCAGGACTTATCGCGAAGAACAAAATTGGTGGAATGACGATTTGGAAAGGGAAAAGCGTAGGGCAGGGCTGGCGCGAAAACGATTTCAGGAAGCAAGGGACGGGGAAAGGGAGGTTTTGAGAGGGGAATATTTAGAAATAAGAAACGAATATAAGAAAAAGTTAAAGGAAGCGAAATTTAAAGCGATGGACGAGGAATTAGATAGTGTTATGTCAGAGTATTCGACTATAATTTATTGTGGACTGTATATGGTTGAATATGATAAATGTTATGGAGACTTACCCAAATTGGCCTTAGTCGTCCTTCTCGTTGATACTCCTCACCAAATAGGGAAATAAGGAGGGAAAGATTTAGGTGAAATAAGGATAAGGAGGCACAACCACTTATCAATTCTTTCTTTACTTATTAATTCTTTACTACACGAAGACCAAATGCTGACTTAATTTCTATTCTACCTTTTTCTATCACCGGCCGCGCTACATTCTCTTAAAATAAGATAGATGGCAGCAACTGCCGTAAAGTAGCGTAAACATCCTGACCCCCCGAAAACGAATGTTAATTCAGTATAATTAAATGTCCTATATAGAACAACCAAAACAAAATATATAACGAAAAAGTAGACTTCGTATTTATACAACTAAAACTATTACAAAACCCGATGCCCCATGCTCTTAAAATTACTAAACTATAACTAAATTATTGCGTTGGAAGTGGACATAACTTCACAATAGGACGCAAATAAGAACTATTCTTTGTTTTTACCAGAGCAGTTCGGGCTATTCCATCCCTGCCTACATATATTTTTTCTATAATAGCCAATGGCCATTGTAAAGGGGGAATGTTATCCTGCATGATAACTACTATCAGGCCTACTTTCGCGGGATAACTAGGAGTATTCCACTTTTGTCTAATTTGTAAAGTAGACAAATATTCTACATTCCAACGTTTCCAATATTGACTAACTATCGCGTCTAATAATTTATACCTAGACAGTCTATTGGACGGTTCTGCAGATAGGTCTTCCGCAGGAAATGAATTCAAGGGTGAACTATATAAAAAATGGGAAGGTGTTAATGCTTTCAAATCATTAGCATCGTTACTTAAGCAACATAAAGGTCTTGAGTTCATTAAACTTTCTATCTGTATCAAGACTGTATTAAATTCTACATATGATAAAATTTGGGTTCCTACAACTTTCGTTAGGTGAGTTTTTAAAGTCTTAATATTCGATTCCGAGATACCGCCCATATGCGGAGAGGAGGGGGGAATAAATTTCCAATTAATTTTCCGAATATTAAGTTCTCCTTGAAAAGCATTTTTATATTCTCTAGATTTAATTAATTTATAAATCTCATCAATTTGATTTTTTGCACCAAGAAAATTTGTGGCATGCACTGAACCTCGGGAATTATTAGCTTCTTCTCTAAAGGTTCAGGGACATAGCTCCGGTTAGCTCTGGGCTCAAGGCGGGGATTGGATTTTACTGTTAAGCTTACTTATAAAAAATTGGGCACCAGGTAATTTAAATGAGAAAAAAAATATATGAAATTGTGAAAGCGTGAAAGTAAGAACAAACAAATTACGTTAAGATAAAAGTATATATTACAAGTTATATTTACACTCAATTTATGTTAAATTGAAAAAAGACTCTACAGCCTGAAAGTGTTTATCAAAATTTTACAAACAATTTTACTGGGCTGGATTCACCAGTCTTCGGCCTAATTATGGATTGATCTCACCCACTAGCCTCTCCTAGATTAATCCGTAACTCCTGAACAGATCCCCGTCTAGCTAGACTTGCTGGGGTTGCAGGGATGGATGTAAGTAAATCCCACGTAGCTAGGTTTCAGGTTTCAGGCTCCAAAGGTGGAAACAGGCACATGTAAAACATTGTATGATTAGCCCAGTCCCAGAGTTGTACAAAAAAATGATCCAGGAATTGGAATTTTGTAAACAATCAAACCGTAGAGCAACTATGTCTGAAGGACAGTATATAAAAATTGTAATAGAAAAAAATAACTTATGACCAGTACTATATACTACAATAAAAATTACCAAAATTGCAGTAACAAAATTCGTAACTGTGCTACACAAAAAAACTGGTTAGCATAAAGGTGAAAATTTCTAATTCATACATGAGATTTTAAATGAAAAGTTAACAATATCAAGAACAATGAAATAGAATTAAATTGAAAAAAAAAATTAATGTGAGACGGTCTAGAATACCAGCAAGTAATCAAAAATAAAATTCCTGGATATAATAGATTCTGTAATTAGCAGACAAAATTTATCGTATATCAAAAATAACCATATGGTTATATACAAACGCACTAACCAACCCAGGCTCTTCACAGAGAACAGACCTTTGCATACAGGGTACAATTTTCTTTAATCATATTCAATTTGTTAAGAAAATGAAATGTACTCACCTGTATGCAAAGTGCAGTTCCAATCTCGTGCATCCACCTTAAATCTGTCCTAAGACGTTCCACCTGGAATTGGATGGTTTACGAGAAAAGTAGATTCCTGGGAAGATTAACGTCTCAACAACTCTGCAAAAAAATAAAAAAATTCGGCAGAAAATTTACACCACGTGTAAACTAAATTTATTATCACTTATCTCGTGACAACAACAAAAATATACGATAATATCAATTAATGAGCTTATTACAGATAATACTCTATTATATCAGAACACCGATCACTAACAATAGTGATAATAATTCAAGATTTAAATGAAAGTAAAATTTAAGAACATGTGCTTTTAATAAGCGTAAAATTGTCAACTTGCTTGTACTCTGTTCAAAACCAGACTCCCGAATTTTAAAAATGTCTTAATTTCCTGTCTGTTTTGCGTCCCTACCTTTTCATAAAAGTGACCAATCAGAAACACTTTAGAGGTAGACAACACATTACAATGTAGAGAGCATTTTGGGTTGCGGGTATTCAGGGAAAGAATTATACGTATTTTTGATATTATTTTTAATCGTCCGGAAATATACTGCTCGTCATATACAAAGGAACAAAATGATTAAAATTTTGTTACACACCCCCCTTTCCCGGAGAATAAAAATGAATAACTCTAGGAGTTATAAATTTTTATAAAAAAATGACAAAAACTACCCACAATCTATAAAAAAATATACATGAAAATAATATAATGTAGTTATATGAATAAGCAAAGATAAATAGGCTCTAAAGCACTTGGTTATAGTTTGCCAAAAACTATAACACTTGTGAAACAAAATAATAAAAATAGATAACGGACTTAATACACACGGCTAGTAGTGCGTCCTGAAACTACAGCACTTGTGAAATATAAAGGACTTAATACACATGGCTAGTAGTGCGTCCTGAAACTACAGCACTTGTGAAAAAAACACAGGCACTAAAATGCTCGACAACAGGTTGCCTAATACCCTGTTGTACTTGCAAATAACAAAAATACAGAGCTAAAAATGCTGGACCGACAACTCGCTCCAGGTTGTGGTACTTGCAATTAAAATATAGTACCATCACGGTAATAATTTTGTCATTATGAGTACTGACAAAAATCGAGAACAATGGATATACATAAGTATCCATCTAATAATATATGTATACACACCAAATATATATATAGTCACTCAAAGTCGATGACTTAATCAATTCAAAAGAAGGTAAAAAAAATGGGTAATTTATTATTTATCTCCAAATTCAGTAAGAATATTCCTAACAACTATCATAAAGTCAAATACAAATTTAGCAAAGCAAAAAGAAAAAGATTGACTTTACAATTTCAAATACATACCACTATTACTCAGTTACCTATGAACATACATAGTAAAGTGAATCAATAGTATCATGTCTTAGTAACAACAATTCAAAACAAAAGTCGGGAAAGTCACTCACAAATTCAATAATCTCCATAGATTAACAAATGACATTTCTCAACACCAATAAAATACCCACGGTATTAATAAAACTGTTACTAAAACTTATGGACCATGCCAAGGTATGATTTAAGAAAAATATCATAAAGATCAAGTGATCTTGTATGAGCTATGATTAAATGAATCATAGAGAATATTCTAGATAATATTAACAATTATAGGTAAATACTTGGAGATGATTATAAATCCCACTAACAGAAATAGAAATAATATTGAAAATAAACAAAATAACAACACAATAACGATATTAATGTTATATATATTAAGCTGGAAATTAGTGAAATTAATCTACCATAGAAAAACGTAGCCAAGACAATGCAAGTCGGCTTTTAACTTCACTAACCCAGATCTCGACTCGAAATGAGGAGATATATTAAGTTTGGCCCACCCTGTACACCCTAGCAACTGGAAAAAAAACAAAACTTTTCCAGATGCCACCGTTTTTACAAGTTCAAATGATTAATCTGAGTCAACAGATAAATATGCAGAATTATCAGATTGAGAATCGTCATCCGAATCTAAATTTGTATAGTCTGGTTTGAGATCTTTTATGTGGTAATTTCCTAAATTGTTACCATCCGTATCTTTCAACTGATATACTAATTTGGATATAACTTTAGACACTATGCAAGGAATGTATTTTGGTGCAAGTTTCGCGGAGTAGTCGTTTGGTTTACTAGACAGGGTGTAATTTTTTTTCCAAACACGATCTCCAACGTGAAACTGAACGTCACGTTTCCGAAGATTAAATCGAGATGCACTACGAACGTAGGCGTCATGTAATTTTTTACGAACATCTATATATAGTTCAGGTAAAGCCTGCAAATCGTTCAATAATTTATTTTTATCACTAATAGTTAATACATTATCTGCATTATCAGAAATTTTGCCATAGTAGTCGCCAGATAAAGGAATATTCCTGCCAAAATTTAAAAATGCAGGAGAATAATTAGTGACGTCATGTTTAGCTAATCTGATTGCTTGTGCAACTTGGTATATGGATGCATCCCAAGTTTTGTGATTGGCATGAATGTACGATCGAATTGCAGTTAAGATGACTTTGTTACAGCGTTCAGTGTGATTAATTCTTGCATGATATTTAGCCGTAAACCACATAGTGACGTAAAATTTTTCCATAAAGGCTCTAAATTCCTTGCTAGAGAAATAAGATGCATTGTCCGACAAAAAAATTTGGGGACAGCCATAAATTAAAAATACTTGATTTTGCAAAAAATTTATGATTGCTCGAGAAGTTATTTTAGCCATAGGCTGAACTAAAACAAATTTAGTAAACCAGTCTACTACTACTAAAAGATACTGATTTCCCTTGGTGGATCTAGGATATGGACCAAGAAAATCTGCTGGGATTAATTGAAACGGAAAATTAATGTTTTTATAATTACCCATCAAACCAGCTACAGGTAAATTTGGCTCTTTATTTGCAGCACAAACAACACATTTTTTAATGTATTTATGTACATCCTTGCGAATACCGGGCCAATAATATAATTCTAAAATACGAGATAGTGTTTTAGAAACACCGAAATGACCGGCAGTTTCATCATCATGATATAATTTAAAAATATCTGCTCTATTGGCAGTAGGCACAACGATTTTCCAATCTGATAAATTACTCTGCACAGGGTTATGGGAAAAAATATGTTTATACAACAGGTTGTTTTCAACCCGAAAAGAAGGGTAAGAGTCAGGAGTATTTTGAACTTCTGTCAACATTTTGTTATACCATCTGTCCCGTTTAAAAGTTGAAACGTCTAAAACAGCTATTTCGGGAACAGCCCGAGATAATGCATCGGCCACAACATTTGAGGAACCTTTGCGATGAATAATGTCGAAAGTGAACTGAGACAATCTGACAGCCCATCTAGCTAAACGACCTGAGGGATTAGAAATTTTGTGCAACCAAATAAGAGACGCATGATCGGTTTCTACTATAAAATGAGTGCCTTCCACGAACTTTCGAAATGAATAGATAGCGACGATTACACTATAAAGCTCTTTCTCTGTAGTTGTATGAAACTACAGATAGAATTGTATGGACCTCTTCGACGTCCAAGAGTTATATGAAAAGCGCCTGTAAAATCTACCCCAGTAGAAGTAAATGCGCTTGCTTGACTTACACGTTCAAGTGGCAAATCGGCCATTAATGGATATTGAGGTTTAGGGCGTAATCTAAAACAATGGTTGCATTTCCATGTACGCTTTCGAATTATATCACGTGCCGATAGTATCCAGTAATTTCGTCGCAATAAAGAATGTAAAAGGTAAGTTCCTGTGTGACAAAATAATTTATGATTATAATCAATTAGTAAATTTACAAATGGGTCAAATTTTGGCAATAAAATGGGATGTTTATGGTCAAAACTAAGATTTGACATACTTAATCTTCCACCCACACGAATGATCCCATCCTTAATAAAAGGATTAAGACGACGTATATTAGATTTTATAATTTTATTTTTGGACAAAAGTTTAATTTCTTCTGGGAAATGTCTTTGCTGAACTGCGCGAATTAATATTTGTTCGGCTTTATCTAAATCAGACTTTCGTATTCTTTCATTCTTGGGTAATATCTTGGTAAATTTTAATACATATATTGTGGCATTAAGTAATTTACTCCAAGAGGAAAAATATTCAATTAATGTATACAAAGGGGATATATTGTTTTTTACAACTATATGAACTAATAATTCATTTTCTGCTAAAGCCTGGTTATAGTTTTCTGTAAATGATCTAATAGGCCATTCACAGGGTGGCAATAATAACCAAGATGGTCCCGAAAACCAGGTTTTATGATTAATTAAAGCAGACGGAGTGAGACCTCTACTTGCGCAATCTGAAACATTTTGTTTACCTTCAACAAAATACCAATGGGAAGACGATAAGCAATTTTGAATTTTAGTTACTCTATTGGATACAAAAGTTTTCCATTTTCTAGGAACCGAATGAATCCAATTCAACGTTATCATTGAATCAGAAAATGCGTAAATTTTGTCAATACGTGTTCGACTTGAATATGTATCTCTAACATGGGCTATTAGAAGGGCTAAGTTGGCAGCAGCAACCAATTCTAAACGAGGGAAGGTGATTTTTGACATCGGGGCAACCTTTGCCTGACCACATAGAAAAGTCACACTCACATGACCAACATTATCTATAGCACGAATATATATCACAGAAGCCAGACCGGAGGCACTCGCATCTGCAAAACCTACAATTTGGAGGGAAGTTTTTTCAAATATCCACAAATGACGGGAAATTTTCAAATTATTTAATAACGTAAATTCATCTTGGAATTTTATCCATAATTTTTCTATTTCTTTAGGGGCTTGTTGGTCCCAATCTAACTTCATTTCCCAAAGTTTATTAATTAATAATTTTATAAAGAGTGTTGTTGGAGCTAACATCCCTAATGGATCATATGTGCGACTGAGTAAACTTAACATATTTCTTTTTGTACAGATGGTCTTCTCCAAATTTATGACGAAACTAAATTGATCAGTAGAAGGATTCCATTGTAGTCCTAAAACCTTCCAACTACCCTTTTCAAAATCAACCATTGGCGGCAATTTTATATTTTCAGGAATATTGGACAATAGTTCTGGAGAGTTAGATACCCACTTAACTATTTGAAATCCACCGGACTGAAACAAATTTACTATTTGGGGTTGTATTGCAATAGCTTGTTGTACATTTTTTACACTACATATTAAATCGTCCATAAACATATCGCGCTCAATATATTCAATAACTTCCGGATATGACTGAGATTCGTCTTGGGTCAATTGTTTCACCGTGCGTAAATTTAAATATGGACTGCTAGTTACACCAAAAGATACAGTATTAAGTTCATATATCGAAATTTTATATTTTACATCGAATCGCCACAAAATTCTTTGGAAAGGTCTATGAGCCTCTATAATATTGATTTGACGGTACATGGCCTTCAAATCTGCGCACATACATACAGGGTACAAGCGAAAATTAAGAAGTATGGTGAATATATTATTTTGTAATTTAGGACCTCTATATAAAATATCGTTCAAGGAGTAACCTGTGTCAGTTTTCATACTGGCGTCAAAAACAATTCGATTTGGAGTGGAAATACTCTCCACCTTGGTTACACAATGGTGAGGGATAAAATACTGCAAATTATCTAATTTTGCATTTGTTACTAAGGACATATGACCTTTATCTAAATAATCCTGTATAATTGAACTGTAAATTTTACGGAGACTATGATCTTTTTCAAGTAATAGGAGCATTACCTATTACTAAATAACCTAACTTAGACTGTACCGCAATGGGCATATTTAACGGACCGCTTACTCGATGCGAACATAAAATTTCGGCAAACATTGTTGCTCCTAATATCCCATCTATTTTGCCTGGGATATGAAATGTTGGATCTGCCAACGGTAAATTATTCAAATAATCAAACGATTCACAATTAACTGTAGAATCGGGCAAAAAATTTGTAATATTATCGATGAGTAAAACTTCAATGGAATATTTTATCTTATGATTAAGGTTAGAAATTATATTCAAATTAGTACGACCTTTAAGAGGTTTCGCTATATTTCCAATACCAATAACATTGGATGTTAATTTTAGGTAAGGTAAACCTAATTTTCTACAACAATCAAAAGTCAAAAGATTAGACATGGATGCGCTATCGCATAAAAAACGAAGCGTTTGTTCTCCACCCCATTTATCTATGGTTTTTACAAGTGCCGTGCTCAGCAGGACAACTTGATGTTTATTAATTTCTACAATATTAAATTTTGAACATAATGTTTGAGTAGGTGCACTGGTACTTTGTGTATTTTCTTGTACAGAATTATTGTCCCTTGAAGTGGAAGTGGAGGGATAATTTTCTCTTTGAGAATTAGAGTTTTCATTCGGTAATGAAGTTCTGTGTAATAACGAATGATGTTTAGATCCACAAAAATGACATGTAAATTTCGAAGGGCAAAAACTTACTTTATGGTTATAAGAAAAACAATTGATACACAAATTTTCAGTTTTAACTAATTTAAATTTTTCATCATGTGAACTATTTTTAAATGCATAACAATCTTTTAACAAATGTACACCCTTTTTGCAAAACAAACAATTTTTTCCACGATTTGAATTATTTGTTACAAAAGTTTTAGAACTTTTCGTCGAACTATTGGAGGTTGGATGAAATGGAGATTTACGTAATCTTTCTGATGCAAATGTAATTTTACTCTGTTTGCGTACAAATTCGATTAAATCATTATATTTTGGTGACTCTTGGCTATTTCTAATTAATTCAAAGGCACTACTAGTTTCTTGTGGCAATTTTGACATGGCTATATATGTTATGATATAATCTTCTAAATCCTCCACGTTTAGGCGTTTTAAGGCGGACACATTAGTATCAAATTTTTCCAGAAAAGATTGCAAACCATCGGGGTTATTATTAGAAATACTACGAAAATTTAATAATCTATCTAAATACAGGTTACACAAAAATTTTTTATCATGATACGTATCAACTAATAATTTAAATATAATATCATAATTACTTGGAATATTTTCTATGGCATTAACAGTTTTTAAAGCTTTTCCCGACAAACTTCCTAACAAATATTGTAACTTTTCAGCGCTTGACAATTTAGAATTAAGGTGGACTAATTGTTTAAAATTTTCATAGAAAATAGGCCATAAACTTAAGTCAGAAGCATCAAATTTTACGATTTCTATTTTAGGCATATGGATATTAGGTTTATTATTATTTTCTAAGTTCTGGTTTATTGGTGTGGTAATCATTTGGGATGCGACATATTTAATACGATCATATAAATCTTCCGCAGCATCTAAACTAGTATATGAAACGGGTTCATCTGGTTTTAGTAACTGTTTTATGACAATTATTTCATTTACTATTTCATTATAATTTGTAATGGTTTTTTCTATATTGGTATAACGCACTTTAAAATTTTCTTGTTTGGAAATATTCTTTTTGTCTGATATTAAAGCTTCACTAGCATCATAACATAACTGAATGCGACGAAAGAGAGTCTCACGTTTTGCTCTTAACCTATCTAATTTTAACTCATTTTCGGATTTTTGTGGCATTTTAAACGATTATTAACTATTGTAAATCAATAACGGAATATTATAATCAATAATTGTAAGTAATGTTTTAATCAAAGTGATTTTTGTTAGGTAGGTCAGGTTGTTTCTCGGATAAGTCTGAAATGCGCATGTATGCGCGTTTTCTCTACTATAGGTTTTGTCTACTACTAGGTATATAAACAGTATTCGAACTACTGGAAAAGAGGGGGAACGGTAATACGAAATACGAATTTCAACTATTCGGCATTGTTCCCAATACTCTTTTTTACAAGGCAAATAGATAATTTTTTATCAGCACTGGTCAACGATAAACTAATACTAATAAAATGTAAATTGATGAATTGGAATGGATATAAAGAATATAACAAAAATATTGTTCAATTGGATTTACTTGACAAATCTAAAATATGACTACTAGGTTCAAAATTAATCTCGCGATTAATCCTGGCTCAAGGATCAAAATGTTATGTCAGAGTATTCGACTATAATTTATTGTGGACTGTATATGGTTGAATATGATAAATGTTATGGAGACTTACCCAAATTGGCCTTAGTCGTCCTTCTCGTTGATACTCCTCACCAAATAGGGAAATAAGGAGGGAAAGATTTAGGTGAAATAAGGATAAGGAGGCACAACCACTTATCAATTCTTTCTTTTCTTATTAATTCTTTACTACACGAAGACCAAATGCTGACTTAATTTCTATTCTACCTTTTTCTATCACCGGCCGCGCTACATTCTCTTAAAATAAGATAGATGGCAGCAACTGCCGTAAAGTGGCGTAAACAAATTCCATACCTCAAGTGTGACTCTATAAACGCCTTGTACATTATTTTAAGTTACGTTTTATTTAGCATGTCCCTCGATTTTCTAAATAATGGAACTATTCCACGTAATTTATTTAATTAATAGCTCGTTTACATGTACATCCCAGCGTAGATGCTGATCTACGTGAATTCCAAGATATTTTGTACAACTCGCATATGATATGTTAAATTGTTTTGTATTCGATTTTATATTAAGATTTCTATATGTTGGCAATTGTGGATGATACGAGGAAAAAGGTACGAATAATGTTTTGTCGAAATTTATAGACAGCAATTTATAATCGAGCCATTTCTTAATATTAATAAAGTCATTTTCTGCTTTTGTTTTCAAGTCGCTCCAGTTATCAGCCTCATAATATATTACAGTATCATCTGCAAAACTTATTCTATATCCCTCTGACTCTAGGGTGAACAAATTATTTATATACAAGATAAAAAGTAAAGGTCCCAGAATAGTACCTTGTGGAACTCCGTACTTAACAGTTCTATATGTGCTCTTAACACTTCCAATATTTACACACTGCCTTCTGTTGGACAAATAGCTTTTAATTAACTGCAAAGGTATGTGTCTAATCCCACTATTTTCTAAACAATTAATCAACATCGGATGGCTTACTGTATCGAATGCTTTTGCTAAGTCTATAAATAAACCAAGCGATGGTTTCCCTTTATCAAGAAACATATAAATTTTCTTTGTCAGACAGGCAATAGCATCCGATGTCGATTTTTCTCTTTGAAAGCCAAACTGATAGTCAGAAATGATGTTATATTTAGATACAAAATTGTTTAATCTTACTGTCAATATTTTTTCAAAGATCTTACTCGTACTGGTTATTAGGGAAATTGGTCGATAATTGGTAGGGCCCGTTCTATTACCCTTCTTAAATATAGGTTTCACAACTGATACCTTGAATGCAGATGGACATATTCCAACCTCTAAGCACTTGTTTATTAAAAATGTCAGTGGGTCTACTATATAATTTACTATCTGCTTAAGAGTTTCTGCCTTAATTCCGTCAACTCCAACAGCTTTCTTAATTTTTAAATTCATAATTACATTTCTCACTTCTTTTTGATCAGTGGGAAATAAGTACATGGAGTAATTACATATTGTAACCTTTTCTGCATAATTTATATCCTGTTCTGCATAATTGAGGGAAGTGTTGAGGGTAAGGTATGTTCAGATAAGAAACGCACATATAGTGGGATATAAAAAAGAAATAAAAAGGGCAAAATTAGGGGAGATGGAAGCGAAATTAGAACATATGGGGGATAAAGTCTGGGATATTTGTAAAAGGTGGGTTAAGGGTGGTTCTAGGCAGGTAAAGGGTAACATAGTTCATAAGTTCCTCGAGACATACGAGGAACTTATGGACACATATTTTCCGATTGACAACGAACTGACGGACAATAACATACATGCTAGAATGAGGGCAAAATATGAGGAAGAAAGGCAGGGGGTGGAAGATTTCACCGTCACCATGAAGGAAATTGAAGAGGTAATAAAAGGAATGAGTAAGGGAAAGGCTCCGGGGCTGGATAGGATCCCGAATGAATGCCTTCAGCATTTATTCGGGGAGCTCGGGGAGCAGTGGAGAGATGTGCTGGTCACCTGCATGAGGGATGGGGTCTTTCCTCCGGTTTGGAAAGTAGCGGAGGTTATTTGGCTGTCAAAAAAAGGGGGTGGGATGAGGCCAATTTCTCTCTTGGGGGCAATTGGCAAGGTGTTGGATTGCCTACTAGCGGGTAGGATCGTCCACGAAATTGAAAAAAGGGGGGCTTTTAGCGATAGACAATTTGGATTCAGAATGGGGAAGGACAGCGTACAGGCCATCGGGGGACTCCTGGAGGTGCTCCGAAGAAACAGACAGAACAGGTGTCATTCTTTAGTGGTCTGCCTGGACTTGAAGAACGCCTTTGGATCAGCGTGGAGCCCAGCCATAGTCAGGAATATGAGGCGAAAAGGATTGAATGAGGGACTAGTAAGAATGGTAAAGAGCTTTATAAGTGACAGGAGAGTGCGTATTAAACAAAAGGATTACCTACTGCGCATGATTTTTAGGCCACTTTCTTATTCTGATTAATTTTGAAGACACTCTCTATACTACATATTTGGAATTCTGTTACAGCAAAAATGTCGCGACCTTGGTGTCTATTATCTACGTATGCATAAAACCTCGGTATTTTATCAAGTAGCTAGCAGGTGTTAAAATAGTTGAATAGCTATAAATGATGGTCGCAATAACTGAATGAACTAGAAAAACAGATGTCAGAGCTTTATGATGAAATTACGTGTTACCTTATATGATATAGTATCAGTATAGTGATGGTGCGATAGTGGTGAAAACATGTGTGCTCCACCGCAGTTACATAACCTCAAACAGCTGTAAGTTCTTTTTAATATCTTATCATTATTATTCTACATCGTAAATCACACCAATTGAATTGCCCGCTATTTTTTAAATTTACTGACAGCCATGTTTTCTTTCCTGTTGGAATTTACTGCGCATGATTTTTCTTTACCAGTTAGGTTACTTTCTTGTTTGGTTCATCCTATAACTAACTTTTTTTGGGACACCCAATATGCTATGAATTTGAATTTCCCTCTTTTATTTTACTGTCCGCCATGTTTTTTTTCTGTTGGAATTTACTGCGCATGATTTTTTTCTTAAACTTCTTCTTTCTTGTTTTGGTTCACCCTGCTTTTAATTTGATACATTTTGTATACTAATATTTGTATTTCGCGCTATTTTTTACTGACCACCATGTTTTTTCTATAAACAGGACTGTTGCGCATGTTTTTCTGTTATAGTAGAGGATTTACTGCGCATGCTTTTTCTTTAATAGGTAGGTTACTTCTTATTCTGGCTCACCCTATAACTACCTTTTTTTGGGCCACCCTGTATACTAATATTTGAATTTCCCTCTATTTCGATACTAAGCTCTGATTGACTAGGTACATACTCTGAATGCTGTAATCTGATTGGCTGGAGGCGTCATAGGTTGAAGTGGGAGTGGAGGGGGTAAAATTGCTCGAAAATTACTAAAATTTAGGCCCCTTTAAAAATACAAGCGTTTTTGACTTGATATCCCTATAGTATATCTACTAGTAGACAATCCCAATTAGATGTTTATTGTCCTAATTCTTGTATTGATCCTAATTGCTTGGATATATTGTCGGCTAATTGTTGTAATTTATCGCTAGAACCCTTATGAATTGAATCGACAAATAGCAAAGCACCTATATGGTCATGCAATAATTTTTTGGCGTTATCGAACCTTTTACACAACGTGTCCCATGCTACAGTATAGTTATCTGCTGTGTATCGAATAGTTTTTATTGATGCTGCGGCGGTACCTTCTACCGCACCTCTTAAATAGAAAAACTTTTCTATCATAGACAACTCTTCTTTATCGTGGATTAATTTCTCTTCGAAAAGTTCTCTTTCGTCATTTAGTTCTTCTAAACTTTCATCTTCAATGATTATTTCGATTTCACTATGCAAATTTTGAAATTCGTTTAGAAGACCTAAAGTGTTTTCTAGTCTGTCCTTTAAAATTACGATACCTGGCTGAGATAAAGTGTCTTTACTCGAAATTGTGTCTAGATATTTATTGAAACTGGTTAATGAACCTTTTATTGAGGCACGCTTTCGTTTTAATATAGTTAACTCTGCCATTTTAAATAATGACACTGTATAGTCGTGGCGAATATGATATATATCGCAAATGCTTTTAATATTGGTATTTTTAATGCCCAATAAAACGTAATATAGAAGCAACTTTATTTTAAGTATAGGAATTGAAAGAATGAAGCTCACCTCACCTTGGTTAGGACAACCGAATATTGTTTCTGTATCGTCTCGTAATTGCCACCAAATATGTATTTATTATTCTGCTGCTTCTGATAAAAACGTCTCGGTTGTTTACTTGATCTTGGTGATCAGTCTGCTGGGTCAGCCAAATGTTGGGATCCTCTACCTTATCGAATCGACGGCGTGATACTTATTGCGCTGGTCGACTGGACAGCGAGCGAGCCTGGGCTATGGATACGATTTCAGACCTTATTGAAGTATTGGTTATGGTTGCTTGCATAGAACTGCACCTGCACTTAATTCAAATCCGGCTCGAAGGACCATGTATAGTATTTGATTTTTTGTATTGTAGTAAATTAAAATGGACTGTATTTTAATTGTAGATTTATTGAAAAGTACAATTGTCAGCGTCACTGTATTTCTTTTTTGTTATTATTAGAGCGGCTATATATTCGGCCAGAACAGATGGTATTCCGAATGAATGCATGAGGTATGTATGGAATAGTATAGGTGAGTCATGGAGAGGAATAATTAAGGAATGCATCAGAGAACGATTATTCCCGAAAGTATGGAAGAGAGCGGAAGTAGTATGGCTGCCTAAAAAGGCAGGGGGAATGAGACCAATCTCGTTGCTGCCGGCGGATGGGAAAGTTCTTGATCGCTTGGTGGCGGCGAGTCTCCTTCTTCATGGAACAAAGGTCACAGTATGATAGAGCAAAATACGGATTTAGGCGTGGAAGGGACTGTATAGAAGCAATTGAATGTTTGGATGGTTCGGGAGAATGAGGGAAGAGGGAGGCAGAGGGGTGCACGCACAAGCCTATGCGGACGACTAGGTGATTATTCTGTCTGGTCGTTCGGCAAGGAATGTAGAAAACGAATGGAATAGAATTTGGGAAGTATGCAAGGATTGGGCGCAGGAGAATAAGCTGGTATATAACGTAGTCAAAACGGAAGCCATGTTTATCCCAGCAAGGAATGAAATTAGAATGCCAGCGGTAAGTATGGATGGAGAAAGAGTGGAATTAAGAACAAGTGTCAAATACTTGGGATTGCGCGTGGACAGAAAACTGACGTGGCTGGAGCACATTAAATTAACCAGAGCCAAGGTACAGCACCTGGGCAATAAGTTCTTTGCCATAGGCAGACGAAAATGGGGTAATGGCAGGAGAGTGCTGAAAACGATGTACGAAAGAATGATAACGCCAATGATATTGTACGGGGCGGAAGTATGGGGAGAAAGAGTGGGTGATAGTAGAATATGCAAACAATTAAGAGCGATAGAGAAGCCCTACCTGAGAGCTATCACTAGGACATATCGGACCGCGCCCACCGCCCCCCTGGCGGTGCTCGCGGGCTGTGTGCCCTTGGAAGTTCAGGCTGGGGCAAAGTATGAAAGTAGAATAAATTGGAATATGCAAGTAAGAAGGGTGCATGAAAGGGACAGACCTCAGCCTGTGGTGAGAGGTTATGTCCCAAGAATAAATGAGGAAAATGAAGAATGTTTGAGGGTATGGACGAATGCGGGAATAGATGGAGAGGGAAGGAAGGCCTACGCTTGGTTAGTGGCAGCGAACGACAGAAACCTATAAAGGGGAGGTTCGAGAATAGAAGGGAATATGGAGAGTACTGAGTTAGATGGTTTTACAGTATGGAAAGGGATAGAGAAGGGCCTAGAAAAGACGGGAAATATTAGAATCACCGCCGCCTAGATCGACTACGTTTTAACTCCGTTAACAGCCTCTCGCGTTAGCCACTTTTCTTGATTTTGAAGAAACAATTGCTGCGTCCGTAGTGTGGCGGCTCCTCGTGGTCGGTTACAAAATAATCAACTTTGAAGTTGTCAAATGTTAAAAATATAGGTTATGTGTGTATTTACAACCAGACCAGCACCTCCACATCCTAGATTGACTCCGTTTTAACTTGTAAGAAATAAGAATGATTAGCTAGGAGGCGATGTTTACTTACAACAAATTACGACATACATTGATATAATATGTACGTTGATATTTGTTACATACACGTCCTAAGTCTTAAGGTTTTTCGCGGAAGTAAAGTGAATTCGTTTTAATATTTTATAATATCAATAAATCATTGCGTTGGTTTAATAATTTATAGTTTGCCTGAATCTATTAATACCTACTTAATATTCGAATTTATTTATTTATTTTTGTTTCATTTTGTAGTTTCAGTGTAAGTGCTTTCCGTTAAAAAAAATAGCATATAGAATAGAATTGAAGTGAAAATGGCCAAGAAGTGCTGTGTGAAAGACTGTAAAAACTTAAGACTCCAACTCGAAAAACTTCTAGAAATGGCTTGAGTAGGTATTACAGTACAGAAGCCCTCTGTACCTAATTAAGATTATATACCTATAACTCTAAAATATTTAACTGTTTGATTGGTTAAATACTTACCTACATACAAAAACAATCATATTATCATAAACGCATGCATTAAAAGTTTCATTTTTCATTCATTCTGGGTCTTTTGCCCAACATTACATAAATAAATATTTATCATTAACTCTGGCCCGTATCTTTTTCCGCAGTACCATGCGGCAGGTTTGCTCAACCGCACTCTGCAGAAGAGCAGCCTTCCCCTCCGTGTCCAGGCCCTGTAGATCCGGCTCATGCACTCCCCATATTTCCACCATTCTCGCTTCAAATCGTTCCCAGTTCACTCCCTTAACCTCGTATCTCAACCGTACTTCACTTCTCTCAATCATTCCTACATCCACACTGTATGTTACATATCTGTGGTCACTCAAACTTTCCTCATTCTCTTCCACTCTTCTATCAGTCACCCTTACATTTCTCGTCACCAGCAGATCCACCCAACTCTCACCCCTGTTAGAGTAAAAAGTGGGCGGATCCGCCGGCTCGTTTTCTATCCTCCATCCATTCAATGTCGCCCAATCATAAATCTCATCCCCTCTGTCATCAGTTATCCTTCCACCCCATGCAACATTCTTTCCATTCATATCTCCTGCTAAAATGACTCTCTCCCTTCTATTCCCGAGCCACCCTGATACTTCCCGAAACCTGGAACGTGTGTTTCCAGCATCAGGAGGCTCGTCATATAAATTCACCACAAGTATACTTCTTTCACTCCCAGCTATCTCCATTTCTATCACTACCACATTTTCACTCAACCATTCTCTCCTCATCCATATATTACCTAATCCTTGCCTAACTAACGTCCTAACTTTCACTCCATCTCCCACACCACCATATACATCATAACCCAGAGCACTCTTGAAATGTTGATATGGCTCTTGTAGAAGAGCAACATCAACCTTTTCTTTTCTAATCTTTTCGAAGGCCAACACTGTGGCCTCCTTCCCTTTACCTAAATTAATTTGCAGTATCTTAAGCTTGCCCATTATAATTGATGTTGCTCCTCGACCTCTCTATAATCCTTGCCATTGCGGGACAATTAGAGTCTCGTGCCCCATGCCTTTCCGCCCTACCATACATTCGCCAACAATTCGCACATTTACTACCAATCACTCCACAATCTCTCCCATCATGCTCACCTGTACACTTGTAGCATGTCTGCTTCTCCTTACAATATTTTCCGATATGTCCGAACCTACAACACCTGTAACACATTGCAATACCTAAATATTCCTCTACGAAGTGCTGCTCGCAGTCTATATCGACTTTACCTTTTTTAACTAATGTTTTGAAAATTTCCGACCTCACCTTGATTATAATATTTTCCTTCCATGGATTGCGACAGTTTATTCGGCGTATAACATTAATTTCATCCTCTTTTATATTTGCCAACCCCTCCGTTCCTCTTACTAGCTTCCCAATCAATTCATTATCACTGTTCCCCTTCGCTACCCCAGAAATAACTAACATTGGTTCCACTACTTTTCTTTCCCTGAACTCGACTGCCTCCAACTTGGATAAGCCCTCTTTAATTTTATCCCCCTGCGCCTTATCCCTGGGTATGATTACAACTTTCCCATCCCGAATTACTCTAAAACCCTTCGGCGGGCCCCCTATCTCCTTATTAGTGACTTTTTTGGCAATAGTATCAGCTAATGACCTTGCGTTATGTTCTTCCTTACTGGAAACTATTACCGCATTTTGTTCTCGAACCCCTAAAGGAGGAGTCTTCCACCCCCCTTCCCCAGGAACAATGACCCTTCCCTCTATCCTACTTTCCCTTGCATTCACCTCATTCATTTCCTTACTAACCTCAGCATAAGTCCTGCGACCTCTCCTCTGTTTTTGTTGTCTCCATCCCTCAGCGTCACTAGTGTCTTCAGACACCATCCTCCTGACCGGCGGACTTACATTGTGCAACCTCTGTTCACTAACCTCCCTTCTAATAAGCTTGCTCTCTTCTTTGATCCTTCGCATTTCTTTTTCCAACTGTACTTGCTTCCTTTCCAGTTTTAGTTGGTTTCTGACAATAGTGAGTACACTACTCTGCACTTTATAGACCGCTTCCTTTGCCATCTGCTGGTCCCCCCTGGTCACATTAATCTTCCCCCCACTCTCCTTGGAGATGACCACCATAATCTGATCTAAAGCCTCTTGTATCTCCTGAGTGCGACCATCGCAATCCTCTCCTGCTGCTTCCCATTCAACCACATTTCGTTTTTCCTCAGCTCTCCGCCTTTCTTCCTGTTGTTTTTCCTGGCTTTGTATCCGGTCTTCCCTCATAACTTTCCTTATTGCACCTTGTTCCATTCGTATGATGTCTTCCCTTTCCTGCATTCTCCTGCTCTCTTCACGCCTTCTTTCCACCTCCTCCTTCCTTATCTCATCCTCCTTCCTTTTTTGTATCTTTTGCACCAAATCATCCGTGGTTAGAGCCGCCCCTTTGCGTTTACCAAGATAAGACCTGATTTCCCCACCGCTCACAGAGCCCTCGTCCATTCCAGTGTCAAAACCGGCCTCCTCCGAACCTTGGGAGGTGCCTATTTCGTCTATTGTCCTACCTGCGTAGCTCATTTCACAATTATTGCTAATTTTGCCACCAGAAACGTTCGCATCGCTGTAAATGTCACGTATTTCACAAAAATCGCTGTGACTTAGTCCGTGATTTTGCCCTAAATTTGACGAGCGTAGTCCTACGACCTACTCTAGAGTTTCTGTGACTTGTCACAGTGACTGGTCACAGTGATTTGTCACTGTGACTTTTGTATCCGTGATTTTTGTCACTCCTCACTTTGGCCACTAACACTTTATATTTTCCACTTCGCCACTTCCGACTTCCACCACCACTTATAACTCTGCACTTTTACTTTGTACGCTAGCTAGACACGTCTGAACACCTCGACTGCTGGCTCACGACTCCGTGGGTAGGGACATACACTTACAGGTTTTCACCTTTCGGTTACTTACCAACCCACCCGCCTCTCGGCATAAGGTAAACGTTCACAGACACCCTCCATCTATCAAAACCACTACCAGAGAACCCATCCCATCTCCACACTCCAAAAATTAGCGGGGACCTCAGATGTATCTTTATTATCATTATTAATTAATTACATATTCTTAATTTAACAAAAAACTAATAGCAAAAACAACTATTAAATAATAATACAAATTCTAATAACTCATAATATAATAACTCATAGTAATATATCTAATAACATAATCAAATAAATTAAAAATTAACTAACTATACTAAACTAAAACTAAATACATTATTCGTCATTTACCGAAATTTACAAAAACTAAAAGCAAAACTATAAGCAAAAACTAAAAGCACTAAAAGCAAAACTAAAAACAAAACAACCATAAAATAATAATACAAATTCTAATCATAAAATTAAAAACTAACTAACTATACTAAACTACAACTAAATATATTATTCGGCATTCACCGTGATCAGGGCGGCACATCTGGAGCTTCCCTCGTGATTAGGTCCCTGGCCCAGACCAACACCCTGTCCCAATTTTCAATTTGTACCGTGTCTAACCGAGGAGGATATTCTCCCAGGAATGCTCTAAGTTCCTCCCTCGCATTTACACGCCTCGGCAGCGCACAATGTAGGGTGACATGCCTAATATCCTCAACCCCGTTCCCGCAATCACATTCATTCGTATCATCACTCAGTCGAAATCTACGCAGGTAGCCTTTCAGGTCTCCGTGACCAGTGACCACCTGCGTTAGATAACCACTCATCCTCCTCATGCTCACACCAACCGTACCCCATAACTCATGCATCCACCTTCCAGTCCTACCTGTATCCCAGCTAGCCTGCCACTCCCGCATGATGTGGTCTTTAGCCCACCTTCTCATATGGCTGCGTGGCAGTCCCGGAATAACAAACTCATTCTCACTTCCTTCACGCATTACCCTCTTACATTCCACTTCCGCTCTCACGTTCCCTTCATTTCCTCTTCTCATCCATACCACTTCGATGGTTATACCTTCCCGCCGACATGAGAAAATACTCATCTGTATTTTGTTAACAACCCACCATGTCGTTTTTATCCTTTGCAAATGGTTGACCATTTGCTGAGAGTCACTAATGACCCTTATCCTATTTTCATTCACAATGTGTCGTCTCCCATTGTTTACCCCTTGTAAAATTGCAACCCCTTCCACTTCATTGCAGTCGCAAGTCCCCACTACCCAGCCTGCACCACTGGCCACCCACCCTTGCCTATTCCTAACACACCACCCGTATGTTTTTCCGTGTTCAGTAACTGATCCGTCAACGTAAACTTCTAAGCATTGATCTGCCTCACTCCTATCCTCCCCCCTCCTACCGATCTCCATCGCAGGGTGAGGTCTACTTCCTGTCCTTACCTGTCTTTGCCGCACATCTACTCCCATCTCACACTCGGCTTCGTATGCGACCTTAGCGCGAATTTCCAGTGGGACGGCACCTGCTAGTACCGCCAGCGCCGCAGTGGGTGCGGTGCGGTACGCCGCAGTTAAACTCCTGAGGAAGGTTCTCTCGATCGCCCTCAGCTGCCTCTGAAGTCTAGAATCATACGCCCTTTCACCCCATACTTCTGCCCCATATAATACTGTGGGGCAGATCACTCTCTCATAAATAACTTTCATTACACTTTCTTTCATTCCCCATTTTCTCCTTCCAAGCGCACTAAATCTGACACCCACATTCATAGTCTTCTTCCTAATCATTTTCACGTGCTCTAACCACAACAACTTCCGATCTAGCATAATCCCTAAATATTTCAGCGTATATCCGGGCTTTACAACTACTCCGCGCAACCTTAAAACTGGTTTTCTTATATTCTTACCCTTTGATATGAATATCGCCTCGGTTTTGTCCTTGTTAAAATTGAGCTTACCTCTTGTCGCCCATGCAACACATTCACTCCATATACTCTCCCATATCCTCTCAATCTCTTTTACAGACCTGCCTCTGACGATCACTATTTGATCGTCAGCATAGGCCTGCACCCATACACCCCTATCTACCATCCTATCCATGCAGTCAAACCATTCTTCCATAAGGAGTATCCACAATATGGGACCCAGACTGGATCCCTGTGGGCACCCCTTACTAACATTCCACTCGTATTCCTCCATTCTTATCTTCCTATCACCCAAAAAACTCCTCGCCATTCTTACTACTGTCTCATGTATTCTCTTCCTTCTCATACATTCCACTATTAGCGGCCCCCATGCTGTGCCAAAGGCATTTGCCAAGTCAAGCCCTACTACCAGGCTGTGGTATCCTTGACTTTTGTTGTCTCTAATCTTGTCAACCACCTTACCCACCGCTAATGTGGTGTTCCTTCCACTCCTGAACCCATACTGTCTGTCATGCAACTCCCTTTCGCTCTCCAGGTGGTGAGATACCCTATTAGCGACCAGTTTATCAAGTACTCTTCCAAGTGCGGGTAGGAGAGAGATCGGCCTACACCCGCCGTTCCCCTTGGGTATCCACGCCACCTTGGCTTCCTTCCACACCCTTGGAAACACTCCTGCTAGCATGCAGTCATTCATCAACTCCATCCATTCCACTCTCATCTCTGCCCATACATACTTCATGCATTCATTTGGTATGCCATCCAGACCCGGCGCCTTCCTCAGTTCTATGCCTTGTATTACCTCCTCGACCTCGTCGTCGGTGAACGGTGTAATTTCCCCAATTACCCTATCCTGCAGTGCCGTTTCCTTAATGTATTTCTGCTGGTCTGTGTCCTCAGAAGCGTCATCTTCCGGGAAGTATTTATCTACTAACTCGTCATATGTTTCTTTAAGCGTTTCGGTGTATGTTCCATCCTTTTTTAGTTCGTTCTTCAGCCCGTTCTCGTTTACTTTGACACCCACCCACCTCTTACATATCTTCCATACATCATTACCCATGGTGTTTAGTTCTTCTTCTATGCTTTTAATTTTGCAGTCTTTTATTTTATTCTTGAATTCTCTCCTACATTCTCTCAATCTTGTCCTATATTGTTCTTCATTATTATTTCTTTGCATGTCCTTTCTTGCCCGCCTAACCTTCCTCCTGGCTACCTCCAACTCATTGTTCCACCAGTCTTTACTGTCGCGCCGGTCTCTTCGAGCCCTGCCTAGTGTGCACGCACAGGCCTTTTCCACGGATTTCTGTAGCCTCAGAGCTCTGTCTTCACAGCCTTCCCTTTCCACATTTAAGTTTACTGTACTTTGTGTCCAGGCGTGTCGAAGGTTTTGCGCAAACCTTCCCCAATCCGCCGTAGGTAGGCATGGCGGCGGGTCAGCCTGGGAACCAAAATGCGGGGGCGGCGGCGGCGACGTCAACATCAAAGGAAGCCGCCGCCCCCGCACCCGGCAAATAGGGGGCGCCGTCTAGACCAAAGACCTACAATTCAGAGGGGGCCCCCAACTGTCAAAATGAAAAATGGAACCCCCAACTGTCAAAATGGCGCTCGTAGCTACCTAGACCCATAGACCTACAAATCAGAGGGGCCAAAGACCCATAGACCTACAATTCAAAAGAACTACAAGCCTCTAGGGCCCTCAACATAACCTCAAAGCCATAGCGCCTTATGGGCACGGTTCTAAAGCAGAAAGCTAAAGGAGTCGCACACGGCGGCGCATTGCTACGGCACATAAAGAATTTACGTTCTAAGAGCGAAAACGGCCATTCGGGACTCAATATTTGAATTTAAAGTATATAGGTGTGTTGCCCAACTCGAAAAAAGCCAGAATCCGTCTACTTCCGGTCTCCATTTCCGGTCTCTCGAATCACATGATGTGGGGTATCAAACGACTCGTCTCAACGTGTAGAACACCAATTTAGCCAAATTTACGTTCTAAGAGCGAAAACGGCCATTCGGGACACAATATTTGAATTTAAAGTACATAGGCGTGTTGCCCAGCTCTAAACAAGCTGGAATCCAGCATAAAATGGCCACTTCCGGTCTCCATTTCCGGTCTCCCGAATCACATGATGTTGGGTATCAAACGATTCGTCTCAACGTCTAGAACACTAATTTAGCCCTATTTTCTTTCTAAGAGCGAAGACAGCCGTTTGGGGCTCGATATTTGAATTTAAAGTATATAGGCAAGTTCTCCGACTGGAGACAAGCTAGAATCCGTCTACTTCCGGTCTCCATTTCCGGTCTCCCGAATCACATGATGTGGGGTATCAAACGACTCGTCTCAACGTCTAGAACACTAATTTAGCCAAATTTACGTTCTAAGAGCGAAGACAGCCGTTTGGGGGCTCAATATTTGAATTTAAAGTATATAGGCAAGTTCTCCGACCGATCACCAACACAGCCGACACCAGCGTGATATCTCATTATTATTAAATGCGAACGAACTCATATAACTTAACCTAACTTTTCGTGGAACAAGCACGACCGACCGATCACGAACACAGACCACTGTAGACTGCATGTATGTAATATAATATAATAATAAATATCTAATTATCTCCATACTGACGAGAGCAACGACAATTTAAAACCTAACCTAACTTTTTGTGTGGAACAAGCACGACTGATCACCAACACAGCTGACACGGGACTTACGACTTGTAACAAAATATTTAAAACAAGCACGACTTATCCACCAACAACAACAACAACAACAACAACAACAACGACTACGACGACGACGAACTCATACAACTTAACCTAACTTTTTTTCGTGGGACAAGCACGACCGATCACGAACACAGACCACGGTAGACTGCATGTATGTAATATAATAATAATAATACATCATGATTCTAAATATTAAAATCTAAATAATAATATAAGTTTGCAAGTTCCTTATCAGCATGTTACCGGAGGTTCCTTATCAGCTCGCTAACGGAAGTTGCTTATCTGCAGGAAATGAGGTAAGCGTATAGGTCTACATAAGCAAAATAGCACAGAATTTGAAATTTTATACAGTGGCGTTGCATAAAAGAGGGATATTTATTAACAAGTAGGCTCATAGGAGGGGTTTGAATTTAAAAATTAAAAGCATATATTGAAACCAGGAATCGAACCCGGGACCTATAGATTTTCAGTCTACCGCTCTCCCACTGAGCTATTTCAACTACAAATAATAGTAAATAAAACTAGATTTAAAATTTAATATTATATTTATTAATCGTCATTATCGTCGTCCTTTACAATATTGAATTTATTGATATATTCAGGAGGTAGAAACATTTTAATATCCAATAAATAGCTTTTCATACCGGCTGCTAGATGATCCAGCTTTTGAATGCTAAGATTTCCATCTTGAAATTTATCGCACAAGTCCAGACAATGTTGGTACTTTTGTACAGTTCTTCGACACTCTGCATATCTACTCTCGGCATCTTGGGTGGATTGCATATCATACACGCTATCATGACGTTCGCTGAAAATTAGATCCCTCAGCTCATCACGTATCCTTTGGATGGCAGTTGGTAAGTCTTGGGCTTTGGTCCAGTATTGAGCAGAATAAAATAACCACATATTCTAAGTTTTTCCACGTGTAACAACGAGGCTAATAGCTGTTTTTAGTAGCAGTAGAGACGAACAAACTGTTATATAGTACAACAAACCAGTTACTGATTGCTGAATACACTCTTTGGGAATAATGGCAGCTGCTGGCGTAGTAGTAGTGGGAATATCAACACAGGCGCTCTTCATCTCGTACCAGTCAGTGTCACCCATAGTAGCATCTCGAAATCGGATTCTGAATTTATATTGGCGGGTAGAATTTGACATCGGGGCTATTAAAGTTGGTATATTATTAGCTGCATACGACGTCATCAGCATCCAATTAGAAGGCCAGCTTTCGTTTTTAGTGCCATCCTTATCAAAACAGACAAAGACCTCCTGCGAATTATACGGCTGATGAATGTATAGGATATTGTGCAAAATCGTTTGCAGAATTATATAGTGAGAAGTTAACATTGCCATCTTCATCAAACTACTGACACCACCACAGACAAATCTGGCAATTTATTCCACTCGTTTAGGTGTGATTCGTTTAAAATCCTGCTGTCGTATACCTTTATTAAATCTAGATAAATTTTGAAAGACGTTTCGCTCCCATTCAGCAACCATAGGAGCAATATCAATAAATTGGAAACTATTAAATTGGCAATCTTCCACAATAGCCTTTCGCAATAGACAAATCTGCTGCTGCTGCTCTAACCTCACTTTTAACATTATAAATTTTAGGAGTTACAGCAGATGTAATACTGAATGTTTTATATACTTTTAATTAGGAATGGGAACAAGTAGATGGGGATAATAGAATAACACAAATATTTGTTAAAAATTATTTTATTTAGGTAAACCAGCAAACAACCAGTTGTGGAGATCCGTACAGTTTGTTAAACTGCACATACTTCCAGGTGTACAATGATAAAAACAATATGAACTACTTTTACTAAATACAGGGGGCGGTCCAAAAGAATTACAGTATAGATTCTCCACGTTAACTATAGTCTTCGCTGTTAATGCTGTGGGCTCCAATTCCAGCAACCTTCGGCTCAGAAATTCCGCCTTTTGATGTCCTTTAACGTATAACATACAGATATTTTTATCATCTATCAGGTGGGTCTTCAATATTTCAGACAACATATCATATTCAACGAATCCCCCGGTATATTTCAGGCCATGATGAGATTGCTCCAAATATTTAACCTGTCTCTTGGAGGCCGCATCTAGGGCGTTGAACGGTTTCGGTGGCTTCAATAGGTAATGTGCCGTACGTTGACCGCAGATAAAAGATATTTCTTTCGGGTGAAAATCGGGCAGATTAAAACCCTGTATGTCTACGGCCAGACACTGCATCTTGCTGGAGATCTTGATTTGAACTGACTCGGAGCAAACTCAAGCTTTAAGATTATTCACAATATTATCGAGTGGGAGGTATTCCATAATGCAATCGTGTACAATTATGCAGTAAGCTCGGGTATTATCGGGAAAACCTTCGGCGGCCTCTATCTCCAGTCTTACGTCTACAGTAGCGGGTCGTTCATTTTCGTCTCGCCTCGAGCAATCAAAGACAAATAATGTACGTTCCTTAAACTGGTCATAATCCAATAGCGCATGCTTATCCAAGCAGTTCATATAACTAGGATAGAATTCTGTGTATTTATAATGCGCTTCATTGTAATCATTTTTAGCAAAATTTAGGCGCATTCTTTCTGTGGGGAAGCTTTCGGCATTCAATGTCAGTTTGATATTGGTTATATTTGTATGATCAAATTCCGTTGGATCCTTTTTGGTTGTGTCTAGTTTCTCCGTCTGGAAGCAGACAATAACATATCTCGGGCTTTCGACGTTAGATGTCGTTTTGACGGCCCAGGTATCTGTAGTAGCGCCCTCTGTTAGTGACTTTACTTGTACATCCCACAGCCTATATGGTATTATGATTGGATTATTTGCCGCAACACCTTGCAGCAGGCGTTCTTTTATGCCGCTCTCCGGGTATATTCTCTTTATTTTAAGTTCCACATTCTGAATATCTAATTTTGCTGTAGGAGTAACGTTAATGGCGTTATCACGTATCAAAAAGCAATTGTCATCATTATTGGCTCTTGTAAATGTAAACGTCTGCATACCACATATGACTGCCCGATAATCGTTAAAGATGTTGAAAAGATGCTTCAATGGAATTAGAAAACTGAAGGTATTGTCGGCGTTTAATTTGGCGCCATTAGGATAATTCCATCTTGCTATGGCTAAATGTTTGGAATCTTCCGGTGAATAGCAGAGATAACCTCGAACAGTACTTAATATACCACATTCTTGGGCAATTTCCATCTCCTTAGATCCGCCGCCAATTACATATTTTACGGATGAGAACATGAAAACTGGAGCGTTATTTACAAAGGAAACAACCCCATCACCGGTCTTTATTATTCTTCCTCGCACAAGCAGCTGACTGTCGTAGGTGGCATCAAAGAGCGTCGATTGATTGACGGCAATTTCAATTACGTCATTATTTCGGAAAGATCTAGTATACGGGTAGTACGTTCGCCACTCCACCTTCTCTATTGAATCATCGGATTGGGCCTTTCGGAAAATGTTAAACATTGACGCCGACATTGTATTCCCAGCGATTCCAAGAAACTAACACTCGATGCGGTTAAAAGAGGTTTTTTGTTATCGCTGTTTGTGGTAGTCGTAACAGCGTGTGTATTGCTACAAGTTTTCTGTAATACTGGCGGATGTGGTGCAGGTACATCAATTTTATCAGATGTATGATGTCGATCGAAAATTAATACCATGTTATTAAGTGAGCTTCTTTATCTCCAATCGAACTATTATTTCTTCGCCTTTGAAGTTGACAAGCTCAAAGTTCTGATCCAGTACAGTTATACAAATATTATTTATTTCTCGCCTGTTTGTTATCGGTAGGTAAACGAACCCGGGGTCAACGGAAATTTCAAATTCGTAGATGGTGTGGGAGGGTCGATCGTTGTAGAATGCTCCGGAAGTGATACTGCAATCCAAGTGAATAGTTCTTACTTTTATAATGTTGACTGGTAGATCTGAGCTATGCACTTTATTTATCTCTAGCGACCGCTTTCCAGAGAATCCCAATATCTTGCCGATACTATCTTTCGGCGCAAAGTCGACGGCGTATTTATTACTAAATATTTCACACTTGATGGTATTATTATTCGGCTTCAAGGAGAATATTTCATCTAGGAGGCTGGGCTTCGTCTTAGACACATCCAAATGGTTCCTGATGTACGCTTCAATGTCCTGAATTTCATAGGCGCCGGCGTCAAATTCCACAACCTTTTTCTTATTTTTATCGTTATTCTCGTAAAGGTACACCTTCTGACCGGCCTCTATGTTGGGCACGCTGTTGTAAGAGTGAAAACTGAGAAGCGCCAGGCCGTAATCGGACTTTGGATCTAAATGAAGTGGCGGCGTAAAATCAATAGATAAGGTAGACGTGCGACTTTTAAGCGTCAATATGATAGACATGACTGATACAATTCAACCGCTATCGGCCTTTTTATATAGAAACTGTAAACACAGATGGCCGCAGTTAATCTGGCTATAATCTTGGTATTGATCGTTATTATAGATAATTTTTGCAGGACTCAAGTATTGCACCAATTCCAGCGGCGGTTTTAAGCATCCGAAACTGTCGAAATATCTAACTACATTGCCATCTTTCTTATATGCTACCCAATGTGTACCTTTATTTTTATATAAATCCAGATTTAGGATGGCGTTTTCTCTCCACCATGGACCTGCAGGCAGATTGTCTCGCATGAAAACGCCTCGAAAATTGGCAATTTTTAATTGCTTAACAAACTTTCTTAGATCGGCATCGGATAAAGGCCTATTAGGTAGCTTTATTGGTAGTTTTTTGACTGTTTCTTCAGGAATAAGCCGTAGCCGCCGTGTCGGCTTTTTCTCAAATATAAACCCGACCCTATTGATTCCATTGCTTGGTTATGTCGCTTATCTTCGTCGAGTTTCTTTTTGGCATTTTTCGTATCAATAACCGTTTTAGCTATTGCGCTTGCTCCACCCGCGAGCGAACCCAAAGCGCTCAGACCGGCAAATAGAGGTATCAATGGTAAAAAACCGCCGGAATGATCAAAGGGTATTATTCTGGGAATACGGGTTTTCTTTCTGCCGCCGGCCTTTTTAACAGCCAGTCAGGCCGCCTTCAAAGCTATTAATGCAGATTTTTTTAATGTAGTTTGTGGTGGTGATTTCTTGAGCACGTTAGCAACCTTCTTAACAACAGTTCTTCTAAAGGATTGTGGCGTCGCCCGCTGCTGCTGCTGCTGCTGCTTTCGTTCTTGCAGTCCATAGATTACGTTTAGCTTTCATCGTAGTAGTTACCAGCCAAGCGGCCGCTTTTTCGCCTACTTTAGCGTCTTTCGATTTAACACGTTCCCAAGCTCGCTGTTCAAGTTCGTAGTCGGCCTTATGTCTATCTTCCAACGACTTGTTTTGCGAATAAAAAATGTCGTGTTTACGACAGAAGGAATCCAAAGGATTAATGCCCTTCTGACCTTGGGCTAAGCGCTCCTTAAGTTTGGTACCTATCAACAAAGATATTACTAGTTAGATGTGAAATATAGAGTTGAACATCATGATATGTTGCAAAACGTTGTAAAACGTCAAAAACGTTGTAAAACGTCAAAAACGTGACCCTGCGTGACGTTTTTAACGTTTTTGACGTTTTTAGCGTGACGTTGTAAAACGTCATAAAACGTGACCCTGCGTGACGTTTTTGACGTTTTAGCGTGACCCTGCGTGACGTTTTTAACGTTTTAGCGTGACGTTGTAAAACGTCAAAAACGTGACCCTGCGTGACGTTTTTAACGTTTTTGACGTTTTAGCGTGACGTTGTACGACGCTATATCACATTATACAACGTTCTCATTAAATTGTAGAGGTGTGGTGATGATGATGATAACATACCAGGTCCACAAAATTGATAGCCGCCAGGAATGTGCAATTCAAAGGGCAGTTTATCGATTAGAGAATTTAGTACACCCTCACCGTAGCAGAGCGGCATGAAGAATGATTAGAGTAGCACTGAATGACGTATATTTATGCACTGGTTTGTTGTGATGGCGGTCAAAAGATGAAGATCTTTCAACAAGAACAGAAGCTGCCGATTGAAAATTTAGATTTAATTGAATATAGTAAAAACAACAACAACGTGGTGAAACATAGCAAACTATTACCAAACTCGTTTAGAACTATAGTATGTGGGCCGAGCGGCTGTGGCAAGACCAACGTCATGTTATCACTCTTATACCATCATAATGGGATTAAATTTGAAAACGTTTACGTATACTCGAAATCGCTATATCAACCCAAATATCAGCTACTCGGTGAAATTTTAAACAAAGTGAAAGGCGTCGGCTATTTTCCATATAAGGACAGCGATGACATTATCAGTACAATGGACGCCAAACCAAACTCTGTATTCATATTTGATGATGTTGCGTGCGATAAACAGAACAAGATACGGGAATATTATTCCATGTGCAGACATAAAAACATCGATGCTACCTATCTCTGTCAAACTTATTCGAAAATTCCTAAACAGTTGATTAGAGACAATTGCAATATCATTGTTCTCTTCCGTCAAGACGACCTTAATCTCAAACACATCTATGACGAACATGTATCGCCCGATGTTTCCCTGGATCAGTTCAAACAAATGTGCAGCGAATGCTGGGCCGATAATTTTGGTACTTTGGTTATTGTAAAGGATTTTGATCTACATAATGGCCGCTATAGGAAAGGATTCGATAAGTATATAATGATATACAGGGTGTCCACCTAGTGCGCGTAAGTCCAATATCTGGGTTAATAAAAGAGATAACTTAATTTTTTTTTCTACAGGGTTGTCTAATATCCCGAGCTGCACAAAATGAAAATATATTTACATATTCAGGGTGTTCAGTTTTTCCTGGACAGGTACCAACTTCGTTTTTCTAAATGGAAATATATATTTTTTATTGCTTTTTCGAACTAAACCCTTGATTTTAGTAGGACTTTCATCAGCCTTCCCTATACCTAACTTAAACTGTTTTTGAAATATTGACGGGTGAATATTGACATTTTTGCAACTTTGACACCCTGTAAAATCTAAACGGTTTGAGATCAAGCAAAACGGTTTGCACATTCCTATCTTAACTTTTCATAAGCTATCGTTTGGTACTAATTTCAAATTTATACAGGAATAAAAAATTTTCAAAATTTTCAGAAAATTTTAAATTTTTGGATAATTCTGAAATTAGTACCAAACGATAGCTTATGAAAAGTTAAGATAGGAATGTGCAAACCGTTTTGCTTGATCTCAAACCGTTTAGATTTTACAGGGTGTCAAAGTTGCAAAAATGTCAATATTCACCCGTCAATATTTCAAAAACAGTTTAAGTTAGGTATAGGGAAGGCTGATGAAAGTCCTACTAAAATCAAGGGTTTAGTTCGAAAAAGCAATAAAAAATATATATTTCCATTTAGAAAAACGAAGTTGGTACCTGTCCAGGAAAAACTGAACACCCTGAATATGTAAATATATTTTCATTTTGTGCAGCTCGGGATATTAGACAACCCTGTAGAAAAAAAAAATTAAGTATCTCTTTTATTAACCCAGATATTGGAGTTACGCGCACTAGGTGGACACCCTGTAGATCTACCAACATGTATCAGTAATCAGCATGGGCTTGTCACTTGATGATATTATAAATGCTACCAAGCGCAAGAAAAAAATAAACGAGTTGGCAAAGGTAATCAGGAAAAAGTATCTGGCTTTGAAGTTGGGCAAATCAGAGGAGGATGCAGCCATTCAAAAACTGTTTAACCCCATCACAGCACCATTGAAACAAATAGCCGCTACCACGCGTAATTTGAACGAAAAATTAAATACCGATAAACGCATCAAGATGGAGGTTAAGAAGGAAGAAGACGAAGAAGATATACAGCCTCCTGCTATAACCTTACCCAGGTTCCTACCAACAGAACATGTAGCATCAACGTCCGCAACAGAAGGCGATGAATTTGAGAAATCAATAGGAGAAGAAGAGGGGTCGTAACAACAACAACATAGTATAGTCGATACAACTAGTGACGTAATGGAGGAATATTTAGATCAATATCCTGAAATGGCGCAAAAGTATGTCGCTGAACATTGGACTGAGAGCGATGTAATAGACAAGATTTATGGCCCGGTATATGATGCCACAACATCAAAGTGGTTATTGGGACGTGAAATAATAGATTTCGATCGACGTACTGGAAACATAATAATAGACGGACAGCAATTCAAAGGCACCCCGGGCCTATATCAACTACTTTTCTATCAGGACCCATCTTTTAACAAGGATGATACACTATCATATAGGCAGATTCTGAAGCTATGCGGCGTCCATCAAGACACTCTAGGGCGATTAAAAGGCTCCAAGATGTTTAAATATCATAAAATTATCAAGCCGCTATTTCCCACCAAGGCAAGGACAAAATCAACAGCTGGATCAGGCCTCTCATACGAGAACAATATGACTTATAATAAAAAACCCATAGAATACATTTATTGGGATGACCCTAATGAGCTTGTGGACCGCTTGAGACTTTTGGTAGCGTCCAAAAATGCCGGCAATACCACCTCCCACGACAATGAAATAATTGCCATTATTAATGAATTGCGGGAGGCTAATTTAATTTATTAAGTGCTATATAGATCGATGCAAAATGATGGCCTTAACACTTGCGCGATGGGCATCGATAAGTTTGGAAGATCTCCAGTACAACACTCTGGCGGGGGTGCCGGTTTCCTGTTCCAGCAACAACAGCAGAATCAACGACATGGTTTTACCTTTACAAGCGATGGAAATATCGATGTGGATCATTTGAAACTGCGCAACGTTAAATCCCCTACTAGCGACAATGATGCTGCAAATAAAAAATATGTGGACCGCAGCATATCCCGCCTTACAGATCAATTAAAATCCACTCGAGATAGTCTTCAAGGCTTGATTCAAGCTAATATGAACGATATGGATAATAGGATTAAGCAGGCTGTAGCCGTGAGAAATAAAGCTATTAGCGAGTTAGCGCTGGCGGCCGATATGTTAAATAAAAAAGTTGCTGCTATTCCAGTTGCGGTCGACACATCCATACATCATGTGGCGCAAACGCTGAAAGACTTGCAAAATACCGCGGGAAAAATTCAGCGCGAATTTGATCAGTTCAAGGTTGATGTTGAAAAGCAAATGAAGCAAGTATATGATGATATGTCTAAAATTACTAAGTCAGTCGGCGTCGGTAGTAGTAGTGCTTCAAACAACCCAGGACACCCATAAAACTGAAATAATGTCGTCGCTGAAACATTCAAAGGAAAAAATTCAATTGGTCAACGAACTGCATAAGCCCGCAAGAAAGAACTTTGGGCGCAGGCGTACCATCATAAAAGGCTTGGACGAATTCTGGCAATCAGATCTGGCTGATATGCGACAGTATGCGCGCTACAACCGAAATTTCACCATGATTTTGGTGGTTATCGATTGTTTCTCGAAATTTGTCTGGACTCGCCCCCTGAAAACGAAAACAGGCAAAGAGATAGCTGCCGCTTTTAAAGATATCCTCCTACAAGATACCAATAGAGTCTGCAAAAATCTGCAAACGGATAAGGGGACGGAATACTACAATGCGATATTCCAAAGCTTGATGCGTAGATTCCATATAAACCATTACAGCACTTATAGCATCAAAAAGGCGGCTATTGCTGAGCGCGCAATACGCACCATTAAATCTAAACTGTACAAATACTTTAGCTTAAATGGCACCTACAAATGGACAGATGTTTTACCGGAAATCACGAAAAATTACAACGAAACAAAACATAGTACTACAAAGTATAAACCCGCCGAAGTAAATAAATCCAATGAAAAAGCTATACTAAAATCCGCCTATAGTCACATCAAGATTAGCGGAGCGCGAAAATTCAAAGTTGGCGATGTTGTGCGCATAAGTAAAAATAAGCATGTATTCGATAAAGGCTACACGCCCAATTGGACAACTGAACTCTTTAAAATCGTCTCAGTTAACATAACAACACCTACAACCTATCTTTTGGAAGATGTACAGGGACGGCCTATCAAAGGTGCCTTTTACACCGAGGAACTACAGAAAACCACCAGCCCAGACATCTATCTGGTGGAGAAGGTACTTAAAAGAAAAGGAAACAAAGCATACGTGCAATGGCTGGGCTTTGACAAAAGTCACAACAGTTGGATTGATAATTCCAACATACTTTGATAGAGGGGTGAGCGGGCGGGCGGGCGGAAGGGTGGAAGAGCCACCTACCTTGAGTTAAAATACAACAGCTGTCAGTATACCTATAGACATCATCATGAGTGAAAGTATTAAAACATACGACTGTGATCCTAGTTGTGAAAATATGGATATGGCTATGCATTATTACGCTGAAATTGATAGAGTGCTTGCTATGTACGAGGAACGAGCTCACAAAGAAACCACATACCTTCTACCGACAGTTTTTCAAATGGCTAGCAGCTTTTTGCAAATTCAATGCGGCCTAAGTCCAGCAAGATGCTTTTCTCCTGCGATAATTCTACAAGCTAATGCTACAAGGAAAATATCGTTTGATACATTTGAATGGACTTCCCTCGTCAAGTTATTGCGCGACGTTCAAACGGATTTTTTTAATGCTAAACCCACGGACGATGATGGCAACAGCTTCCCCGACGAATACGAACCAATATTCAATAAATGTGGAGATTACGTCATGGTATCACAGCATATCATCGAACATGTGAAGATGTTAGTAATCAACAAACACAACATATCTGTGGACATCTATGAAGACGATTTGCGTGAACTTTTGCACCTGGATGCTAATCTAATTTCGCATCGAATAAACATGTTGGATTCTTTAAATTTCAGTGTATATTATGATAATATTTTGAAATTGATTAGTTCATGGTTAAAGCCTGATAACTTAACGTTTAATTTAGATGAAATATTTACGGCATTTTTCGATATATCCCCAGATAGTTTGTTGTGTAATGCTTTGCGCGAATATCTATATTATTATAAGGATAATGTACTATCTGATTTAAATAATAAATAAAACACTTTTATAAGTACGCTTCTTCTTTTATTTTTATCAGTCTTGTAGCAATGTCTCAGCCAGCTAGTTGTGCGGGCTGTAAAAGCCAAACTATGATGTCACGACATCGTGATGGAATAAAATCTTTTACTGATTTTACTAAAGAGGAACTGCAACATGTTCCACTAGACTATATTCTTAAATATATGCAGCCAACTGAATTATTGGATGTTTGGTCAAAATTGCCTAAAAGTTATCAAAGGAACTTTAATTTGCAAACTAGACTGCCCTGCTTCGTCCATTACAATCGGCCCGACTGGGTGACTCATTGGGACGGACCTGTATCTGCCCAGCAAGATTGTAGTTTTTGTATACGTGCTTTAGTACCTACAATAAAATTGTAAAACTGTTTTCAATGTAATAAATAGATAAAATTAATATGTCTTTCAATAAATCTATATCCATAATAAAACGTTGTTATTGTAGCCGAGAGGCGGTATTTATCTAACCGCACGCGTAATATAATAATAAATATTTGTGTGCGGTTAGATAACTATTATATCGCATCTCAGATAGATTCACACTTCCTGTAAATATTTTGTTACATTTGCGGTGACCAAGGTTAGACTCTGTGGTTAGAGATATACACACAAATATTTACAGGAAGTGTGAATAGATACCTAAACCGCCATCTCCCTATATTCAGTGATAAAATTAATTTTAGGTAATAACAAAGCTTGTTTTTTTTTTCATATTGAGGTTAAAGTGGGGAGATGAAATAACGTATAAAGATGTGCAGAGACCATAATAATAATCAGTGTATTAGCTGAACATCGGTAGAGCAACACCTTCAATTCCTACGTGAAACATAAGCTTTACTATAGTACATTATTATCATAGTACAGCAGCTGTATCCACATCTAATAGCTACTGTTGTACTATTGTGTCCTGATATATAGTTGAACGTAAGTATTACATTTTTAGCTATACATCTATTATCTTTGTTTTTTTTTATTAATTATAACATTTTTAAATAACATTATGTGTATTTTTTGTTGTAGAATGGATCTTAGCGCAATTAACTGTGCTGCAAATTTCCACAGAAAGCCGACGCTAAAGCTACAGGACCTGCCCATCGATGTACCTATGCCAATTTTGCAGATTAGTATCGTAAACACAAGATTTGGTCGTTCTCCATTGGTGGAGCTTGATGCATCGACGGTATTTCTACCGCGCCGATCATTGGAAACTATTGAAGGTAATTTGAACAACTTTGTGCCCGGAAAATATACCTTAACATTCAAAGGACTCAAAAATTGTGGCAAGCCAAATCCGGCAGTCGTATTTGAAATACAATAAGAAGAAATCAAGACGATATATATATATATATATATATATATATATATATATATATATAGATGTTATATTAATAAATATAATATTAAATTTTTAAATCTAGTTTTATTTACTTTACTATAATTGAAATAGCTCAGTGGGAGAGCGGTAGACTGAAAATCTATAGGTCCCGGGTTCGATTCCTGGTTTCAATATATGCTTTTAATTTTTAAATTCAAACCCCTCCTATGAGCCTACTTGTTAATAAATATCCCTCTTTTATGCAACGCCACTGTATAAAATTTCAAATTCTGTGCTATTTTGCTTATGTAGACCTATACGCTTACCTCATTTCCTGCAGATAAGCAACTTCCGTTAGCGAGCTGATAAGGAACCTCCGGTAACATGCTGATAAGGAACTTGCAAACTTATATTATTATTTAGATTTTAATATTTAGAATCATGATGTATTATTATTATTATATTACATACATGCAGTCTACCGTGGTCTGTGTTCGTGATCGGTCGTGCTTGTCCCACGAAAAAAAGTTAGGTTAAGTTGTATGAGTTCGTCGTCGTCGTAGTCGTTGTTGTTGTTGTTGGTGGATAAGTCGTGCTTGTTTTAAATATTTTGTTACAAGTCGTAAGTCCCGTGTCAGCTGTGTTGGTGATCAGTCGTGCTTGTTCCACACAAAAAGTTAGGTTAGGTTTTAAATTGTCGTTGCTCTCGTCAGTATGGAGATAATTAGATATTTATTATTATATTATATTACATACATGCAGTCTACAGTGGTCTGTGTTCGTGATCGGTCGGTCGTGCTTGTTCCACGAAAAGTTAGGTTAAGTTATATGAGTTCGTTCGCATTTAATAATAATGAGATATCACGCTGGTGTCGGCTGTGTTGGTGATCGGTCGGAGAACTTGCCTATATACTTTAAATTCAAATATTGAGCTCCCAAACGGTTGTCTTCGCTCTTAGAACGTAAATTTGGCTAAATTAGTGTTCTAGACGTTGAGACGAGTCGTTTGATACCCCACATCATGTGATTCGGGAGACCGGAAATGGAGACCGGAAGTAGACGGATTCTAGCTTGTCTCCTGTCGGAGAACTTGCCTATATACTTTAAATTCAAATATCGAGCCTTAAACGGCTGTCTTCGCTCTTAGAAAGAAAATAGGGCTAAATTAGTGTTCTAGACGTTGAGACGAATCGTTTGATACCCCACATCATGTGATTCGGGAGACCGGAAATGGAGACCGGAAGTGGCCATTTTATGCTGGATTCCAGCTTGTTTAGAGCTGGGCAACACGCCTATGTACTTTAAATTCAAATATTGTGTCCCGAATGGCCGTTTTCGCTCTTAGAACGTAAATTTGGCTAAATTAGTGTTCTACACGTTGAGACGAGTCGTTTGATACCCCACATCATGTGATTCGAGAGACCGGAAATGGAGACCGGAAGTAGACGGATTCTGGCTTGTTTCGAGTTGGGCAACACACCTATATACTTTAAATTCAAATATTGAGTCCCGAATGGCCGTTTTCGCTCTTAGAACGTAAATTCTTTATGTGCCGTAGCAATGCGCCGCCGTGTGCGACTCCTTTAGCTTTCTGCTTTAGAACCGTGCCCATAAGGCGCTATGGCTTTGAGGTTATGTTGAGGGCCCTAGAGGCTTGTAGTTCTTCTGAATTGTAGGTCTATGGGTCTTTGGCCCCTCTGATTTGTAGGTCTATGGGTCTAGGTAGCTGCGAGCGCCATTTTGACAGTTGGGGGCCCCATTTTTCATTTTGACAGTTAGGGGCCCCCTCTGAATTGTAGGTCTTTGGTCTAGACGGCGCCCCCTATTTGCCGGGTGCGGGGGCGGCGGTTTCCTTTGATGTTGACGTCGCCGCCGCCGCCCCCGCATTTTGGTTCCCAGGCTGACCCGCCGCCATGCCTACTCGCCGTCTTGACATCGTACTTAATGTGTTTACATTTTTTCCTATTATAACCCGTCTTAATTGTGTATTCAATGTATCTATGATCGCTTAAGGTCTCCGTACACCTTACCCTTCTATCCTCCACATTAATTCCTCTGCTCATTACTAAATCCACCCAGCTTACTCCCCTAGTGGAGCAAAAGCTAGGTGGATCGTCCGCCCCATTCTCGATATTCCATCCGTTCATCACCGCCCAATCTATCACTCTTTCTCCTCTGTCGTCTGTATCCTCTCCACCCCAAAGTACATTCTTCGCATTCATATCGCCCCCTATCATCATCTTTCGTTTCTTGCCATCCATCCACTCATTCATTTTCTCAAACACACTATATCGTTCACCCCTAACTGGTGGTTCGTCGTACATATTTACTATAATTATATTGTTCTTTGCCTCTTTCATCCCTATCTCTACAGCCATTATATTCATACCAAAACAATCACTCCTTATCCAAGCATTTATGCCCTTTTTTATCAATACAGCCACCTTGGCACCATCTTTCCTGTATACGTGATACCCTGGTAGCTCCTCTAGATTTCTGTAAGGTTCCTGTATGAGACCTATATCTATCTTATCTTCCCTAAGTTTCCTCCATGCCAGATTCATGGCGTGGGTAGGGACACGATCGTTTATGGCCGAAGCCCACCTGCCTACCTTTCGGTTTAAGGACCATCCTGTTTGTTACCCACCATCCAATAGCCAATACACTGCCAAAAAGAACACCATCCCATCTCCAACTTCTCCAAAAACCAGCGGGGAAAGATACATTTAGCAATTTTCTTTTTTAAAATAACAACAACACATCTTTACAAAATAACCTACAACTAATGACAATCTTATTCTAACACTTATTTACTATTTTCGACACAAGTCGTCCTTTCCTAATACTAACTTAAAACTAAAAGCAACCCAGGTCGTCCTTAAACTAAACTAGAACTAAATACAACCGCGGTCGTCTATATAACACTAACTTTTTAACATAACTCCTCATTCCTCATCTTCCTCGTCCCTACTCGCTACCAACTCATTTGCCCATTCAATCACACTATTCCAGTTCTCCCTGCTCACCTCCAGCAGTCTGGGAGGATAGTGACCAATCACCCCGGTTATCGCCCGTCTAGCTGTCTGCCTGCCAGGAAGCAGGCACCGCAGGACCACATGCCTTACATCCTCGTCTTCCATTCCGCATTCACACATATTATTATCCCTTCCCTCTCCATCCCTGTTCAGCCTAAATCTACTTAAATAAATTTTGAAATTCCCATGTCCCGTAACTAGCTGCGTCAATTTTGAACCCACATCCAAACCTCTTCTGCCCACCCTCTCCATTAACTCCCTAGCCCACCTACCCGTCGTTCCTTCATCCCATAATCTTTGCCAAAGCACTTCCTCCCTCTCCCTCTTCCATTTTCTTATAAAGTTTTTATTTACCCCTTCAACAATTTCCACCTCTCCTTGTCCTCTAGCTATGTCTTTACACGTCCTGTCTGCTAGTCTTATTCCGTCGGTCCGTCTTCTCCTCCAAACTATTTCAACCCTATACCCTTCTTCCATACCCTTCACTATTTCATTCTGAATTTTGTTAATTACCCACCATCTATTTTCGAAATTTTTTATTTGCCTGAATACTTGTTCCGAGTCTGTTATGATTTTTATTACCTCTTGATTTCCCCTAATTTCTAATGCTTTTAGCACCCCTTTCCAAACTGCAAAACCCTAAATCTCATTACTGTAAATTTCGCCCTCTATTTTTGCCCCGCCCGTTTCTAAATTTCCACCCGCCGCCCTAACCCACGCATACGCTTTTCTACCGTCACCCTGAACTGTCGCGTCTACCCATACTTTCACCGCTTCCTGTATCTCTTCCCCCTCATTCCATGTAAATCCCCTGCACGCCGGGTGAGGCCTCTCTCCGGCTTTTACCACCCTTACATTACCCGCGAAATTTTGCCCGCTCTCATATCGGACCCTAGCCTGAACTTCCAAGGGCACACAGCACGCCAACACCGACAATGCCGCTGTTGGCGAGGTCCTGTACGCCCTTGTTAAAGCTCTCAGGTAGGGTCTTTCTATGGCTCTTAATTGTTTCTGTATCCTGGAATCGCCTGCTCTTTCACCCCAAATTTCCGCCCCGTACAGTACCATCGGACAAATCATACGTTCGTATAATGACTTTAGGACCTCCCTTCGGCTGCCCCATTTCCTTCTGGCCAGAGCAAAAAATTTTGCTCCGACCTCCTGGACTCGTGCCCTGATCATTTTAACGTGGTCCAGCCACAGTCCCTTTCGATCCACTTTCACACCAAGATACTTTATGCTTTCACTCATGCGAATTCTCGCCTCATCCATTCTGATCCTGGGATCTCTTACATTCCTACCGGCTGGGACAAACATGGCCTCCGTTTTGGCCACATTGTATCCCAGCTTGTTCTCATTCGCCCATCTTTTACACTCCTGCCATACTCTGTCCTATTCATTTTCCAGGTCCATCAGCGAACGACCAGCCAACACAATGACCTGGTCGTCCGCATAGGCCTGCGCATACACCCCTCTTTCTCTCAGATTTTCCATGCGTTCAAACCAGCCTTCCATCACAATCAACCATAGCACCGGACCTAGACTGGACCCTTGCGGACAGCCTACATCCGTGCCCCATTCTCTCTGTTCCACACGCACTCTCCTGTCACTCATAAAGCTCTTTACCATTCGCACTAATTCCTCATTCAATCCTTTTCCCCTCATATTCCTTACTATAGCTGGGCTCCACGCTGATCCAAAGGCATTCTTCAAGTCCAGGCAGACCACTAGAGAATGATGTCTGTTCCGTTTGTTTCTTTGAAGCACCTCCAGGAGTCCCCCGATGGCCTGTACGCTATCCCTACCCATTCTAAAACCAAATTGTCGTTCGCTAAACGCCCCCCTTTTTTCCATCTCATGCACGATCCTGCCCGCTAGCAGGCGATCCAACACTTTGCCGATTGCCCCCAATAGAGAAATCGGTCTCATCCCGCCCCCTTTTTTTGATAACCAAATAACTTCCGCGATCTTCCAAGCCGGAGGAAAAACCCCATCCCTCATGCAGGAGACCAACACCTCTTTCCATTGCTCCCCTAGCTCACCGAACAAATGCCGAAGGCATCGAACACCCCCTTAGTGACGGTGAAATCTTCCACCCCCTGCCTATTCTCCTCGTATTCTTCCCTCATTCTAACGTGTATGTCATTGTCCGTTAGTTCGTTGTCCACCGGAAAATATGTGTCCATAAGTTCCTCGTATGTCTCGTCCAAGTTACCAGTAAATGTCCCGTCCTCTCTCCTCATATTTCCTTTTACTTGTCTAGAACCTCCCTTAACCCACCTCTTGCAAATATCCCAAACTTTATCCCCCATATTTTCCAATTCCGCTTCCATTTCCCCTAATTTTGCCCTTTTTATCTCTTTTTTGTATTCATTTCTTTTTTCCATATAACTAACCCTCAAAATTTCCCTTAACTCACCCCTTGCTTCCTGAAACATCCTTCTCGCCCTGTTTACTTCCCGTCTTTTATTTTCCAACTGTCCACTCCACCAATTTCCCTCCCCTCTTGCCCTTCTTACCTTTTTCCTTAGAACGCCCCGGCATGCATCCACCCCTACGCTTTGTAGAAGAGCACCCGCATCCGCTGCACCCATGCGCTCCAAGTCCGGCCGTCTCCTATCCCATTCCTCCCTCGCCCTTTCCTTGAATCTTTCCCAGTTGACATCCCGCACCTCATACCTCCATCTGCCCTGCTAAAACCCCAAATTCTACACAATAATTTTGATATCTATGATCACTTAAACTGTCCTCCGTGTCGTCTATTATCCTGTCTGTCACCCTAACACCCTTCGTGATTCCAAGATCCACCCAACTCTCTCCTCTATTAGAAAAGAAAGTAGGCGGGTCCCCAGGCTCATTTTCTATTCTGAAACCATTTATTAAAGTCCAGTCTAGAATGTCCTCTCCCCTACCGTTCGTCAAATTACCTCCCCACACCACATTTTTCGCATTAAAATACCCTGCTATTAAAATTTTGCCCGTTTGTTCCCTCGCCCACCCTGCCACCCTGCGAAACTGGACATTTTCGTCCAGAATGTCAGGGGGGCTGTCATACACATTCGCTATCAAAAAGTTCCTATTTCTACACTCAATCTCGATTATAACTATATTTTCTGACAAACAATCCCTTCTCAACCACACCTTACCCAGACCCCTTCTAACCAGCGTTACTGTCTTTGCGTTTCCGCTGTCCGTTTTGTATGTCTCGTATCCTAAAATGCCTGTTAATTTATGAAACGGTTCCTGTATTAGTGCTATGTCACAATTTTGCTCCCTCATTTTCCTGAAAGTAAGGATCATAGATTCTTTCCCACGCCCCATGTTAAATTGTAAAATTTTTAAATTAGCCAGAATAATTTATATTTTTCCTATACTTAGACAGCATTTCGTTAAGTGCTGGGCAGACAGAGTCCCTTGCCCCATGTTCCCTATTCTTCCCATATAGTCGCCAGCAGTTGACACATTTTTTGGCCTCTGCCGTGCACGCCCTCGAGTCATGCTGTCCGGCGCACCTACAGCATGTCTCTGACTCTTTACAATATTTGATCACGTGCCCGAAACGGCAACACATGGGCAAGCCCAGGTGCTCCTCTACATATAACATTTCTAGCCCAATTTCGACCCTCCCTTTCTTGACTAGTTTTTTAAAATTTTCAATACCCAAACTGACCAATAAATTCTCCTTCCAGGGGTTTCTACATGCTATCCTCCTGACTATCTTAATTTTGTCCCCGCCTTCCGAAATATTATTCCCCCTTACTAAATTTTCTAAAAACTCCTCATCCGTTGTCCCCTTAACCACCCCAGACACCATTAACATTGGCTCCGCCGGCTTAGTGGCCCTTACATTCAATCCCCCAATGCTTTGCAATCCCTTCTCTATTTTTGTTTTTTGCTCCATGTCCTTTGGTACGATTACCATCTTTCCATCTCTAAAAATTCTTACTCCAGCCGGCGTGCCCCCTATGTCTTGAGCTTTCATTGTACTGGCTATCTTACCTGCCAGTTTTCTACCGTCTGCTTCATCAACACTGGTTACTATTAAAACACCGTTTTTCTTTGGTGTCTGAGGTGGCGTTTTCCACCCTTCCCTTCCCGGTACTACCACCCTTCCCTCGATTCTTTCCCCCTCATTCAAACCATCAGTCACACCTTTACTTGCCTGCGCATATGTCCTGCGCCTCCTCCTATTCCCTGCCTCTACCTCCTGCCATTCAGCATCACTAGACTCCGGGACGCTGTCTGTCACAGTCCTCCCTGCTGCTCTGACACTCTTACTCGCATTCATCGCCCTTTTGCTACTTAAATTTTTCTTTTCCCTTTCCTGCAATTCGACCAATTCGCTTTTCAACTTCCAGTTCTCCCTCTCTAGTTCTAACTGCCCGACCACCAAATCAACCAGTTCCCTCTGTACCACGTATACTGATTCTCGTACCGCCGACTGTTCTGCTCTGTTGAATGGTATCTTTCCATTATTTTCCCTAGAGATTGCCTCAACTATCACCTGAACCATATCCTTAATAAGTTCTACTTTGCTTCCTATTTTCTTATCTTTTCTTCCTTTACTTTCCTCTTTCCTGCTTGCCTGCGAAACCGCCATTTCTTCTTTCCTCCTTCTTTCCTCTCTCTTTCTCTCCCCTAATTCCCTTTCTTTTTCCTGTTTTTTCTCAAATTCCTCTCTCTCCCTTTTCTTCAAGGCTTCCTGTACCATTTTATTCGTTTCTACGCTTTTCCTTAATTTAATTCCTCTAACATATCTTCCCTCTGCCTCTTCTTCTCCCTCTTGTTCCTCTTCACTGTTAACGCTCCCTTTTCTCTTTCTCAGGTATTGCTTAACATATTTAAAGACCGAACCGCCCTCCGTCTCCGTATCCATTTCAGTTTCCGATGCTTGAGGAGTAGAGTACTCCGCCATCTTATTCCTAAGTTTATTTATTTGCTAACCGACTTGCAATTTGCCCTTGATTTTAAAAAGATTAGCGAAAAAGTTTTTCAAAAATAAAAAAGAAAGACTATCCTCGTCCTTATATCTAAATATTCGTTTACAATAGTATTTCTGTTTATTAATTATTTACACTCAACCTTAATGAACTATAGAATTTATTTTAAAATCTGACGTAAATTTTTTAATATCTGTCAAAACTAATGTCACGCACTTCTGTCACTTGGAAAACATTTTTTCATAAAAAAAGCCGCTGGCGATTTCGCAATCGTCAACGGCTATTAGTAATCTAACAAAACCACTCCTCGACTTTCTGCCAAGCAGTGTTTCGACAGTAAAAACTACTTATAATGTTATTAAACTCACTGCGTATAATCTCTCCTTATTTCACTGGGATGCTCGGGACTCCCACTGCTCCCTTCACTTTCACGTACGCACAGGCACTTGAAAACAACTTTCTACAACTTTCAGCTCTGTACTAGCTATAGAAACATTTAAATTTTATATTTTTTCTGGACCGACTTTTCACACGTCTGCTTGTTTGACATTGACATTGACAGTCTGTGGGTAGGGACACGATCGTTTATGGCCGAAGCCCACCTGCCTACCTTTCGGTTTAAGGACCATCCTGTTTGTTACCCACCATCCAATAGCCAATACACTGCCAAAAAGAACACCATCCCAACTCCAACTTCTCCAAAAACCAGCGGGGAAAGTTCCATTTAACAATTTTCTTTTAAATAACAACACAACACATCTTTACAAAATAACCTACAACTAATGACAATCTTATTCTAACTCTTATTTCCTATTTTCGACACAAGTCGTCCTTTCCTAATACTAACTTAAAACTAAAAGCAACCCAGGTCGTCTTTAAACTAAACTAAAACTAAATACAACCGCGGTCGTCTATATAACACTAACTTTTCCAACGTTACCCCTCATTCCTCCTCTTCCTCATCCCTACTCGCTACCAACTCATTTGCCCATTCTATTACACTATTCCAATTCTCCCTACTCACCTCCAGCAGTCTGGGAGGATAGTGACCGAGCACCCCAGTTATCGCCCGTCTAGCTGTCTGCCTGCCAGGAAGCAGACACCGCAGGACCACATGCCTAACATCCTCGTCTTCCATTCCGCATTCACACATATTATCATCCCTTCCCTCTCCATCCCTGTTTAGCCTAAATCTACTAAGATAAATTTTGAAATTCCCATGTCCCGTAACTAACTGCGTCAATTTTGATCCCACATCCAAACCTCTTCTGCCCACCCTCTCCATTAACTCCCTAGCCCACCTACCCGTCGTTCCTTCGTCCCATAATCTTTGCCAAAGTTCTTCCTCCCTCTCCCTCTTCCATTTTCTTACAAAGTTTTTATTCACCCCTTCAACCATTTCAACCTCTCCTTGTCCTCGTGCTATGTCTTTACACGTCCTGTCTGCTAGTCTTATTCCGTCGGTCCGTCTTCTCCTCCAAACTATCTCAACCCTATACCCTTCTTCCACACCCTTCACTATTTCATTCTGAATTTTGTTAATTACCCACCATCTATTTTCGAAATTTTGAATTTGCCTAAATACTTGTTCCGAATCTGTTATAATTTTTATTACCTCTAAATTTCCCCTAATTTCTAATGCTTTTAGCACCCCTTTCCAAACTGCAAAGCCCTCCATCTCATTGCTGTAAATTTCGCCCTCTATTTTCGCCCCGCCCGTTTCTAAATTTCCACCCGCCGCCCTAACCCACGCGTACGCTTTTCTACCGTCACCCTGAACTGTCGCGTCTACCCATACTTTCACCGCTTCCTGTATCTCCTCCCCCTCATTCCATGTAAATCCCCTGAATGCCGGGTGAGGCCTCTCTCCGGCTTTCACCACCCTTACATTACCCGCGAAATTTTGCCCGCTCTCATATCGGACCCTAGCCTGAACTTCCAAGGGCACACAGCCCGCCAACACCGACAATGCCGCTGTTGGCGAGGTCCTGTACGCCCTTGTTAAAGCTCTCAGGTAGGGTCTTTCTATGGCTCTTAATTGTTTTTGTATCCTAGAATCGCCTGCTCTTTCACCCCAAATTTCCGCCCCGTACAGTACCATCGGACAAATCATTCGTTCATATAATGATTTTAGGACCTCCCTTCGGCTGCCCCACTTCCTTCTGGCCAGAGCAAAAAATTTTGCTCCGACCTCCTGGACTCGTGCCCTGATCATTTTAACGTGGTCCAGCCACAGTCCCTTTCGATCCACTTTCACACCAAGATACTTTATGCTTTCACTCATGCGAATTCTCGCCTCATCCATTCTGATCCTGGGATCTCTTACATTCCTACCGGCTGGGACAAACATGGCTTCCGTTTTGGCCACATTGTATCCCAGCTTGTTCTCATTCGCCCATCTTTTACACTCCTGCCATACTCTGTCCCATTCATTTTCCAGGTCCATCAGCGAACGACCGGCCAACACAATGACCTGGTCGTCCGCATAGGCCTGCACATACACCCCTCTTTCTCTCAAGTTTTCCATGCATTCAAACCAGCCTTCCATCACAATCAACCATAGCACCGGACCCAGACTGGACCCTTGCGGACAGCCTACGTCCGTGCCCCATTCTCTCTGTTCCACGCGCACTCTCCTGTCACTCATAAAGCTCTTTACCATTCGTACTAGTTCCTCATTCAATCCTTTTCCCCTCATATTCCTTACTATAGCTGGGCTCCACGCTGATCCGAAGGCATTCTTCAAGTCCAGGCAAACCACTAGAGAATGATGTCTGTTCCTCTTATTTCTTTGAAGCACCTCCAGGAGTCCCCCGATGGCCTGTACGCTATCCCTACCCATTCTAAATCCAAATTGTCGTTCGCTAAACGCCCCCCTTTTTTCCATTTCGTACACTATCCTGCCCGCTAGCAGGCGATCCAACACTTTGCCGATTCCCCCCAAGAGGGAAATCGGCCTCATCCCTCCCCCTTTTTTTGACAACCAAATGACTTCCGCGATCTTCCAAGCCGGAGGAAAAACCCCATCCCTCATGCAGGAGACCAGCACATCTTTCCATTGCTCCCCGAGCTCACCGAACAAATGCCGTAGACATTCGTTCGGTATCCTATCCAGCCCGGGAGCCTTTCCCGTACTCATTCCTTTTATCACCCCGTCGATTTCCTTCAAGGTGACGGTGAAATCTTCCACCCCCTGTCTATTCTCCTCATATTCTTCCCTCATTCTAACGTGTATGTCATTGTCCGTTAGTTCGTTGTCCACCGGAAAATATGTGTCCATAAGTTCCTCGTATGTCTCGTCCAAGTTGCCAGTAAATGTCCCGTCCTCTCTCCTCATATTACCTTTTACTTGTCTAGAACCTCCCTTAACCCACCTCTTGCAAATATCCCAAACTTTATCCCCCATATTTTCCAATTCCGATTCCATTTCCCCTAATTTTGCCCTTTTTATCTCCTTTTTGTATTCATTTCTTTTTTCCATATATCTAACCCTCAAAATTTCCCTTAACTCATCCCTTGCTTCCTGAAACATCCTTCTCGCCCTGTTTACTTCCCGTCTTTTATTTTCCAACTGTCCACTCCACCAATTTCCCTCCCCTCTTGCCCTTCTTACCTTTTTCCTTAAAACGCCCCTGCATGCATCCACCCCTACGCTTTGTAGAAGAGCACCCGCATCCGCTGCACCCATGCGTTCCAAGTCCGGCCGTCTCCTATCCCATTCCTCCCTCGCCCTTTCCTTGAATCTTTCCCAGTTGACATCCCGCACCTCATACCTCCATCTGCCCTGCTGTCTTTTTAAAACCCCAAATTCTACACAATAATTTTGATATCTATGATCACTTAAACTGTCCTCTGTGTCGTCTATTATCCTGTCTGTCACCCTAACACCCTTCGTGATTACAAGATCCACCCAACTCTCTCCTCTATTAGAAAAGAAAGTAGGCGGATCCCCAGGCTCATTTTCTATTCTAAAACCATTTATTAAAGTCCAGTCTAGAATGTCCTCTCCTCTACCGTTCGTCAAATTACCTCCCCACACCACATTTTTCGCATTAAAATCCCCGGCTATTAAAATTTTGCCCGTTTGTTCCCTCGCCCACCCTGCCACCCTACGAAACTGGACATTTTCGTCCAGGATGTCAGGGGGGCTGTCATACACGTTAGCTATCAAAAAATTTCTATTTCTACATTCAATCTCTATTATAACTATATTTTCCGACAAACAATCCCTTCTCAACCACACCTTACCCAGACCCCTTCTAACCAACGTTACTGTCTTTGCGTTTCCGCTGTCCGTCTTGTATGTCTCGTATCCTAAAATGCCTGTTAATTTATGAAACGGTTCCTGTATTAGTGCTATGTCACAATTTTGCTCCCTCATTTTTCTAAAAGTAAGGATCATAGATTCTTTCCCACGCCCCATATTAAATTGTAATATTTTTAAGTTAGCCAGAATAATTTATATTTTTCCTGTATTTGGACAGCATTTCATTAAGTGCTGGGCAGACAGAGTCCCTAGCCCCATGTTCCCTATTCTTCCCATACAGTCTCCAACAGTTGATACATTTCTTGGCCTCTGCCGTACACGCCCTCGAGTCATGCTGTCCGGCGCACCTACAGCATGTCTCTGACTCTTTACAATATTTAATAACATGCCCGAAACGGCAACACTTGAAACACATGGGCAAGCCCAGGTGCTCCTCCACGTACAACATTTCTAACCCAATTTCAACCCTCCCTTTCTTAACTAATTTTTTAAAATTTTCCAAACCTAAGCTAATCAATAAATTCTCCTTCCAGGGGTTTCTGCATGCTATCCTCCTTACTATTTTAATTTTGTCCCCGCCTTCCGAAATACTATTTCCCCTCACTAAACTTTCCAAAAACTCCTCGTCCGTCGTCCCCTTAACCACCCCAGACACCATCAACATTGGCTCCGCCGGCTTAGTGGCCCTTACATTCAAACCCCCAATGCTCTGTAATCCTTTCTCTATTTTTGTTTTTTGTTCTTTGTCTTTTGGTACTATTACCAACTTTCCATCTCTGAATATTCTTACTCCTGCCGGCGTGCCCCCTATATCTTTAGCTTTCATTGTGCTAGCTATCTTACCTGCCAGTTTTCTACCGTCAGCTTCCTCAACACTGGTTACTATTAATGCCCCGTTTTTCTTTGGTGTCTGAGGCGGCGTTTTCCACCCTTCCTTTCCCGGTACTACCACCCTTCCCTCGATTCTTTCCCCCTCATTCAAGCCCTCATTCACACCTTTACTCGCCTGCGCATATGTCCTGCGCCTCCTCCTATTCCCTGCCTCTGCCCCCTGCCATTCAGCATCACTAGACTCTAGGACACTGTCTGTCACAGTCCTCCCTGCTGCTCTAACACTCGCATTCATCACCCTTTTGCTGCTTACATTTTTCTTTTCCCTTTCCTTCAGTTCAACAATTTCGCTCTTCAACTTCCAGTTCTCCCTCTCTAACTCTAACTGTCCGACCACCAAATCCACCATTTCCCTCTGTATTACGTATACTGATTCCCTAACCGCCGACTGTTCTGTTCTGTTGAATAATATCTTTCCGTTGTTTTCCCTCGATATTGCCTCTACTATCACCTGTATCACATCCTTAATAAGTTCTACTTTCTCTCCTATTTTCTTATCTTTTCTTCCTTTACTTTCCTCTTTCCTGCTTGCCTGCGAGACTGCCATTTCTTCTTTCCTACTTCTTTCCTCTCTCTTTCTCTCCCCTAATTCCCTTTCTTTTTCCTGTTTTTTCTCAAATTCCTCTCTCTCTCTTTTCTTCAAGGCTTCCTGTACCATTTTACTTGTTTCCACACTTTTCCTTAATTTAATTCCTCTTATATTATATCTTCCCTCTGCCTCTTCTTCTCCCTCTTGTTCCTCTTCACTATTAACGCTGCCTTTTCTCTTTCTCAGGTATTGCTTTACGTATTTAAATACTGAACCGCCCTCCGTCTCTGTTTCCATTTCTGTTTCTGATGCTTGAGGAGTTGAATACTCCGCCATCTTATTCCTGCTTATTTGCTAACCTACTTGTAATTTGTCCTTGATTTTAGAAAGATTAGCGAAAAAGTTTTTCTAAAATAAAAAGAAAAGACTATCCTCGTCCTTATATCTAATTATCCTTTTACGATAGTATTTCTGTTTGTTTTTTATTTACACTTAACTTTTACTAACTATAGAAATTATTTTAATGTCTGACGTAAATTTAAAATTTGTCAAATTTACTGTCACTCACTTATGTCACTCGAAAAAAATTTTTTCATAAAAAAAGCCGCTGGCGATTTCACAATCGTCAACGGCTATTAGTTATCTAACAGAACCCCTCCTCGACTTTCTGCCAAGCAGTGTTTCGACAGGAAAATCTACTTATAACTTTAGTAAACTCACTGCGTACTTTGTCTCCTTTTTTCCCTGGGATGTTCGAGACTCCCACTGCTCCCTTCACTTACACGTACACACCGGCACTTGAAAACACCTTTGAACAACTTTCAGCTCTGAATCTGCTATAGAACAATTTAAATTTTATAATTTTTCAGGACTGACTTTACACACGTCTGCTCAATTGACATTGACATTAGTGGGTAGGGACAGTGGGAATCTCGTAAATTCATTTATACGAGGCACTAATTAGAGGCCGGGGCGTTGGGACACATTAAGAGAGTCATACTTACTCCCACCGTTTACCCGCGCTTCACGTGGATATATATAATTTTGCATTTATTTTTAAGCTGTTTTAACAAGGGTTACACCAAAACCAAGAACTCACCCTGCACCCTGTCCGCCCTGGAAGATGGGGCTGCTGTACCGCGACTCTCGAGGACGGACGCCTTCTGTGGCCGTTCGCCTTCCACGCTCTCCTCATTACTGACCAAATACAGGATGGCGGTAGTGGTGAGGCATTTCAGCTTCATGTTGCCGCGCTTGAAGTGCTTGGGTCGGACGCGGAACTCCAGACCTAGAACTGACGTTTCCAGTTCTTCTCGACCTGCAAATTTAAATTAAAAACCCAAGTTGAGGTGCAACTATCCACAAAATAAAGACAAATTCATTGTTCATATATTTAACTAAACAATAAAGTATAGTTTGTTTTCCCAACATACTAATAATATTTAAAATATTATGACAATTTACATTGAAATTTAAAGAGCCTATCATGCGTATTCGATGTAAAATTAGGTTAGTCCAAAATTCCAGTCAAGTTGTCCTCATAGAAAGTAATGGAGATATCATGTTTTACGATTACCAGCATCTTAACGTTTTCCATAATATGCTGGGAGAGTATGATGTAATAACCACATTTATTATTTATTGGCTCAAACTCGTTCGGGAAGCTATCATCAGGTTTGGCATTGAAAAAATCAGTTTGCACCTCACGTAACAACATTGTGAAAGAACTTCGTTCATTTGTATCGAATGACATTTTCTTCATGGCATTAACTTGTAAAATTATCGTAGGACAAAAGCATCATACCTTCTTTCCCTTTTTCTTAGTACCTTTTCCAAAAAGATAGATGGCAGTTTTCTGTAGTTCTTCGTTGTAGAAGGTACCTTTGATGGGATGTCAGTGCATATCTTCCAAAATATAAATATGAAATTTAAATATGTAATATACAGGGTGGTTCAAGAACGTAAATGTACAGGCAAGAAAATGTTCTAAAAGGTTCTACATACGCCAGGTCACTACTGTAGCGGAAACGAGATAAGGAGGTAGTTATGGTAGTTTAGTTCACTTAATTGAAATTTTAAAATAAAAGTCAATTATAATTTTCATTCTGAAATATTAACTTTGTAATATCTCCCTTATCGTACTAATTATACCAAAAACTCATAATCGACATATTGCTTGTTTCAAAATATAGCTAAACATGGATAAAAATAATCGTTATGTAATGTTTCTATTATTGAACTAAAGTTTGGTTTGACCAGTGTGTGAATTTTAACAGCTCATTTTATCAATCTGCATAAATAACTAGTCGCATGTCATTTTTTATCACTAATAGCGACATGCAAAAGTTACACTAATATCATAAGTATTCCTTTTATTTGATTTTTATCATTTATAGCGTACGAAACTACGCTGTTCATGATATGGGGAATATTTTAATAATATACCAGGTTATTTACATATATGTACCTATACATTATTTTTTTCATTTAAGTTGTGATTTTATCAATTCTTTTTAAATATTTCATTGTGTTTTGGAACTTCAGCCTGACTTCTGAGATTGCCCACATAATTATAATCAGGCGGCTATCTATTGAACCCTTACTTTATCCTTATTATTATTACTATTAAATATTATTCTCATGTATCCTGACGGAACACAGGTCGTGTTGGCGGGCACGCGTGACGTATTTTGTATGACTGTTAGCCTTATTTACGTGATGGTTAGCCTTATTTTGCGTGACGGTTAGCCTTATTTTGCGTGGGGCGGGTACGCGTAACGTGTTTGCGGGTACACGTGGCGTGTTTTGCGGGCACGCGTGACGTGTTTTGCGGGTACGCATCACATGTTGGCGGGAACGCGTAACGTGTTTTGCGGGAACGCGTAACGTGTTTTGCGGGCACGCGTGACGTGTTTTGCGGGTACGCATCTCATGTTGGCGGGAACGCGTAACGTGTTTGCGGACACGTGTTTTCCGGGTGGTCAGGATTTGACAAATGACGTTTGGTCAGGTTACCCTGACCTAACGGGGCCGTTATTTATTTTATGACATATGATGGCTGAATCTGTATGGTCTATCTTGCTATTGATACACCGGTACCGGTCACACCGGTACAGGTTACATCACCGGTGTGTACCGGTACTTGCGGAAAGGTTTAATCTGACCATACAGGTTTGTCGTTCTAGTATATTCAAATCCTTTCTTGTCACTGTGTAATTAGAGGCTTGTCAAAAGTAATTTGCAATCTAGTAATTTTTCTTAAAGTATTGTGTCAGAACAAGAAACTTTATATACATAATCATACTGTGATATTATTTTACCACTACAAAGACAAGAACAAGTTTTACAATATCCCCTTTATTTTCTTATTGTATAATGTAAAGGGGTGGATATTATAGAATTTTTATAATTAATAAATTATATTCATTTTGCGTAGCTCATCGATTATGTTTTTGCATAGAGGATGCTGCATATTCAATTTCTTATTGATAAGGTAATCCCTTAATTTATTCACAATATTTTGGGGTCGTTCAGGGTTCCTCCTCCTCAGAGTTTTAAAGTCTATAAATGTATTTTCTGATAGGTTCGTCATGTTCGAATTGATAATTGTCCTGAGCCATATTTTTGGTTGTGTAAGTTCTTGGTAGTGGATGGTTGTTGGCACTATCTGTCAGAGCATGGTCTTTCATATTGTGATGGCTATGTTCATTTGGGTGGTTATTTTCTATGTGAACACCCAAGTTATCCTTACGCGTAAATTTCAGGTTGCATGTGTTGCAAACAAAGAATGCAGTCTTGTGTTTGTTTCGGTGACGGCTTAGAGTACTAGGCCAGGAAAATTTTCTGTCACAGGTGTTTCAAGCATACATGTTACCCGCATTACCGGAAGTTGTGTCCCGTTTTAAAGTCTGGGGACCCAGCATCAATAAAAAATTATCGCCCTATAACGATTTTGAATAACTTCGCTAAAGACTTTGGGAAGTCGTTGTATAACCTAATCTACTCCTCTGTGAACACTCGTATTTCTCCAAACCAGCATGGTTTTATGGAAAAGAGGTCCACGGCTACGAATCTCATGTGCTTCACGCAATATCTCTCCGAAGTTATTGATAAGCAAGGTCAGGTGGATGTGGTGTACACTGACTTTTCGAAGGTTTTTGACCGCATTGATCACGGAATATTAATGAGCAAATTAACTTCAGTCAATTTAGCTTCAGTAAACCACTTACAAATTTATTTACTTCGTACCTTAGTAATCGGGTTCAATTTGTTGCATACAATGGTTATAGGTCTAACAATTTTTTAGCTATATCTGGGGTCCCTCAAGGCTCCAATCTAGGTCCATTCTTATTTCTGCTTTTTATAGATGACTTATGTTCTCTTATTAACTGTCAGTACCTGATGTTTGCTGATGACCTCAAACTTTTTTCTGAGATAAACACATTATCTGACTGTATTAATATCCAGAATCAATTAAAAAAAATAGAAAATTGGTGCCATATTAATAACCTTAATATGAATGTCTCAAAATGTAAAATTGTAACTTACACACGAAAGCAATCTTATATTTCATTTTATTACACATTTGATTCATGTCTATTACAGCGATGTGATAGTGCTAAAGATCTGGGAGTTACCTTTGATAAGAAACTTACTTTTTCTAATCACTATGAAGACATAACATTGTCAGCATTTAGAATGTTAGGGTTTATTATAAGAAACTGTAATAGTTTTAACAGCATTATAGCACAGCATAAAATTTTTCGTATGTTAGATCAAGACTTGAATACTGCAGCACTGTGTGGTCCCCAATTTACAATATATATAAACTTAGCTTAGAAAGAGTGCAAAGGAAGTTTTTGAAGTTTCTTAATTTTAAAATTAATGGTGTGTAAAGTAAAGTAAAGTAAAGTAATTTATTAGTCACTGAGCAATTTTACAATAATTGATGTGAACGTCAACAAGTAGTAAAGGTAATAAGTGTATAGGCACATTAACATTACGAAACATTTATATACGCATACACATAAAACTGAGTATTAATAAAAAAATAAATTAACATAAAAACAAGTTACACAGAGATGTAAAAAAAAACATAGACTTAAAATTAAATAGGTACGTCACTTTTTTATATTATTTACAAGTTTAAAAACTCATCAACACCATAAAAACCATTATCAGCTAAAAAGGATTTTGTTTCCTTTAGGCATCCAATTGTATAGGAATACTCAGTACTTACTAACTAGTTTACAAAAAATTCATTCAAAGTATAAAAACATTTATCCAACAAATATAGCTTTAATTGTCGCTTAAATAATATAAAATTTCTCGCTAATTTTATCTCATGAGGTAAGTGATTGTATACCCTTAAGCCTAAACATGTAGGAGAATTAATGGTTACATTATACTTATAAAATGGTATAATGTAACCAATAAATGAAAATAATTAGAGGATTAGTAATAATTGCTGCTTTTACTAAGAGAGCACAAATTCCATTTTCTTAGTCATCTTAGTCTTAGTCATCTTTCAAATCCTCATTTTGTCTGGTATCCCTCTTATGGACATTTTGATTCGTGTTAAACCGTTGTCTATTTACATATACATAAACACACAACTCCAAAATAAAAACACACGCCAAAGTTAAAACACCAAGTTGTTTAAAAACTTGCCTGCAAGAAGTTGTGCTTGGTAACCCCAACAAACTTCGCACAATCCTTTTTTGAATAGTAAAAACATCTGATGACCAAGTGGAATTACCCCAAAAACACACGCCGTATCTCAACCTAGACTCAACCTGACCGTAATAAAAGAACAATAATTGCTCAGTAGTGAGAATGTATTTAATACTTCTAATTAAGTAATTAATCGTATGTAATTTGCTTATTACCTGACCACAATGCGTTTTCCAATTTAAACATTCATCAAACACTATTCCCAGAAATTTTACACTTTTATTCTGTGCCACTATATTTGTTCCTATTCTAAGTTCTACATTAGAACATTGTTTTTGCCAGTTATGAAATCTTATGAAATTAGTTTTAGCAATGTTTAAGTACTGATTATGTGAGGCACACCAGTCATTTAAAATATCCAAACAACTGTCACATTTACTCTGCAACCTACTGTCTGACTTATCCGAAGCAAGTAACGACTGGTCATCCGCATACATAACCAAATGAGTATCTAGTTGTAATGGCCCCAATTCATTCGTGTATATTAAAAACAATATAGGCCCTAAAATGGATCCCTGTGGAACCCCAACATGTATGACATTTCGCTCAGAATTGACCTCACCTACACAACCTTCATTCCAATATTTCAGATGTACATATTGCGACCTATTCTCTAAAAATGAAGCAATCCAATTCAAAGGTACTCCACGAATCCCATAGGTGTATAATTTATCTAACAATTTATATTGATCTACACAATCGAATGCCCTACTTATATCGCAAAAGATACCAACAGGGCACTCTCCTGCTTCTAAATATTCCAACAGCTTCTCATAAAAAGAATGAATAGCAGTACCAGTTGATTTATTAAGGCGTATCCTGTTAGAGGCTATGATCATCAATTGCTTCTATCACAGTTTAATTTTCAGTCAGTTGAGTTACGGAGAATGCAACAATGTGTTAAATTTCTTTATTTTTTATTAAATAACATAATTGATTCTATCGATTTGTTGCAAAGAATTCTCTATCACGTGACTTTATTTAATACTCGCAACCATATTACCTTTCAACCACATGCTACTTCAATTGTTTTATTTAAGTCTCCTGTATTTAACATGCTGCGTAACTTTAACGCAATTGCTAACACATGGGATATTAATTTTGATAGTTTAAGTGTAATTTTAGACAGATTAACTGCAAATTTTAGATTTTAGAATTCTGAATTATCTACTTAGTCGATTTCTTTCTCGTTGTATGTATTATTTTTAGTTTGTACTTGTATTTATCGATTTATTATGTATTGATTTATGATGTATCATGTGCGTAAGCAAGTAACAGTTAGACAAACTGCTTAGTGTAATTATATTGTCCTGTCATTGGAGTAATCTGTTGGGCAATAAATGTATTATTATTATTATTATTATTATTATTACCCTTATTGTTACCCTTATTACCCTTAATGTTACCCTTATTACCTTGTAGTTACCCTTATTACTCTTGTTGTTACCCTTATTACCCTTATTACCCTTATTTATTAAGGAAGATAAACTCTCGAAGGAACTCAAATGACCATTGACTACTTTACATGAAATGACGGGAACATTATTTATTTAACTGAATAAGGGGAAAAATGTGTGCATATTGAAATTATAGCTAGAACATCGATTAAAAGCAAACAGTAATGGGTTATTCTTGTTACATAATGTTAAAGTTTTTTATCAAAACAATGAGGTTATTGGAAGAAGGGATATAGAAAGTTATAAGTACCGATGTGACCGGTACCAGCACTGGTACCTATAAGTACCAGTATGACTGGTACCGGTATTACCGGTACCGGTACCTATAAGTACCGGTGTGACCTGTACCGATACCAATAAGTACCGGTGTATCCGGTACGTACCGGTGTAACCGGTACCGGTCAGTTGCTAGTTAGATATAACAATGAACGCTTCACAGCTTATAGTACTACAAGCCATTTCTCAGAAAGTACTTTTTGTGCAGTATCCTTATAATACAAAGGAGGTTTTTATATTTTTTGACAGTAATGGGACGAAAAATGTAAGCTGGGCCTCTAAACGGGGGAGGATGGAGCTATATGGAAGCAAATACGTTACCACTTTGAGATATTCAATACCCACCAACAGCACCGAGTACAAACTACGTCTAAGGAAAAAAGATAATATAATGGAAGACTTTGATTGGCTGGACATCTATAGTAGACCCCCACCTATACACCCCCTACAAATATCGGCTGTGGAGTGGAATAAATATCCTGCAGAGTATTTCGTGATTTGGTATATGGCAGTGTGCTCCTCCCTGTTAGTGCTTAAAGTGATTACGACCCTTCAAGCAGCATGTCTCAACAACTGTGTTGTTCGAAATGTATAACAACCGAACTGATAGAGATAGACACAAAAACAATGAAAGCTTGTACAACTTCACTAAAGAAGAGCTGTCACACTTCCATTTGGAATATCTAATTTCAAACGTAACTGCTGTGATGCATGGCCTAAGCTTCCACGAGAATATACCCAAAAATTTGAGCTTCGAATTCAACTACCCTGTTTCGTGCATTACAACCGACCGGAATGGCAATCACATATAGATCCTCCGAGGTCACAAACAACTTGTCATGTATGTGAATGGGGGTTACAAAAATGTAGCCGATATGTTTCGTATGAAGTATTGTATTTTATAATGGAATAATAAAACAAATATTTATATACAGGGTTATTCAGAACTTATCCATAATAAAATTTGGGGATGTTCAACATACATGTACAAATGTGTAAAAAATTTTCATTGCACGCCGCTGGATACTGGTCCACTGTAATGGAGTGACCTTGGGACTGACAATGCAAACTGGCTAGCACAAAAAAAACTTCGGAAGTTCTGAGAGTATACCGGCACCCGACGCAAAAAAGATTTGCAGCGTTTTTACTTTAAAATAAACTTAAAGATAGATAGCTGTGACCAAACTGACGTGTTTTTAAAAAGAATAAAATTTTGTTACACTAGTTTTGAAGAATTGCGCTACTTGATTACTAGGTATTAGAAACATGAAATTTATAAAAAATTTGCACATACCTTGTTACAAAAGCTGTTCGAAAAACGGTGTTGGAAGTGATTTCGTTGAATTGCGTGCGAAGTTTCGAGTGCCCAAACTTGTGTATTGTGAATGTTCTGTATTCCATTTCGAGTAAACAAAGCTTCATCTGTAACTAGTACATCAGCAGTAAATTGGGGATTTTCAGCATTTTGCTGCAACAACCACTCACAAAATCTAACTCGTAATTAATAATCCACTGGTAACAGTCCATTAACTCAGTATTACTGTACACATGAGCCATTTTGAAAATTTTACAGTTTAACACTCCTAAGATAAATAAAACACCCGCGAGAGCGACACACATAGACTGACGGTCGGTTTTAACCAGGCGTTCCAGACAAAAACGTCTCTTTCTATCACATTCTTAGAAATGTGGTAGAAAAGTAACAGATGTTGTTGAAGTACAATTGCCCAGCTACGTAGTCCTTTATAATAGTATAACTTTAAACAATGTTTACGGGAAATCCTAAGCCTTTTATTATAAATTTTTTTGGTGATATCGATTTCTTATTTAAGGATGCACATATCCTCAAAGTTTTAGAGATAAGTTCTGAATAAGGCTGTATAATGGTAGTTTTATTAACCATTAAAATTGTGAACACATTTCTTGGTTGTGGGAATAACTATTCTCAAATATGACAAAATAATAAATTACATACTAATGGTTTGTTGCGGTCAAATTTCATTTTACAACCAAATAGTACATAATTTCAAATATCACCACTCACCTATGTGTAAAAATATCTATTTCATTTTGTAAAATCATTTTATTACATGCAATTCAGTACTGTACAATATACAACCAGTAATGCATTAACATAACTCAATTACTATACATAACTACAACAAGTTTATCGTTATATAATGTTTCCTTGGGCAGTTTTATTGAGAACACTCTGTAAAGTAGGTATTTATTAGTGGCAACAACGAATTCTTGGTATCTAATACATGGCAGCTACTGGTGTAGTTCAAGCGGTTTCTGCTTGCCGTGCCTCTTCGAAACATTCTCTCGTTACGTCTTATTTTGAGTAGTGGTAGAGCTTGTATGGTATTGTTTCCTTAATGTAGGTTTATTGATTCATGCCTGACAGTTTTGAGATTTTTCCCAGTGGGGGAATGCCTACGAAAAAAAAATATAGATAATTATGAGGATTGTGTAGAATAGCTACCTAAAGTTTGATTAAGGGATGTTTTGTTGTTGTCTAATAATAAAGCCCTTACCTTTAACCACCGTGCTTCCTTGTCCTGGATGACAGTTTGGTATCCTTGGTATATTCTAGAAAGTAATTTAAAACAAATTAGAAAATTCAACATTTTATTCTGTTAATTTTCAAGCTTCCACTACCAACTCTGAACATAACTAATTAATCTATTGAGCTGATAAGACACTTACCTTATTTATTTATAGATTGGAATCAATTGGGATCGATATATATTGATGTAAATAAATAATTCTGTCAGCTGGTATTGCCTTCAGATGTCATACGTCGAGTGTCAAGTGTTGCCAACTTGAATTTATTCTTCATAAAATCCCTGGGACATTATTATAGTTCCGTGTTCCGTTGTGGTTAATCTAATTACAGATTTAATATTTATTATTGGAAAAACGTTTAGAAACGTAGGAAATCCATTTTTACATAGGTAGATATTTTTCTTCGAGCATTTTTCATAAAATAGGTGATTATTTTGACACGCCCTCTACGATCATTGTGGATTCACCTTCTAGTTCAATTTTTCACCGCTGTAATTTTTGGAGTTTTGTCCACCTAGTTTACACTTTGAAGTCTGGTCTCTTTCCTTTTCTTCTCTGGTCGTCAGCAGGCAGGCAGTTTATGGTCGTCTTAGAAAATTGAATTTTTAATTCTTAATTCATCCAAATGTGGGATAATTTCTAAGCTTGTGCCAGTGTTGTATTTCCTTGTTGTGATGTAGTATCATCGATGTGAAGTAATATTTTTGAGGAAATCGCTCCACCTTGTGGGATTCAAAACTGTCTTTACCATCACCACGCTGCGTCCTTGTAGAAAGGCATTGTAGTTGAAAACCCTGTTCAAGGTATGTACCGTTTGATTTGATTGTGTATTCTTTGGCAGTGATGTCTATGTATAGTGTATGTGGAGAAATATTTTTCTTATTAGGGAATTGTAGTTACAACATTTTCTCTGTTCAAGGGTTTTTTTTTTATGGGTGTATAGTATCCACTATACTGAGTAAGCTACCGTAAGAAGAGGATTGTGACCCATGGTTGTGTGTAGCTGATTCCTGGTCGGTCACATTGTTAATCTTGGTGGTTTCCCTGGTTAAGATCGCCTTTTGTACACGTGGGTGTACAAGTACCTGTTCTACCATAGTGTTGATCTGGTCTTCCCTCTGTTCTACCCTGGAACCGGTTGTCTCTAGGTCCATTTACCTGGTGTATGTCGATGCCTGTAGAACTTATGGTTCACCGTTGCCTATGGTTCACGTTGCCTATGGAACTTCTAGTTTTCCGCTGCCTACATATCTGAGACGCTAGCTCAGGAGTCACGCAAGTGCCGTACAAGTCTTGATTACTTACTTGATTATTTTTTTTTATATTTAAAAATTTTCTTGATAACCATTTACATGTGTCAATCACTGTGTACTTAGTTAAGTTAACTTTGGGAATGGGGTATAGATTTTGTAAGTTTGAGTAACCGCCTTCAGCTTTATTTTTGAATTATTCAATGTTGAACGTCAACTTGCAATTGCAGTTTTATGTAATTTTACTAGTGTAGGTTGTAGGGAAATTTTATAAACCTGCAGTGTCAAGCCTCCGAGCTGTACGAATGTTCGACAGCGTAGGATAAAATTTTACATTTAGTTTTCATTATCGTTAACTGGTTATCATTGGGGATATATATATATATATAAAATTTGTATATTGTAAGTATTAACTTACTGGGAATTTTTGGGGATATACAATATTGGATATTACATTAGTGTTTAAGGGTTTTTAGGGTTTCCTGTATATTTACAGCTGAACTGGCCAATTTTTGGATATTTACTAGAATTATTTTGGTATTTGCAAGTACAACAGTGTATTAGGCAACCTGTTGTCCAGCATTTTAGTGCCTACTATATATTTTTTTCACAAGCGCTGTAGTTTCAGGACGCACTGCTAGCCATGTGTATTAAGTCCTCTATATATTGCGCTACAGATATGTTAGGTCCCTGTGTGATGTAACACTTTATCTTAAGGTTTGATACCTACGATTGCGTTCCACTGTAAACCTGATATAGCTATATTATGGTAGGTACCTATGTTTGAACGTACTTGGTTATTGTCCATGTAGTGTTTTGCTTATTTTTAGGGATACCAACATAAACTGAAGCGCAGGTTTTGTTATTAATTTGGTATATGTATTTTTGATATTGCAAGTTCAGGATATACAGGGAAGAATAATAAGTATATATATATTTTTTTTTTATATATACAGGGGGGTTGTTAAAAACATAACAGTTAACGGGATTTCACAAATATCGATAGATATTTATTTTTGTTTATATACAGGGGGGTTGTTAAGTGTAACTGTTCTTGGGATTTTTCAAATATCGATAGATATTTATTTTTGTTGTATACAGGGGATTGCAAATTAATTGTATTTGCACTTGTGCAATAATTAAAGTCACTTTAATTTGTAATTAATTGTTTTACTCTTGTGTTTACTCCTACCTACTCCAAGATAATTGTGAATAGTAACTTTTTTTTTATAACTAAAGACTCAAGTGTTTGTTGGGGACTTGTACCAATCATTGAGTACACCGGTATTTTTGGTCTCGCTGAACTCATGATTGCTTAGTGGGTGAATTGTTTAAGTAAACTGGCTGGCTTTAATCATGTGGCGCCCTTGTCTTTTTTATTGACCTACCCCATTCTCCTCTGACAGCTAGCAGGCAAGTCAAGCCAGTTCGATTGGGATAAGCCCGAGTCATTTGATAATTTTAGCAAATTAGTTCAACCATATTTTGTAGTTTACAAATTTAAATATTTTTTTTTGAGGTTCACAATTTTAACGCCACAAGTTTATTTACATAATTAAATAATAAGCAGTTATATCGATTTATTAACACACTTACATATCAAAATAAGTTTAAATAAAAATCTGATATATCGAAATCTGATATATCAAAATCTCAAATTGACATCTAGTTGTGGTTCTTCCTCTCCCCCGATGAGCTCTTCAGCTACTTGCAGCAACATTTCCAAATTTAGGTTACGATCCTGATCTGGTGGAGGAAGGCGCTGATGCCCCCAGGCTAATGTATTTACATCTCCCGGTATGACATACCTCTTATCGTCAGCTGATGACAATGCTACTTTATTCTTCAGTTCAGTGTAGATGGTGTGCAAAGTTGATGTAAATATATGCATTTTTCGGAATATTATGCCACCATTTTCTACGATTTGAACATAATCAGAAATGTTTATTTGATGTTTAACAACACTTGTGGATACTCCTTTTGCCTTTTTCATGACATCATCTGCTTTTACAAAATACGCCTTGGCACCTGTTCTATAAGAGCTTTCGGTTGATCCTTCAGTACTCATCTTTCATCTTTCCCACAACTTTAGGTTTTTATTTTGTTTTAGGCATATTATGGATATTATCTGGTTTATAATTCGAAGTATCGAAATATTGAGGATTTTTCTTGGTGTCCTCATACGGGTTTTCGGTGAAAAGCTCCAAAATTAGAGAGTCAGTATCCGTGTATAAAACAGTTGCTTTATCATCATACATAGATTTTATGTAGCCATAAATGAATTCGTAGATTGGAAATAGATTGTCTTGGAAATATCTAACATTGAAAAACCAACGTATAGCGGTTTGTCATACACCACTTTTGTCGTATCCAATTGAATTGCTACTAAATTTTCATTAAATACAGAACAGGATTTAATATGTGGTAGACTTATTAAGGCTCTTGCTCCCAATTTACTTTTTCTATTCTCCCAACACGAACACAATTTAATATTTTGTCTCTTATCGACATTTTCCATTGTTTTACTAAAAATTGAATTTACCATGAGCTTGAACAAATCCTTCTCAAATTCGTTCCTAGCAGAGTTTCGGAGATTTGTGTTTAAGTCGATATGTCGATTGTGTAAATTCTAATATTCTGTGGATTTTCGTCAGTTTTAGTCCATATTTCAAACACCGTTTTAAATTTCTATAGTGAATCATATAGCGGTTCTTATTATGTAAATTTGGAATTAATTTGGGGTATTTAGAATCCGGTGGTATCATACTTTCTGGACAGAATGGTAAATCGTTGTGGTCGTTATGCAAACTTGTTACATATTCCAAATCCACCTGCAAGATATAGCCTTTAGGTGAGTTGTCGTTGATGGTAGAGTAGTCAAAGGTGCCAATTTCTTCTTTTTCGAGCAACTTGAAACCTCCAGTGGGAAGGCATTCCTTCATGGCTGCACCATACAGGTTTGTTGCATCCAGGTACATAATATGTGAAGTCGGCTTAGCAGGATCATGGTTTGGTAAAAATTTATTGTTCGCCACAGACTTCCTTTTACTACACTGAGACACACCTCCTCTAATTCCTTTGCGGAACAATGTAGAGAATCGACATCAGTTAAAAATTCGAGCTCGATCTTTGTGTAACGTAGCAATGCGTCCCAATTTAACGATGGAGCTGTTAAATAATGGGCGGAGTCTAATTTGTATTGCTCCAAACACACTTTTCTAAAGTTTGTTACAATAAACTCAGCTAAGCTAGGGATGTGCAATTCCACTAGCTTAAGTTCATTGACATTAGCTCCGGTAGCTCAGGGAGATATATGATACTAGGGCGTAGTATTCGTAGGACTGCTTTGAATGTTGACAAGTTATTTGGGCACCAGGATAATTTTTAGATATAAGATAAAAGAAAACTATATAAAAGTTAGTTGAATACACTATAATCAAATAAGCAAATTGAATTGAAATTACAATTGAATAATAAAGTGAATATTTAACAATAATTCAAAAATAATTTAATATTGACTAAAAAATGAAAAAAAAGTGACAAATTAAATTTTAAAATTGGCTAACTTTACAAAATTTTACGAGGTTCGGGGTCACTCTGACAATCTCGTTCCTTATTTATGAGGTCAGTACTCTCACCCTTAACCTGTTCTGATGATTGGATCCAGGTGGACTTGCCGTGGCAAAGTGGGGAAGCTAGAGCTCTAGTCCAGATGACGGTCACGTACTGCTAAGTCCAATGCTCTTATCTAGGGATCTGCAGGTGGTAAGCGTCCAGAGTTCTTCAGCAGGTTATAGATCGTGCAGTCAGGTTACAGCATCCTCGTCTCAGAAGAGTACATACAAAGAATTGTTTGTGTTAAGAGTGCCCCAAAATTTACAAATATATAGATGGCTAGTGTAGCCAAGATTAAAAATTATAAATAAGTTCCTGAAGGGAATGTACTAGCAAATCTGGTTTGGTAAAATCCTCTGTGAATTCTCACAGGGAAAGTAATTAACAAATGAAAGGTGTCAACCTTTAGTGACCCTGCCCAGAATGAAGCAAATAAAATTATCCAAAAAATTGCATTCAAAAGAACTGATTACAGTTCAGTCACTCGACAATTTTCTTAATAAAAACTCTAATCGTTAATATTTAAACATACGATAGTTCAAAGGGAACAAAAATAAATTAAATAAAAAAAACCTTCTATCGTCTGACCCAAAATTCCAAAACCAACGGTTTCATAACCGGTTAAACAAGGAAATATTACCACTCTAAGTAGGTAAAAGAGAAAAATTATTTCATTAATATTTCAAAGACAGAGTGACAAGTTATAAAAATTCGTATTGATTTATTGTACAAATTTGTTGCTAAAGAACAATAATCAATGAATTTACAAATATTAGGAAACAGGTTCCAGTCTTCTAATCGGCGTGCATGTGAGTTATTAATTCAAATATCTACTCAGGTAGGCAAAGCAATACCACACTACCTCTAAACAAATGTAGATAATTGCAAAGAAACACATTAATTAACGTAGTGCAGAAAGTACGATATTAACAATTTTCTATAGCGTACATACTATATATGATAACGCAAAGATAAGAGAAGATAAGATAAATTAACTTAATTTCCAAAGGGCACAACACGTGGTTTTGACTAGTAGCAATCCGATTCAAACAAAATGTAGGCAAGAAAACTCAAATTTATTGGTTTAAAAAAACTATATTTTCTATAATCTCCTGACTAGAACACCGCTTCACAAATTTATAAAATAATATTGAAACTATATTCTATTGTTCCGAATCGTATTACTTATCACCATATAGGGTGACAAAAAAAATCTCACTGACCACGCCTAAATAATTTACCTAAAATCCAGGTAAATCCTGATTATATATGAAATATAATTACTTAATAATAACAACAAATCGCTATAATCGTATTTCTGTACTAATAATTATAATCGCAACCAATAATGAAAGTGAATAAATTATATATATATCAAATAGGTAAATAACTCACATGTGCTTATTCTCGAAGACGGGAACTGTCTATTTGTCTATCCTAATTACACCCGATAGTCTGTTGGATTTTGGAGGGGCTACCGTTTATAGCCAATCAGCACCTTCCAGCGCGTTATTTCAAAAATCGAGAACTTAAGTCACAACAATTAGGTTGGGTGTTTTACGGGGTGCATAATAGTCAACCTCATGAAACGACATTAAAATGTACGTTACATATCCCCCCTTCCCCGGGAATAAAAATTGATAACTCTAGGAGTTATAAATTTTTATATAGGCCAATTTTAGAGGAGACGACAGAGGAACAACGGTAATGAAAATGTGGAAAGGAACTTGAAAGTTATACCTTCCGAGACATCGGTCTGACGCTCAGCAGCTGTTGCCAGTACTAAAATGGGTTGAAAAAAAAATCCCCAAGAAAAATAGATAGATAAAGGACTTGATACACATGGCTAGTAGTGCGTCCTGAAACTACAGCACTTGTGAAAGGAAACAGGCACTAAAATGCTTGACAACAGGTTGCCTAATCTACTGTTGTATTTGCAAACAACAAAAATATGGAGCTAAAAATGCTGGACCTACAACGTGCTCCCAGTTGTGGTACTTGCAATTAAGATACTTTTACCAGTATAAGATACAATAAGATATAAGATATAAGGTTACCAGATATAACTGTATATGGACTGTAAAGGAGTTAAAATATAGAGCCATGCTATGAGTTAGACTCGAAAAGTATAGAACAATAACCACCCTTCAAGTGAACCTCACTAATTAATATGCTAAGAAACTCTCAGCCAAATTTATAAAACTAGCAATTACACAAGTAGGAGGTATGTCTGAACCCACGAATCTAAAACAAGCCGACTACTACTAATCTAGTCCTATGGTTAACGTTGACGGCTAGTGTAGCCAAGATTAAAAATTATAAATAAGTTCCTGAAGGGAATGTACCAGCAAATCTGGTTTGGTAAAATCCTCTGTGAATTCTCACAGGGAAAGTAATTAACAAATGAAAACAAAAATTGGAAGGTGTCAACCTTTAGTGACCCTACCCAGAATGAAGCAAATAAAATTACCCAAAAAATTGCATTCAAAAGAACTGATTACAGTTCAGTCACTCGACAATTTTCTTAATAAAAACTCTAAGCGTTAATATTTAAACATACGATAGTTCAGAGGGAACAAAAATAAATTAAATAAAAAAAACCCCTCTATCGTCTGACCCAAAATTCCAAAACCAACGGTTTCATAACCGGTTAAACAAGGAAATATTACCACTCTAAGTAGGTAAAAGAGAAAAATTATTTCATTAATATTTCAAAGACAGAGTGACAAGTTATAAAAATTCGTATTGATTTATTGTACAAATTTGTTGCTAAAGAACAATAATCAATTAATTTACAAATATTAGGAAACAGGTTCCAGTCTTCTAATCGGCGTGCATGTGAGTTATTAATTCAAATATCTACTCAGGTAGGCAAAGCAATACCACACTACCTCTAAACAAATGTAGATAATTGCAAAGAAACACATTAATTAACGTAGTGCAGAAAGTACGATATTAGCAATTTTCTATAGCGTACATACTATATATGATAACGCAAAGATAAGAGAAGATAAGATAAAGATAAGATAAATTAACTAAATTCCCAAAGGGCACAACACGTGGTTTTGACTAGTAGCAATCCGATTCAAACAAAATGGAGGCAAGAAAACTCAAATTTATTGGTTTAAAAAAACTATATTTTCTATAATCTCCTGACTAGAACACCGCTTCACAAATTTATAAAATAATATTGAAACTATATTCTATTGTTCCGAATCGTATTACTTATCACCATATAGGGTGACAAAAAAAATCTCACTGACCACGCCTAAATAATTTACCTAAAATCCAGGTAAATTCTGATTATATATGAAATATAATTACTTAATAATAACAACAAATCGCTATGATCGTATTTCTGTACTAATAATTATAATCGCAACCAATAATGAAAGTGAATAAATTATATATATCAAATAGGTAAATAACTCACATGTGCTTATTCTCGAAGACGGGAACTGTCTATTTGTCTATCCTAATTACACCCGATAGTCTGTTGGATTTTGGAGGGGCTACCGTTTATAGCCAATCGGCATCTTCCAGCGCGTTATTTCAAAAATCGAGAACTTAAGTCACAACAATTAGGTTGGGTGTTTTACGGGGTGCATAATAGTCAACCTCATGAAACGACATTAAAATGTAAGTTACAAGTTTTCAAACACATCAGCTAACAATAACACATCTGATTGTAAATATAAATCTGCATATTCTCCCAAAGTTTTACAGTTGAAGGTATTCCACACTTTATTGGCTCGTTCATAGTCTTCATTAAAAATGGATTCCAGAGTTAAATCATTGTAAAATTTTTCTCTTGGTGGTAATTGTTTCTCTTCCAGCTTTTCAAACGAGTCCACATAGCTATAGGGGAAAACATCTTTTCGTCTGATTAACTTAAACTCGTCATCATCTGGAAAGCATTTTCTTATTTCGATACACTGGTGATGTTCTAAATTTTTACTTAGTTTATCGAGCGACTTGGCTATCACAGAAACACTTTCCTTTTTAGATGTTAGCTTCGACAGAAAGAGGTGTCCATCATAATTACTAAGGCAGTGGAAGAAAACTAGTAGAAACTTTGACACTTTGTAGTAAATTACATACAGAGTGGGCAGCACCACAAAAATGTCCTGTTAGGTGACAGTGATCACGAACTTCACGTCTTCAGTGTTGAAAGGTTTTCTGCAAATATGGCAGTTATCAGCATTTTTTTAAGTGGTTTTTTCTTGTTCAGAAAGCGGCAGCATGTCCCGAACATTTTTGAGATGGTTGTTATACAAGTCCAAAGTTATTTTGTCCAATTTTTCAAATGATGAATAGGTTCTAAAACCTATTCATTCACCTATTCATCATAGTTTACTAATAAACTCTCGAAATTTGCGCAAAGATTACGAATGGAACTGATAATTTTCTTTCAAAATTGATAAATTTAAGGATATTCTCAGGAATAGTTTCACCATACTAATTGATCAGGTTTTAGCTGTTCAACCTTCTTAAAGGCCTGTAGACATCCATCGCAAATATGTTATTCTAGCATCATGTTTAGATTTTTGTTTGAAAACTAATCTTGACATATCTGTTATGAGGCAATAGTGGTTGTTACCAGCAACAAATTAACATGTGTAGCTTGTCTGTTTGCAGTGGACTGTAAGGGTCCTACTACCTCTGTCACCATTTTTCCATCTTTAAATTCCGACTCTATTCAGAACACGTTCACAGAGATGTTATTGATTTTCTCAAATTTAGATATATCCTTCAGGCTCATGGGGAATTTCAAATCATTAAAGTTTAGTAGCCTATCATAATGGGGATATGAGCTGGTACTCTGGGGATTCCCTTGTGAGCGAAATACGGCTGCAATAATAGACCAAGCAAAGCAAGCTCTATCATTATTTCTAATATTTACACGGCTTTTCTAGCTTCAATACTTCTTGGCAGCTTAATATATGATGAGGCTGACAGTGGTGTAAATTTATTTATGTTCACATCCAGAAACATTATTTGTTTTAAAGCCCATCCAGAGTCCCGTTTCTCAAATGAAGAGGCCTGTGAAGTCATCTCTTTCATAAAATATTCGAAAATCTGCTGAAGATCTGATGATGGCGTTATCACCTTGTTCTTGGTGTTAAATGACTAGATATCAGACATCTCCTTTTCGGGTATAATATAAAAACCGAACACTTCGAAACTAACTTTGAGAGCACGATAGTTTTGTAAATATTCATTGATTCTATCAAACACTTTCTGTTTTACTTCTTTAAAGAAATAATTATAATCGATGTGGGTTCTAGGGCTGGTGAAACGGTGACTGGCTATCCTGTTCTTAAACCCACTAGAAAGTTTTTCAACTCCCACACTTTTTTTAATTGGTCGGTTGAATTGGTTTTTGAATCCGCTAGAAAGTTTTTGAACTCCGTTTCCGACACTTTTTTCAATCGGTAGATCAATTTTCTTTCTATCAGCCACATTATACCCCGCACGGTAAGAGTTTTGATTATGCCGTAGGAGGTTAGATGGTTTTGAAAATATTTTTCCACAACGTTCACAGAGTATTGAGTTTGTTGTACCGGGATGTCAAAAGTTATCTTGATCAAGGGTGGTTGTGGAATGTAAAACGTGTGTCTTACTTTAAATTTGAAATAATTATGTCACTGTCACACTGACATCATCAATAACCTACAAATTTCATACCTATTTATTTCAGTTGTAAAACAATAATGAACTAACAAAATTATGAAATAACGGTTTTAGTAACAAGAAAAACTAAATTACAGTAATTGTTGGAAATGTCCCCCGTTTTGTTCGATGCACAAGTTGACGCGCCTCCTCATGCTGTGAAAAGCATTTTGCAGCATTTCTGGCGTTATGGTTGCACATTGCTGAACAATTCTTTGTTTCAATTCTTGCAAATTATTTACCGGAGTTGCGAAAATCTTGTTTTTTAAGTAAGGAAATATAAAATAGTCCATAATTGTCAAACAAGGTGATCTCGGAGGAAACTCAACTTCTGTATGCAAACTTATCAGCCGGTCATCAAAAAACTCGCGGAGGAAAGCAATATTTTCTCGTGTAGTATGTGCTGTTCTGTTGCACCGTCATGCTGGAAATAACCGTACCGAAGTTCATCATAGTTTAACTGTTAAACAAATTTAGCCAAAAAGTTGTGTCCGTACCTTTCTGCTTCGACGGTGACTGTGTGACAGATGACAGACTTGACAGATTCTGACACAACAAAACATATTCAAAAATTTAAAGTAAGACACACGTTTTACATTCCACAACCACCCTTTACCAAGATAATTTTTGATATCCCGGTATTAACATCGCTGGAAGATGGTACGTCATACTTTTGTTTCTTTGGAGCAGATGTAGAAGGCAGTAAATTGTATTTGCAAAAAAAATCTTTTCCACAATTTTCAGACCGCTGGAATCGTTTCATTAATATTACTGGAAGATGGCATATCATAATTTTGTTCCTTTGTTGCAGATGTAGAAGGTACATTATCACTTTTCCTTTTTTTATGTAGAACGGAACAGTAGTCACAAATATGTAGCACTAGACTGCCCTTGTAAGACAAATCTTTTCCGCAATGTTCACACTTCATTGTAACTGACAAGACTACGTACAGAGCATCTGAGTATTCACTTTAATAGTATAGGAGAGGGGCGGGACTAATCTGGATAAGAACCAATCAAATGGCTGTATCTTTCGATATTAGTTGACTTCAGCCGAACTCATACTATATTTTTAGATATTGCATCATACTCTGAAACCGAATGCTGTCTACACACCAGGTGTTCGATGAGTCACACCAACATGTCTCAACAAGTGGGCTATTTTTAGATATTGCATCATCTTCTGAAACCGGATACGGTCTAGACGCCTGGTGTTCACATGAGGGAATTTTAGCGCATGAGCTAATTACACAAATGCCATAATTGTCCATTATAAACGAATTTCATACCCTATTTTATAGTTAAACTGTTGTTTTAACAGATAATTTAAGTTTTAAAAATTTAAATTTATTCTAATTATGAAATTATTATTTGAGCAATCGTAGAATGTTCGCATGTGGTTGCTATAGCATTGTGTATCCAAAACAATTTTTTTTTCTAAAAATATGTATTCATTTGAAGAAATTCTTAAAAAAGCCGAAGAAGCTGAATCAAGCCTTATTCCAAAAAAATCAGAAGATCTTTGTAAATAATCATTGGATAGGTTTTCTCAATGGATGCGGAACAGTTAATGGGTTTTTTACTCCATGCTCCAGATGATCTGCTTATGAAGGTCTGTTATATACTTTTATATCCTTTTTTTTTTTAGAAGTTAACAAAATAAAAAATTTAGGTAGTTGCTGTTTTTGGTTTATTTGGTGCTTGTTGCCATATGGAATTCTATAATTTATGTGTTGATGATGTTAAGAAGGAAGGCACCGTTTTTTGGTTTATGTGAGAGATACTAAAACATATAGACCCAGAACATGGGTGTTTACCTGTACTGTACTTCATTTGAAATAAATAAATAAATAAATAAACATTTGCAATTTTAAATATTGATGATAGTGAAGTGAATTATATTGACATCATTAAGAAGTATATAGACAGAAACACGTAAAAATTCAGAAGTTCTTTTTATTTTACAATGCGGGTGAATGTACCTGTAACTCTATTGGCCTTAATACATCCAGCCTGAATCCCCAAAATATTGGAAAATATCTAAACATTCCTAATGCTGATCCAGTATACGAGTCATGGGGATTGGAAGAGTGACGCTGTTGCTCAAGGATATGTAGCAGATTCACTAGAAAATAAAAAGAAAACGCCCTTTGCCCTTACACTGGGATCTTCAAGTCACGTAGAAAACGTGAATAATCAAATTTGTATTTCATCATCTACGAGTGCATGGTCAAGTGTTCTTAAAACTAGTTCAGGACTTTCTATATCTGGAAATTCAAACTGTAGTATTACTATTAATATAAATAAATAATTTGTGTTTTAAGTTTAAATAACTTCCAAATTGGACTTCGTGGCATACAAATGTAATAAATTTTTAGTTTTTTATTTATAAACTAAAGTCTAATAATTTAATATCAATATCGAATTTGAATAGCCAGGTAATTTAATTTAAAAGGTTAAAACCTACTATTTGCTATCGTAAATATATCGCCATAAAGTGGACTTAATGGCACGATTCTTTCACATTACAACATGGGTGCTAGAAAGTGGCAGATTATTAACGATTTGGCGTCCTTAATGACACCATTATGATGACAGTCGACTCTAAAATAGATTATGCAATAAAAAACTGCCATTTAATTTTACTTATATAATATAGATACCATAATATTGAGAAAATATTTTTCCATTTATTTTATATTATTGAAATATGGTTTATAATATTAAAGCTACTGTAAATTTTTCAAGTCCCTTATTTTTTTGAGACCTTTTTATGGATTTGATGAATTACTGCTGCTTGTATTTTAATTGGGTCCTTTGATAAAACATTCTCGGCTTTGTCCTTCAGAATTTTGTTAACATTTTTTGACCATGTCAGAATGTGAAAATAACATATTTCATTTATAGCACTATGAAATATGTCGTGCTGATTGCACCTAAAAGGATTCGTGATATTTTGTGACAAAATAATGTTAAGAATAAACTTGATATTTTCTCGTTGACATAATATAGGTAATATTTCAGAAATAATTTGAATGGCTCTTTGATACAGAATATTAAAATTTTGCGATGGATAGACTAAATTTTGTTTGTGATTTTGATGGCTTTTAATAATAAATTTATCTTTAGGACTCAGCTCTTTTCCTGTTCCCAATAAATATTTTTTACATGCGCTGAAATGTTTTGTTTTTAATAACTTTTTTGCAATAAAACCAGCAATATATGTTGAAGTACCTATATTTACTATTGACTCAGTATTGTTATTAGGTAGTTGGTCAGGTATATATACACCTGGACTTGTAACACAGGAGTGGCTACTTCTTTCGATTGATTAAAAAAACACTTTAAGGGATCTAAAGCTACCGCTTCATCTTTCTCACAGTTTGACCCAGGAGAATGTGGAGATAGAAAATTATTTACAACTAAGGCTTTAAATGAGTTTATAAAAGACTGACAGGTAGGATTTATATTTCTAACGCCATGACTCCTTAAACTTCCAAAATAATTTTCTAAAGGATCTTGGTTAAAATTTCTCATGGAGAGAAATTTGAAACCTTGATTTTTTAATTTTGGAAACATACCTAAATCCCTTCAAAGTGTGCATCCAATTTTTTACTGCAGGTGGTACATACTGTGTGTTGTTACTTTTTATAAATTTCATCGATTCAAAGGTTTCTATAGCTTCGATCCAAAATGCCATGTGGGGGGAGTTTTCATGAACAGCAGAGCTAAATTTATTTTCGAAGTATGATTTATTGTTTACTTTGCCACCATTAACGCTGTCAAAGCATTTATTCATGAATAAGACAAATTCTGCTATCTCTTTTGCTTGGGAAGGCATTTCCTCATCTGGGGCTAAAAACTCAGGAAATAAAACAATTAATTTATTATGTAAAGAGTGAAACGCTCTAACTCCATTAAAGAATTTCCAGGTGGGAAAGTTTAACTTATTTAGTCAATACTCTTGAGTCGATATAAATAAACTGTCGATATGATTTTTGTGAGAATGCTATCTGTAAAGTAATAAAAACTGGAGTATTCAAAACAAGATTTTTGTTTGTTTACGTAACTGTTAACATTTGATCTAAAATTTGCATTTCCCTTCGTGTGAATATATGTCGACCACCAGATGATTTTAGAAAGCGTAATCCAGGTGAGATACATCAGTGCTATCACATGTGTAAGATGTAACTCAGGCTGATGGGAGGGCCTTTAGCCTATTGAAAAATTATGAACGCGGAAATATAGTGTAAATGAAATGTATATAGATACCTAATCGAGCTAGTCCTTTTAACAGTGCTGCAACTCATTAGCTAAATATTTGAGCAGCCATGGGCACTTTCATTTTTTTTGTGTTATTGATATGCTGCTCAGTGATTTTATGCAGCATTTTATATTCATTATCATTGTTGATGTCCAGTTCGTATAATTTTCTCAAATGGTTCCACTTTGCTATCATCCTCCCTGTAGTGCCATTAAATAAATAGTCATGTTCAAATAAATTGTTTTTGATGCCTTTTAGTAGATGAGGTGCATCGTACAATAGTACAACTTCGTCATCATCAATAAAAAACCCGAAACCACGGTTTTCCTTTTTTAATAACTGGAAACGTCTTGTGGTTTCCTCATACAAGAAATTTATTGTTTTTCTATTTGGTCCAGCCTGATCACATATTGTAGCTACAATTCTTAGTCCTGCTTATCTGGCTGCACGTATTATATCTTTTATGGCTTTTACCAAAACTTCCGCTTTCATTCCTTCAACAGCCACTAGGTTAAAATAATAACCTAGTGGGTATTTCCATTTTTTATTAATGCCTTGTGCCATGAAAACCATTACTTTATCAGCTGACAATTGACCTCGCCCGTCTTCACCTCCATTATCCTCAAAGCCATCTAATCTATCATCTCTGTAATTGTACTGCACAGGTGGATCCAGAGATAGCTCATCAAAAATTATAGTGCAATATTTGTCGATTTCATTCATTTTACTCACAGTGTTTCCTAATTGTTTAAAAATGGCATCATTAATGCCACTTCTAAGTGGCGCACTACCAAGCAGATCTGTCAGTGTCCTTTTGCTTGGTAGTGCAAACACTTTACGCAGCATTATGTACCCTTTAGGACTTTGTTTCAGTAGTCCCAAAGCAAAAATTTTGTCATCTACTGTATATCTTCGTTCTTTTGGAGGCATCTTCTGATGTTTCAGCTGACCCATCACGAAGTTAGATGAGGGTTCATTTAACTTAGCACGCACATACGCCCCTGATTTTGTAAATGTATATGCATTTTTTAACTGAGCTCTCCGATTTTGAACTTTACGCCTTAACCTGCTATTAGTTCTATTCAGAGCGCTTGTATGGGAAGTTGTTGAATATCTAAGCTTTCTAGCTTTAGCTTAACAGTTGTTTAAATGTATACATGATGCTGAAAATTTAGTATCAAATTTCATTAACTTCAAGTCAAGAAAAGTAAATTTTTTTTAAATAGAATACCCTGTATATTGTAGCATATTATGATGTAGAATCTTATTCTCTACCGATCTGTATTATACCTAACTTCCTTATACCTAACTCTTTTCGTTTTTATGCTTTTAGTTTGTGTTTTTAATTACAATAACAAAAATCTTTTTAAATTTCTTGCAAAGATGGATATAAAGTGACAGCAGTATTCAGTAACAACAAACAATTAGGTAACCGATGATAAGTTGTTTATTTTGATGATTTAATTTCATAACCATCCTTTCAAGAAATATTAAAATTTTGTTATTGTAATATTATTAAGAATGAATTATATAAAAACGAAAAAGATAGGTATAGAGAAGTGTAATACAGATTGGTAGAGAATAAAATTCTACATTATAATAATATGCAAGGTGTTCTATTTAAAAAATCTACTTCTCTTGGCCTGAAATTAATTAAACTTGATACTAAGTTTTCAGCACCCTGAATATGGTTATAGGCCCTGTAAGCTTATATATCTTTTTTAAATATACATTTTCTAGAGAAATATTAAATTTTAAGTTAGGTAGGGAAGCTTTATGAAAGTTCTAAAATAATGTGTAGAATCCAAAACACCAATAATCAATGGGGTGTTCAATTTAAAATAAGACAGTTAAAGGCAACTTCCAGTATAACCGGAAGTGTCAGAGGAAAAATCAAATCAAAAAGTGTTAAAAATCCCATGCAGTGTCCTTTAAACCTAAGTAGTCTCGCTGACATATTCTAATGGATGGTCACCGTGAAGCACCCTGTCTGATGTCATGAAACTGCTTGCAAATTCATCGAAATTTAATTTGAGTTAATAGAGACAAGTAAACTTGTGACGCTCTTAATTCGGTTTCGGATTTATGCTCGGGTTCTTGCCATCGGGCGCCACGCATCCACTGGTTTTATGTGGTGGATGGTCCACGCGGGCAGTACACATGCCAGAGGGTCAATGTTTCTTAACCTAAGTAATAAAAGTTAAACATCTCCAACTCCAAATATTTATTTTAAATCAATCGGTCAGTAAATAAAGCAGTTAACACCAAATAAGCATAAAATATTAATAGCAATATATTTCTTCATACAAGCAACGACAATAAATAAGCGGAAACATATATTAGCAACAAATGGTAGCAAGTAGCAGTAAATAAACAAGCAATAACGATTATTCAGGTAAATACATTCGGCAATCCATAATTAGCAACAAAGCGGTAGCAATCAGAAAAGCTAAGCACAATAAATTAATAATTCAACAAAATACCTTGTTCTCGGTCTATAGGTTTACAGCCTCTGATAGTATTCTATCAATGTACCTAAACAGCAACTTTCCCCATGTTAAACGCTCATAGAGGAACCATTGCCAAGGCACATATGATAAGATACTTAAGACACTGAAATACGGGTACCAGGCTTTTGTGTATCCAGAATCTGGGTACGTAAAACTGATGTTCTCTACGACGCAACTTTCCCCATGTCAAGCGCTCATAGAGGAATCATTGCCAAGAGATACACCTAGTGAAACGCCCTCCCAAAAACAAAATACAAGCCTAATATTATTTACTATACTCGGTAACCGGCTACACTTAACTAATGCACTCTAACAGGCAACTTTCCCCATGTCAAACGCTCATAGAGGAATCATTACCAAGAGGTACAGTCGAACAGCGTCTTCAAGCCCACACAAAGCTACTTCGCCCATGTCAAATGCTCATAGAGCAATCGCAGCCAAGTGAACCTGAAGATTGCTTGTCGGCGGCGGTCGGACGTACTAAGGGTTACTTACTCCTGCTGGTGCTGATGCTGGGGGAAACAAAATCTTAAGGAAGATCAAACGGTCAAAAGATACTTTCTAGGCAGTTACAATGCCTTAAATAGCAAATCGGAGACACCTCGTGCCTGTAAATTATGTGGGAGAATCATCGCGCATTGGTGCGCGGATATTTTAATTTTTTATCAAATTCGGTCAACCTAGTGGTACACGGAACTAATATTGTCAATATATTATTGTTGGCCTAGTCACAGCGTTAAATAATATAAACAAATTACAAAATAACATTTTGACAAGTTCACGGACTTTTACATTTATTTTAAATAGCACTACCAAAAAGAACGGTTTTAAAACTCCAAGAAATAACTAAATTCATATTATAACACATCCTAAATATGTTAAATCTATTTTACAATATCAAACAATAATAAATAAATAATATCCACTTATTTAAATGATTTCGGAAAATACAAATTCAAATACAAATATAAATACAAATACTGAAATAAACTAAAATATTATATTTAAGTAAGGGGATATAAATTCCGTAAAATAAACAATCTTATAATATTAATACAAATTGACGGTAATTGACGGAATACTTTTAAGTGACTTTTCTACTTTACGATCGGATTTAATTATTTTAACAATTAACTACTATATTAATTGAATGTTAACTCGGAGCTTCCAGCTGAAAAGTCGGCACGCTTTGTTCAGCGCTACGGAGCTCACCTACAATGTATTCCGGCGGAAACTAATACATATTAAATTCTATAAATCATACCTCAGTGCTATATGAAAATAAGTAAAAACGGTCAAATTTATAACTCAGAAAAGTAACTTCGTTACACCCTCCCCTTACTTCGGCAGAAAAAAAATGAAAGCATTTCATTTGTTTTTTTATAATACAACATATAACAAAAATTTAAATTACCCTCAATTAAAAAAATATATATACTTTATTGTTGGGCACGTACACCTTTTACAAAAAAAATAGAACATAAAACATCTTATTCATAATAATAAAAAAAAACCCAAAACCCACTCTTCAATTGACAAATTTATTTGTCACACGAATGCCTACGACGTCCCTTGGTCGGCGGCCCACACTCGGTGGATTTATTCGCTTGTGTAGGTTTGTTTGCCCGGAGATACAAAAACACTGCACGTCTCTGGATCGTGATCTTTTCTCTATTTGACGGTGACGGACGTTACAGGTACAATTACATTCTCTTGACATTACTCCATATTTCCCACATTGGGAGCAGAAAAGGCGCGGAATGCCGGAACAATTATTCGGAGATGACCGGGATATCCACACTTCCAACACAGCTTATACATATCAACGGGTAAGTATAGGCTAGGTTCCTGCGTGGGCTTGCGGTACATAAACCAGTCATTGCTTACCGCGGGTGTAGATGATGCGGCCTGCGGCGGTGTAGTTTCATTTAACGATTTTTCTGGTATGTTCGATCTGATGGTTGGTTGTTTCGAGGGCGGCGGTACTGCATTCTCTATCTCACCTTCCAAGAATTCTTCTATATCTTGCAAAAGCTCCTGATCGCACATCTCCAATACGGGGCTGTCCATTACCTATAAACAAATTAATGATATTTTCCTCCTACACAAATGAGTATGTGTGTACTACAAAACACAGTAATTTTTTTCTTAAATGTTTTAGTAAAAATTATTTTACCGCAACCAGGTATCTAGTTATTTTTGCAAGTGATGCGGTCAGACGGTCACCCGAAATTTTATACCAGTTGTTGTATGGCAGACCAAACGGCATCGCTTGCGAGGAACGGGATTTAATAGGCTGGCTACTCGTGCCCGCGTGTCGGAATCCCACAGTTCGGGTCGTCGATTTTTCAGTAGAAGGTCACTCAATACCCCATGACAGGACGTCAGTGCTTCAGGTGAAGCCTGTGTTGATATTACGGAAGCTGTCGAAGGTTCTTTTAGTAAGTCTGGCTGGGGAGTGGGCAAGGCTTTGGTTCTCTCTTAGAGATTTTACCAGCTCCTCGGGGAGTTGTTGTAGCGGAATTGAAGATATAATGGGTTTTATCGACAAGACGGGTATGGCATATTGCGCGATCGGAACCACGTCCTCGGCGGTCGGTTTCCTTTTTGGAGCCGGCGGCTGAAAAACGGGGGGCGGTCTTGGGTACGAAGATCTTCTTTCAGGCCCTTTTAGCAATCTCGCCAGTTAAAGCACTAACTCGTTAATTTGCCCTTGTCTCATTCGATGGTACCGGGCGTCTAACGCCGGAGAAACGTCATGGGGAAACCTATTTAACACAACCCTATGGAGCCTAAGGGCGGATATACCTCAAGACAGAGACGACCTGCGCCGACTCATAACTACGACGCTCACAGGCAATGAAGTGGCAGTCAGGGCCGCTCTGAACGCCTGGATGGATAAATTAAAGCCTAAAAACAGACAGAACGCTAGAAAAGGCAACGGGAATGCGAACAACAACACGCAGAACGATAGAGGGGCCAGGAAGAATCGTGGCTTTGGCCATACTGGTGGAGGTCCTAGAGCTAGTGCCTATAAAAAGGCACAGGACCTTTATTCAGGTGTAATGTTTCGTTGTAATTCCTAGTTCTTCGGTGAGGACTGGCAGGTATAGTGAAAGACGTGCATGTTACTAATACTAAGTTTTATTGTCCTTCCTTCTTAGTGGTTACTCGTAGACTCTCTCTAGAAGAACTGTTTCCAACCTTCCTTCTATCTAACCTACTTGTTAAATATGTATACATATAATATTACTTAATTAACGATAACACTAAACAATACAAGCGACCTACATTAATATAAAATGGTTTCGAAAACGCTGTGCTGGACTCTTTCATAACATATACATACTATTTACATTTGGAAATCAAAACTAGATTATCTGTCCAGTACACCTTCCCCGAAAACAATAAAAAAAAATGTTTTCTTAAACATATTTTTTTTTCTTAACCTATATCCCTGTATAATTATTATAATACCGTTTTACCCTATTTTTATGTATTTCGACTTGCTTATTATCAACCTTTAAGACTATATTGAAACCCTTATCTTCTAATACTTGGTAAGGTCCTTTAAAAAGAGTGTCCATTTTATTGCACTTGCTCTCATTACTGACGAGAACCATATCACCTTTTCTATAGATTACTGATTTACAATTTTTATCATATATTCGCTTTTGGTTTGTTTTTGCTTCTAACAAATTCGTTTTTGCGTCATTCCAAGCGGTTTGCAATCGAAACTTTAACTCCGCTGGATAGTTGTCAAAGTTGTACAAAGGATCTATTACACTTCCAATATTTGATGGAATTCTACCCGGTTTACCAAAAACTAACTCATGAGGGGTATACCGTGTTGACGTGTGAACTGTATTGTTATATGAAAAACACCAATAAGGAACCCATGAACTCCAATTATTTGCCTCTTTTGCTAGTCGTATGCGTAGATACGCACCCAGATGCTTATGAGAGTTTTCAAGACTTCCTAGCGTTTCATGATGATAAGCAGTTGACTTTAAGTGATTTATATTTAATAACTTGCAGGCTTCTTGGAACGTACTCGATATATACTCCGACCCTAAATCTGTTACTGACTCAAGAGGTACTCCAAATCTCAATATAAAATTGTCTACAAAAGCTTTTGCAACAGTTGTACTTTCTTTGTCAGGTATTGGATACGCCTCTATAAATTTCGTTAAATCACATTGAATTGTTAAAATATATTTATTACTTTCAATATCAGTTGGTAAGGGACCCATTAGGTCAAGAAAAATTCTTTGGAAGGCTGACGTAGCTGTTGCGGTTATTGCCATTGGTTCTTTGTTAGGTCTCGAATGTTTGTATCTTTGACAATCGTCGCACCTTTTGACAAAACTCTCAACATCTTTTTTCAGTCCTTGCCAAAAATATCTTCTTTTGATATTGTTATACATGCGGTTTACACCAGCATGTCCCCCTGTCGGCAATGTATGAAAATCATTCAAAATTAATTGTCTTAACTCATTATTTCCAATACGCTCTAAATCTCTGACAATAATTAATTTAATTTTTAACTGTTTTACTTGAGTTTTACATGCATGTAATTGACGTAAAAAATTAGCACTGTCTGCATTTCTCATAATATATACTTCTGAAATATTGTTTTCTGCGCATATTTTTTCCAGATTCCTCAGCGATGTACCTAGGTCAGACGCTGATCGGTAATTCTGGTTAACATATATTATTTGAGAACTTGTATCGTAAATGAATTTATTTATGTGCTGATGTATGCCTCGCCTATTGCTTTTAACCTTTTCAGCAAATTCCACTTCTAATAAAGGACGAAGATCTACTGTTTCCGCTGGGGATTTCAATACTTCAACTACAACAGGGTGATCAATCCTATTGTTGATCGAGGTAGCACTCATTTCTTTCAATTCACTGGAATCAATGACAATACGAGATAAGGCATCTGCCGTTACATTTTCTGAACCCTTGACATAATGTACTGAAAAATCGTATTCCTCTAAGGCTAATCTGAATTTCGTTAACCTGCTCGATGGATCCGTCATACCAAACAAATATACTAGTGGCCGATGGTCTGTCAGGACCTTGAACCTTCTAGCAAAGAGATATGGCCTAAAATGCTTCATAGACCACACCAGTGAAAGCATTTCTTTATGCACAGTACTATAATTCTTTTCTGCCTTATTTAAGCTTCTAGATGCAAACGCTATAGGCCTGTCATCTGAGTTTGACAAAACTGCTCCAAGTGCATATGCACTAGCATCAACTCTAAGTATAAATTCGTTATTTTCCGAAAAATTTGGATATTGCAGTATGGGTGGGTTTAACAATGCATGCTTTAATGTGTTAAATGAGTTTTGACATTCTTCAGTCCACTGAAAAATATTTCCTTTCCGAGATAAATTGTTTAAAGGTTGCGCAATATGAGCAAAATTTTTTACGAACCTTCTATAATAATTAGCGAAAGCAACAAAACGTTTCGTTTCGTCCGAACTTTGTGGAATTGGATAATCGGATATAACTCTAGTTTTTTCAGGATCTGGTGAAATACCATCTGATGATATACTATGACCTAAATATAAAATTTCTTTCTTTAAGAACTCACATTTGCTAGGATTAAGCTTTAAATTTACTTGCCTAAGCCTTTCTAACACTTTAATTAAATTTTTGTTATGACTTTGTAAAGAATTGCCAAAAACTATCAAATCATCCAAATAAATGAAACATGAATCATAATTAAGACCTGCCATTGCTACCGTCATAAGTCTTGAAAATGCACTAGGACTTATTTTCATACCCATAGCTAACCTTTTCATTTGAAATTGACCCCTATCTGTCGTAAATGATGTAAATGGTCGACTTTCGGGATGTAATTCTAATTGATAATAACCTTGCGCCAAATCAAGATGTGAAAAATATATGGCTCCTGATAATGAATCTAAAATATCAGTAATATTAGGTAAAGGAAATTTTTCATCCTGTATTTGTTTATTTAATAACCTATAATCGACAACGACTCTGAATTTTTTGACTCCATTGTGATCAGCTTTCTTTTCGACAATTAAAAGAGGTGAAGACCACTCAGATCTAGCTTCCTCAATAATGCCGTCCCGAAGCATTTGATCAACTTGCCGGTATATTTCCTCTTTTTGTGCATGAGGTAACCTATACTGTTTAACATACACTGGAGATGCATCCTCTTTTAAGCGTATTTTCTGTCTATACACATTTGTTACGGTTAAAGGATCACCCTCTAAATGGAAAACATCCGCATATTTTGCGCAAATTTTTTCTACAGATATAAGCTCCTCGGCTGTTAATGATTTTGTATCGATTAAATCTAAAACTTTATCAACACGACTGACAGATATTTTATTTTGATCATAATGATATACCTCATAATTTGAAATACTTTCTACCTTTGGTCGAAAATTTCTTAACTTTATTTCTCGTTCATTAACATTTAGCAATCGTACTGGAATTTTATTATTCCTTGGTTTGACCATAGTAGATGCGACAATCACTCCTTCACATACTTCCTCATTCACGACTACACACTCATCTGTACTACTCGTAAAACAATATTTAATTATTTCACAACGGGGTGGTATTACGGTATAATCATCAGTTCCGGACTCTAAAGATACCGTAATTTTCCTGTCTTTGTTCCAAAATGAAAACAAAAATTTTTCGTAATCAATAATAGCTCCATGTTTTGAAAAAAAATCAGAACCTAGCACACCCTGTATACTAGAATCAAATTTGTCAACAATGCAAAATTCATGATTTATTCTCTCATTGCCAATAGTAATTGAAGTAATTGCTGAGCCAACTGAATACGTGGATCCAGCAATTCCTTTAATCTTAATTTTCTTAGATGTGTCAATATCATCTCTATTTTTAAGGTAATCAATAAAAAAAAACACTAATACTCGCCCCTGTGTCACACAAGAATTTTAACTCATTCGCTCCGTACCGTACACACACATAATTTATTGCATTCATACTTAAGTTTACTGCATTATTTTGTTTCACCTCGAAAAAACCTATTATTATTAAATTCTACTTTCTCCCTACCCGAGCATTCCGCCGTTTCAGCAAAATACGCCCGATGTGTTGACTGACCACGATGTCTGTAATTGTTTATTGGCCGACGTTGCGAATTTTGCCGACCTCGACCTTGTATTTGATTCGAAAAGCTTGCACTTTGCTTACTATAATTATTATTTTGGTAATTATTTTGTTTACTACTACTACTACTACGATGACCGAAATAATTATTGTTAGCGCCAGGTCTTCTACCATTGATTCTATTGCCTCTACCAAAATTTTGAAAAGTACGCGTGTGGAACAGATTAGACGCCTGAGACGTGTTATTCACTAATCCTTCCTTCTTAGCGCACATAATTGCATCTTTTAACTTACTAAAATTCCTGGCTTTTACAACGGTTCTCAATTCTGTATTTCTTAAGCCATTGGAAAAAGAATTTATTGCCAATTTCTCATTTACCACCTGTAAGACTGATGCAGCATTATCATCATCATCCGCCTGGGCTAATGTTAAATTAAGTAAAAGTTGTTCTACCAATCTAGCATATTCATCAATGTTTCTGTTATCTTGCCTTACGCAAAGCAACTGGGTTGCGATAGCTGCCGCTGACTTTTTAGTTAACAAATGGGCTTTCATGTCGCGTATTAAATCGTCAACAGTATTATACGTCTTCCCTAATCGAAGTTTCGCATTTTGGTTCAATTTAGCTTTTAAAATGTATTTTATTAAAAGATTCTTACCCGCTTCATCTAGTAACTCGTTATATAATTCAATAGCATCGATTAATTGTTTCGTAGTATCTTCAGTGCCATCCATTGAAGGCAATAAAGATGATGCCGTTCTCAAATCAAATTTTTCCCCCATATTTGAAGTGTTACCAGACTCTGTACTAGCTAAACTTAATGACTTACTTTCCGTTTCGATTCCACACGGCTTGGACTGAACTATTTCTCCTAATCTACCTAACAAAATATCCCGAGACTTACTAAGATTACATTCAATTGCCCTAATATACTCCTTAATTTGCTTAACATCTTCAGGTTTCTTTACTTTCTTATTATACTCATCTCTTATCTCAATAAATGTATTTTCTAGTTGTTTCAACTCAACTTGTAACTTAAATACCCTATCTAAAGATTCTCGACGTGGACGAGGTTCTTTCTTAAGATTATTTTTAAAAGTACTTAATTGTTCATATAATTCAATAAATGGTTGCAGTTCCTTACTCATTAGTTACGCCCAGCCACATCACAACACTATACACTACACAAGCTCTTGACTTCTGGAGACTTCCCGTCGAATTTTCCTTTCCAGGGACCTCTTCGCTCTATAACCACACCATATAACTATGGCCGTCACTGCCAAACAACCCAATACCATAAGCAGCATCTGTTGTAGTGTGGATAATCCACTAAAAGTGCCATTCGTAATTCCGCCACTGTTACCTGCTTGACTAATGATAACTTCTTCCTTTGATTGACTAGTACCCATCTTTCTGCTTCAACTTCCGAATTTTCTTTAACTTCTAATTCTTATTATACATTATCTACTCATAATGTAACTTACTGTTGCCAATCTTCTACACCGAACTAGCAGGATCGCCATGTAATGTTTCGTTGTAATTCCTAGTTCTTCGGTGAGGACTGGCAGGTATAGTGAAAGACGTGCATGTTACTAATACTAAGTTTTATTGTCCTTCCTTCTTAGTGGTTACTCGTAGACTCTCTCTAGAAGAACTGTTTCCAACCTTCCTTCTATCTAACCTACTTGTTAAATATGTATACATATAATATTACTTAATTAACGATAACACTAAACAATACAAGCGACCTACATTAATATAAAATGGTTTCGAAAACGCTGTGCTGGACTCTTTCATAACATATACATACTATTTACATTTGGAAATCAAAACTAGGTTATCTGTCCAGTACACAGGAACAAGACTAGCCTTGCCGATATAATTATTAATGGCAAGGACCTGCTGGCTCCCAAACTTTATCCCGTTGTCGCAGAGATGGAGGAGTTGTATGGGGGTATACTAGAGTCCCCCTCACCACCGGTTGATGGCGATGTTGTGTACGAGGATGCCGCTGCTGTTCCCATGGAGGCCATCACCGTGGATGACGTAACGGCTACCATGAAGGGTTGGAGATCATCGGCACCCGGCCTTGATGGTATTTCGGTGCAGGACGTCAAAAGGATCCTGCCGTTGGAGCTGGCGATCGTCTTCAACGTGGTGATATTCAGGAATGTTATTCCGGATGACTGGAAGGCGCAACGCACCACCTTAGTACCGAAGGCCGAAGATGGAGGTAACCCTTCCAATTGGAGACCGATAACCATCGCCTCCTCGCCACAACGTTTGTTGCACAGGATTTTGGCGTTTCCGTCTGTAAGTCCCGTGTCGACCTTAGCATCTGCCAAAAAGGCTTCACGGATGTCGACGGGACGATGGCGAATGCCGTAATCCTCGAGGCCTACGTTCGTCGGAGGGTGGAAAGGGGCTCAAGCTATAACGTGGTGTCCTTAGATCTTCAAAAGGCATTCGAGAGTGTCTCGCATCACTCCCTCGCGCGCTATGCGGCGCGCGCGTCTGGACCCCGTAACGTATGGCTACATAGTAAATTCCCTAACGGAAAATACCACTACCATCGCCGTTGGGAAATCTTAAACGCGGCCTATAGCCATACGTCGCGGGGTCAAGTAGGATGATCCCTTGAGGCCCTTTTTGTTCAACCTTGTGATGGACGAGTTACTATGTACCTTTAACTCCGACGAGAATGTCGGTGGCTTGTTTCGCACTGGCCATTGTCGCTGCATGGTGGCATTTGCAGATGACCTGCTGGTGATGGAGGACGTGGAAGCCAGGGTTTAGCTCACGCTTAACCAAGTAGAGGACTTTTTTAGATCGCGTGGCATGCGGGTAAACCCTACTAGATCATATGCCATTGCAGCGGCACCTCGGAACCACGTTTCGGTTCCGAGATCGTCTCCCTGCTTTAAAATAGGGGGCCAGTGGATACCCGCGGTCACAGGGATCAACGCGTTTAAATACCTGGACCATTCTGTAACTTCCTCCGGCATCGGCAGGCCCTCTTTGGCGAATTTACCCACCTGGATACATGACTTGCAGCAGGCTCCGTTAAAACCCAACCAAGAGGAGAATCTTCTCCGTGACCACCTTGTGCCGCGCCTTGTCTACGGGCTGCAGAACCCACGAATAACGGGTAAGACACTGCGTGACGCGGACAGGATGGTAAAATGCTGCGCCAAGAGGATCCTCCACCTCAGCATACATACGCCCAACCCCTATCTTTATGCGTCCCTTAAGGACGGAGGGCTGGGCTTTATGGAGCTGAGGAGGACTATCCCGAGGATCTTCTTGGGCAGGTTCACTAAATAACCGCCGTCATGCAGGATGAGTTGACGATCCAGCTTATGTTCCGCCTGGACCGTCTGGCCGGGCCTGTCCCAACGCAACAGCTATGGCGTGAGGCTATATCCCAGGGGCCCACCTCTCGAGGGCTTGAGACGGCGACTGATGACCTTGCGAGCCGGCAGTGGATTACTAGGAGGCGCCGGATATAACAGGATCGAGTCGCTATCTCACGTGCTCCAGGGGTGCCCAGCTACTCACTGGGAGAGAATACGCCATTATAATAACATAGCCAAGCGCCTAGCCTCCCACTGCCGACGGCATTAGAGGGTGGAAGAGGAACCCCACGTACGTCATCCTAGTGGGGTCCTCTTTAAGCCCCTCCTGACTATACACTTAGATGCATCCAAAACTCTCATATGTGACGCACAGGTGTCCTGGGAGGGTACTGTTGGGCTGGGCGAGGCCTGGTCAAATAAGAAGGAGGTTTATGATAATGCCCTGTTCCGCGAGGCGGCGGCTCTGAAGTGGTCGGGAGCGGATTTCGTTTTTATGCCTTTAATCGCCGGCGCTCGAGGTATATGGCCTCGAACAAATTCATGTACCGAGGAGGCCTTGCGCATAACGCAGTCACTTGAGGCCTCCCTAGTAGCTACAGTTGTCAAGTGGGGTGCCTCTATCCACGCCTCCTTCGGCCGGAAGGTGTTTCGGCGCAGGTAATAGTTCGTGCGGCATGTCCGGATGTCGGGTCGTGTGCGTATGTGCCGGTGGTGTTATATAGGTTAGCTCGTGCTCTTCATTATACTATGTTAGTTATCATATTCATAATTATTGTTGCTGATTGAGTCTATTTGTTTATTTATTTGTCATTATATTTTATTGAATTGCTGTTGTTTATACTCCTATGTGTACTAAATCAGCCTGAATTAGATCATTTAACCCTTTAACTATTACATGTCTTCTTCGAAAATGTCTTCTTGCAGGTCGATGTAATTCTAAGACCTTTACTCATCCCGAAGAATGGGTCACTCTACAACAAGTTTTACAAAAAGTTCTTCAGAGGTAGATGAAAGTGATGAGAACATCAACTGGCCTTTGCGTAATTGTGTTCCTATAAATTCATCTCTTTTCATCGCTTTCTTATTAAAATCCAAAAAAATTGGTGTTTCTAGGAAATATATTTATATCCGCTACCACATCCGAATTGAGCGGAACATCATAAATATTACGTGACTGCTCCTTTAGATTATAGTAATAACCTAATGTAGTATTGTCGAGAGAAAAAGTATTTCCTGATTTGTTTCCGTTTATAGTTAACAAACAGTAATATTTAAGGGTAGGGTTTGGAAAATGTCTACCAAATTTATCTATAGGCATGACGTTAGAGCAAAGGTTGAAAACAGACTACTTCTTAGATGACTAGTTTTGTTTTATTTAATAATTTTAGCCTCACGTAATCCTTCAATTATTGAAATGATTTCATTGTTGTGACCATTATTTTCCGCATTTTGTGATGCTATTATGCAAACGTAATCTATTAATCAGTTCATTAGGATTATTAAAGTAAATATAATTCTGTTTTTGAATGCACTTTTGATGATTTCAATTCCTTCTTTTTTTTTTCCCAACAAATTTTAGTTTATGCAAAAAAGTTTTTAAATGTGAACTATAATATTTACTTAAAACTTCAATGTTGCACACATTACACTGTTTAATTTTTTTGTAAAAAAAGTGGAGTTAGTAGAACCTTGACTAGTTGATGCTTCATCTTTCACCATATCTTTATTCAAAGAATCATTTTTAATTTTTTTGTTGGCGGTTCTTGAAACTTACAATTAAATTTCTGATGACGTATCAAATTATCTTTTCGAGAAAAATGCGCATCACATTTACTGCACTTAAACATACTGAGTTACTAATTAGAATAAACCGTATCAAGATGTCTTATTCCACTAACTAAATCAATATTTTCCAAGATAGAGTTTAAATAGGAAATGGTGGGGGAAGAGATGATGATTAATAGAGTAGCGATTGAGGCCTTCGTAAACAAAATATACACGTTTAGTTCAACTAGTTGCTCTCATTCAACCTAGCTAAAATCTTTATTGAAAAATAAAGATAAGTAATATGTGATAAGTAATAAATATTTATCACGTATTTAAATAAATTGTGACGTGAATATTTAATTGTGTAAATTATATAACGAATTTTCTGCCCTATCTATAAGTACGTGACTATGCAACTTTCCCATTCTTATTTCTAGATAACAATTTACCAGTAGTTTTATATTCTATTACTTAAGTTAGATTCATCTACGCTGTCGTGCTGTACACATTAACATACAATTTTGTATTTAAATTAAAAAGTTATTTTTAAAAAGTTAGCTTTTGAACTTATTTACTTGTTTGGCGCAGTCTTGTGGATATTGCCCGTCGCGTTTTTCAAATAAAAAAACGACGTACTTTTAAAAGTTTTAGGCAAAACTTATTTTGCCTAAATATTTTGGTTATTTTATGACTGACATTTCTGTCGACGAATTAGCGAATTCTCTGAGCACACTTGCTGTTAGCGAAATGCCTGGAGAAATTAACTACACTTTGTTTAAAATATACTCAGACACGATTCCGCATTATGACGGTTCCGAAGAGACATTAGAAGTATTTATAAATGCCGCAAATAAATTTTACGACATATACCATGAAACTGACAATACACTTAACCAATGTATCGATAGCATTATAACAGGTAAATTGACTGGTAGAGCACAAGTACTGATTGGTGCTCGTACCGAATTAAAAACTTGGGAACAAATAAAAAAGGAACTTAGAAATACATTAGGTGATAGACAGAGTATCGATATTCTGGAACAAAAATTGTTTACTCTCGTACCCAACAAAAACGAACACCCATTAGATTTTGCAAAAAGAATACAATTATTACGTAGTAAATTAGCATTTAAAATAAACGCTTTATCAATTGAAGATATGAACTCTAGTACAAAACTAATTCATCTCAGACAGTATGAATCGTTAGCATTGAAAGTATTTTTAAGAAATTTAAATATTAGGCTGCAAGATAAAGTATCAGTCCAAAAACCCGATAGTCTCGAAGCAGCCATGGGATTTGTTTTAGAGGACGAAAACTTTCGTCACACACTAAATGCAAGCACATCATTCCAAAACAGACCAAGTTCTAGTAATAATAACATCCCCCCTAGACAAATGAATAACACGCAGAGACAACAAATACCAAGAAATCCATACCAAAATAATAATTATCAAAATTATTTCCAATATCCTCGAACATTTCAAAATACACAAAAACCACAGTTTCCCAGTCAACCGATAAACATACAATCCAGACCCGTTCAACAAAAATTCCCAACCAACAGACAAGTATTTGGGCCAGCCCAAAACGTCTTTAAGCCCACCAATAAACCGATACAAAGAACGTACGAACCTATGTCTACTACTTCCCGAATCCCTAGTATCCAAAGGTCAATACCTCCTAGACCTACCCCAACCGGACAACAATATACGCCTAGACAGACATTTGTGAGTGAAGAATTATACACACACGATGACGAGCAAAATGAAACCTGTGATATCACATCACCAGAGTATCCGGAAGACTTTGATAATTATTTAGCTTATCCAGACGATCCCGAAAATAATGATTATTATTCTGAAGAAATCAATGATCCTCAAAATTTTCAGATAGCACCTCCGACAGACAAGACGACGTAGTTGAGCTATACTCTGCTTCAGTTAATGCATTACCATATATTCAAATTTGCAATCCCCCCGTAAAATTATTAATTGACACAGGTTGTCACACATCAATGTTAAGACCTTCAATTATTGAAAACTACTATCCTAATCATATTTTTAGAGACCCCTCACAATTAAAAACATCCTTAGGTGAAAAAGAAATTCAATTTAAGGCGATTATTCCCGCTTTTGACGAATTTCAAAGCGATTATAATATTTAATTTATTCTTTTCCAATTTCACGAATTTTTTGATGGTATATTAGGTCTTAAGGAACTGAAAAACCTTGATCTATCTATAGATTTCACAAATCAAATTTTATATAATGAATATGTACAAATACCATTTTTTTATAGGCAACCTCACGAGACATCTTTTACATTCGAAATTTCCCCTTACGAATCTCTAATTAAACAGTATCCTGTAAATATTTCAGAAGGTGAAATTATAATTCCCCAAGGTTACATTAACAATTTATTTGTACCAGAAACTTTAACAACTGCATATAACTATAAGGCATGTTTTGAAATCTACAATAATACTAATCAAACAATTTGCGTAACATTAGACGAACCTTTTCCAGCTGATCCGATCAATACAAATTGCTATGAGCTTTTTAACATAGAAAGTGCGTTACCGAATAATTTTATGAATAATTATGAAAAAAACATATTTGACAAAATTCGAATACAACATATGAACTCGGAAGAGAAACGAGCTATTTTAAAATTGATTAACAATTTCTCTGACATTTTTCATGACGAAAACGCACAATTGACTTTTACTAATAAAATTAAACACGAAATTAAGACTACGGACGAATTACCAATTCATACGAAATCATATCGCTTCCCTCATTGTCACAAAGAGGAAGTTGACCGACAAATAACAAAAATGTTACAAGACGGAATCATTAGACCCTCTTCGTCCCCCTGGTCCAGTCCTATTTGGATCGTAGCAAAGAAAGCGGATACCTCAGGTAGAAAAAAGTGGCGAATAGTCGTTGACTATCGCAAATTAAATGAAAAGACCGTAGATGACCGTTACCCTATACCCAACATTGACGACATTCTAGACAAGTTAGGGAAATGTAATTACTTTACGACGCTAGATCTAGCTTCTGGTTTTCACCAGATCGAGATGAACGAAAGCTCTATCGCAAAAACAGCATTTAACGTGGAACATGGGCACTACGAGTACCTACGAATGCCCTTCGGGTTAAAAAACGCCCCCGCGACGTTCCAGCGCGTTATGGACTATGTATTAAGAGATCTACAAAATAAGCTCTGCCTCGTGTACATGGACGATATAATTATCTTTTCGACATCTTTACAAGAACATATTTCCAATCTAAAACAAGTTTTCCAAAAATTGCGTGAATCAAAATTAAAAATTCAATTAGATAAGTCTGAATTCCTAAAACAAAATGTAGAATTTTTAGGTCATGTTATTACCCCAAATGGTATAAGGCCCAATCCAAATAAAATTAAAGCTATTCAGAAATTTCCCATACCTACCACTGCTAAAGAAATTAAGTCATTTCTCGGATTGTTAGGTTATTATCGGAGATTCATTAAAGATTTCGCAAAATTAACAAAACCATTCACTAAATGCTTGAAAAAAGGAGAAAAAATTATCCATTCGCCCGAATTCTTAGAAACCTTCGAAAAATGTAAACAAATTCTTACGAATGAACCCCTACTACAATACCCAGATTTTGAAAAACCATTTATCCTTACTACTGATGCATCTAACGTCTCCATCGGTGCAGTACTATCACAAGGTTCCCTAGGAAGTGATAAACCGATTGCATATGCTTCGCGAACGCTAAATCCGGCGGAACAGAATTATTCTGTGATAGAACGTGAACTTTTGGCCTGTGTACATTTTACTAAGTACTTCCGCCCTTACCTTTTTGGCCGTAAATTTACGATAATCACCGACCATAAACCCCTTCAGTGGCTCTTTAACCTAAAAGAACCGCATTCACGTCTATTAAGATGGCGATTGAAACTTGAAGAGTATGATTATAAAATTGTTTATCGAAAGGGTTCTCAAAACACCATCGCTGATGCCTTATCAAGAATTGAAATCCATCCAATCGAAACATCATCAATAGCAGCTAACGCCGATCCAATGGAAACAAACAGAATACAAGAAGACTTCCCAGAAATTCTAGCCGAATTAACGAACTGTACAAATCTACCGGAAGTTTCAAATGAAGACCTTCAAGAATTAGAAGCAATGTTACCAAACGATACGCCCACCGAGCCAATCAGACAAGAAGAAAATCAACAACCTATAAATATTATTTCTGACAAATATAGCCAATCAGCAAGAAGCGATTGATTCAAATGAAACCCAACACTCTTCTCGCGAAGAACCAATATTAGAAATCCCAATTTCAACCGAACCTTTAAATAAAATTAAAAATCAAATAATATTATTTATTAGTCGAGACGCATTAACACCTCGAGTAGTGTTAAACAAAATATTCAATAAAAACAGATTAAGAATTACGATCCCCTCAACGAACGTAGAAACACAATTAATAAAAACTTTTAAAGAATATTTAAAACCAAAAACTTTATATGGCATAATTTTCCCTAATAATATACAAAATACCATAATTCCCATAATACAAAAATATTTCATTAATTCTGCTTTTAAGTTAGTTCAAACCAATATTATATTGAAAGATATCGAAAAACACGAAGAACAGCTTGAAAAAATTAAGTATCATCATGAAACAAAAACAACACATAGAGGTATAAACGAAACAAAATTATCGTTATCCCAAACCTACTATTGGCCGAATATGATAGACGATATTACAAATTATATAAACACATGTATTTATTGTCAAAAATCTAAATACGAACGTCACCCTAACGTAATCAAATTTAAGCCCACTCCAATCGGAGAATATCCTTTTGAACACATATATATTGACACCTTTTCGGCTGAGAGAACAAAATTTCTAACAATTATTGATAGTTTCTCTCGTTTCGCCCAAGCATATCCTATACACTTAAATGCTACCGGAGTATTAGATGGACTATTACAGTTCATGTCACATTACGGACTCCCCTGTAAGATTACCTGTGATTCCGGACCTGAATTTAAAAATAATCTATTCGAAAACTTTTGCGAAACGCATAAAATCAATCTACATTATATTACACCCAAAAATCCCAATAGTAACAGTCCTATCGAACGTTTACATTCGACTCTAATAGAAGAACTTAGAGTCTTACAATTAGAAACGCCAGGTCGACCAATTACGACACAAATGTTATACGCAATATTAGGTTACAACAACACCATACATTCTGCTACTAAATTTACACCCCTCCAAATTGTAAAAGGTAATGTAAATCACGAAAATCCTTTTGATATAACTATAGAAAAAATTACATCTGATTATATGGAAAAACACGCGACTAATATTAAAGCCTTAAATCAGGTAATTCAGGAAAATAATGAAAAAGCGAAAGACCTAACAAAAATAAATTCTAATAGAAAAGACCCACCAGAAATAAATACTGATCAAAATTTATTCCTTAAAGAAACACAGCGAAATAAATTAAAACCTCTCTATAGAAAAATACAAGCAAAACGAGACGACGATATAAAAGTTAAGACACGAAAAACGACCTATCACAAAACTACCTTAAAACCGCAACGTAAACTTAAAGTGCGAAAAAATATTGTTTCAGATGTTGACAACGCCCCTGGTACTTCTAACGATCTTGACGATAACGACAGAAGACCAGATAACAATGACGAAGATAACTAATCCTATCTTACCCTTCTCTCTTGGTAAAGCCAGGACGACCACTCGAAAACATACTTTTGTAAAGTACATAGACCTTAAACAATTTGACAATCCCGTATCCAACATCAGACAAAATATTAAATTAATTCGTGATTTTATTTCCGTCAAAGACGAATTGTATCCTCAATTACAACATCTCTATGATCATTTGATATATTTAGCAAATAAAATTGATATGAAATTAAATAACTTAAAACCACAAAAACATACCCGTTCAAAACGCGCATTATTAAATATAATAGGAAGAGCACATAAATGGCTATTTGGAACACTAGATGACGAGGACGGAGAAAGATATAATAAAGCAATTTCCACATTGGGAAAAAACCAAAATTTATTACATCATGACTTAGAAAATTACTTAACTATCACAAAAAGATTTATGAATGAGACCACAAACAATATGCTACAAATTGTACACAACCAAGAACTGATACAAAATCAAATTAAAAGTATAATCAAAAGCTTAAATAAATACACTTTATTTCTTAGACTTCAAAATTCCTTAGATACAATGATTATCGATTGCCAAAATATATTATCGATACTAAGCAATATCGAAGATTCTATACTATTTGCAGAACTAAATGTTACACACAGTACTATATTACCTCTTAAAGAATTAACTGAACTAGTAAAATTAATGTTTAATCTTTACAAAGAAAGCCTACCACATTTCGAGTATATTCAATCATATTATAAATTAATTAAAAGCGAAACTTATTATTATGACGAACATATTGTTTTCGCCATACATTTTCCTATTTTGGAAGAAAATCTTTACGATTATTATCATTTATTCCCTATACCAATCGACGATCAAACCTTAATCCCATTAAAATCATATATTATCCTAAATTCGACTTATCATCATTACGAAGATGAACCATGTCACAAAATGGAGAATTCCTGTGTTTACCATATAAAAACCCAAATAAGCAAGAGTGACTGTATCCCCAAATTTCTAAATGGAAACAACGACTACCAATGTAAAACTCTCCAAGTCCACTTAGAACAAGATGTTATCGAACAAATCAATAACGCTTACCTAGTAATTATTCCTGTTCGATCCACAACAATAGAAAAAAGATGTGGTTCCCATGGTTACGAAGAAATTAGCCAACCAAAACTAATTCAAATACCCTATAAGTGTACCATAATTGTAAATGGCCACACCTACACTAATGACATTGAAAAAATAAAGGATACGCCAATGGAGCTACCGCCTATCCAATCTGAAAAACTTAATTCAGAAAGTAACCCCCTAAAAGTACCCGCTAAAATAAGCCTAGACGGCCTCACAACAATTCAAAAGCTAGCCGAGAAGACTCAACTTCATCGACTTCAAAGTTTAGAAGAAGACCATACTTCTTATATCGCCCTATATATATGTATTGTATTATTTATATTAAGTTTTACATATGTTGCTTATAAGCTGTTAAACAAACATAAAATATTTATACGCTTTCGCAGGAATATGGAACAGGAAAGTGAAAGTAAAAGTAAACAAAAATCGATTAATGATACGGAAAATAATTCCACCGTATTATTTTCCTCTTAGGGATGGAGGAATTATTTAACGAATTTTCTGCCCTATCTATAAGTACGTGACTTTATGCAACTTTCCCATTCTTATTTCTAGATAACAATTTACCAGTAGTTTTATATTCTATTACTTAAGTTAGATTCATCTACGCTGTCGTGCTGTACACATTAACATACAATTTTGTATTTAAATTAAAAAGTTAGTTTTTGAACTTATTTACTTGTTTTGTAAACAAAATGGATGAGAAAATGGAACGTCTTCGTGATACTGCAACCGCTAAATTTTCATTAGATGCTGTATGTATGGAAGAATATAATGCTGTGATTAATTTGGTGAGGTTTGGACGTATACCATTCAGTTGCCTCCATAAAATTAATGAAAATATAAAAAAATGGGATTTCAAATAAATTTTACAGAGGCAAGAATAATAATATACAAGATTTTACATTTAACGTTTTGATAATGATTATGGAGACATTCATCATGTAATCGTATTTTCTAAAGATGGAATCAGAAAAGGAAGAATATTTTTCAAATATACTTATTATGATCTTAGGTTAACAGTTTACTTAGATGAGAAACTATAATTGTAATACTTCTTTGTATATCCTTTAATAAAAATAAAGCAGATTCTTTTCTAATGTTCTCAATTTCAATATTGATTAAAATATTTTTAATAATCACATAATTTACACATTAAAAAGTAATTCAGTAAGTAATTACAATTATTATCAGTTGAGAAATTAAAATAATATATATTCTTCTCTAAAAGGTCGTAATAAGATAATTGTGAGTACAGAGTATTCACTTAGTAGTAATTACAAGTTATTCGCCTTAGGTGATATTATGTTATTCACCTTAGGTTCTGGTAGGTCAGTCACCGGAGGTCGTGGCAAGTCATTGATATTAGGTCATGGTAGGTCAGTCACCTTAGGTCATTGTAGGTCATTGATATTAGGTCATTGTAGGTCATGATATTAGGTCATGACCGGTCATTGAACTGAGGAGGCTCCAGCTTCACCTACTAGCCAATTAAATTTCCACTAGGTTCATTGCAATTTGCTTCATAGCTTCATAAATATAAGAGATACTAAAAAACTAATAACACCATTTGATTCTATGCCCGAAAATTTATATATAGCAGTTTTAACTTTTATCATAACTTATTTAGTTCCGGAGATACACGGGTGGTCGGAAATGTCAAAAAAATTAATATCGTCCTGTAACTCGAAAACAACTGAAATCACAGGATTTCTGAAATTAACAGTTGAATTTGTCTTGAAAATTGGGCTCGAGAACGAGGCATTAGATTTTTTCTATCTCCAGTAGTTTCTGAGATACCCTGTAATAACATAGAATTTGCCCCAGCATCGAATTTGTAAGGTTGGCAGCACCATTACATAGAGAACTACATGTAATGGTGGTGCCAACCTTACATTAACAAAAATACAAACCCGTACGGTTATATTTTGATAAACAAGAGGTAAATTGTAAGAACAATGAAAATATATAAAGGCGAATCTACTTTGAAAGCACTGTTATTTAAATTGGTGAGCAAAATGTCTACTTTTAATCCGTTAAACAATTTGGTTTCATGGCGTCATGAGATGTAGGACTTGAATGCCTGTTTCTACTTTAAAAATAAAAGTAGCTATCAATATATATTAATGAAATGAAATAAAAAAAACACCTTTTGGCAGCAAACATAACTTCTGAACTTCGTGTTCATGTTTATGAACCGTCTGGTAGTGTCTATAAATATGTGTTTTTAATGATTTGCAAAAAATACAAACTTCTTGTTTTGTTTTTTCTTCTGATGACTTGATCTTTCCCCTTGATTTGGACCATGATGATGATGATGATGAAGAAAATGTGGGTGATTTGCGATACATTAAAGGATCATTAATTCCCTCTAGAACTTCAATTCTGTCCCTCTCAGTCCGTTGATTTGTTCCTGTAAGGCTATGTAAAGGCAGACTTTTCACTACATAAAATAGGAACTGAAGCCAATACTGTATAATTTGTGATACCAGTCGTACGACTTTACAAATTTTCTTCAGTTATAACTATTTTTTCTATCAATACATTCTGATTATTGATTAAGTGACCTTCTAAAAAGGTGAAATCTACATTTTCCTCAATTGCAATAACTGATGAGCCATTTGTTGTACCAACATGAAAATTATCCACATATACATATGTTACTAATCTGTCGGTTAGATCCAAATCAGGATGTAGTAAAACAGAAGCATCACTTGTTAATTGACAAACCATATTACTGACTATCGTTTCGTCATCTACAAAATTTAAGCAAATATTACAGAATGCAAGGATCACAAAATCACCTATATTTATATAAAGTACATTATGTACTTATATATTATGGTTATTTGTCATATCAGAGAAGTAGGTAATTGAATATCTTACTTACTACAACTATAAATAACTTTTCCTTTATAATAACGTCGATACCGGAAACGATTTGCGTTACTTTTGACGTCTTCCTTTCTATATTTATATATACATCCGTATTCTAAATAATAATAGGCAAGCACATATTTACCTAACTGCTTATCACAGTCTGATCCTGTGTTGCTTACTCATGTTTTAACACAATTTCAACAATAGTTCGTAAATTAAACCAATTTAAAAAATCAAATATATTAGATTAATTATTGCAGAGACAACAATCTAATTCTAATGTATTTGACAAGATTCATTAAACATGAAACCATTACTGAATATTAAAGGCCCATTAATTTAGTAATAAAAAATGAATATGAATAATCCAATCAACATTTGAAGTATATAATAACGTACCATAGATAAGAAAAGAAAATAACGTACATTGTCATCAACCTTCGTGTCATGTCCACACAAGAAGTGTATGGTCTGTGGTCCAGAGATATGGACACAGAACATAATTGTATAAAGTGTTTTCGATTTACGATTGCTCCTAATTAGATCTGTGATGTCATAAATCTGACCGAGATCGTTCCCAACTCGATTGTGAGCACTGTTTAGCTGCTCTAAAACCGGCAGAAATCGAACACGACGTACGACGTCAATATAAATACTTGAACCGATCTTTTAATTGCCAGTACTTTTTAATGCACTTAGTTGTCTTTCAGTGTAATTCTGGACAACTTCCTAGACATAATTGTTTTTTTCTTTCGGTTTCCTTGCAACTATAGTAAGCAGGAGCGTATTCAAATTCTTCCTGCGAACTGTTAGAAAAAGAGACTATCTCTATAAATTGATAAATTTTTCTCGAACGATCGATACTCATTATTACACCTATTTTTAACTCAATATTAAACATTTAAAGCAGACTATCTGAGGTTATATTTTTAAGATCAATGCCGTTGCTGTGGCTGCTCTCTCAAATTTTTCAAATTAATTGAGACCACTCGCTATAGGATTTCGGAGCAATAAAATTTATTTATCGAACACGAAAATCTCAAGTGAGATTCACTCTCAGATCTGAGAGTGATCTCAGATCACTCGAGAGCAGTAAACCGAACACGCTATTTTTATAGCTTCACAAAAGGTTCGTTTGATTGCCGGCTAGTGTAGTGTGCACTACACTACATTTTCATCAGCTGATTTATGTCGGTGCAATAACAACATTGAGACAAACGAATGCCTGTTGGGTGTACTTTTACTAATTTCTAACCTCATTTTTTCTGTTTTCGCTAGACAGATATTGCTAATTTGTGGTTCCTTCTAAATTCTGAATGGTAGTTTCGTGATAAACTAGATAAATTGGCACAGAAGTGTGGATTAAGCAATATTATTGAAGAAGAATTATACACTTCAAGAACATATTATTATTTCCAGCTACTGTTATAGAAATAGAAATAGAAAATAGAAATTGTTTATTTAAATAGAAGAACTAATATACAAACATAGAAGAAAAGACAAGTACCCACAGTACAGTAGGTAATAATAATTCATGTGTAAGTTATAATAATATTAAATAAAGCAATAATTGTCCAACCAACAAGAAAACAGCGATTCAAATTGTATGGACCCCATGAATATACTTAAGCAAGTGGTGTTTAAACAAATTGAAAGATGTACATTGTTTCAATTTAGAAGGAACGATTGATGACTAGTTGCTAAAAGAGTGTCATCAGCGAAGAGATTGATAAATTCACAATCTGCTATAAAACTTATGTCATTTAAGTATAATATAAACAAAAGGGGACCCAAAACACTACCCTGTGGTACACCCGTAGTTATGTCAATAGTGTTTGAAAAAACACCATTTACTTTAGTATTTTGAGTTCTACCCTCTAAATAATCCACAAACCAATCAAGAACCTTACCACAAAGACCATAATCAAATTTTTTTATTAGTATACTAATATCGATGGTTTCAAAGGCTCTCTTAAAATCTAGAAATACAGCCACTATATACTTATTATCATCCAATAATAATTTCCATTTTGAAATTGTAAGCTGTAGAGCAGTTTCACAAGAATGGTGCGATCTGAATCCGGATTGATATTCCATAAGCAAATTATTTGTTGTTAAATAATCATTTAGTTGATGATAAACTGCTAGTTCCAGGACTTTTTCAAAACAAGGTAAGGTGTTAATGGAAATTTACCAACTTTCAGTGACGTATTAATAAAGTTAAGAAGTACATGTCAGATTACTTTAAAAATACTTTTAAGGACCTTATTATTAACAATATCATTATTACATTTACTATCTAAGCTATTTATTATTTTACTTAAGTCACCAAGAGTCAGTTTTTTAAAACTACCCATTGAACACCGAACAACTGGCAAATTTTGGTTTGTCCAGACACTGGTAACAGCTATACTACTTCTAATTTCCAAAATACTATTTACAAAGTATGAATTGAAATAATTCACCTTATCTTGATCAGATACTGCAACCACATTATGACCATTTAATATGAAAGTAATATCTCTCAAAGTATTAGTAATATTCGGTTTAACTAGTTTCTTAAAGAGTTTGCCATATTTTTTTAGGATTACTCATAAAGGAATCAATTTTATAGTGCTGAAAGCTGAAGTAATCAACTTTTTTCTTTTTTAACATATCGATTTCTATTATTTTTATAAAAATTCCACATAGCTTTTTTATTTTCAGTCTGCTTACAGTTTATATAAGTTATATTAGTGTCCCGTTGACGCATTCTTATTTTTATCTAATCTATTGCTTTGTCTATTATAACTATTCATTATATTAGAATAGTTGCTTATTGTATTAAAAGAAGAACAATCGCTTATTGTATTAAAAAGCTGATCATTGTAGAAATTATAGTATAAATACCCTCAGAATTGTAAAAGAGATTCAGATTCAGTTAATACACGCCATAGTGAACATCGAATTTGAGTTTTACTAAAAGTTCCATAAACGTTACCATCCATTTCTGGCGCAGTCGCAAACGGCTTGAGGGGGAAAATATTGTGCTAGGAAGACATTGTGCAGACATCCAGTACCAATTCCAAGCAAGAAGCAAACAGCTTGAGGGGGAAGATTTTGTACATCGTCAAGTGCCAGAATAGCAAATCCTGCATAGCATTGAACCAAAATCGAGTCGAGAATCAAAAAGGAACTAAGTAAGTACTCATTCAATCCTGTTTCATTATCCCGTTGTGTTTCCTGGATCTCAGCTGCCCGATTGGCAATTAACAATAGCAATAAATTAGATGTAAGAATCGACCCGATTGGTCACTAGGTTAGGAACAAAACGATCCGATTGATCATTAATTTTAGGAATCGACCCGTTTGGTCATTAGTTTTAGAAACGATCCGATTGATTATTAGCTTTAAGAGAAGGTTTGATTAACCATTAGCTTTAAGAAACAATTTTTCAAGAAACAAATTTTGCAAAACAAAATTTTAGAAAATAATTACGTCCAAATTCCACTTTTATATAGAGAAGATTTTTATTCATGTAGCTATAATTTAAACCCATTAGAAATTAGAAGAATTACAATTCCAGTTCAAATAGAAAATGGCCCAATAATAATTCCAGAATTATACAATAATAGAAAATTTTATGTACCTGAAACCCTATCTACAGCAATGAATTACCTTGCCGAAATTGAAGTTCATAATTTAACAAATCAACATCAAATTATTTATTTTAATAGACCATTTATGTCAGAACCATTTGACGAAGAAATTTACGAAATTTTTAACTATCAAATTATTAACAATCAAAAAGAAAATTCAAACTCCAAGATCAACATTGAAGATACTATTAGAATAAATCACATGAATGATGAAGAGAAACAAGAAATAATAAACTTATGCACAGAATATGCAGATGTTTTTCAAAATCTATCCAATAGATACCTTTTACGAACACTATCAAACATGACATCAAGACAACTGATGAAACACCATGCTATACAAAGACATATCGATATCCACATGTCTATAAAGAAGAAGTTCAAAAGCAACTAGGAAAAATGCTGAACGATGGAATCATAAGACCGAGCATCTCACCATGGAGTTCACCAATATTGGTTCTACCAAAGAAACAAGATGCCTCAGGACAAAAGAAATGAAGAATAGTAGTGGACTATAGATCTCTAAATGAAAAAACAGTGACAGACAGATATCCCATTCCCAACATTACGGATATACTGGATAAATTAGGAAGAAGTTGTTATTTTACAACATTAGACTTAGCCTTTCCACCAGATAGAAATGGCTTCAGATGCAGTTCAGAAAACAGCATTCAATACTGAACATGGACATTACGAATTCCTTCGTATGCCCTTTGGTTTGAAAAACGCGCCCAGCACGTTTCAAAGAATGATGGATAATGTTCATCGAGAACATATCAACAAAATACTAAAAAGTGCTTCAAGAACACATTTCAAATTTAAAAAGAATATTTCAGACATTAAGAAAAGCTTTTAATCAGAATTTAAAAAAAAATGTTGAATTTTTAGGACATATAGTTACACCAGAAGGTATTAGACCAAACTCAGATAAGATAGAAGCTATAAAAATATTTCCAATTCCCAGAACTCATAAAGAAATAAAATCCAAAATTTTTGAATTTTTTGCTAAAATTACCAAGCCTCTTACAAAATGCTTGAAGAAAGATCAGAAAATAGAATTAACACCTGAATACATTTCATGCTTCGAATACTGTAAAACATTACTTTCAAATGAACCAATTTTAGCCTATCCAGATTTTCAAAAACCATTTGAGTTAACAACCGACGCATCAAACTTTGCAATAGGAGCAGTATTATCACAAGATGGTCACCTAATAGCTTATGCATCAAGAACGTTGAACGCAGCAGAAACGAATTATGCCACTGTAGAAAAAGAACTATTAGCTATAGTGTGGAGTTGCAAATATTTTAGACCATACCTCTACGGAACCAGGTTCGCAATCTTCACAGACCATAAACCATTAGAATGGCTGTCCAATCTAAAATCTCCGAACACAAGATTAATAAGATGGAGACTACACTTAGAAGAATTTGACTATGACATGAAGTATAAAGAAGGGAAAACAAACTATGTAGCAGACGCCCTATCAAGAATTAAAATAGAAAATAGACCACGAGAAGTTAATGCATTAACAAAAGCATCAACCATAGCTTTAGAAGACGACCTAGTCTCAATGATAAACAACGTCGACGAAATTCCAGATGTCGATGAAGCAAGCCTAAGAGAAGTTTTAGATACTCTAGTCAACGACGCTACACCAGCAGAAGAAGAAGAAGTACATAACAACGACGATGAAATCGCAACAGTACATTCTGCACAAGAAAATCCAATTCAAGAATTCCCATACACGGACAAATGCATCAACCAATATGTCAACCAAATTATTATAACAGAATCAACAAACTGTCTAGCAAACTTCACTATACACGAAGCCATATTTAACAACACCAGACATAAAGTAACCTTAAAATCAAGTGCAACAGAAGAGTTAAAAAGAAACGTAAAATTGTTGCAGGTACACGCCCACGCGGACGACCAAGGAAAATACAAGACAATGACGATAATGACATTCATAATATTTCTTTCCTTTTCCAAGACCGTATGTCAGATTAAAATCACTCCAATTGAAAACGGACTACTAACATTAAAATTAGGAACTATGTGATCAAGATCTACACAACATAAATTTATTCACTATGTCAATTTAAAACCAATAGAAAATGAACTAATACATACGGAAGTTCAATTACAACAACTGAATAAAAAAGTTGCTAAATTAAATAATAATACTATCGATTCAGGACTCTCAACATCAATCTCACAAGCGCTACAATTAGTATCAAAAATTAATATCAAATTAGGAAATCTAATGCCGCGAAAAACAAATCGTCCCAAAAGAGGATTAATTAACGCAATAGGAACGGCATCAAAATGGCTCTTTGGAACTCTTGACGACACCGATAGAAAAGCTATAAATAAGGCTCTCACTAAATTAAACGAAAATAATAATCACATCGAGTATCAATTAAAATCACAAATTAGCTTAAGCTCAGAATTAATTAAAGAATATAATAAAACAATTACTATTTTATCCCAAAATCAAAAGAATTCAAAATTTCTTAAATCAAACTATTATTGAATTCAATAGACGAATGACTCACGCATTAGTTACAATATCAATTCAAAATAAAAAAAAAATTCTAATTTATATATATCGAATACGATACGATAGACAGCTAGTATTTGTGCTCTGTATTTTCTTGCCTTTACAAAGTTATTATTGTGAGTTTCAGTTTGCAACTTGATGCAGGTTGTGCCTAAAACAACACTGAGTAAGAAATTGTATTTATATAAACGCATATCTTTCCTGCAATTTAAAAAAAATCACAGTAATTGCTTTCTGAATTACTCCCATAAAGTGGATGGAATTTAAAGAATTTAAGGAATTTGTTTTTGTTCGTGGTTTATTTAGAAATACAGGTGCTGTTTGTATCAACAGCACCTGTATTTCTAAATAAACCAATACTCGATACACGTCCACTGTCAGTCAGCTATAATTCACGCGCAGATTCACGATGCCACCAGCTAATTGTCCATGGTGTAACGAGCCGGTCGGCCAGGCCCAGGAAAGTTTCAAATATGATGGGTGCAAGGTCCGTACGCACATTTCATGCGTCGGGCTGTCCACGGACGATGCTACACGAATTACTCGGTCTAAAGCTAAATCATCTGCTATTAAAACATACTGTACCCCGTGCTCAAACAACTTAGATAAATTCTCAAAACTAACAGATCTGATTACCAACCTTCAAAGTAGTCTGGAAAACAAAATAGCTGAATTAGTGAACAAAGTACAGCAACTCGAAAACATCAGATGTACAGCAGAGCTACAGCCACATGTTCAGGAATCAATCGTCAATTAAACAATGGAGCGAATTATTCGCTCCAAAAACATAATAATCTTCAATGTTCCCGAAGCCACCAATCCCCAGTTACAAAACGACCAAGACACCACTAAAGTTGAAGAGCTTACCGCTCTCTTGAATATTGCTGATACAACTCCCCCACTTGCTGTTAGGAGAGTTGGAAGGTCCGTAAATAGTAAGCCGCGTATGTTGAAGGTTACATTTGCCAATCAAGAACAAGCTAGACAGATCCTCCGGAATAAAAAACTCCTGGCAGCCTCAAACTTATCTACATACAGCATTCAAGATGATAAAACTCCAAGACAACAAGAATACCTTAGATCCATTCGGGGTGAATTAAAAAGACGCACGGAGGAAGATGGAGAAACAGATCTAACCATAAAGTATTTGAAAGGAATCCCGACAATAATTTCGTCAAAAAAGTAATGGCCCGTTTATCAGAAATATCTATAATTTACTCCAATTTAGACTCCTTAACCTCCAAATTTCCTCATCTTCTACTTCTCGTTCAACAGTAACAACCTGATTGTATTTTAATTACTGAAACTTGGCTAAAACCGGTAATTCCAAATAATTTAGTAGAAATACCCAATTACACATTATTTCGAGCAGATCGTGCAGACGGACGCGCAGGCGGTGGTGCATGCATTTATTTGAAAACCTCATTTTTTGTCGAATTTAAGGTTATTGAACGAAGTTGTACAGTAGCTGGTATTGACATTGTTTGCCTAAACATATCAAATAAAACGTTATCTTTTTGTTTAGTGTGCATATATCGCCCTCCTGACACTACTTTGGCACAGGATGAACGCCTTCGTGCTGAAATAGTGGAACTTAATAACTTTAGTAACCTAATTATCCTAGGGGACTTCAATTTCCCTAATATCAACTGGAATAACACCCAGTACCTTGAGAACAATAATTCATCTAGCTTGTTTTCAAATACTGTACTAGAATTAGGTTTAGCACAATTGATAAAACAGTACACCAGATTCCGCATAAATCAACAACCATCTCGCGTAGATTTGCTCCTCACAAGTGATGAAAACCTTATCTCCCTTGTTGATTATTTGCCACCTATTGGTATTTCTGATCACATCACGATAGTAACAAAATTACAATTTCTCACATACGATTCCCCAAAAAATCAAACAAAAATTATAAAGAAAATAGATTTTACAAAACTAAACCATTTACTACACAGTTGCACAGTTGGCCTTGACACTTGGAACAAGGTAACGTTAACACAATGTGGAATTCATTCCTCAACATAATTAATACTAACGTCACTAAATGCTCTAGAACTAAAACCATAAAATATAATACAAAAAAGCCTTGGATCTCAAATGACTTAATTAGTAAAGCTAAAACTAAGAAGCGGCTCTGGAATAAATTCAAACGGTCCCAGACTAACGATGATTATGTAGCCCACAGATATTTTTCAAACTCTCTTGGGAAAGATATTGCAAAAGCTAAGTCCAATTATGAACACAATTTGATAAATAAGGGCCCTAAAGCTATTTACAAATACACCAGAAATTATTTATCATCTAAAGTATCAACTCCTCTAGTCCGCGACGACACTGGTGAACTATGCAATACTAATATAGATTGTGCTGAATCTTTAGCTAGGGTCTTTGAACATATATATACTCGTGAGCCAAACGGTCCCCTTCCTATTCCACTTACGCCTAGAATTCAACAGTCCCTAGAAATCGTTGCGATAAATGAACGAGACATTCTATACCATTTAAAAAACCTTCGCACGGATTTGGCGCCTGGTCCTGACGGTTTATCGGCTTTGGTTTTGAAGTACTGTGCAAATAATTTAACAGGTCCTCTCAGTCGTATCTTCCAACAGTCAATTAGAACATCCACGCTTCCCTCTGTTATGGTTAGTGGCATCATCGATTGCAATATTTAAAAAAGGAGATAAAACAGATCCTAACAATTACAGACAGATAAGTATCATGAGTATCTGTCTTAAAATTCTAGAAAGAATTATCGTGTCTCAAATCATGAATTTCATTATGGTAAATAACGTTCTGCCCCAAACACAACATGGAAGATTCAAGGAAGATCTACCACTTCAAACTTGTTAATGAGTCTAAATTATTGGACTCACTTATTGGACCGCGGGGACCCGGTTGATTCAGTTTATTTAGACTTTTCAAAGGCGTTTGATAAAGTGCCCAAAAATCGACTACTCCTAAAGCTGGATCACCTGGGTATTCGTGGCAATTTAAATTCCTGGATTGAAGCGTATTTAACCAACAGATCTTTCTCAGTACGTGTGGGCTCTGACCACTCTTCTTATCATAAAGTTCTGTCCGGAGTACCACAAGGCTCTGTTCTCGGCCCAATTTTGTTTCTAATATATTCTTCTGACTTAGATACAGTAATAACAGTTCCACATAACTTTTATGCCAACGATACAAAACTGTACGCTAACCCTCTCGTAAACTACAACTCTGTTCAAGATAGTCTTGATGAAGTTAAAAAATGGTGTGAAACGTGGTTAATTCCTCTTAACACGTCTAAACGCACTGTATTGCATATGGGTAACAATAACCCCCACCACACCTATTTGCTTAATAATGAACCTATTATTTCAACCAACGAGCAAGTGGATCTAGGCGTCACTATCAATGCCAAACTTTCCTGGTCCAGTCACATTGGAAAAATATCAAAAAGAGCCAACCAAACTTGTTACCTATTATTCAAAGTTTTCTTTGAAAATCCTACACCCGAATTATTTCGCATCCTATTTAAAACTTATGTTAGACCACTGCTGGAATATGCTGCACTAATTTGGTCGCCACATCTTATCAAAGACATCAAACTCATCGAAAATGTTCAACGTCGAGCAACAAAAAAGATTCCTCAGATCCATACATTATCATACCCAGAACGGTTGCAGTATCTGAATCTTTCTCTCATGTCAGAACGAAGGTCCAGAGGAGACATGATATTTACTTATAAAGTCCTACATAATCATTTCCAGGACGATATCAGGAATCTACTGACCCTAAACCCAGACCAGAGGCTACGTGGCCATCAATGGAAATTACAAAAGGAAAATTTTAGGACAAAAATACGGCAAAATTTTTTTCTCAAATAGAGTGTTTAACAACTGGAACACACTCCCAGGTAATGTGGTAACGGTAAGTGGTGTGAATGTGTTCAAAAATATGTATGACAATTACATCAATCATGTGTTAATTTAATGTGGGTTAACTTTAACTTTATACAGTGGAGCACAATTGTTTATGAACTCAGTGTGGTAGTTATTTTGTAAAACTGTTATGAGGTTGTTTTGTGGAACTTTGTATATTTTGCTTTCTGTTTCGCATATTGTATTGTTTTTTGTTTTTATAATTTTGTAATTGAGCAATATAGGTCTTAAATGACCTCTGCTCTACTCTTGAGTATAATAATAATAAAATAATAAATAATAATAATAAAATATTCTTTCTCAGCTATTTGTCAATCTAAACATCATCACTGAATTTTTAGATGAACTCGAGAACGCTATAACATTTGCCTCATGGAATTTAGTCCATAACTCGATATTACCAAAACAGAGCTTAGAATATATTCTAAATAAATCAAAAGAATTGTATGACAGTCAGAGTATTCTAGAGTTACATCACTTTCAAAATTATTATTCATATTTAGGAACAACAGTTCACTTCTCAGACGGATTAATTATATTTGTAATCAAATTGCCAATATTAACAGCAGAGATTTATTCCTATTATCACATACTCCTTGTTCCTATACAAAACCTAACAATCATTCCAATTACCCCATACCTTGGGATGAGTACCGAAAATTATGTCACAACGACTCAGCTATGTCCAAAGATGGAGAGCACCTACATCTGTAACACAACCCAGTTAACCTCGAGATGACAGTTGCCTAGCCCAATTACTGTCCAAAGCTGACCACAGGAATTGCCAAGTCCATTACCTGTCTATTACCAAACCAATTATTACCATGTTGGAGGAAAACAACCTACTTATCGTTCCAGTTAACACAGTACAAAAAACAAACTGTCAAAATGGAATTGAAACCATTAACCAACCAGTAGTACTTAATTTACCCACTGGATGTACTACCATCATCAACAACCAACGATATACAGCAACAAAAACTGGACTTCCACTAACGATTTTCCAGTTACCAAAAATTGAGATACCTCAATTATGGAATCTTAACATCAACAAAATAAAACCACTTCAATTGAAGGATGTTGACCAAAATGATGCCAAATCCTTATTGGACCTATTTAAAACCATCAAGATGGCGCAGTTCACTCCAGAACCAGCAAGCCTACTACAATCTACAAATACATGGCTAACAACCACCATATTAATAATCCTTAGCCTTGTAGTCATTATCCTGGTTTATGCCCAGTTCCGGAAAAGATGTGCATGTCTAATCCGTTGGCTACCATTCCGAACGAGACAACCACAAAGGGTCCACTTCAACAAAGAAGCTGCCCAATACCAGAGAAGTACCTCGTCAGGAGACGAAGAAACCACTTCGGCGGGAGGAGTTATATTAGTGTCCCGTTGACGCATTCTTATTTTTATCTAATCTATTGCTTTGTCTATTATAACTATTCACTATATTAGAATAGTTGCTTATTGTATTAAAAGAAGAACAATCGCTTATTGTATTAAAAAGCTGATCATTGTAGAAATTATAGTATAAATACCCTCAGAATTGTAAAAGAGATTCAGATTCAGATAATACACGCTATAGTGAACATCGAATTTGAGTTTTACTGAAAGTTCCAGAAACGTTGCCATCCATTTCTTATATGCTTTATATGCATTGTCTCTATTCTTTGCTAGGTTGAACTGATTGAGGTGAGTTCGTGAAGATGAATATACTTAATTAAATAAAATAATTCACCTTTCTTCACATATATATTAGCAATGCTAAATGTATACATTTCGAGTACTATGTACTCATCGTCGGTAGCTTAAACACTCACTTAAACTAGTGTTTAAGCTACCGACGATGAGTACATAGTACTCGAAATGTATACATTTAGCATTGCTAATATATATGTGAAGAAAGGTGTATTGTTTTATTTAATTAAGTCTTTGCTAGGTTACTCATTTCAAAATCAAACCAAGACACATGCCCAGGTTTCCGAACTAACGTTATTACTGGTGATACTATCTCGATATTCACTTGAAGATTGTTAATTATGTTAGAATACAATAGTTCAACATCATCCGAATTCAATTCCCAGTTACAAAATATTAATTTTTCATTGAATACATTCAATTTATCATCACAATAATTTCTGAAAACTACTTTATCAGGCTCATACTTGGGTTTGATATTATTTATTGAAATAGTAATTATAGAATGATCTGTTAATTTAGGAGTGTAATGTGAATTACATTTTAAATTAGATGAGTTAGAAAGAACAAAGTCAATGAGTGTCCTGCTAGTATCAGTTACTCGAGTTGGTTGCACAATTAATTGTTCAACACCAATTATATTTATTAAATATTGAAACTGCACTAAATACCTATTATTGACATCCAAATAATCAATATTGAAATCACCAACAAGAATACATTTACAATTATTGTCATTAAAAACATTTTCACTCCAGTTTTCAAAATCATTCAGAAATAATGATATTTCTGCAGATGGAGGCCGATACAAACATCCAATCAACCAGTGTTCTTTATACAATTTTATGTAAATAAACATACACCAGTATTTTTTATCAACAGTGAAACATTTGAAAATTCTAAAACTGTGGTCATTCCTTACATATAGTAAGACACCTCCTGTATGCCGACTTGTTGAATCACATCTTGCATGTTTATAACCTTCGAGTTCGATTTCAACATCTTCAACATCGTCAGTTGTTCTAGTTTCACTACATAGTAATACTGAGGGGTTATAACATAACACAATAATTCAGTAAGCTTATCTCTGTTAGCTACTATACTTTGGATGTTTACATAAATTATATCAGAATTATAAGGTATACTAGGTTGTTTAATCAGTTTTTTTGCTGATTGATATCTTTATCAACAATTGTTGGAACATTATGAATAAATTTTATAGTGTTGTTTACTTCACCCTTGGAGACAAACTCATTTAATTTCTTCTTAACAGACAAATAATATTCTCTTTGCATTTTAGTTTGGTCACTATGGATTTTAACACTTGGTATTTTAATTTTATTACGGTTTTTAAGAATATTCAAAGCCTGGACTGAGTTACCCAGGACCACTTTAATAGGTCTATTAGTACCATTAGAGAATTTACCGAGACGAAAAGTTTTCTTGATATGAATTTCATCAGCCACATCACTCAGCAGATTTAAAATCACATTGATATCATCAGTAGCTCTACCAATATGAGTGTTTTCCTTAGAATCTTGCAAGTTATGCACAATAATATTAGATGTTCGATTTTGCTTTTCTTGAATTTCTTGTATTATTGGGAAATAATCAACTTCTCTATTAGTGTTACTCGGCCAATTGCTGTTGCAGCTCCCTATTTGAATTCTCAAGACCCTGATTTATCTGAAGAAGCTCATTTAAACTTTTGATTACCTTTGGAAATTGTTTAAAATTATCTTTGCAGCTAGTACAAAAGTATATAAGGCTTTTTTATTTTAAAGTAAAATAGCTCTCACCTCGGTAGGAGACAATTCTGAACATTTTTCATGAAGTATGTCATTACAACAATCACAAATAATAAACTCATTTTCCAACACTTCATTATTACACTTCAAACACAGTTCACCTCTCATAATTCCAAATTATCCTTAAGCCAGTCCTGTTCAATATATACTAATTCTTTGTTAGAATGTAAAACAGCTATCACTTTTTACTAAAGTACAGACAAATAGTTTTTACTTGAGTTTTTGATTCAAGTTTTCCATCAAAAGATTAGGAATTTAATTATAAGTGCAGTTATTCCTCAATCAATTGTTATGTTTCATCTTATAGTTACAGCTTTCAGTACCTTAACTTTTTATCTTTCAAATGATGTAACTTTAACAAAATAAACCACAAGCATTCCCTCATCCGACACACACAAATCAGGAGCACTAAATAATTGTACTTGTCACATACACTTTTCCAGAATACTGTGAAAGTGAATTTTATTACGACAGTGGAAGTGAAAATGACACAAGTGGTGATAAACTTGAACTATTATCCACATTTTTAAATAAAGAAAATGTAAAGTCATCATCTACAAATCAGAAATAAATGGGCTGGTAATATAAATTTAAGTAACATATATCGCAATCTTATTCAATAGTAATTTTTTTAAAACATTCTGTATATATACAAATTGTGAAACCTCCTCTCAACGGCTTTCTTGAGTCATGAGAATGTTTACAATAACTATGTCATTCAGACGAGCAATATATGCTATCAGTTCTTAATTACCTGCTCCCGAAAAGAAACACATCAATGGGGATACCAAATACTGAACATGATTATTATCTGCTTAACTCTTCAAGTTACACGTACATTGCAACCTTAAAGATTAAAAAAGATGAAAAACCAAATAAAACCAACCCATACAATAAAATGAAACCAGTCCTATTTTTTGTTTTTTATTGAAGAAATAAATCATATAGCAAATAACTACGAATAGTAAGGGACATAATTAAGGGACATACATACACATAAAATCATATATTTTATGTGTATGTATTTTGCAATGGTATAGTTCAGTATATTATATATTTTGTAATATTAATAATAAGAATACATTCAACTGAAATTCTGTGTACTCTAATTAGATTAGTGATGTGCTGATTGTACGCATTTTATATATTAAGTATTTGCAATACTTCTTACGAGTAAGCTCGTCTTTTTGGGTTGTTAAAATACAGTCTGTCCATAAAGTAACCCCCCCCCCCTGCTAACTTTTGAACGAATCGAGTTAGAGAGTTTTAACAAAATACAGAGTGAATCATGTAAAATGAAGTTGATTCTGACGATAAATTCGATTCTTCAAATTCAAAGATGGCGCCACGGGCGCTGTCAACTCAATTTTTTTAAATGGCAAAGTGTGCCGTGTTGCACCGCATTTAAAAGGTAATTCAATTCTCTACATTCTCGTTTTTGAATAATGACAATCGAGTTATCCGTTCTCTAGTTACAAGCGTTTGTATTAACGATATTTAAAAATTTTGCTTTTATCAAGTCTCCTTGCCTTTGCTTGCTACTGTTACTGAAACGTCAATAAGGTTCGAGAAAGTAGTTTAGCGTTCAATTTAAGAGTGTTTGAAAGTTTCTACAGGTTTTTTCTTATTTTTTAAGTTATTCGATTTGATAGATTTGATAGATTTAAGAGAAAATTTAAGTGAGAGAGCGGTACTTAAGAATGCTGCCGGGAGGAAATTTTTCCAAAGATAGAAAGAATAGCAGGCAATAACATTCAAAGTATTGTATTTCAACAAGATGGGGCCCCGCCTCATTTCTATGGACCTGTTACCGATTTTTTAAATAACCATTTTCCAGGCAGATGGATTAGCAGAAGGGGCTCGATAAAATAGCCGGCTCGTTCCCCGGACTTAACTCCTCTTGATTTTTTCTTATGGGGATATTTGAAGTCAAAAGTCTACAGAACTCCTCCAGTAAATATCGACGAACTACAGCAACGTCTAACACATATGTGTATATAGAAATATCTCTGCAGAAATTTTAGGAAATATCAGGCAAGAATTTCAAAGTAGACTTTTTATGTGCCAAGAAGTCAATGGACAACATTTTGAACAACTTTTTAATTCTTTTATTTTTAGTTTTAATAAATATTTGTTCAAAATTTGTTGTATTAAAATATTAATTAACATTTTCTTCATGGATCAGATTAGAAACATAAACGCTTCTAACTAGAGAACGGCTAACTTCATTGTCATTTTTCGAAAACGAGAAAGTAGAGAATTACATTTTCTTTGAAATGAGGTGCGACACGGCACACTTTGCCATTTAAAAAAATTGAGTTGACAGCGCCCGTGGCGCCATCTTTGAATTTGAAGAATCGAATTTATCGTCAGAATCAACTTCATTTTACATGATTCACCCTGTATTTTGTTAAAACTCGCTAACTCGAATCGTTCAAAAGTTAGCAGGGGGGGGTTACTTTATGGACAGACTAACTTCAATATATGTCTTTGATAGAAGCAAGACGTGTTTTATTTCAACAAAGACATAACATGGCGATCCTGCCATTCCTAAAAGGACATGGCAATTTTACATGATTATCAATATTAACAATAATTTTTGATACCTAAGAATGTTAAAGAAGATTAATATGGAATGGAAAAGAAAGAAAAAAAAAGATAACAATAATGGTAAGTACAGAAAGCAAGGAGGAAGTTTTTATAGCCCAGGCTGGTAACAGTGGTGGACAGACAAATACATACGCTCTAGGAAACTTGTCTATAAAAAATATGATGGAAATATTAGTTATCTTGCTGGGAGTAAAATGTTTGATATTTCACTGTTATGGAAAGTGCAAAAGAAAATTGGAAAGGAAGATACAAGCTGAGATGAGAACGAGTCAAGAAATTGCATAGAGAGGCAGCAGCAGGTTTTTTTTTAGGTGTTTGGGTAGAAAAATAAAATAAAGTATCAGAAGTTTAAGATGACATGAATATTGCAAAATTGCATGAATTTTCCAACGGAATTTACATAAAGACAGTGTGGCGAGACGCAAAGACCCTAAAGTAATAAATCGTAAATTTAAGAAATTAGATAAGTTTAAAAATTAGGGTTCGTTCGTTCGTTAGGGACGAAATTAACAGTAATGCAGATCATATTAATAGGTAGGTATCTAAAGAGTATTGAGTATATTTTAAACGAAAGGTTTGCAGTTCGTACCCACAGAGAAATTATCACAAACCTTTAGAAGACAAAATGTCTGAAAAATTTGACCTAAAAACGGCAGCTAGCTTATTACCAGTAATTAATGGTAGCGAAACAGTAACCAAGCAACTTATAGATGCTATTGAGCTATATGACTCTATGTTAGAAGTCGCTGGTAAAAGTTTGCTATCAACCTATATATTAAAGAAATGTTTATCTCAGAATGCAAAAATTAGACTTCATAAAACGTATACTTCCAATACGAAATTAATTTCCGATTTAAAAAAAAAACATTTTAATACGAAAAAATCTATGTCACTTTGATCAGTACAGATGAATAATGCTAAACAGGGGAGCAGATCTATTGTTCAATTTGATAAATCAATTGAAGGGTTATTAACGGATCCATTGAGTTTAGTATAGTCAAAGACGGAGCTTACTATTACTCATAGTGTAGGTAAAGAAAATGCTATCCAAATTTTATCAAATGTTAATGAAAAAATTGTTTTAATACTTTCTCAAACGGTTTACGAAATAATGACTTAAGAACGATTGTTAAAGCGAGAAATTATACAAGATTAGCCGATGCGATTCAAGGAGCCAAAGACGAAGATATTACTTCAATTACTAGTACGAGTACAGATCAGGTATACTAAGTACGCGGAAATAAAAAGTTTAATCGTGGTGCCACAAACCACAATACATTTAGAGGTAACAGCCATTCATATAACTTTTCAGGAAATTGGGATAGAAATTCCAATAGAAATCAAACTTCTAAAAGAGGTCAAAATTTATGTCAAAATTTTAATAGAGGTCAATATTCATACCGTGACCATAGGAACCGAAATAATAGAGACACGTTCAACAATCGCAGTAGTAATAATTTTGCAAATAATTCACAAAGGATATATATATAATGTATCAAATACAAATGTTATGGTTGACAAACATTAGTCAACCATTCAAATAGTAGTTTACTTGAAAATTCGCAAAATAGCCCATCTGATCCATTTTTTCGAGGCCCAATGATAAATTAACGGAGTTGGTGTTTTCACATTAAATGGCTTAAATGTTAAAACACATTTAAACGGAATTAATGGGTCAACAGTATCGAAAGGTTCAGTTTCTATTAAATTGCAAACAGACAATATACAACTTTGTCATAATTTTTTTGTTAATAGACGACTTTGACCATGATATGCACGGCATACTGGCTTCAGATTTCTTCTTAGAAGTATACGGCTATAATAGATTATGAACAATTCTAGTTTTCTTTTTGCTCTAATAACCAAAGGATTTCAATGCATATGCAATCCACACATGCATTTTATACATCTAATCCTGCACGATGTGAAGTAGTGAAATATTTTGATATTGACAATATATCAGAAGACTGTATTGTTTTACCGGGTGAGTTATGTAAAGGAGTTTTCATAGTGGGAGCCATAGTTAGACCTAAACAAAATAAAATTCCTATTAAAATCTTCAATATTAGAGATCAAGAAGTTGTTTTAAAAAATTTTGATCTAAAAATAGATAAATTGAAGGATTATTGTTTATGTCGCGGTGATAGCTCAGTCTGTTAGATGCTGGGTGGTAGGTTGTGACTAACAGAATGGTATATCGCGGCGCGAGTTAGAATTTCGCCAGGGGAGAAATGGCACCTCTCCCAGGGAATGGTTGTGTGTCTGCGTTTTTTTCATGTGTACCCTTCACTAACAACCACCAATATTTATAAAGAAAATATAAAGTTAAATAAATCAGTTAAACCTGTTTACGTAAAGCCATGGTTACCTTATGCACAAAAAACTTAAATTCATAAACAAATTGATGAAATTTTAAAAATGGGACTTATAGAGGAAACAAAGTCCAAGTTGTTAGCGCCTTTGCTAGTTGTCGCGAAGAAAGCTGATCAGGGTGGAATTAAAAGATGGAGAGTTGTTAAATTATCGACAATTAATAAACAAATAGAAGATGATAAATTCCCGTTGCATTGCATCACGGAAATATTAGATTCATTATCTGGTCCAATATACTTTTCGCATCTTGATTTGTCTCAGGGTTACTATCAGATAGAACTTAACCATTCGAGCAGACAATGTACAGTTTTTACAAACGGACCGTGGTCAATACCAAATGTCAAGACTTCCAATGGGATTAAAAATTAGTCCAGTGCTTTTTCTCGAGCAATGACAGTTGCAATGTCCGGATTAAATTATGAATGTTTTATTATTTATTTAGACGATTTAATTGTGTTCGGAAATAATTTATTAAATCATAATTGAAATCTACCCAAAATTTTCCAAAGGTTAAGGGAGGTAAATTTAAAACTAAATCCATATAAATGCGAATATTTAAAGACAGAAATACTTTATTTGGGACATACGATTACAACTGAAGGTGTTTCTCCCGACCCTTCAAAAATTGAGGTAATTAAACAATGTCCAATTCCTAAAGATTTTAATGAAGTAAAAAGATTTGTTGTTTTTGCTAATTATTATTGGAAGTATATAAAGAACTTTGCACATATTGCAGCACCTCTTAATAAATTAATCTGGAAACATGTTAAGTTTGTTGGAACAAGGAATGCCAAGAATCATAATACTTGTTTTGAAAAACATTGATCTCATTTAGATGTTCCAAGAAATATATAGAAAACACTCTATGTACTAGTATTTCGGCTTATTAGGCCTTTTTCAATAGAGTAAATGTCTATTACTAAATATTTCCAAGCGCGTTTTTGTTATTTATCGGTTTTCGAGTACCTACCCCGATTGATCCCACCTGGTAAAGCCCGAGTCTTTAGTACCTTTTCTAAGAAGGGCTTTCTTCTAAGAAAGGGAATCTTTTTAAAATTCCTGGATATAATAGATTCTGTAATCATCAGACAAAAACTATAGTATATAAAAAAATAACCATATGGTTATATGTACAAACGCACTAATCAACCCAGGCTCTTCAGAGAGAACCGACTTTTGCATACAGGGTACAATTTTCTTTAATCAGATTCAATTTATTAAGAAAATTAAATGTACTCACCTGTACACAAAATTCGGTTTCAACCTCGTGAATCCACCTCAAAGATGTCCTAAGACGTTCCGCATGGAATTTGATGGTTTACGAGGATAATAGAGTCCTCCGAAGATTAAGCCAGCGTCTCAACAACTCTGCAAAAATAAAAATTCGGCAGAAAATTGACACAACGTGTAAAATAAATTTATTATCACATATCTCGTGACAACAACAAAAATATACTATAATATCGATTAATGCGATTATTGCAGATAATAATCTATTATATCGGAACACTGATCACTAACAATCGTGATAATAATTCAAGATTCAAATTAAATTAAAAATTAAGAACATGTGCTTTCAATAAGCGTAAAAATTGTTAACTTGCTCGTACCTATCTGAAGACCGACTCCTGGATCCCGTTAAAAATTTTAACTAGTCTGCGGCGTCCCTACCTTTTCATAAAAGTGACCAATCAAAAACACTTTAGAGGTAGACAACACATTAAAAGGTGAAGCATTATGGGTTGCTGACATTCAGGAATAAAATGTAAGGATTTTTTATATAATTATACAAAAGGGAACAAAATGATTAAAATTTTGTTACACTGCTTCGAATTTTGGAAAAATATGCAAAGCTAGGACAGATAATGTAAAAAAAATGTTTAGTCAAGAATATGAAAGCTATGAAAAATATGAATAACATACCAGCCATTAAATATCGAAGAGAAAATGAAAATAATGAAATTATGGATTACATACACAAAACCAAATCTAATTTTAAAAAATGTGGCTTCGTCATTCACAAGAATTTCATGTACTTAGGTGGTTCACCTGACGGACTAATAAATGACGATAGGATTGAAGTAAAATGACCGAATAAGGCGAAAAATAAAAGTTTCAATTAAGTATACCTACAATTTCTTGACAAGCATGAAATCCTAAAAGAGACACATGAATATTATTTTCAAATTCAAGGATTACTTGAAATCTTAAATCGACCGCGGTGTGACTTAGTCATTTATACCAAACACGACATGAAAATTCTTAAAATAAACCGAATTAAGAAATTCTGGAAAGGTATGTTCCTTCAGTTGTAGAACTTTTATATGTTTTTATAGCTGCATCAGAAAAAATATTAAACAAAGTTGAACGCAAATGGACAACTTCAAACCCATTACAGTTTCTTGAGAACGGCCTGGTTTCCAATTTATTATACAAGTGTGCCCAGTGGCAGGGATTACACAGTCGCTGTGTACGACAATATAGACTGTTATATTAAAGAATTATTGGTCAGTGACTACTGTTCTGTCGAAGGAACCAAATGGTTTACGAATTTCACTGTTGACATTACATTTAACTTATTAAATATAAATAATAGCTTTCAAATCATACCTGTTGAAGTGGCAACCAACCATTTTTTCAAATGACGATTATAATGAATTTCTAATTAATAAGGTGCCAATTACTACTTTGAAACTTGCGATGCCAATACTAAAACATGGTAATCATTTTTGTTTAATTATTGTGGATTTTTTAACTAAACAATTTGCATTTATTAATCCTCTTGGTACCGATATTTCTACTGTTGAAATATACAAAAACAAATTTGAGCAATTCATTAAATTCTACAACAATCATACAAAAAATTCTAAAGTTCTTTGTGATCAACTCGAAGGCATTGTTTACAATCATTTTCTTATAAGTGATGGTCACAGTTGTGGTCCACTTAGAATAATTTTTTTTCAAAAAGTACTCAATGGCGAAGATTTAACAAATTTCGTTGACATAGATAGTTACAGATACAACATAAAACATTTAATCATTGAACCTTCAACGAATATAAAAGCAAAATGTTTATTATGCGGTAGAAACACCTTACCAAATCAGGACGTGCAGTGTTCGCACTGCTTCAAATTTATTTATACATATTAATTGCTTAAAATTGCATAATACCAAAAATTTCATTGAAAATAATATGTGCGATATTTGCAGAAATTATTAAGGATATATTAAGCGATACCGAATTATGCAATGTGTCAAGTAAAAACATTTTTATTTATGTAGTCTTTTATACCAAACACAGTTAACACCAATATTTACTAATAACAATGATAATATTACTAAAATAAATTACAATACTAATAATAGTAACAATAAAACTAATAACAACAAGAATAATAACAATAATAATAAAAATAATAATAATAATTAACTTAACGGCCAAGATTTTACACATTCCTTTGACATTGATAGTTGTTGCAGATCCAACATAAAACATTTAAAATAATTTTAATAACGTTTTTAAAACTAAACCAAAAATAATTTCTTGTTAGACTTGGTATTAACCCGACTACAAAAAAAATAAAACAGCCAAAAACTGAGAAGTGCATGAGGCACAAAAACACAATAATAATAATAATAGTGATAATAATAATAATACTAATAGTAATAATAATAATAATTATTATTATTATTATTGTTGTTATTATTATTATTATTATTATTATTATTATTATTTTTATTCTTATAATTATAATAATGATAGTAGTTCTCCTCGACCACCAGCTCAAGAAAATGTTTATCATCATCAGTTCTTGGCTCCTGCTGAGACCTTCTCTTCGAACTTCGAACTTTGAACGCGTACTCCACCCAGAATATATTGTGAAACTTGTGGTACCGAATATAGAAGCCCTCAGTGGAGCAAGAGATACACTGCTTTCTTATTGGGGATGATCGTTTGTTACTCTTCTTGTGCAACTGCGCCAGTCGATTTGATGGTGTCTTTCAGATGAGAACTAATAGGTTCATTTAACTCTACAATTTCATGTTGACGGGATGAGTCGTTTAGTCAGTAGTTATATATTTTTATTGGGGATGATAGCTTGCTACCCTTCTTGTGCAACTGCACCAATCGATTTGATGGTGTCTTTTTGATGAGAATTGATAGGTTAATTTATCCCTGCAATTTCATGTTGACAGGATGCGTCGTTTAGTCACAAGTTATAAATTTCTTGTCGGGAATGATCGCTTTCTACCCTTCTTGTGTAACTGCGCCAGTCGATTTGATGGTGTCTTTTAGATGAGTACTGATAGGTTAATTTATCCCTGCAATTTCATGTTGACAGGATGAGTCGTTTAGTCACAAGTTATAAATTTCTTGTTGGGAATGATCGCTTTCTACCCTTCTTGTGTAACTGCGCCGGTCGATTTGATGGTGTCTTTTTGATGAGTACTGATAGGTTAATTTGTTCCTACAATTTCATGTTGACAGGATGCGTCGTTTAGTCACAGGTAATAAATTTCTTAATGGGGGTGATCGCTTGCTACCCTTTTTGTGCACTGTACTGCCGATTGCCGGGTAATTACCCGAAATGCGGGTAATTTAATAGTCCTTCGGGTAAATGGCGAGTATTTTTTTTAGCGGGTAATTTCGGGTATTTTCATCACTTCCACAGTCGATATCGATATTTAGGTACCACGCTGGCGCCTAATAAAATTTTAGTAAAGTAACCGGAACCGGTCTGACCGAGCGACCAGTTCCGGTTACTACTACTGCTCACTACTTTCTCCTAACGCCTAACCTTAACCTTTAACCTTAACCTAAAAGTTTTCTTTATCGTTGTCGGTTAGTTGTGTGTTGTGTATTATGTATGTACACATACTTCTAGTAGAAGTATGTAATGTGATGTGATTGTGTATCGTATCAACAGATGATAGAGAATCATATCGTAGTATCGTCAATCGTCACAGAAGACGATTTGTATTAATGGATGTTTTCAGCCCACTATGCTGAGATTTGTTTCCAGACTGAAAAATAGCAAGAGACCTTACTATTAAAAGAACCAAAGCAACACCCAAACGAAAATAGTAGCTAACTTGGGGTGGGTAATTTTATAATATTTTGGGTAATTTTTCTGGTTAAAAAATATTTTGTTACTGGCAGCACTGTGTGCAACTGCGCCAGTCGATTTGATGCTGTCTATCAGATGAGAAGTAATAGGTTAATTGAACTTTACAATTTCATGTTGACAGGATACGTCGTTTAGTCAGAAGTTATAAATTTCTTATTGGGAGATGATCGCTTGCTACCCTTCTTGTGTAACTGTGCCAGTCAATTTGATGGTGTCTTTTAGATAGGTACGAATAGGTTAATTTGACCCTGCAATTTCATGTTGACAGGATGCGTCGTTTAGTCAGAAGTTATAAATTTCTTATCGGGGATGATCGCTTGCTACCCTTCTTGTGCAACTGCGCCAGTCGATTTGATGGTGTCTTTTAGATGAGTACTGATAGGTTAATTTGTCCCTGCAATTTCATGTTGACAGGATGCGTCGTTTAGTCAGAAGTTATAAATTTCTTATCGGGGATGATCGCTTGCTACCCTTCTTGTGTAAGTGCGCCAGTCGATTTGATGGTGTCTTTCAGATGAGAACTAATAGGTTAATTTATCCGTGGAATTTCATGTTGACAGGATGCGTTGTTTAGTCACAAGTTATAAATTTCTTATTGGGGATGCTCGCCTGCTACACTTCTTGTGCAACTGCGCCAGTCGATTTAATGGTGTCTTTTAGATGGGTACGGATAAGTTAATTTAACCCTGCAATTTCATGTTGACAGGATGCGTCGTTTAGTCAGAAATTATAAATTTCTTATTGGGGATGAACGCTTGCTACCCTTCTTGTGTCATTGCGCCAGTCGATTTGATGGTGTCTTTTAGATGAGTACTGATAGGTTAATTTGTCCCTGAAATTTCATGTTGACAAGATGCGTCGTTTAGTCACAGGTAATAAATTTCTTATCGGGGATGATCGCTTGCTACCCTTCTTGTGCAACTGCGCCAGTCGATTTGATGGTGTCTTTCAGATGAGAACTAATAGGTTAATTTATCCCTGCAACTTCATGTTGACAGAAGTTATAAATTTCTTGTCGGGAATGATCATTTGCTGCCCTTCTTGTGTAACTAGCCAGTGGATTTGATGGTGTCTTTTTATGAGTACTGATAGGTTAATTTGTCCCTGCAATTTCATGTTGACAGGTTGCATCGTTTAGTCAGAAGTCATAAATTTCTTATCGGGGATGATCGCTTGCTACCCTTCTTGTGCAACTGCGCCAGTCGATTTGATGGTGTCTTTCAGATGAGAATTAATAGGTTAATTTATCCCTGCAACTTCATGTTGACAGAAGTTATAAATTTCTTGTCGGGAATGATCATTTGCTGCCCTTCTTGTGTAACTAGCCAGTTGATTTGATGGTGTCTTTTTATGAGTACTGATAGGTTAATTTATCCCTGCAATTTTATGTTGACAGGATGCGTCGTTTAGTCAGAAGTTATAAATTTCTTATCGGGGATGATCGCTTGCTGCTCTTCTTGTGTAACTGCGCCAGTCGATTTTATGGTGTCTTTTTGATGACTACAGATAGGTTAATTGAACTCTACAATTTCATATTGACAGGATGCGTGGTTTACTCAGAAGTTATAAATTTCTTATTGGGGATGATCGCTTGCCACCCTTCTCGTGCAACTACGCCAGTCGAAGACTTGTTTTTTATTTATCGCATAGGGTTATAATAGTATGATACCGTTTTAGTCTTATATAAATCCAAGCCGTTTCGATTTCATTAATTTTCTATAAGTTTGTATTCGTTTTATGTAAAATAAATGCTATGTATTGAGAATAAGTTATAACTATTGCCAATTAATAATCTTTTTCGGGCACATTCCAGTTTTACTATCACAACAGCAACAATATAGGAGCCATCGAACCGCCCTGTTTTGTATTTTTACATTTATTTATTTATTTATTTATTTATTTATTTTATTTATTTATTTATTTATTGATCCAAGAGACCATAGCATGGCATAGGATAAGCCAACCAACACAACATACAAAATAAAATATACACAAACAAAGATACAGAAATCAAAGTGAACAAAAGAAAAAACATAACAAATACAAACAAGTATTGTTTGTATTTGTTGCAAATAAATACGACTTCTAATTATTAAAGTATTCAGTTAAACTGTAAAAGCATTGATGAACAAGATAATCTTTGACACTCCTCTTATAAGAATTAAAATTCGTTATCTGTCTGATCTGAAGTGGCAACTTATTATACAGTTGAATGCCCATATAGCAAGAATTTCTCTCGGTTAACGTTAAGTTATGAATTGGAAAAGACAGTGTTATCTACTCTAGTGTTATATGTATGAAATGATTTAATAGTGACATATTTACTTGGATTTTTCCTAACCGATAAGAGGATTTTTTAAATATATACACAAGGCACTGTCAGCAACCTAAGCATCTTAAAGTGCTGTCTACATGAAGTTATCATCGATATACCCACAATTTATTTGATAGCTATTTTTTGCATATGAAAAACCCTGTAGGACATATGCGATACACCCCAAAACTCTATAAAGTATTGAATTCTTGAGTATATTGGCGCATAGTAAAATGATAATAAAATCTCCTTGCTACTCACTTTCTTTAATCTATACAAACAATAGCATTTAGATGACAGCTTATTGCAGATGTCTTCAATATGCGTAGTCCATCGAATATCATTGTCAAGGTGTACACCCAGAAACTTTACATTATTCACCTGTTTAATTGATGTACCATTCACTTTAACAAGGAAAGATTCATTTATTTCTCTAGTTTTAGGGGTAAAATTAAAAACAGTTTTACTTTTATTTAGAAATTTTATGTAGAAACAACTGTTATGCATAAACCAACTGTTAAAAATGGACAGCTTACATCATTGATATGCATTATACTATTTTCTGCACATATATAGCTGTTATCATCTGCATACATAAATAGCTCTCGATTGTCAACATATAACGGCAAGTCGTTCACAAAAAGCAAGAACAATAAGGGTCCCAGTACAGAGTCTTGTGGGACTCTGGAGTTAATTTTTAGTTTATTTGATTTTGCACTATCTATTTCGACTAACTGAAATGGATTGTCAAGATAACTACTGATAAGTTCATTAACAATTTCCCTCATACCATAATCATTCAATTATGACAACAAGAGTTTGTGATTTTAACTAAGTCAAAGGCCTTACTCAAATCCATAATCAGGATGCCGCCTTTTTACCGGCATCCAATTTATTATGCAATTGATCCAAAAAATGTTGTATAGCTGTCTCTGTACTTCTTGAACTCCTAAACCCGTGCTTAGTATTCTGGAATAAATAACCTTCTCCAATATTTTGGAAAGTGTAGACAGGAGAGACACAGGTCTATAGTTTTCAACTTTCATACGCTCAATATTTTTAAAAAGAGGCTTAATTTTTGAAATTTTCAATATATCTGGGAATATGCCCTGAGATACTGACAAATTTGCTAGACATGTTAATGGCGCCACCATATAGTCAATACCACATTCTAAAACATTAGAAGTAATAAGTAGTATAGCTAGCGGGTTCCTGGGACCGAGGATGGCATGTCCATCCGAGTCTTACCAATAGTAGGAGGGTTAAGTTCCGCACCTGAAGAAGTATCTCCAATGACCAGAAGGTATATTGAAGGTGTCACAAGAAGAAACAAAGGTGCGGTTTACAAGACAAAGGATGATTCCTCAGGTGTCACCAGTAGGTATCTTAATTACAGGTGACAGGTGACAGGTGACAGGTGACAGGTGACATGTGACAGGTGTAATTACCAGGTAGTTTCTGCAATTTGTAGGCACGTCAGGGTGTCACTTTTTACGTGTTGAGATGGAGCAAGAAGGCCTTAATTGGATGTATTTCTTGAGATATAAATGAAATGTTGTAACAAGAGAACAGAAGAGATAAGAGTTAAATTATTGCTGTTTGTTAGTGTCTAGAAGTTATAATTATATTAAACAGCTGATAACCTTTCACCTTGTTTTCGTACTACAAGTGTATTATCAATTGATTAAGGTTTGCAAATAAATTAATATATTGTTGCAATATAGTTTGTATCAAGGAAATAAAACAAATAAGAGTGGTTAAACGTTTACTACAGTTAAGTGAAGTGTATTTGGAGAAGAATTGTGATTACATCTTTTTCTATTTTTATAATATTCAATGCAAATGTTATCATGTTTACTACAGTTTTAATTTCTTACATGGAGAAGAATTGTTATTGTGATTACATCTTTTTCTATTTCTATAATATTCATATATTTGCGTATAGTAATGGACTAGCGATTTTATTTCAGTCCAATATTCTTCACAAATGCCATCGTGTATACAAGCCCGTGCATAGCTCTCTTCCATTTCTTCCCAATCCTCTTCTGTTCGAGGCTGAGCTTGATACAAATAAAAATGTTCCTCCAAACAGGAAATCAAGTCCCGCTTCATTTGAAGAAAATCCTGCCTGGTGGGAATGTCCAATAAGACTGCTCTTTTCTTTGTAGGAGGCACATCCTCTCCAAGTCTTGTAAATCTTCGGTAATCCGTAAAGACGGAGTCCCAGTTGATCTGAAAAAAAACACGAATAGTTTATAAAAATTAAAAATAAAATCTAAATTTTTCTTACTTATTATCCGCTGTCTTGCTTGTCTAACAACATGAAAGCGAGAGAGAGTAATATTATCTAAAGATGATGATATTCAAAACCCCATGGTAAAGTATCCGTAAAAATATAGTTGACAACTCTTTTGTCATCATGTGGACTCAACGCCTTTTTAACTTGTTTAACAGTGTAAACTTCATGTTTTTTGGATAATATAGAATTTTGAACAACATCAATTTCAGTATTATCAAAGAGACAGTTGAAATAATCATCAAATGAGATAAGTTTTATAGCCGATGATTGAATACCCTTAGCTTTTTTTGTAATTCCAAAATTTTGAACAAAATTTTTTATATAATCTTCACTAAATCTATTATTTATTAATTTTTGAGTCTGTTTCTTTTGCTCATCCTCACTCATTTGCAATTTATAACAGTACATTTTTGATCTTAAGCCAATAAACTCCAACATAATTTTCCCGTTATTTTCGTCTTTCATTAACCCAATTTCCTTTTTATTTACAAGCGGCATATTATATATATTATCTACCGCATAGTCTGATGTATCAAATTTGTATATATCAGTTTTGATATGCTCATAAATATCATCTACATTAAAATGATAAATCAGACTATCAGTATCGGAATATAATAGCTTCGCCGTGTTACCAAATTTATTTTTAATATAATTATAGTGAAAATCGTATAGATATATTTTAGAAATGTCTAAAATAGACATTCCCATGTATATAGGTTTATTGTATTTGATTTTTAGTCGTCGCATCTCAATTAATACAAAATCTTTATCAAAAATTTCACAACTATGGAAATTTGGTTGAGAGATATAAAACTTTGCCCCGTATCTTCCCTCCCATTTAGTAATCAATTTAACGTCTCTGTATTTTTTCACATTTTCAATGGTTTTGCCAAATGGTGCAAGGTTCATTAATTTATAAAAATTTTTTTGAAAATCATTTTCACTCTTTTTTCTCATTTCAGTATTTAAATCAATATACTTTTTTAGGCATGATGATTGTCTGAATTTTAAACAGCGATGAATTTTCTTTATTTCTAAACCCAATTTAACAGCCTGTTGTAAATTTGTATAATGAATGACATATTTCGACTTATCATACAGAGTCGTTAATAATTTGGGAATGTTTGATGTTGAAGTAGGAGGCGTTATGTGCTCAGGACAAAGCGGTAAATCTTTGTGCAAGTCAAACAGTTTCTTGGGATAATGAAGGTCTACTTCCAACACATATCCATAATCGTGGTTTTCAGGTATGGTTAAAAAGTTTTCGTTATACATATCTATGTTCTTTACCCATTGAAATTCTCCAATAGGTAAGGCTTGACACATGGCAGCGCCATAGAGATTATTAATGTCTAAATATAAAAGATACGATGATGGTTCTTCGGGATTAAATTTTTCTCCCATGTATTTGTTATTAGCTTTACCATATCTATTGGAACACTGAGAAATTCCTCCCCTTATACCCTTTTCAAAAAACAAAATCATGTCAATATCTTGTAATAATTCTAATTTAATTTTAGTTATTTTAAGTAAAGCATCAAAAGCTAATCCGGGAGCAGTATAATAGTGAAGACTATCTAGTTTATAAGTTTGTAAACATACTTCACGAAAGTTTTCAAATATATCAACCAGAAGTAGCACATCGGTGGTTAAATAGAGTTCGGCATACTCTTGCAACGTTTTAATATTAAAACTATCCCAAACATTGCATGCATGTTTATAATCCTCTTCCGATATCTCTGAATTCCTAATTTTGCTATAAAAGCATGCTTTTGGAGGCAAAGATGTTTCCTGCAATTTCTCCCAACTGTCTAAATATTCATAGGGAAAGACACCCTTTCGCGTGACTAAATTAAATTTTTCATCATCCTGATAAAAATTTCTAGTAACTTTCTTTTGATTATCATTCAAGTAGGATGATAGTTTATCTAAACTGTTGCTCATAAATCGAAATGAATCCAAGAATCTAAATGTAATAATTGTATTTGGAATTTGTTTAGAGAAAGAGATATATTTTTCTTTGTTAAGTGGTAATAAGGTCACGTTCCCCTTTATTTCTTTACCTAGTGCCTTTATTATAAAATGGCTGTCATATCCCGATAAATTGTGAAATATTACAGGAACATGTTGCGCATCTTTATAATTCAAGTTACATGAAAAATGTGCAGCACCTCTAAATTCACCAGTTAAATGACAATGATCACGAACTCTGTCTTTAGAATCATGAAACGGTTCATTACAAATATGACATGATTTTGCGTAATAATAAGCTTTGTTTTCATCAACAGATAAAGTTTTCATGGGCAGAGGAGTTGAAAATATGGTATTTAGTTGGTATGCAATTTTTTGCAGTTCCTTTACAAACCATACCTGACAATCTTTACCCGTATAACGTGAAAATTTTGACAGAGTTTCATTGTACGAACATTTAAGATAATAAGCAATACTGAATGCTTCGTGTTTTTGATACTTTTCAGTTTTTACATTTTCATTAATATTAGGTTCCTTGTGTTTAACTAAAATGCTTTCTAGATCTGCATAAATTACAAATGGAACTTTAATCTTATTTCTAAAATTTTTAAAAGTTATTGCTGCTTCATGATCCTTTGGTAAAATAATTTTTGCGTCATTTAACATTTTACAATCATCCATATGCTTTTCTAAGTCATCCGAATGTGTAAAGTGGTTTAAACATCTTTCACAATAAATTTTTTTATTTCTATGATTTCCAACTTGTCTATTGATTAGACGACTTAAATTTTTAATATAAGCAAAGTGAAATATTTTCACATCATCATCATCCTCATCATCATCATCAGTTTCGTTTTCAAATTTCGAGAAATTCGTAATCATTAATAAATTAATGTTTCGAGGATATCGTGTTTTTGTTAATACTAGAGGCAAAATTTCTTTTTTCGATATCGTGAAAACGTTTATACCCAAATGGTTTAAATTTTCAAATTTTGGTATATTTTTCAATTTCATAGGAAAATCAATACCATCATACTTTAAAACTTCACTGAAATGTGGATAGGATGATGTGCGACTAATATTTTTATTTTCTGTAGCAGGGTGTAATGCACATACTACAGACCACAAAAAACAATATTGATCATTGTTTTTTATATTAACTACAGCTTTTCTCTTTAAAACAAATGAAGGAAGATCAACATATGTTGAACAACTAACATTTATTGGACTATATGTATTTATGTGTACTTTCAAGTAGTGAATTTCTAAAAGAGCATATCCGCTGTCTTTTTCCTGAAAGCTTTCTAGTTTATTTAAAATTTTATTTTCCACATACTGTTTATACCAATCAGCTATAATCGTATTTTGATCGATTATCTCATTTCTGGTAGAAAAATGTTTAAGCGATGTTTCAGCAGTTTGCGGTTTAATAAATAAACCATAAAACACAACATTTACCTTAACAATTGATTTTCTCAATGTCTCCTTGATTTTAAACGTGAATACACGTAAAGCTTGTTTTAAAAATAACATAGGATCTTTAAATTTAAGGTTTACTATTATACCCGTTTTAATCCTCCCCATAAAACACGAGTCCACATCTTGCCAAATAAGTTTCTTTGACTGAATACATTTAGATTTTTTTAAATTAAATTTAAATTTATTTAGATAGTAATTTAAATGGCTTAGGTTTGTCTCTATTTTAGAAAAATTTTTTGCGCATGCAACGCGTTGTTTTATAGCTCTCTTTAGTACCAAAATGTTTCTCTTCAAAAACGATATATATTTCTGATATTCATCTTTAGATTTTATTAATCTACTCACCATCTCCATTTTTTCAACTACAGATGTTGACAATGCATCAAGAACTTTTTCGCTCATAGTTGAAATAGAACAGCAACAACAACAACAACAATAATAGACAGCAGCAGCAGCAGCGGTGGCACTTTCTGAGAAGTATGTATTGGACTGGATAATGTGTCTCTGCACCATTCGGAATTTATACTGTAGATAATAAAAATCACTTGACGTCAATAAGATAAAATATATTATTTTCAACCGCTTGCATAACAAGATTAATAATTTCCATTGATTATGTTGCAATTAATTACAAGAATGATCGTAATTCTTTTATTTTTAATGATTCCAGTGTCAAGAGTGCTTTTGCGTATTAGTAATAAATGTAAAAAATCTTCTCCAACCACGTCTACTTGTTCACATCTACAAATAAAAAATAAAGTTAGTGTTTTTTATAGACTATTATAACAGTGTTTTGTATAAATAAATTTAATAATAATATTAACTACCAAAATCTGCCTGTAGAACCATAACCACCTCTGGATTTTATAACGTCTCTTTCAACTTGTAGACATCTCCTTTCTGGCATTTTCATTATAACAATTTGACAAAATCTTTCCCCGCTTTCTATGATACAATCCACCAGTGGAACGATCGTTGTGGATAATGTCTCTGCATATCCGGCATCTACAATTCCTGTCTGTAGCAGAATTCGATCGTGCCAAGAAGAACGTGAAACCAACATTCCGCAATACCCCACAGGAATAAGACACATTTCATTTAATTTAATTTTTCTTGAAATTCCTTTCTTCAGTTCATATGTTTCTTGTGATGTTAAATCTATTCCGGCATTTTTATCGCAAATCTTGAGAATTGTATTCAAAGTAGTTAAAATAACACACGAATCTCTCATGTGATAAATAAAACCACTTATAGTGGTTATCATTTCAGTTGGTTTTTCCACATCAATTTTTAATGTTGGTAAGTCAAATTCAGCAGCAAAGCATTCAAATACCAAATCCTGGGTTTGTATATAATTAATATTTAAAATGTCGATTCCATTATTTCTCAATTTCATTTTTTGTAAAACGGCATTTGAATCACCATTAGACAATAATATTAGTGCACGCCAAGACGACGGAAAAATTTCCAGTCTCTTCATTAATTTGAAATAATTTTGTACATCTTCTAATGTTTTTTCATTTTTCATTAATGCAAACACCAAAGCATAGCAAATGTTAGTAAAAGGCAATCTGTCATGAACACAATTTTCCTTTAAACGACACGAAACAAATGTCTGATATATCAGATCGGTAACTGGATCTTCATGTTTATTTAAAAATAAAGACTCACCAATACTGTGCTCAAAGAAGTCTCCCAAAACAACTGGCACGCCTTCTGACTGTAGTTTTAATAATGTGGTGCTCTTAAAGAGACAACAAGTTCCATCAACGAAATATTTCATTTTTATTTACTTGGGAATATTAAAAATCGAAAAAGATGTAATCACAATTCTTCTCCAAATACACTTCACTTAACTGTAACACTGTAGAATGAAAACCGTTTAAAATTTCTTTGCATTTATACATAAATTATTTTTTTATTCACTATCATGTTTGACGTAAATAAAATTTCCAACAGTAAACAGCGTGATATTTGCATGTTATTTGTTAATGATCAGCAAATGATGCAATGTGTACCCAAATTTCCATCTTGTGCAAGCTCTTATCATAGTTGTTTGTGCAGTTTGGATATTGGCTGATGCAATCAATATTTGTCTTACATCCCGCAGTTTGAATATTGGCTGATGCAATCAATATTTGTCTTACATTCGCGACTTTGAATATTGGCTGATGCAATCAACATTGCATCCTGCATTTGTCTAAAGTGCATTTACGTACTATGTGATTAGAAATTTTTTGTAAAACTTAATATAAATATAAGGTTCTGATTTAGACAAATAGTATACAGTTCTACATTACTACTACGCTAGAAGAAGAAGAAATGGCCACCATTCCATCAACTATTGTCGTGTTCACCGAAGACAAAGTGAATTTTCCTTTAAAATGGGCGGTTGTTGTCATGAAACAATTATTTCAGTAAGTACTATTTTTTCTATAAATTTAATTGTTGCTGAGACATGGCTTTACTGTTTTGTAATTGTTATGATATTTCTCGTTATAATTAATACGAAACATTGCACTCTCGCCAATCTGTAGGTGGTTGGTTGGTTGACGTAGCGCGCGGTCTAAGACACCGCTCTACTTAAGATTGGGTTCTCGAAATGTCGCACTTGACACTACTTTTTTCTTTTTAGCTAGTGGTTACTTATACTACATACGTTTGATTTAGTAATTTCCTATTACTATTCAAATTCTGTTGTTCATATTCTGTATTATTCAAATGCTGTTATAATTTTCTCTTATTTACAGATATGGGGTTAATAAAATATCTGTTCGAGACGAAAAAATATTTATTGAACTCGCTTACACCCCGAATGCCCAACGATTAAAGAGTAAATTTGGAACTTTACCCGTAAGGTACATGCGGGTGAAGCTGGAAAACCCACAAGAATTCAAAATATTGGAAAATGTAGTGAAGCGCTATCGCTTCAACTTAATTGATGAGGATGCTTCCTCTATTCAAAAAATTGAAGGAGGCACCACCACCACCAATAAACGTAAATTGCTGTTAGCACCAGCATTTGACTTGGATGAAGGAGAGGAGACACTGGAGGAGGAGGAGACGCACGAGCATGACGGCGAAGCGGGAAGTAGCAGTAGTAGTGGTAGCAATAAAAAACAAAAACTTAGTGTAGATTAGCAATAAAACATATTTTAACATAATTGGTTTTTATTTATTCCCTTTACACACATATTATAATAGTAAATAAAGAAAACATTTTCCAATGTACAATTTAAATCATTATTTAAATGTCTTTGACAATGAAAAGATTTAAAAATTGATTTCATTTCATTTAATGACATACAGTTTTCAATATCATCATCTAAATTGTGAACATTGCAATTAAGAGATAATTTCTCCAACCATTCCTTTTTTTGGCTTCCTTTTACCATAATGACAACGTTCTCGTCTTGATCCCAGGAAATATTCGTTTTTATAAAGTTATGAATAAAATTGGTTAAATCTTCATAATTTACGTCATCCCATTGTCCATTTGACCACTCCAAACCATGAAAATTATTAGTTAACCAAGTCATATGCTTTTCAGTTTTAAATTTCATATGTTTCAAATCGAAGGGAAGCTTTACCATTGCATGTGCATATTGTCCATTAACTGTATTTAAAATAGAAATTTCCTTACAGAGAAAGTAAATGTTTCCATATTGAAAGCCTTGCAAATCAACGATAAACATTTTGATATCTCTTCACTCTAAACTGTATGAGACTAAACTGAAGAAAAATTTAAACTTTTTACTTATTTATGTCTTCTAATTGTTTACGGTATGCGCTCCACGAATGTTTTTGTTTACTGTTTTCAAGTACGCGAGATTCATATCCACAAGGTGCACATAAAGAATTACGTATAGGAGTTTCTCCGCCGCACTTTGTACATTTATATTTGTATCGGGTTGGAATAGGCATTTTTGAAAATATTACAAAAGTCTGACACGACCGGTTAAAGGTTCGTAGTTCACGTACTGTTCATGAAGAACTAAACAAAAAGCAGATGTGTTAATCGGTACATCTCCCATGGTTTCAAATTCTATTCTCGCATCTATAGTTCCATTTTTTATTTGCTCGTTTTGATAAGAACAGTCAATTACAAACAATGGAGCATCCGACTTGTACTTTGTCACATCAAGCAGAGGTTCAGATTTCTTATTATGAAAATAATATGACTGTTGAAATTTAGCATACATGTCATATGCTAGTGCATACTGATTCTTTGTAAAATCCAAATTTAAGTTTTCATAAGGGTAAGACTCGGAGTTTAAGTACAATTTAATATTTTTTAAATTGCAGTGATCAAACTTGCTGCCATCCATTCTTAAATTATTTTTTCTGTCGGTTTGAAAACCAAAAATAATAAATCTTGGTTTTTCCAAAAATGTAGACGATTTCAATACCCATGTAAAAGTTTGATTTGATTGTAGTGTGGGATAAGTAAACAATTCCCATCTTCTGTGCACTATTGGAATGGGATTATTTTTCTCAATTATATCTAGTATTTTTAATTTTTCATAATCAGACACCTTGTAATGAGGAAGTTTCCAAACGATTTTGGTTAGAACAATTTTTCCTTTTTCTGTGCCAGTAGATTCCATAGTTGCATTTAAATCATCACTTGATCGAATTAAAACGAGCTCCTGACGTAAATTGAATAGCGCCTTTTTGTAGTCTTCGGCAAACCCTAATATAGATGAAAGAGGCCAACACACATCAAATGTTCCCGATGCATCATCAAAAAAGTTATCTCTATCTACGGGATTCCATCCCGCATTCATTAAAGCTTTACTTTCATGAGGTGTTAGTGAAATATAAGATTTCATGGCGGTTGTTATTCCTGGGTTTTTTACTCTGTCAATTATCACGCCTCCAAGCTCATATCGAATTTCTTCAAAGAGAAATGCTATAAAGTTGTTAACTAACTTACATTTTGTAACATTTCCGGTTCCATCGTGGTTTTGAAGTTTCCCCTGAATCTGTAAGTAACTTTCTCCTGGTGCAGTTAGTAGTTCCTGCTGTTGGATTATTATTCTACATTCATCATTATATTTTAGTTCACCAGATGTATAAGATTGATAAGAATGAAATTCAACATTTGTAATTGAATTATCAAATGCAACCTTTTCATTGACGTTCAACAATCTATTCATGTTTTTTAAGTTTAAGACCAATCGAGGTTAGGAATTCTTTATTCTCCAACGTTAAGCCTTCTCGTCTCTTTTTATTACTAAAGTTTCTACTACATGATGGTTGATTTATACTTGAAGGAATTTTTCGAAGATAAGAATCACTATTGTTTAGTTCCATATAGGAAGTATTGAATCTAACTACAATAATTATTTTTCAGGAGCTTTCTTAAATGTAATGTTATCGTCATAACTTCTTTTCTGAAATTAACCGGTTCTCCATTCTGATCGATTATTTTTAACGTTATATTATGTATGACATGCGTATTAATTGGCAAATAGATAACATTCAAGGGACTCTCAAGTATTTTATATCCAGGTGGTTCTGTTGGGTAAAATGAATGTATAGTGTGAACTGAATTTCCATTGTTAAAAGAGTTTGTGGTAATGTTACAGTCTACTCGAATCATATTGACTCTCATAATATCTACAGGGAAATCCGAATAGTGTAATACGTTTGCTGATAATTTTCCTTTTTTAAATCCTAGCAATGGACCAATTGAATTCGGTTTTGAAAAATCTATGTCTTGATTACACTTAATCTCGCATTTCAATGTATTAAAATTTGCTTGTATCCGTAGAACAGTTTTATTTCCAGTTTCTTTCTGTTCTCTAGCAGAAAGAGCATTCCTTAGATATTCGCTTATGTTGGTTAATTCATAACTTCCAACGGGAATCTCTATACATTCATCTTTACCATAATAAAATTTATTATTTTTCTCGTCTACATTAGGTATTGAATTATTAGCACTGAAATTAGTTAATCCAATTTCATAATATGCATTTTCATCTAAAAGTATAGGAGGATAGTAGTCTGCTGATAATTCAGATGTTTCTTCACCATTAAAACAAAAATAGTAAGACATCTTACTAGATTACTGGTTGAAATAAAACTAAATTGTTGTTATATTTATTCACTATTTATTAAAAATTTTATACAGAGGTGTCCGCAGTTATAGTCGTTGAATTGTTGAAACCTTTCATGATTATATAAAATTTTTATAGGATCTACTGAGTTAAAATATTTTATAGCTTCTGATGGAGGAGACAAATTTCCAAAGCTGTCAAAGTAACTCACAATGTTGTTGATTTTTTTGTAAGCTACCCAGTGAGTTCCTGGGCCTCTGTCTTCATCCAAATTAATTATTCCACTTTCCTTTTTGTGTATTCTATTGGGTAATTTGTCTCGCGAGAAAACACCACGAAAATAAGGTATTTTAGATTTATATTTTTCAATATCAATATTTGTTAGAGGTCTATTTGGTAATTTGGTGTGTCGTGGTGTTTTCATCGACCTAAAAAAAGACCGAGACCTTTTTTATATGGTTTTAAGAATAATCCTTTTCCCATTGCGATGGCTTCCATTTTTTGATTGTGCCTTTGCGCCTCACTCAACTCCTGTTTTGCGGATTTTGCTTCATTAACAGCCTTTACAATACCCGCCGCACCTCCGCCCAAAGCACCAAGAGCACTGAGCCCAGCGAAAATTGGAATTAGGGGCAGTATGCCTCCGGTTTTTGGAATCTTTATTACTCGTCCAACTTTAATTTTGTTTTTTTGTTTCCTTGCAGTTTTTAATGCCACTGAAATTGCATCACCCACTGTTTTTGATTTACTTTTAGATAATTTTCTTTTAATGTGTTTTGCTACTTTAGTAAAACTTACGTTTCTCTTCCTTTTGGTAGAATTATTTTTCTTTATTCGCTTTTTAACTTTTTTGGTGGCTTTAACTTTCATTGTTGCTTCTAGATGAAAGACTGTTTTATTTCTAAAATGTTTTCAGCTTTTTATTATTCTCATCAGTATCGTCATCACTATCATCATCATCGTCATCATCAACTTTTCGCTTTCTCCTCAAGGTCTCTATATTATCGGTCATCTTGATTTTCTTTGTGCTTACATCATCATTATTATTGTCTAATTTACGTTTTCTAATCCTGGGCTGCAAATTACTTAACCTAATCTTTTTACCTATGTTTTCATTATTGCTACTACTGCTGCTACTACCGTTATATTTTCTTTTCAACGGTCTTTGAGCTTCTATCCGTTGATCATCAATATTATCCACCAGCATTACATTAACATCTTCAATTTTGTTCTTTTTTTCATATTTCCTCGTATTTTTAGTTCTATATTTCCGTTTCTTCTTTTGTGTTGAATTACTAGGAGTAGTAGTATTTAAATTAGTTTTTTGTTGTGAAACTTTATTTAAACACTTTTCAACACTTTGTTTTGCTTTAACTAATTCCTTTTCACATTGATTTAAGATTATCTTACAATGCTTTTGTTTTGATGACAGTCCCATACCTAATGTAACTTTTGTTTTCATTGCAGCAGCAACACCCAGAGCCGCCAATTTTTCCTTCCAATTGGAGTCTTTTGCTCGAAATCTCCTTAAAGCCTGCTTTGCTAAAATTTTATCAGCTTCATGTCTATATTTCAAGTTATCAGTTTGTGAGTAGGCAACATCTTGATCCTTGCACGCTGAATCAAGTCCATTTATACCCTTGTCCCCTCTTTGTAGACGCTCTTCTAATCGTGTATTAGGACCACAAAATTGGTAACCTGGTAAATGCAATTCGTGTGGTATTGCATATAACGTTTTATCTAAAATACCTTTTCCCGATTGGTAGTTCATCGTGATGGGTTTTCTATATAAGTGAACACAAGACAACAAAACTAGTCTATTATAATAGAAAATGTTAAACATGAAAGTTGTTAAACAAAAAATTTCACTGGATGTTGATAACGTTGATTTATTAAAAAATCCTGCCATAAAACATAGTATTTTATTTCCAATGACATTACGTTGTTTAGTGATTGGTCCATCAAATTGCGGAAAAACTAATGTTATTATGAATTTATTAGAACATGTAAATGGTTTAAAATTTGAAAACATATGCGTATATTCAAAAAGTCTCGATCAACCAAAATATATGTATTTAAAGGACTTATTAAAACCTATAAAAGGAATAGGATATTATGAATTTGCTAGCACTGAAGACATAATGGATCCAACCGATGCTCCATCAAATACGATATTTATATTTGATGATGTGGCCTGTGATAAACAAGATATTGTAAGAGATTATTTCAGCAGGGGTAGACATAATAATATTGATTGCTTTTATCTGTGTCAAACGTATGTGAAGATTCCGAAACATCTTTTGCGAGATAATTCAAATTCCTTTATTATTTTTAAACAGGATGATATTAATCTTAAGCATTTATATCAAGAACATGTTGGGACCGAGATGAGCTTTGAACAATTTAAACAAATGTGTTCTCTGTGTTGGACTCGAGCATTTGGGTTTTTATCTATTTTTAAAGATTGTGAAATTGATAAGGGTAGATATAGGAAGGGGTTTGATCATTTCATTTATATATAACCAAATACCTGTTTCATATCCGATTAAACCCGTTCAATACCTGTTTCATACCTGTTTTTACCCGTTCAATACCTGTTTCATACCTGTTTTTACCTGTTCAATACCTGTTTGAAATACTCAGTTTACAATGAAAGTTGACAAAAATGAAAAGGATTTGAAAAAGAGACTTATAATTAAACGGCAAATAATAAGGCATAAACTAAAATTGCTTAAGCATGGAGAATTTATGCACGAGGATGCGCTGGATCCAATTACAAAGCATTTAAGAAACATAGAAAAGCAAATAACTGGTAAGGAGGATAAATCGAAAATAAAATCCGAAAAATACTTTGATCAAACAAAAGGCGTGCAAAAGGAAGAGGAACCTACTCTCTCGACTAGTGCTGCTGCTGCTGCTCACATTTCAGGAAATAAATCTTCAATTGATTTTCTGAATAACGAGGATGAAGAAATATTTGCAAGTGCTGGGGATGATGATAATACAGAAAAATATCAAATAGATGAAAATGAAGCATCTTTGGTACAGGAAATTTTATCTCCATCTACATCAAAAGAAGAACAAGAAAGTCATGAGTATTCAAGTGATATTGTAAACGAATATTTAGATCAGTACAAATGGTTGCCTAAAAAATATATTTCAGAAATGTTGATTGATAAAGAGGATCAATTTGACAACAAATATGGAATAAGATTCAATCCTACCACCGAATCTTTTAATATAGGTGATTCTAGAATATTTATCGACGACAATGATGTAATATTTAAAAACAAACGCTACAAAGGAACGCTCGGACTATATGAATTGTTATTTAAAAAAGCACCTTTCAAATATACTAAAGAGGATTTGGAGGCTTACAGAGAGATTATATTAAAAAGTAATGCATACAGACGTTACTATCAGGCTAATCAACAAGTGGATGGTAGTAGATTACCAAAATATAAATACATTATAGCACCTCTCATATCAGATGAACGCAAAGGATCACCATTACCAAAGAAGAGAAAATTTGGACAGGGGCTATTTAAAGAGGTGAATAGCAATAAAATTGATTATACCTATTGGGATGATCCTAATGAACTGGTTGATCGTTTACGTTTAATAATTGCATCTCAAGAAGCAGGTCATACAAACCATAGGAATGAAATTATTAGTATTATTGAGGAATTACGAGAGGCAGATATTATTGAGTAAATAGAAAAATGAAAACCAAAACATCAATCAAAAGACAAATTGTTAACGAAATTCATAAACCAGCAAGAATTAACTTTAACAGACGTCATGTTGTAATCAAATCACTTAATGATCTATTTCAAGCCGATTTGGTGGAAATGATTCCTTATGCAAAGGAAAATAATGGGTATAAATACATTTTAGTGGTTATTAATTGTTTTTCAAAATATGTGTGGGCATATCCTTTAAAAACGAAAACAGGTGAAGAAGTCTCAAAAAGTATAGAAAAAGTTTTTAAAAAGCAAGTTCCAAGGAATTTGCACACGGATATGGGTAAAGAATTTTTTAATAAGCATGTTAAAGAAGTCTTAAAAAAATATAATGTCAACCACTATAATACCTACAGCGAGAAAAAGGCCTCCATTGTTGAGAGAGTAAATAGAACACTGAAGAATTTAATGTGGAAGGAATTCAACTACCACGGACATTATAAATGGATTGATCTTTTACCAAGTATTGTGGAAACATACAACAATACTAAGCACAGAACAATTAAAATGAAACCGTCTGATGTGGGGAAACACAATGAAGAAATGCTTCTACGAACCGCATACAACATAATAAAAAGAGTTGACTTGAAAAATAAAAAGTTTGAAGTGGAAGATCATGTGCGAATTTCTAAAATTAGAGGAGTTTTCGATAAAAAGTATACAGCCAATTGGTCTACAGAAATTTTTACTATTGCAAAGGTATTACTTACGAATCCTATAACATACATATTGAAAGATCAAAACAATGAGGAAATTAAAGGTTGTTTTTACAGAGAACAATTACAGAAAGTTAAGTTTTCTGATGCGTATTTAGTAGAAAAAGTAATTAAAAGAAATAAAAATAAAGTTTTTGTTAAGTGGCTAGGTTTTGATTCTTCTCATAATAGTTGGATAAGTAAAAATAATGTATTGTAAATACTTTTATGAAATAAAACATTTTATAGATATACAGTTTTTTATTTCTTTATATATTCATTATTATACGTATACAAAACATTGAACATTATTAAAAAGTTTCACTTGTCTCTTTAAATCTTTTATAGATTTCAATTTCCTTCCTTGATAAATAATCTCCCTTTTCCTCAACAATCTTTTTAAACCATAATTCCCACAATACATTTGCTTGTCTTGCATCTTTGTTATTGGATAATAATTTTGATAGTTTCCAATTGTATATCCAATAGTTTCTCCATTAAGATTTTTTATTAAGGTACCCAGTTGAAATGTTGCATCTTCAAAATAAAATGCTGGATATTCTTTTAATTCTACCCCATTTTCCGATATCTCAAAAAGGAAAAAACTACCATCCTCTTGAATAGGAATGTAATAGAGACTTTCAATAATTATAGTTCCATTATTCTGCTCCTCAGTACACTCACATATACAGTTAACAAAAGCAACTGTAAATACAACAGCTAATAAAAATTTTATTAAATTCATTGCGGAATATGTCTTATTCTGAACTAACAAGAAGTTACTGATATGTAGATATCAGTGTGAGAGAATATATACATTTGTACACACTTGCGCAATGAAATTTAGTAAAGTTCATACTAGTTTCACATTGGCATCCACTTGATCAAAATTAGATTCACAAGAGCAAAAATGTACACAGTCACATCGAATTTTTTTCACAAAAATTTTTTCTTCCTCTTCCAAGAAGCATAATATCAGTTTACATGATTTCATAAAGCAATTTCCCATTTTCTCCGATCAGACCTAACCGCCTGTGTGACTATCAATGAGGAAGAAAGTATACAATTAAGACCTTTTTGGACATCCTAATAGGTAAAGAGTGACGTCACCTGACTTTAAATGTTTAACAACTTTTATTTGTTTTATTTCCTTGTCACAAACATTTTCTTGGGCCACACTATATCAACATATTAATTTATTTAATTGGAAACTGATACCACACTTGGATGAAAACAAGGTGAAAGGTTATCGGGTATAGTAAATATATAATTTAATATCATTAACAGCAGCAATAATTTAACTCTTATCTCTTATATTCTCCTGTTCCAACATTTCATTTATATCTCAAGAAATACATCCAATTAAGGCCTTCTTGCTCCATCTCAACACGTAAAAAGTGACACCCTGACGTGCCTACAAATTGCAGAAACTACCTGGTAATTACACCTGTCACATGTCACCTGTCACCTGTCACCTGTCACCTGTCACCTGTAATTAAGATACCTACTGGTGACACCTGAGGAATCATCCTTTGTCTTGTAAACCGCACCTTTGTTTCTTCTTGTGACACCTTCAATATACCTTCTGGTCATTGGAGATACTTCTTCAGGTGCGGAACTTAACCCTCCTACTATTGGTAAGACTCGGATGGACATGCCATCCTCGGTCCCAGGAACCCGCTAGCTATACTACTGTAATACCGTCTTCACCTGCGGAATTCGATCTTTTTAAATTCGTTATTATATTATATATTTCAGATTCAGTTGTAGGTCTCATGAAGAGTGTAGGAAATTTTGTATTCAAGTTAAAATGTGTACACTGAGAAAAACCGCCCAAATAAACTATGTTGCTAAAAAAAATACAATTACTCCAACTAATATTTTAATTGTAGCAAGTACCTTAAGGATTACCCACAAGTAGAAAAAGATTTCCAAATCTAAGTTACTGGCATAAGTGAATAAATCACTTATTAAAGAAGAGTTTAGTTGAATTTTAATCGTAACTTGCAGTAAATGATCAGGTCAATTGTCGTTGACATACTACTAACAGTAGTATGTAGTAGTTAAAAGGTTACTAAAAGAAATGTTTCTGTCAGAAGCGAACACATCATTTCGTGTAGAAATATAGGCACCTACAGCAATATCTCTGTCACCTATGACAAGTGAACGGATTTTGTTTTGATGCTCGGATGCTCGAAGAGTCTCGAATAAGGTACCGAAGATTCCGCTGACCGCCAACGCCAACCGCCAATTTCATTATTTCATTTAACGTGAATGTGAAGAGTGGTGTTATAGAAAAGTGAGGGAAAGTGCATACTAAGTGCAGTACACAATTAATGTTAACATCGAATATAGTGATAGTGTATTATCTGTGAAGATGGATTACCAAAGTTTACTAAATCAATGGGGGTTGTCTGAGTACGGCCAACGGCCAGACTTTCATGGGTAAGTAACCTATACTAAATTATGCTACAAAACAAACTTAATATATATCTCTGAGCTTGGTATTTTTGATGGTTTTTCGGTTGATAGGCGAATAATTATAATCAATACTAAATTTTAGATTCAGCCAATATTCGTTTCGTTTAAGAAAAGTTTAAAAAAATCAAATAAAATCCATCTGCGATCAGTTCAAGCTGATAAAAAAAAACCGGTTCGGTTGGAACTGGTAAACGCGTTTTAAAATTATTAACAGCCGGCTGTAGGCGTGTTTAACGATATCTGGGTCTCTTTCTAATGGCATGGCATGTGGCATAACCACAGAGGATACAGACCAGAGCACAGAATTACACACCCAACAGAAACGACAGTGTCGGCGGTCTCTTTGATGTTGGATGGTCTGAAATATTTATCCTTGAAACAGACTTGAAGTTGGATAATACAACATGTTACACTGTGAGAAATATTTAAAAAAGAAATAGCACACTTAAGTACACGTAAAGAAGTAATATTTAAGTTTACATATATTTTTTAAATTATGAGAATGCAACAGTATCTAACAGAAATATTCTAGAAATGTTTAGTATTTAAATAACAAATGAGCTCTACTTTTGCAAACGGTAAAAGTAAATTGTCTAAATGTATTTATTTGACTTGACACATTTGTAAAACTCCACATTGGTTTGGGTATAAAGTCGCTGAAAAACTTAAATTTAATTACGAATTTAATTTTTTCAGTGACTTACCCAAATAAACATGGAGTACAGTGGCAGCTCCCAGCTTTCTAGTTTGAGTGGGCGAATTCAAATTTTTCTTTTCCTTATGACTAAACACCTAACTATACTTACATTTTGTACCCTACTACTACTTTTGGAATTAAAAATAATTTTAATAAAAACCTTGGCTAATCGCGAAAAATATAGCAGAGCTGCGAGACTGACTAGCCGAAGCACTAAAGTACAAATATGTCCGATGGGTAAGCCCAAGGTAAAGGTGCCAATCGAAAGCACCAATGGCCACTTCTAAATTTTTCATCTTATTTTATTAAATAAATTATCAAATAATCCCCTTACACTTCTTGATTAATTTGAAATTAGTGGTGTAAAGTAACTGTTCCAGACTACTCTTAATGTCAGAATACAGATGAAGCACATTCTTACGGGCTTGTCCATCTGGGATTATATTAACGAAGTTAATTACGCTCTACGTTCATACTTTTCGTACTACTTTTAGATTAACTTTTAAGTATAAAGCATATGTAACGTATAAGACGATGTGATACAGAAGCTATAGGCTAGCCCGTTTGAATTATTGAAACACACTCTACGATCCCAGCATCTTATTATTAATAATTCTAATTTGTAGAAATGTATGATATGAATATGACATCTCAACAGAAACGGGTTCGCTCACCCTGTAAACTGTAATCTCTATTACTTGAATAAAGGGTGGACTACCTATTCGCTAATAATTCAGATTGGTTCATTATTTTTTTTTAACTATAAATAAGTATTTCTAAATATCTCTATTTATAGGGAAGAATAAAGTTATATAGTATTGGTATTATTCAAGGAGAGTAGATTTTGCAAGTTGAATTTTAAACGAGGTTTTAGTTTTTGTGCCGTGGAAATTCTAGGGTGGACTCTGACCAACACGCCCACCCCGACGAGCCACTGTTGGAGTATAGTAAAAGTAAATTCTGAACAAATTCATAGTGTATAAAATCAAAATCTGCGGATGGATTTAGTGGACAGTAAGATATCTTTAATTTAACAATTTAACAGGAACTGTGACCTACTCCCAAAAATAATTTATAAAAAATTTTCCTTAGGCCTATACACATTATTTTATGTTTACCTTAGCACTAATGAATTATAATTACAGAATATCTACAAAGTCCAAAAAAACACAAATACAGCAATAAACACAATATAAAATCCTTATTATTAAACCTCAAATAAACGGAACAAACGGAAACACAATCTATTCACAAATCACAAATGACGATAACGCTATAACATAAGAATCACCGTAACATCAACAATCGTAAAGTTAGGCGTTCAATTTGATTAGAATACAACTTGTACGCGCATGCGTATTAAAGTTTGGTCTTGGCGGGAACTGCAACCTTCGCTTCTGTATAGTGTATAATTCTGTGACCAGAGGCGAAAGCTTGCGGCGGTGTCTTTGATGTTTAATGGCCCATTTTCGATAACAGTTACGTCGACACTGAGAGAAATAATTGCTTAATTCTAACAATACCACCTTACTAGGTACTCTGAAAGAAGTGTTTAATGATTATCGTTAACGGCTTTTGTAGATTAAGTATATCAATACAATAATTCACCTTATGTAATGTAACTAAACCACAGAGGACCTAGAACAGAGACGAAGGCTAGTGGCGGCGTTTTTGATGTTTAATGGCCCATTTTCTGTACAAGTTACATCTACGAAGAGAAATAATTGCTTAATTCTAACAATACTACCTTACTATACTCTGAAAGAAGTGTTTAATGATACTTGTGGTTGTGACTGATATGTTATATTACTTATATTACTAATGCCATTCAGTTTTTTGTTTTATGTATTTTTAATAAATGTTTCATGTCATTTATTGCATATAAAAGATTTATTATTATCCATATGTGATCTTGTATTTTTTATTATTCCCAGAAAATAACCCGAATAAGTTGCAGATCATTATTAGAATTAGGAAAATTATCAAAATTTTGCTTATAAATGTACCTATGCTTTTATTAATAACTGAAGTAGTAATACAATAATTATTATTTTCCGACTGATATTTTTTACACTGGTTTTGTAAAATCAGATGCATTTTTAATAACAATCACTAGTATACAACATATTTTTAAGCAAGTTCTAACAAAAAAAGCCATAAATTTGAACACAGCGCAAACTTTACATGTAGACCAAGATACCTCTAAGCTTCGTAAGATTATTTCCTGTATTAGAATAATTTAGAGGTACGTCTCGATGATAAAGCACATATACTATTTATTTATGTTCATCTATATTAAATAATTTAATATTTAATTCATTTATTCTTATTCTGAATTTTGTTGGTGTGCACTGCAAATTTTTTGCACTTGCAACTACAATAATTTGCTACTAATATACTTATGTATTAGTATAGTCTAAACAGCAGACTTAAAGGAAACACAAATATTGGTAATGTAGCTTAGTTACATTACATAAGGTGAATTATTGTATTGATATACTTAATTTACAATAGCCGTTAAATATAATCATTAAACACTTTTTTCAGAGTAAGGTAGTATTGTTAGAATTAAGCAATTATTTCTCTTAGTGTAGACGTAACTAGTACAGAAAATGAGCCATTAAACATCACTAGCCTTCGCCTCTGGTCTGTGTCCTCTGTGGCATAACCAACACACAACTCTCTTATATATTTTTATTTTATCGTCATTGAAAATGTCTGTAAAAAAGCAGGGCACAGTTCTTCCTGTAAATTATGTTGGTGCTCTTGTAATTTTTTTAGGAAATGTTTATCGAAAATAACTGATTTTTAAAAGTAGGTAATGCTTTGAAAATTTCACAATACCTAGTTTGGGTAGCGTGACTAATTTTTAATTCTCATTATTTTTTCCAGACGAGGGTATTACCGATGAAAGCTTTCAATTTTTAGATACTGAGACCATGAATTACTTATTTAAGAAGAAAGGTCCTTTATTAATTTTCAAGAAAAAATTCCAGGAATATATGGCAAATTGTTCAGTGGTAAACTATATTTAAAATGAAATTAATATCTATGTACCTATGGATTAATCAGTCATAGTTTTTGTTTACAAATATTACCTACTTTTTTTAGAAAGAGACATTTTCGGACTGTTCCACTGATACTCTTAGTTCAGGGTGCAGCGAATATCGTTTCATCCCAGATGAAGAACTTATGGAAATTATTAATATAGAAGTACCTGATCCACCTACAATACAAGAAGGGTATTCCACATTTAAAATGCCGAGAATTCCTTCCCCAAAAGAGGAAATTCCTATAAAAAGATTAAAAAATGTGGTTAGATTATTGTGTATTAAAAATTAAATTTTATTTTGATTTATTTATTATTTTAGAGTTTGAAGGACTTGCTGCAGAATACGGCTGATGGAAAAATAATTCTAGCTAATAAAAGAAAACTATCAAATGACCTTAGACAGAAACTGGCTAAATTAATTGTCTATGACCTTGTCTCAAAAAATATTAAAAATGGAAAAATTGAGTAAGTGCATGCCTAGTTAATCTAGGTCTAGGTCAATAATAATATGTGCCAATATGTGATGCTCTGTAGTTTAACGAAGTATACACAATAATAATTTGGTTTGTAGGCTTTTCCCCAGTGGTATGATGATTTCCGGGCTGGTTGCCATGTCGTGGGTTTAAATCACTTTTCAGTTTCAGTACTTCTAAAAAGAACGACATGTCTCTCGAAACATCGAAACATCAAGTGTTTTTAAACCGACGACGTGGCAATCAGGTCGGAAATCATCATATCATATGCAGAATATTGTTGATATTCTGCGAAAGAGTAAGAACCAAATAAATAAAATACATATTTTTTTATATACAAATATAAAACAACTGTTTTACACAAAATTAAGATGCACTATAAAGTAAAACATCCTTCATCTTTTTAGTTCAGTAAGTTTTTTTTTTAATTTAATTGATTGATCAATTTTTAGATTAAAAAGTGACGTTTTTATGAAGGCAGCTCATGAAATTGTTGGAGTATTTCCAACGGAAAGTGTCGACACATACTACATTCCTTATAGTTCACCCAAAACTGGACTAAGACAACCAGCCCGGGGAAAACTGTGGTCACGTTACGTAAACGTAAAGGCAGCAATTAGAATTGCAGAGTCCCAGTCTGTTACAGATGGTCTTAAACAGAACAAAGAGAATATTGTTCCTGAAGAAATTCCAAATAATTTAACATTTTTGAAGTCTGCTGTAGAGCCATATCCTAAAATATTACAGTTATGGGAGGAGACTTGCAAATTGCGAATGCAGTTATATAAGAATAAAGGATTAGATGATATATATGCAGATTTTCCTTGCTTGAGGACACAAAATGGCATAGAGTTGGTAAGATTTTTATAATTTTTATTAGAATATTGCAACATTTGAATTTTTATAGGTTTCAAAGTCTTCGTAGAATAAAGCATGTGTCTTTATTTTAATTACAATATATACAATGGGTTCCATTCCATTTAATGTGTGCCCCTAACATCCTAATTTTTTTTGAGATATCGAAAGATTTTTTTATTAGAGCATGCCCATTTTTTACTCATATTACCATGTCCTAGATATTGAGACACAACTTATTTACTATAACTTTTTTATATTTACCCGCAAATTTTGACAAACCACATTTAAAGATTTTATTAATGAAAGCTGTAACGCCATTTGGTTTCACTGCAGAATGAACAATGCTACTGTAAGCAACACACTTATGTCTTACTCTACTAATCTTGGTATGTTTTTTTTCAGCTTGAATGTGATTTCAATCACTTAAATCCACAGAAGATTGATATAATATATAGTGAATGGCCTAACGTGTCTCTTGCTATAATTAAAGAAGCAAAGGAAAGAAATATTGTTTTAGCAAGTGACACTGATCTAGGTTAGTTGAGAAATTGAAATAAGTATACAATTACTTTATTTGTAATAAATTTTCAGATACATCACTACATGCATTGCTTTTGTTACCTCTACTCTTTTCACCTATAACTATAAAAAAAATCTACGAAACATAATCGGAGGCCAACAAGGTCTGAAATACAAGAAAGCTTTTTTTTCATTACAGAGGTAAGGATACACACGTACAACCTCCTTATATAAGAGTAGTTAGAATTTAAAATGTATCTTATCTGTATTAGAAATGCATGGGTTGTCCCGTTCAATTTTTATGTATGTCACGATTAATTTTTAATATTTCCTTTTTAATTTGGTATTAGCCACAACGGCCAAGAAAACATTAAATTAATACATGCCTATTAAGTAGTTAACATCGACTTGTTAAGTTGATGAGAATAAACCTTTGCGCCTGAAAGGATCTGTCAGAGGTTTGTTTTTAAATTAACTTTTGCTTAAACTTTCACACTGAAAAGTAAATAAAAATTATTTACGCAGAAATTTCAGAAACTTCTCCGTTTCCATTAACAAAATGATCGATTTTTTTAATATCACCAATTGCAGAATGTTATGAATAATTTTTGCTTGTCAATTGTGACGGTCAATATGTTGATTTTTTTATCTACTTCTATAGACACATAATATTTGTTCTGTTATTACTTACTTCGTCTCTAAGGAGAAGTTTCAGAAACATGAGTGTTGTGTTCGTGAGTGTATTTTTGTAAATAATTTTTTATCTACCTACTTCTCAGTGTGAAACTTTAGGAAAATATTTATTTAAAAACAAACCTCTGACAGATCCTTTTAGGAGTAGAGGTTTATTCTCATTAACTTAACATGTCGATGGTAACTGTTTAATTTGTATTTTTAATTTTTTCTTTGCAATTGTGGCTAATACCCAATTAAAAAGGAAATAATCAGTAATGCCATAAATAAATAATTATAGACAATATAATAATTCTTAGTTATGTGTATTTATTTATTTTGATTTGTAAAATAATTTCGTTATTTATTTTTTTACATATGAATTCATCAATGAGGCATAAAGTTAGTTTGACTAACGAAGGTTGTGTAATTTTTACACTGCCTTTGCAGTGGGTCTATCATGTATCTTTTCGTATAACTATCATTGCAAAAAAAAGCATTTGATAGGTTTGGTTGAGCATGGCACTTGTTAAGTCCAGCTAACATCTTATTCCTCACGAATCCATGTGTTGATGTTTTTTTTGTAGGACTCGGCAAGTCTTTCTGAAGTAATTGAAAGAAGAAAACTAAAATTAGACTCCTACCAAATTCCCCTGCAGCCATTTGCGGTAGGAATAGGTAATAAATATCATGTTGACAGTTTCTTGATAATCATTAATGAATGTAAATATAAATGTGAATCAAGCATTCGTTGCTTGGAACATGTAGCTGAAGACAGAATCAGAAACGGAAACGAGAATCAAGTTTTTACAGTGGACCAGATCGATAATGTGCAAAAACGGCAAAACCCATATATTTCTTATTTTAGCAACAAAAATCACTTCATAATGACATTTCCATTTATGTTTACCAAAAAACAAGTATTTTCGATGACGACCATTACTGTTTGCAAGGAATAAAAAATATGAATAATTAACATACAATAAATCTCTGAAATAATGCATACTTTCATAATGATCATAAAAAGGCATTTAAGCTTTCATATTTGGCACATAAAATCAACAGCCCATTACGAAACTCCTATATTTAGGATTTGCAAAAATCGGGGTCTAAGGGGATGAAACTACCCAATCATTAATACACCTTAAAAAATCCATAAAATCTGCAAAAAAGTTTCTAACACTTTCATGTTTGGCTGGGTAGTTCAGGAGACCAGTAAGAAACTACAGTATTTCAGATTTGAAAAAATTCAGAGGCAAAGGGGATGAAACTACCCAATCATTAATAAAACTGAAAAAATCCATAAAATCTGCAAAAAAGTTTCTAACACTTTCATGTTTGGCTGGGTAGTTCAGAAGACCAGTACTAAACTACAGTATTTCAGATTTGAAAAAATTCAGAGGCTAAGGGGATGAAACTACCCAATCATTAATAAAACTGAAAAAATCCATAAAATCTGCAAAAAAGTTTCTAACACTTTCATGTTTGGCTGGGTAGTTCAGGAGACCAGTACGAAACTACAGTATTTCAGATTTGAAAAAATTCAGAGGCTAAGGGGATGAAACTACCCAATCATTAATAAAACTGAAAAAATCCATAAAATCTGCAAAAAAGTTTCTAACACTTTCATGTTTGGCTGGGTAGTTCAGAAGACCAGTTTTAAACTACAGTATTTCAGATTTGAAAAAATTCAGAGGCTAAGAGGATGAAACTACCCAATCATTAATAAACTTTAAAAAATCCATAAAATCTGCAAAAAAGTTTCTAACACTTTCATGTTTGGCTGGGTAGTTCAGGAGACCAGTACTAAACTACAGTATTTCAGATTTGAAAAAATTCAGAGGCTAAGGGGATGAAACTACCCAATCATTAATAAAACTGAAAAAATCCATAAAATCTGCAAAAAAGTTTCTAACACTTTCATGTTTGGCTGGGTAGTTCAGGAGACCAGTACGAAACTACAGTATTTCAGATTTGAAAAAATTCAGAGTCTAAGGGGATGAAACTACCCAATCATTAATAAACCTTAAAAAATTCATAAAATCTGCAAAAAAGTTTCTAACACTTTCATGTTTGGCTGGGTAGTTCAGAAGACCAGTACTAAACTACAGTATTTCAGATTTGAAAAAATTCAGAGGCTAAGGGGATGAAACTACCCAATCATTAATAAAACTGAAAAAAAACATAAAATCTGCAAAAAAGTTTCTAACACTTTCATGTTTGGCTGGGTAGTTCAGGAGACCAGTACGAAACTACAGTATTTCAGATTTGAAAAAATTCAGAGTCTAAGGGGATGAAACTACCCAATCATTAATAAACCTTAAAAAATTCATAAAATCTGCAAAAAAGTTTCTAACACTTTCATGTTTGGCTGGGTAGTTCAGAAGACCAGTACTAAACTACAGTATTTCAGATTTGAAAAAATTCAGAGGCTAAGGGGATGAAACTACCCAATCATTAATAAAACTGAAAAAATCCATAAAATCTGCAAAAAAGTTTCTAACACTTTCATGTTTGGCTGGGTAGTTCAGGAGACCAGTACGAAACTACAGTATTTCAGATTTGAAAAAATTCAGAGTCTAAGGGGATGAAACTACCCAATCATTAATAAACCTTAAAAAATTCATAAAATCTGCAAAAAAGTTTCTAACACTTTCATGTTTGGCTGGGTAGTTCAGGAGACCAGTACGAAACTACAGTATTTCAGATTTGAAAAAATTCAGAGGCTAAGGGGATGAAACTTCCCAATCATTAATAAAACTGAAAAAATCCATAAAATCTGCAAAAAAGTTTCTAACACTTTCATGTTTGGCTGGGTAGTTCAGAAGACCAGTACTAAACTACAGTATTTCAGATTTGAAAAAATTCAGAGGCTAAGGGGATGAAACTACCCAATCATTAATAAAACTGAAAAAATCCATAAAATCTGCAAAAAAGTTTCTAACACTTTCATGTTTGGCTGGGTAGTTCAGAAGACCAGTACTAAACTACAGTATTTCAGATTTGAAAAAATTCAGAGGCTAAGGGGATGAAACTACCCAATCATTAATAAAACTGAAAAAATCCATAAAACCTGCAAAAAAGTTTCTAACACTTTCATGTTTGGCTGGGTAGTTCAGGAGACCAGTACGAAACTACAGTATTTCAGATTTGAAAAAATTCAGAGTCTAAGGGGATGAAACTACCCAATCATTAATAAACCTTAAAAAATTCACAAAAACCACAAAAAAGTTTCTAACACTTTCATGTTTGGCTGGGTAGTTCAGAAGACCATTACGAAACTACAGTATTTCAGATTTGAAAAAATTCAGAGGCTAAGGGGATGAAACTACCCAATCATTAATAAACCTTAAAAAATCCATAAAATCTGCAAAAAAGTTTCTAACACTTTCATGTTTGGCTGGGTAGTTCAGGAGACCAGTACTAAACTACAGTATTTCAGATTTGAAAAAATTCAGAGGCTAAGGGGATGAAACTACCCAATCATTAATAAAACTGAAAAAATCCATAAAATCTGCAAAAAAGTTTCTAACACTTTCATGTTTGGCTGGGTAGTTCAGGAGACCAGTACGAAACTACAGTATTTCAGATTTGAAAAAATTCAGAGGCTAAGGGGATGAAACTACCCAATCATTAATAAAACTGAAAAAATCCAGATATAAAAAAGTATGGAGTGTTCTATTTGAAATTAGTGGGTATTGGTCATTTCTATTTCACCGGAAAATATTAAGATTTTTGAACACTCTGTATAATTTCGTTTGTAATATTTTACAGGGTTTACCTAGGAAACTATTTCTGAGTAACTTAAGAGGAAAAATATTCATGCTATTCATAAGTTTTTTTTTTACCGATTAATTTACCGATTTTTTTGCGAAGCGATGTAAATCAAATTTTTTACTCAAACTTTTAAATAATTCCAAAAATATTTCAATTTCAAAAACTTTTACTACATGAATCCCTTTCATTTCCATAAGAAATCGAAAAATCAAATAATAATAGTAGGTTGTCATTTAAAAAAATGAGGTTGATATCGGTACGGTCAAATTGAAACACACTGTATGCTTCAATTTAATTTCGTTTCATAGGTCTGAGAAAGAAAGAAGGTGAAAAGGTGGAAGGTGGAAAGTTTAATATGTGAATTTTTTTCTTATCTTCAGAAATTCCTTAGACCCCTGCAATAGGTGGACACACTGTATAAGTAGTATACCTATATAGTTCGGTTTTTGAGTTCAAAAACGAAATTTCGATTTCGAATCCGAAATTTCGTGTTCAAACTCGAAATATGCTAGAACTCGAAATTTCCAGTTAGAATATGAAATTTCTTGTTCGAAATCGAAATTTCGTGTTTAAACTCGAATATTCATGTTTGAACTCGAAATTTCTTGTTTGAACTAAAAATTTCGAGTTTAAACCTGAAATTCATTAAAAAAAATAAATAAAAAATGGGTCCTCTCTACGCATTCGCAGTTTGACGATTATAAAAGGAGACATAAATTCTTACCTTACAGCTAACTAACAATATGCACACAATAGTCTAGGGCTAACAGAATATTATCTCGATTAATAATTAGTGGCTTGCGTGCGCTGGTTTTCTAGAGTGTATTGTGTTTTAATTTATCATTGTGTCATATTTATTACTTTTTCATTCAGTTCTTCTTCAAAATATAAATCTAACTATAACGCTCCTATTTCTCTTTGGCATTTTTCAATTAGTTTTTACAATTTCAAGAGTATTTCTTTTATTTCTTTTTATTGGTTAAAACCGAAAAAATATGGGGAGACCTAAGAAAAATAAAATTAATTTCAACCAAATTGCTGATTTTATAAAAAAAAGAAAATGTTCTTTACGGAATTTATTAAATTTATCCCCAAAGACAAATCAATCACTACTTAGTGACTTGTGTGTTAACTTACATATAAGAAATACTCTAGGTAATAGACAACTGCTCTATTTAAGGTTGAGAATGGATTTTCCTGAAATTCAAGCGCTTCTTATTAAAGAAAATGAAAACATTTCAGCAAATGATGAAAATAAACTTACAGGCGAATGTTACGAGGATACTAAAACCGGAACAGAAATAACCATGTTCTTAGATAATAACGAGAACAGAAAAAGTGTCGATGATGAATTTATTAGTCATTTTACTGATTCACACTTAGAAAATATTGAATTATCTGAGTCGTTCCCCATAACGAAAAAGGAAATTAGCACTAAGAGTTATGAATTTCTTACAAGTTTCATATGTCAACGACAGGAAGAAAACAACGATTTAGCTTGCAATTCTGAACTTAGACATATTTTCTTGAGAAAAACTGTTTTGCCCTTAGGAATTTCATGTCTTTTGGTATTTAAGGGTCACAGGACAAACAAAAAAACAATGAAAAGCAATTTACATTTAGTGGAATACGCTTTATGTAAACAAACAAACTGCAGATTATATAAGTTTGTGTTTAAAGTCACTGAAAGTGACTTTAAGGTAGATATATTATATAAGGGACCTAAAGTGCCGATTCATAGAGAAGAACATGCTTATTGGCTACAAGGAGCTGAGAGAAAAGTGGTACGTGAAAAACTAAAACTGGAATTACCAAATGCGTATAGGTACAATGAAATTAATAAGGTAAACCCAGAGATAATTCAGGAAGGAAACTGGCAAGATTTACGATCCTTGTCAGTTTATCAAAAAGTGAGGTCAGAAGCTTTGTCTGAAAAGGATAAGCATGAAGATTCTATATTAGACTTGATATTACGGGGCGTAGACCAAAAGGAAAAGGAAAAATATATACATTTTCCAGATGGACGAACCCTTGTATATTTGTTTTCTAAAGAACAAATTAATATTCTGCTTGACAAGACTAAAAATATTAACGGTTATTTTGATGCCACAGGCTCCGTAATTCGCCCATCATATTATGAAAGAGGCAATAAAGTGTTATATTATTCTATAGTTGTTAAAGTAGGTGACGAAACAGCACCTATTGCTGAGCTAATAAGCTCTAAGCACGATGCTGCCACAATAACAGCTTTTTTAATTCACTTTAAGAACTTTGTTAGAATAAAATGTAAGAAAACCTGGCCCATCTTTAATGTTATTGTAACCGATTGGAGTTTTGCTCTGATAACATCAGTTTGTCAAGGTCTAAATGACATGACATTGTATACATATTTAAAAGTGACATATAAGTTTGTTACCAATTGTTTAGATGACTGGAGAATGTTTCGAATTATAATACTAAAATCATGTTGCGCGCACTTCATAAAAATGATATGTAATAGATTATTAAAGCTAAGGCAAAAAAACGAGATAAAAAATGTAATTGCAGATGCAGTGGCTGTCCTAATGCAATGTACATCATTGGAAGAATTATCTTTTCAGTATGAAAATATCAACATTCTTCTTTTAACACCAATGTATGATACTGAAGTTAAGAAGGCAATAGAAGAGTTAACTTCGGTGTCGTATGAGAAGTCCGATGAGTTTTTGAAGTGGCGTCAGGAAAACTATTCATTTTTTGAAAATGATGATGATGAAACGGTTCGAGGTGAATACCTTACATCTCCTTTTTTTCCCTATTTCTTTCAAATCTATAACAAAGTTACACTTAAAATTCAAACGCAAACTGTTGATGTAAGTAGTCCCAAAAATCCTTTCAGATGTGAGGAATTTTGTCTGTACCTCTTAAAACGGTTAGTGCCCTTCGCTCCTTTATGGACAGATATTCTTAATACTGGACGATTTAGTAATGCGCTTGTCGAATCCTGGTATAAAACTGTCAAGAAAGATATTCTTGGTGGAAAAACAAATTTAAAAGTAGGAAGATTTGTACAATTGGTTGGCAATAGAATAAAAGCTGTATTAAAAGCCATAGATCTTGAAATTGGAAAAATACCCAGGAAAAACAATCAAACGACTAATCAACATATGCCCGAGAAAGAAGTTGATAACCCTGAAAAAGAAGAACGATGGAGAAGAAAAGGAAAACAAGGGAAAGGACACCTTCATCAAAATTATTTGAAAAAAGTGAAAGTTGACACGTGCATTTCGTCTTTGAATGAAAGTGCAGGCGAACGAAAACCGAAAATTAAGTCCCGCTTCACTAATAACGAAGAAGAAGAAAAAGAAGAAGTAAGAGAAACAGAAAAAGAAGTAGGAGAAACTGGTGAAAGTATACAAAACCAATTTGTAGTAGATGATAAACCTGATGAAAGGGCTCTCCAGAATGGGCTCTTCTATAATAATGAATTTTATGTTATGTCTGCGTTAACTGGACATTTTACTTTAGGGATATATACATATTGCACACAATCTGTAACATTAACTAATAATGATTACAAAATGCTGATATCGATTTATAATGACGCAGTTCCATTATTAACTGCTCAAGAGAGATGGCTCTCAGATTTTTGCATAGATGCAGCAGCATTTTCAATTGTAAGGAATTACTTAAATATATATTATATTGATTCAGTGTCCGTCCAAATTTTATTTAGTAACGAGTTAAAAAATTTTACTAAATTTGCACCATATGTTAAACCTTTAGAAAACGTAAAATATATAATAATGCCGCATAAGATTGGTGAAGTGCATTGGATATTAATTGTTCTCGACATTGAAAAAAGTGAAATAAACCTTTTAAATCCAGGTCAAGGCACATTACCCGAAGAAGACATTTTTAAAAAAATTAAACGTTACTTCACCACGAGAAATCGTTTACATAAAACTGATAAACTTAATATTCGGAGATGGACGATCAGTAACAACGCTTCTTATCCTCAACAGTCGCCTGGAGACAGTATAAATTGTGGAGTTTATGTTTTATACTACATCTTAATTTTAACAAAAGTTAATAATATGGCAGAATTTTCATCATCATCTATGAAAGATAAATTTGATGCAGAACATTTTAGAATTACATTGCAACGTATTCTACTACTGTCTTCAGAAAACATGTTCGATAAATGTCTGTCATGTGGGCTACATACCATAGACAAATACGTTGAATGTAGCAATTGCAGTAGATGGTTACATTATAATAACTGCTCAAGAATTGACAACAAACATGGAGTATCTTTTTCAAATATACAAAGCCCAGGTTATACCTTCAAATGTTTCACCTGCAATATTCTTAAAACTGATATTTTTGCCAATACTAGAACTAGTAAGTCTATAATACTGAACGAAACTGAAATGGAGTTCTTTGTTCTTCATTATAAAAAATATTTGGAAAATATTTACAAGACTAGGGATACTAACGAAGAGAGCAGAAGATTTCGTGAAATTTCGAACCCAGAAAAACATTTGAAATGGGATTACTCAGTTGCGTTTATAAATTTAGAAAGTTCAATTAAAATTTGTAAATTAATAATGAAACACGTAAACGTTTTGGACAAATTATTTGTTTGCTACGTTTTATTAGGTGCACTATATACAAAAATTATAATAACATATTACGGTTTAACGGCAGTTGATGACTTGGTAAACACGTATAAGCAGATTCACGATATTGAAGATTCAATATTTGATTTTCCCACTCCTTACACTCTCGATATTGTACTACAAGGAATTAATAAAGTGGTCAATTAATGTATCTTCAGTAACACTTTACATTTTTTAGTTTCAGTTATTGTTGGGGAAATTCACTTCCCTATTATTGCCAGAGTCCTTGAAACATGATTAGGTTTTGATTTTAGTTATTCATTAGTGTTGTTAAAGAATTTTACAATTATTTTATGATAAGAGATTTTTATTTCCCTGAAGAAATATATTTTTTTAATTTTCAGACACTATACCTACCTATTATAATACCTACACCTATATACTATACACAGAGTTATTTGAAAAATTGTTTTAAGTTGTCGACATGATGTAATAATTTTTTAGAATTAAGTTTACAATATTACTGTTCTAGTATCCTATCTGTACAGAAAACTGTAATTTTTAGTTAAAGAATTGATGTTTTCATTAACAGCCATTAAGGGGCAATTAATTTTAAACTATCATTATATAAGTGACTAATGATAATGTGTATTATTATCCCAAATACTTTTACAACATTTATGTTTTAGTTTCTTGTTCACAGAACAATGATATTATTATTATTACTATTATTATTATTTGTTGAAATCCAGTCGACCGGTTTCCCTGGCTCCGATTCTCAGAGTCGGCCCGCTGGTGGTATTCAGTAGCTACTCCCCACGTCCGTGGGGTGAGTAACTACTGAGTCCGGGAATCGTGTGCCCTAAGTAGAAGTAATGAGCTCAGAATGACCGCCTTATGCATTCTTTCGGCTAGAAAATCTGCCGAATTTCGGCATGCCGGTATGATCTTCAGTACCGAAAGCAGTGTATCTCTTGCTCCACCGAGGGCTCCTATTATCAGTCCCACAAGTTTCACAGTATATTCTGGATGGAGTCTGCGGAGTTCGAAGAGAAGGTCTCGATATTTCGTCCGGTTTTCTTCCTCTTTCAAGACAACGTTGTTCTCGGCAGGAGCCGAGAACTCGATGACAAATGTTGTCTTGAGCTGGTGGTCGAGGAGGACTACATCAGGCTTATTGGCTCGAATCTGGCTGAGCGGAAATGAGTAGTTCCAATAAATTCGGCAGTTCTCATTCCCCACAACGGATTCACTATCCCCCGGAGCGTATGGCAGCACTGCTGTTTCGTCTATCTCGTACGAGTGCTGTAGAAAGTAGTAAAGCACTCGTAAAGTCGCATTGTGTCTATGGATATGTCAAGACAGCATGTGCCGAACAAGCGGAGAGCAGATGCATAATTGTCTCCGGCGCCCTATGGCAGGCCCTGCAGTTGACATCAGGGACCTCCATACACATGACACGGCTTCGATAGACGAGGGTGTTAAATACATCATCCTGGCAAGCCATATGAATCCCTCGGTCTCCGACTTAAGACCCGCTGACCTTAAAAAGGTAAAAGTCAGCCTTTCGGATAAGCACTATCCCTTAGACCCTGAATTTTTTCAAATCTGAAATACTTTAGTTTCATATAGGTCTTCTCAACTACCCAGCCAAACATGAAAGTGTTAAAAACTTTTTTGCAGATTTTATGAATTTTTTAAGTTTTATTAATGATTGGGTAGTTTCATCCCCTTAGACTCGGAATTTTTTCAAATCTGAAATACTGTAGTTTCGTAATGGTCTTCTGAACTACCCAGCCAAACATGAAAGTGTTAGAAACTTTTTTGCAGATTTTATGGATTTTTTAAGGTTTATTAATGATTGGGTAGTTTCATCTCCTTAGACCCTGAATTTTTTCAAATCTGAAATATTGTATTTTAGTACTGGTCTTCTGAACTACCCAAGCAAACATGAAAGTGTTAGAAATTTTTTTGCAGATTTTATGGATTTTTTAAGGTTTATTAATGATTGGGTGGTTTCATCCCCTTGGCCTCTGAATTTTTTCAAATCTGAAATACTGTAGTTTCGTACTGGTCTCCTGAACTACCCAGCCAAACATGAAAGTGTTAGAAACTTTTTTGCAGATTTTATGGATTTTTTAAGGTTTATTAATGATTGGGTAGTTTCATCTCCTTAGACCCTGAATTTTTTCAAATCTGAAATATTGTATTTTAGTACTGGTCTTCTGAACTACCCAAGCAAACATGAAAGTGTTAGAAACTTTTTTGCAGATTTTATGGATTTTTTAAGGTTTATTAATGATTGGGTAGTTTCATCCCCTTAGCCTCTGAATTTTTTCAAATCTGAAATACTATAGTTTCGTAATGGTCTTCTGAACTACCCAGCCAAACATGAAAGTGTTAGAAACTTTTTTGCAGATTTTATGGATTTTTTCAGTTTTATTAATGATTGGGTAGTTTCATCCCCTTAGCCTCTGAATTTTTTCAAATCTGAAATACTGTAGTTTCTTGCTGGTCTCCTGAACTACCCAGCCAAACATGAAAGTGTTAGAAACTTTTTTGCAGATTTTATGGATTTTTTAAAGTGTATTAATGATTGGGTAGTTTCATCCCCTTAGACCCCGATTTTTGCAAATCCTAAATATAGTAGTTTCGTAATGGGCTTTTGATTGTATGTGCCAAATATGAAAGCTTAAATGCCTTTTTATGATCATTATGAAATTATGCATTATTTCAGAGATTTATTGTATGTTAATTATTCATATTTTTTATTCCTTGCAAACAGTAATGGTCGTCATCGAAAATACTTGTTTTTTGGTAAACATAAATGGAAATCTCATTATGAAGTGATTTTTGTTGCTAAAATAAGAAATATATGGGTTTTGCCGTTTTTGCACATTATCGATCTGGTCCACTGTAAAAACTTGATTCTCGTTTCCGTTTCTGATTCTGTCTTCAGCTACATGCTTGGAACTACTTTTTAAGGCTATTCATGCTTTAAACCTGGAGTATCCATCAGAATCCAAACATATTTGGCTGTTTATTCAGGAAATGATTTTTAAAATGGTAACAAGTAAAAATAGCAGTACATCTTGTGTAATTGCTGATATAAATTACCACTTGCAATCTGACTAAATTAAACAATGTGTTTTAAATTATTTTATATGTAGACATGTTGATGACAGGACCAACTTGTATTTGGTAGAGTTCTAATTGACAATTTGTTCCCTGCTTAATAGGCATGTTGTATAGACAAGAATAAGTTTATAGTGTTTATTAGTGCCTGCAACTTTTTTTTTAATGAAATCTTAGTGATGAGCTATCATTTTCGTTCGTCCTTGCATTTGCAACTTTAGTATCGCTTTAACTTGTTAACATGCCAGTTTGCAGTATTTGTGAAGGTGTATTCACCTCATTAAAAGCTCTTTTTATTCATTTAAAACATGTACATAATTGTGGTAATAATAATGTTTACCAATGTGGAGAAGTTGATTGTTACAGAAATTTCCCTTCCCTAAATTCATTCAAAAAACATATGAATTATCATACTTCTTTTACAAAAAATTTCACAAATATATCACAAGCATCAACTAAAAAAACCGATCATGATTTAGTTGAAAAACTATATGATGAAGATTCAACAGAGTCTGAAATTACTTCTTTGGAGAACGGTGTTGGCCATGTTAATATAGATTACGGTGATGCAGAAATTAATAATAATTTTTCTTTATTTAAAGATAAACTAAATGAAAATGTTCTAGCTTTCATTTGTAAGTTATATGCTGAGAGTACATTTTCAAGAAAAGATGTACAATCCATAATAAATAATGTGCAGGAATTACTATCAGGACCATTAAATATTTTTAAGGAAAGTTTATTGCAAACTGCAAGTAACTCCGAAAAAGATAATATAAACAAGTTTTTTTTTTGAGTTAGAAAATTTATTTTAAGGACTAGATACTGAGTATCTACGATTTAAACACCTAGAAAAGTCAGATTTTTTTATCAAGCCTGTGGAGTTCATTGTTGGCCAGAGATTAGATAAAATAAGTGATGGCAGGGAGTTGCCGAAGAATTACACGAGTCAATTTATTCATCTCCGAGAAGTACTTGAAAACTTCTTTGAATTACCTAATGTTCTAGCAGATACATTACTGAATATTGAAGAATTTAAAGCAAAAAAACTAATTTGTAATGTAATACAAACTCGATTTTGGAAGAAAAAAATTGAAAAGTTTAAAGAGAGTGATATAGTTATGCCATTATTCATTTACTTTGATGATTAGGAAAGTGGAAATACCTGCATTCATCACATGCAGGTATTCACAAAATTGGAGCAGTTTATTGTTCAATTCCTACTATTCCCTCAAAACATATCTCTAAATTAGAAAATATATTTTTAGTACTACTTTTCCACAGCTCGGATTTAAAAAAATTTGGTAGTACAGTAATATTTTCAAAGGTAATTGAAGAGCGCAATTTTTTAGAAAACAGTGGTCTACAAGTTAATTATGATAAAAAAGAAGTTAATTTGTATTTTTCCCTGACATTACTTCTTGGTGATAATCTAGGATTAAATACAATATTAGGATTTACAGAAAGTTTTAGAGCTAATTGTTACTGCAGGTTCTGTAAATGTATATGGAATGATATGCAGCGGCAGTTAGTCCAAGATGATAATATGTTGAGAAATAAATCAAATTATGAAATTGATGTAAAAGTAAACAATATAACTCTTACAGGTATAAAAGAACCTTGCATTTGGAATGACTGTCATGTGTCATCCTTTCATGTAACTGAAAACTATTCTGTAGATATCGCACATGATATATTTGAAGGTATTGCTCTTTTTGATTTAACTGAATTATTGCATCGCTATATATTTATTGATAAACTTTTTAGCATCGATATTCTCAATTCACGATTAAAATGTTTTAACTTTGGCAAACAAAATATTAATAAACCACCACTTATCAGTAATACAAATTTAAGAAATAAGAATATAAATATGTCATGTTCAGAAATGAAAAGCTTAGTGTTATATTTCGGATTATTAATTGGTAATTTAGTTCCTAGTGGTGCCAAGTATTGGCAGGTATATATTTTACTTCGAAAAATTTTAGGTATAATTTTATCACCCAATATAAAAAAAGATAAATGTATATATCTGAAAAAACTTATAAGCGAACATCATTGTTTGTACCAAAGGCTGTTTTCCTTGCAATTAAAACCAAAGCATCATATTCTTCTGCACTATCCTTTTATAATTGAAAAAGTTGGACCTATCATCAATATGTCATCTTTGAGGTATGAATCGAAGCATAGAGATTCGAAAAAATCTGCAAATGTAGTATCATCTTGGGTAAATATAACACACAGACTAGCAATTAAGCATCAGTTAAAATTATGTCATAGATATGTTACAAGATGTGGTTTTCAAAATTGAGATGTGGTAATAGCAAAAGATGAATTTCTTCATGATGTTAAAATAGGCCAGTCATATAGTACATTAAAATCGCAAACTAACGGCTAGTTCTGATTTTTTAATATATTCTTAGGCCTACTACTAGTAGTGTATATCCAAGTTTGCAGCTTCGAAAGACCTGTGCTAACTTCGTAGCACTCGAAAAATCTCGACATTTTCGCACTTTTTTCAGTATTTGCACTATATCTCTTAAACTATGCGTTTGTTCATAAAACATGTTCATAACGTTTTTAAAGTAGATTAAATTTGCTACAATTTGAGACCAGAACCAGTTCTGTAGGTACAACAGTTACCAACATACAATCCTCCAAAAAGTGATAATTTTTTCCAACAAAGTGAAATTTTCAGATTTGGTTAACTTTCGTCCCCGAAATCGGGAAAAATACACATTTTACGGGTAAAGTCATAAAGTCTTGTAGCGACTGTAATTAGGCTTTAATTTAAGCAAAGAACGACGTCCGTAGGTCTGATAGTTTACTCACAATGCTTAAAAATCCAAAAAATGGGAAATCTGCATTTTTTGCAAATTTGCTCTATTGAGTTCTCACGATGGTTTGAGGATAAGTTTGAAAGGAAAATCCATGTACATCCACAAGAAATATATATGTTTAGCCTATTAATAATATATTTACAATGTAATTGAGTCAACATTTTTCTTTATTGATATACCGCGTGTTCCACATAAAAGTCCTCAGCCTCGTATCTCGGCAACGGAAAGATATATTTTGATTTTGAAAAAAACAGATTATAGAGCTCATCTATGGCTCCAATTCATCCAGGCTCTGGAGGGTATTCTCAGTGTAGTCCTCCATGCAGAGCTACTAGACACTTCGTTCCGGTATCTGCGATGGCTTGGTGGGTTGAAGTTGGTTGGAGGAACACTTCAGCTGTGGTGATGAGTTGAGGGTATTTCTGAATGGCGCTCCACAATTTGTTTTTCCCGTACCAGAAAAGGGCAGAGGTGGTGTCGCACCCAGTGAAGGAGAAACAATTCGAATCCTGGGGGACTTCCAAATCTCCACGATTGAATGAGGTTGACGAATATTGCAAGGGGCCAGCGTCACCTCTGTCACTTTTCTGAAAAAAAACAACGTTCCTCATCGCCCATCCCAAACCATTGAGAAGGACGAGGAGGTCCACATCCTCTCTAATGATTAGCACTGACTGAAAAGAGGTGCTCTTGTCAAGTGCCAGCCTGACGACGTCGCAGTCAGTATGCGGCTAGTACCTGCGGCTAGTACAGAGGCGGCTGTACCTGCCTAAAAGTAGACCACAAATGCTCGGCACTTTGCAAATTTTGCTCCGGCATCTCTTGCCATAACGTCGGCGTAATTCTTATTGCCGAAGGAGGAGAAGCCGACGACGTCGATGATCCACTACCTATTTTTCAAGCTGAATCGGACGATTTCGAACCACCCACAAAGCGGACAAAATGAACTATTCCAACCCAACAATATATCTTGTAAATATGCATATACATATATATCAATAAATAAAAATGTTGAATTAATTACATTGTAAATATATTATTAACAGGCTAAATATATATATTTCTTGTGGCTGTACATGGGTTTTCCTTTCAAACTACCCTCAAACCATCGTGAGAACTCAATAGAGCAAATTTGCGAAAAATGAGTTTTCCCATTTTTTGGATTTTTAAGCATTGTGAGGAAACTATCAGACCTACGGGCGTCGTTCTATGCTTAAATTAAATCTAATTACACTCGTTACAACACCTCCCCCTATGACTTTACCCGTAAAATGACTATTTTCCCTGATTTCGGGGACAAAAGTTGACCAAATCTTAAAATTTCACTTTTTTGGAAAAAAATGCCAATTTTTGGAGGTCTGTATCTTGGTAACTATTATACCTACAGAGCTGGTTCTGATCTCAAATTGTAGAAAATTTAATCTACTTTAAAAACGTTCTGAACATGTTTTATGAACAAACGCATAGTTTAGCAGATATAGTGAAAACATCGAAAAAAGTGAGAAAATTTCGCGGTTTTTCGAGTGCTACGAAGTTAGCACAGGTCTTTCGAAGCTGCAAACTTGGATATACACTACTGGTAGTAGTCCTAACAACATATTAAAAAATCAGAACTAGCCGTTAGTTTGCGATTTTACGATTTCTAGTGTACTATATGACTGGCCTAAAATAACTGTTCCTAATTTTGATCATTATTGCACAATTTCTGAAAATGTATGTGAAAATTTTGATGTCATATTTTTTAAAGAGAATATGCATAGGAAATAGTACCTTTAGAGTCAATGACATTATTCTCATTGATAAAGATTTACCACTGTTTGGAACTATAACATTTATTCTGGTGAATATTAATAAAATTGTATGTTTTATTTATAACGAGTTGAAAACTGAAAACTTTACTGAACATCTTTATGCTTTCCAGGTGTCGGGTACCAACATAGTAAAATGTGTTCTCTACAATGATTTCATTAATATGCCTCACCTTGTAATGACATCTATTTTAAATAACAAATATTGTCAAGGCCTAATTTGTCTGTTATAGTTACTTTAATTAAATATAGTGGCTGCACTGTTATTATGACAACTAAGTTGGCAGCGCTGATTTAAGCTCCGCCCACTACCGGCATCATGTTGTCGAATGTCGAAGAAAAACCTGTGTAGAAAACAACGTACACAAGTCTTGAGAATCCTGTATCAATTATCAATAAAAACCATTACTATACAAATAATATCTAGTTATTTAAAACAAATAAGTGCCATTACAATCCACTCAATTCCCAACAAATATGTTACAGTGTATTGATAGATGTTAATTAATCTGGCAAAATTAAATGATGTTGTTAAATTTATGTTGTTCCTGTTATCTCTATACTTGTTATATTCACAAAATGTGAATAATCTTTATTTGCGTTGTATTTAATATTACAGGTTTATATATAGGTTATTTGGGATATGTCCCGCTATACTGGGATTACAGATACATATTAGAATGTAGTAATATCAACCAGAATGATGGACAACGTAACGCACATTTTTTTTGGGACACCATTCAAAAATTATTTAATGACTTATATCTTTCCTCCTACGGTTATTTGGGATATGTCCCGCTATACTGGGATTACAGACACATATTACAATGTAGTAATATCAACCAGAATGATGGACAACGAAACGCACATTTTTTTTGGGACAACCATTCGAAAATTATTTAATGGCCTATATCTTTCCTCCTACAGTTATTTGGGATATGTCCCGCTATACTGGGATTACAGACACATAGTACAATGTAGTGATACCAACCAGAATGATGGACAACGTAACGCACATTTTTTTTGGGACACCATTCGAAAATTATTTAATGGCTTATATCTTTCCTCCTACGGTTATTTGGGATATGTCCCGCTATGCTGGGATTACAGACACATAGTACAAGGTAGTAATACCAACCAGAATGATGGACAACGTAACGCACATTTTTTTGGGACACCATTCGAAAATTATTTAATGGCCTATATCTTTCCTCCTACGGTTATTTGGGATATGTCCCGCTATGCTGGGATTACAGACACATAGTACAAGGTAGTAATACCAACCAGAATGATGGACAACGTAACGCACATTTTTTTTGGGACACCCATTCAAAAATTATTTAATGACTTATATCTTTCCTCCTACGGTTATTTGGGATATGTCCCGCTATACTGGTATTACAGACACATATTAAAATGTAGTAATATCAACCAGAATGATGGACAACGAAACGCACATTTTTTTTGGGACACCATTCGAAAATTATTTAATGGCCTATATCTTTTCTCCTACGGTTATTTGGGATATGTCCCGCTATACTAAGATTACAGACACATAGTACAAGGTAGTAATACCAACCAGAATGATGGACAACGTAACGCACATTTTTTTTGGGACACCATTCGAAAATTATTTAATGGCCTATATCTTTCCTCCTACGGTAATTTGGGATATGTCCCGCTATACTGGGATTACAGGCCCATAGTATAAGGTAGTAATAGCAATCAGAATAATGGACAACAAATTGCAAATTTTTTTTGACCAGAATTCTAAAATTCTTATATAATCTTATAAAATCTTATATAAAATTATTTCTTACTAAATTTATTTGGAATATGTCTGGTTATTCTGGGAGTAGATATATATATATTACAATATAGTAACACTAAGCAGAATGATCAACTTTATTGTAATTGATTTTATCTAATAAGTATTTCATGTCTGTTTGGCCGCTGCCTTAAAAATTACGCCAGAGAATCATTCAACTTTAAACTATGGCTTTTCACTCTTTCAAAGTGTGCTTTCGTACAAAACTATCGAATCTCTTGCATGTGACTGTGTCTGTAACCAGTATTTGCGTCATATTCTCGTTTTTTTCTTTGATTTTGCTAGATGCTTTTAATCAAATTTTTCGGTGACTATTTATCTGGTCAACTGTAAATAAATGAATCTCCGGTAAAAGTAAATCTAAATCTGAAGCTAACTTCAGGCACATCATTAATATACCTATATATAAACCCAACAACCCCGGTTACCGGGTTACGTTGGTTACCCCAACAAAAAAGTTGTATACTATATGGGACAAATAAACAAGTCAGTTATACTAAGTAAATACAGTTTTCTAAACCTCTGTCACTTGCGTCAGGTAAACAACTCATTTAGACCATAGTCACTAACGGTAAGTGAAACAGGTTGCTACTTTTAATAGTATCGTATTTCTGTGGTTATTAAACTTTTTAGTTGGGAGTAATGTACGTTTCGGCATAAGATATTAAAGGTAAGTGAACTGTATTGCTGCAATTATTGAACTTGTCAGCTCTGAAGAATGAACTTTTCTGAATAGTACATTAAATGCAAGTTAGCTGTATTACTGTTGTAGTTTAACTTTTCAGGTATAACGAATAATTATTTTGGACAGTGCATTAGTGGCAACTGAATTATGTTGCTATAGTAAGTTAACTCTTTGTTTGTATGGAGTGATTAATTTGGGATGGTACATTAACAGCAATGAAGTGTTGCTATAGGTATAGAATTTTATACTTACCTTAGTTAGCTTATTTATTTAGTACAGGTTAAAAAAATACCAAAAGAAATACAATCAGTGAGTTTTGACAGATATTACAAATATTGTAAGACATGATACACCATATACGATTTCAACGTATGTCTTTTTACTACCTGTAATGTATTACTGTTTATTTATCATTCTGATTATTGTCTTGGTTGGATGACCACATCCGCGTCTAATCAAGAATATTTTGTTGGTTATCGGAGTTTTTTAATAGACATCTCTAATGCTAAATATACCACAGCAACCAATTTTCTATATAGTATCTGTAAAAAAAATTGTCGAAATTGTCAACAATGATCGACAGCCCTCTTTACATATTACTTCATTCAACGGTACAAGTCAAGAGGAAAAACAATTGGAAATAGACATGTCCTAGAGTTTATTAAAACAGTTAAGCATATTAACAATTAATTTATGCACACTCCTGCTGCTCACTGTATATTTTAAAAGTATAATTAATACACATGCAATTAATTGAAAGTAAAAAAATATTAAATATATACACATATAATATATATTTTAATATAATGTATAAATATTTTATACATGTAACATAATTCATAAAAAAACTTATGATATAAAACAAAGATACATTTTCTTGTAACTAAATAAAACTATAATATACCATGTGGCTGAAGACAGACACAGAATCAGATTCGAAAAACGGCAAATTACAGCGGACCAGTTCGTTATTGGAAACAATGCGAAATTATTTAAAAAACCAGTTATTTCCCGTGTGGGGAATTATTAAACAATTAGTACTTTACTAGTCACGTTGACTTAGGTTACTAAAAACGTTTTTCAACCTCCAAAAGCAATTTAAATACCCTATATATAAATATATAAAGATCAGGAAACTAATTACCAGTTAGGTAGGTATACCTACTTACTTCCTTTACAATTTTCTCATTGAGTCTCACTTCTTCAACAGGTAGATACAGGCCTAGTGTTCTAAATAGTAACAAATAGGTAAAAACACCGAGATTTTAGGGGATATAATTTTCATTAAGGGAGTGAAAATCATTTTTCAATGAGAAGTCCAAAAAATGTCGTGGATTTTACAAATAAAAGTGTTACATATTTTTGCTTACACGATAACATCATGAAGTAGGCGGAAGGAAATTAAAAAATTCAGAGTTGAAGGGGATGAAATTCATTTTTCAATCTGAAATCATAAAAAAATCGCGGATTCAACAAATAAGGGTGTTAAACATTTTCGTTAACAGGTTAACATTATAGACGTTCTACAATCATGCTGGTAGACGGAAATTGGAAAATTCAGAGTTTAAAAGGATGAAATTCATTTTTCAATCTAAAATCATAAAAAAATCGCGGATTCCACAAATAAGGGTGTTACACATTTTCGTTAACAGGTTAACATTATAGACGTTCTACAATCATGCTGGTAGACGGAAATTGGAAAATTCAGAGTTTAAGGGGACGAAATTCATTTTTCAATCAGAAATTATAAAAAAATCGCGGATTCCACAAATAAGGGTGTTACACATTTTCGTTAACAGGTTAACATTATAGACGTTCTACAATCATGCTGGTAGACGGAAATTGGAAAATTCAGAGTTTAAGGGGACGAAATTCATTTTTCAATCAGAAATTATAAAAAAATCGCGGATTCCACAAATAAGGGTGTTACACATTTTCGTTAACAGGTTAACATTATAGACGTTCTACAATCATGCTGGTAGACGGAAATTGGAAAATTCAGAGTTTAAGGGGATGAAAATCATTTTTCAATCTAAAATCATAAAAAAATCGCGGATTCCACAAATAAGGGTGTTACATATTTTCGTTGACAGGTTAACATTATAGACGTTCTACAATCATGCTGGTAGAGGGAAATTGGAAAATTCAGAGTTTAAGGGGATGAAATTCATTTTTCAATCAGAAATTATAAAAAAATCGCGGATTCCACAAATAAGGGTGTTATACATTTTCGTTGACAGGTTAACATTATAGACGTTCTACAATCATGCTGGTAGACGGAAATTGGAAAATTCAGAGTTTAAGGGAATGAAATTCATTTTTCAATCAGGAATTATAAAAAAATCGCGGATTCCACAAATAAGGGTGTTACACATTTTCGTTAACAGGTTAACATTATAGAAGTTCTACAATCATGCTGGTAGACGGAAATTGGAAAATTCAGAGTTTAAGGGAATGAAATTCATTTTTCAATCAGGAATTATAAAAAAATCGCGGATTCCACAAATAAGGGTGTTACACATTTTCGTTAACAGGTTAACATTATAGAAGTTCTACAATCATGCTGGTAGACGGAAATTGGAAAATTCAGAGTTTAAGGGGATGAAAATCATTTTTCAATCTAAAATCATAAAAAAATCGCGGATTCCACAAATAAGGGTGTTACACATTTTCGTTGACAGGTTAATATTACAGACGTTCCACAATCATGCTGGTAGAGGGAAATTGGAAAATTCAGAGATTAAGGGGATGAAATTCATTTTTCAATCAGAAATTATAAAAAAATCGCGGATTCCACAAATAAGGGTGTTACACATTTTCGTTGACAGGTTAACATTATAGACGTTCTACAATCATGCTGGTAGACGGAAATTGGAAAATTCAGAGTTTAAGGGGATGAAATTCATTTTTCAATCAGAAATTATAAAAAAATCGCGGATTCCACAAATAAGGGTGTTATACATTTTCGTTGACAGGTTAACATTATAGACGTTCTACAATCATGCTGGTAGACGGAAATTGGAAAATTCAGAGTTTAAGGGAATGAAATTCATTTTTCAATCAGGAATTATAAAAAAATCGCGGATTCCACAAATAAGGGTGTTACACATTTTCGTTAACAGGTTAACATTATAGAAGTTCTACAATCATGCTGGTAGACGGAAATTGGAAAATTCAGAGTTTAAGGGAATGAAATTCATTTTTCAATCAGGAATTATAAAAAAATCGCGGATTCCACAAATAAGGGTGTTACACATTTTCGTTAACAGGTTAACATTATAGAAGTTCTACAATCATGCTGGTAGACGGAAATTGGAAAATTCAGAGTTTAAGGGGATGAAAATCATTTTTCAATCTAAAATCATAAAAAAATCGCGGATTCCACAAATAAGGGTGTTACACATTTTCGTTGACAGGTTAATATTATAGACGTTCCACAATCATGCTGGTAGAGGGAAATTGGAAAATTCAGAGATTAAGGGGATGAAATTCATTTTTCAATCAGAAATTATAAAAAAATCGCGGATTCCACAAATAAGGGTGTTACACATTTTCGTTGACAGGTTAACATTATAGACGTTCTACAATCATGCTGGTAGACGGAAATTGGAAAATTCAGAGTTTAAGGGGATGAAATTCATTTTTCAATCAGAAATTATAAAAAAATCGCGGATTCCACAAATAAGGGTGTTACACATTTTCGTTGACAGGTTAACATTATAGACGTTCTACAATCATGCTGGTAGACGGAAATTGGAAAATTCAGAGTTTAAGGAAATGAAATTCATTTTTCAATCAGGAATTATAAAAAAATCGCGGATTCCACAAATAAGGGTGTTACACATTTTCGTTAACAGGTTAACATTAAAGACATTCTACAATCATGCTGGTAGACGGAAATTCGAAAATTCAGAGTTTAAGGGGATAAAATTCATTTTTCAATCAGAAATTATAAAAAAATCGCGGATTCCACAAATAAGGGTGTTACACATTTTCGTTAACAGGTTAACATTATAGACGTTCTGCAATCATGCTGGTAGACGGAAATTAGAAAATTCAGAGTTTAAGGGGATGAAAATCATTTTTCAATCTAAAATTATAAAAAAATCGCGGATTCCACAAATAAGGATGTTACACATTTTCGTTGACAGGTTAACATTATAGACGTTCTACAATCATGCTGGTAGACGGAAATTGGAAAATTCAGAGTTTAAGGGGATGAAATTCATTTTTCAATCAGAAATTATAAAAAAATCGCGGATTCCACAAATAAGGGTGTTACACATTTTCGTTAACAGGTTAACATTATAGACGATCTACAATCATGCTGGTAGACGAAAATTAGAAAATTCAGAGTTTAAGGGGATGAAAATCATTTTTCAATCTAAAATCATAAAAAAATCGCGGATTCCACAAATAAGAGTGTTACACATTTCATCATCATACCGTTTATTAGTTTGACTTGCAACAGTCTAAAAACTTGTAGATAGTACAAGCTATAAGGGATAAAATGCATGAAAACTGGAACATATAGGTGGTTGATTAAGAATGTTCCTACATAATTAAAATGAAGAACAAAATCTAGATTTCCTTTTCACCCTGTATAACGCATGTCTCTGACATATTGAGACATACAGATATAGCTGGATAGAACACAGAGAATTTGCTTAGACTAAGGTAATTTTTCTTGAAATAGAATCTTTTTTGAGTACCTATGTATTTTATAGCAATTTGTAATAGATTCACTGTGCACTTTAACTATGATTCATTTAACTATGAACTTTCAATAAATGTGAAATGTATAAAAATGAGGTTTTTTATCGTATTTGTTTCCTAGCTACAGGTGTTTAACATCTTTGTGTTTTTGTTTATTTTCATCTGACATTATATGTAAGAAAATATATGGAAATAAAATATGAATTTGTCCGGAGCTAAAAATAATATAATCTTTAACAAAATAAACCTAGAATTATTTTCCCATAAAATAAAAAAGATCTGTGGTAGTGGTACTCTCCTTTTAACGGACCCTGTATTTCTGGCTATTTTGTCAATTGCTTCCAACACTTTATCAACGGTTTCTTATATTTTTTAGCAGAAGCTACCCATTAACATATTGCGGCATATAAAAAAGCTAATTTTGAAAAATAAAGAAATCAAAATGCATTTTCCTACAACTTAATATTTTAACTTATTTTATAAGTAGATCTACTAAACAATTATTGATAAACGTTCAGTTTAAAAAATACGTTTTATATGTATCACAATTCAAAAATTTTGTCCTATTTTTTGTCTATCGAATAATTAAATTTATAGGCCTGGTCCTGCAGAAATCAGCAACTAGTCAGAAGGATTGTGATTGGTTGAAAACAATTTGCTGACAGGTTTATTAGAATGATTTGATTGGATCTGACTAGTTTGTGATTCCTGTAGAGACAGAGGATTTACATGAGAGGATTTATATGAGGAGAGTTTGCATGGTAAACGGAGTAGGGGCTTCAGCTAATTCTCGTGCGCAGCCGCAGGCATAGGCATGCGGGTTTGAGCTTGTTTAGATTACAAGTGCTCGTACTCGTAGTTGTGCAACCTTTGTCGGTTCATCTTGCGAGTATAGGAAATTTTCAGGAAGTGTTTTGTTTGGGATTTTATTTTATTTAAAAATTTGGGAGTCTTTATTATTTGTTGTAGTGCAATGAAAATCATTTAGAAAGTGGTTTCGTACTGCTTTTTTCTGTTTATAGGCTTTTAAAGAATAATTTGCCTAATTTTTGAACTGTAGTTTATTGTATACCTTGTTAAACATTTATTTTTCTTATCTTATTTTAAAATCTGTATGTACCCTATTTAAGGGTTAGTTCAATAAAATAAGAAAATGGGAAAATTAAAAAAAAGTGCCACTACTGCAAAAGACATACTTAATTTTCTTAAAAGTAATGATTTTACCTTGGAGACATTACGTTCATGTAGTCCTAGAAAAATTAATTTTGTGTTATCGAAGTTTTGCCAATTTATAAATATAAATGATAATTTTAAAAACCGTTTGCGTGCATCCGTGCGAATACGAAGGATAATTCCAGTGGATAAAATGGGGAAAAAATCAGAAAACTGTAAAATGCTGTAATGATCAGGATTATATTCATGGCCACAGCAAAATTGCAGAAGTCAATGACATACCACATGGTTCTGATATTATCGGTAATATCGATATTCACGAAAGCAAAATAGGAAATATAATAGACAGAAACATTAATGAAGAGAATGAAGATGTTCAGCGTCATATGTTCAATGATTTCTATCACGAAAGAAATAGTGAAATGATATCTACCAATAATGTAGATGATATCGGAGACATAAAAAGAAATGATATCGAAATACAAAAATTGCAATCAGATATTATAAACCTTAATGAAACATACACTCTTTCTGAGGAAACCGAAAAAAATAAAATATTATTATTTGTAAGCATAATGTCGGTGATTCTCGAACGATATTATAATAGTTTTGACATAGCCAAAAACAGTGAAATACGTCACATGGCTGTTAGAGAGAAATTAGAAAAAGAAAAAGTGTCCTGTGTTTTGAGCTTTAAAGGAAGTAGAATAAATAAAATTAAAGGAAGCGGTCATTTAAAGATCATAGAATACGCCATATGTAAACGAGATAACTGTAGGAGATACAAGTTTGTTTATGAAGTAATGGAAAATATTTTAAAAATGCAAGTGTATTTTAAAGGAGATAAAACTATCAATCACACAGGAGAAAATTCATATTGGCTAAGGGGTATGGAAAGGAACTTTGTAAAACAAAAGTTAAAGAAAACATTACCTAACAACATTAGATGTAATGATATAGCCAATGTAGATTCAGAGCTGCTGCTTGATGGAAACTGGCAAAAATTACGATCTCTCCCAGTTTATCAGAAGGCAAGATCGGAAGCTTTAGTAGATGGAGATAGACATACCGACCCCATATTGGATTTATTACTTAGAGCTAAAGATGATGTTCCAGAAAAGCAATATATGCATTTTCCGGATGGAAGAACTCTTGTGTACTTATATTCAAAAGAACAGATAAGTGTACTCATTAAGAAGGGCCAGAAGGTTGTTGTCTACTTTGATGCCACAGGTTCTGTTATAAGACCAACCCAGTATGACACAGGACATAGGGTGTTGTATTACGCTTTGGTTATCAATGTACAATCGAAATTGGTTCCAATTGCTGAACTAGTAAGTTCCAGGCAAGATTCGACTACAATTACGTGTTTTTTATTACACTTCAAACATTTTGTAAGAGTGACCTGTAATAAAACTTGGCCAATATTTAGTACTATTGTAACAGACTGGAGTTTTGCATTGATGACGTCTGTTTGTCAGGCTTTCAACGACATGACTCTATACATGTATTTAAAAGTCTGTTACAGATTTGTTACAAACTGTCTAGACGATTCTCGGTTTACATCAGTAATTGTATTAGAGATATGCTGTGCTCATTTTATAAAAATTATTCTGAGAAAAGTGGCTACACTGAAACAAAATAAAAATGTAAAGAATGTAATTGTAGATTCTGTATGTGTTCTGCTGCAGAGCACTTCAATGATGGAACTTCAATTTCAATTTGAGAATCTGTTAATTTTACTATTAAATCCTAAATACAACGAGGATGTGAGAAAGGCTGTCAAAGAACTTGCTTGCGACTCATACAAAAAAGCCGAAGAGTTCATCGATAAGTAAGAAAAAGAAGATTGTTGTTTCGAAGAGGACGATGACGATGAAACTGTGAGAGGCGAATATATAACGTCGCCATTCTTTTTGTATTTTTTTTAAATATATAGTAAAGTTTTAAGTGATATAGAAAGTAGAGAGGAAAAGTTTGATGATAATACTCCTAACCAGTATAAGTCGCAAGAATTTTGTACGTATCTTCTCAAAAGAATAATGCCATTTGTACCCTTATGGACGGATATATTAGGTTTTGGTCGGTATAGCAATTCCAATGTAGAATCATGGTTTAAAATAGTGAAAAAAGAAGTATTAAGTAATCAGACCAATTTAAAAATCGGTCGATTTGTAGAACAAACGAGAAGTCGAATAAAAATTGAATTAAAAAGTATTAATTTACAAATAGGACGGGTACCTAAAAAGAATAAAAATGAGGAAAAAGAAAATATAGATGTTAAAGAAATTGATAACCCAGAAAATGAGGAATGCTGGAAAAAAAGAGAAAGAAAAAAAGGATGCCTTTATAGAAAGCAGCTGAAAATATTGAGCGACACATTAAAGGAAAAGACAAATAATGATTCTGACAAGAAAATAACTAAAGTAGGTGAAGAATACGTCCAAAATAATGCAAATATTGAGCAAGGATTCCAAGTTATTAAGGAAGAAGATAATTACGGATCTTCAATTATTATAGATGAAGAAAAAGACCTTATAGAATCTTCACATAAAATCGCGACAGATATTGTGGAACAGCCCGATGAGAGAGCTCTGCAAAACGGATTGTTCTTCTGTAATGCTTTTTATATGTCATGTGCGATGAAGCTCAATTTTATCTTAGGAATATACACTTATCAGCCATCTCAACAAACTATTACACTTTATTGCACTGACTTCAGGTCTTTAATTTCAGTCTACGATCTAAGTGAAAAGGATCCTAAGGAATCAGACAGATGGCTGACAGATCACTGTTTAGATGCTTTAGCTTTTTCTATTTTAAAGTATAACTCAAATATTTATTATATCGAGACAGTTTCCACACAAATTCTTTTCAGTGATATATATATAAGAACTACACAAAATTTACACCTTTTGTTATTTCTTTGAAGAGTATTAAATACGTTTTAATTCCTTATAATGATCAAGGGCAACACTGGGTCCTAATTGTCTTAGACATGGTCAAACAAATAATTTACATGTTTGTAGTGGCGAGATACAGTGAAATACACTGCAGTGCCCTCTTTGGGTCTTTGCTACTACCTGTCTGACAATTATTGTCTAATTGACAGACAGATAACGATCTGCAGGAAGCAGATGCCATTACAGCGACCTCTATTGTCTTTGAGGAAGACAATCCTACTTAATTATTGGAAGGAGATGCCGAAAACAACTACTCCACGGGCAATATGCCCCGACTGGCGTTGCATTACATCAACATCTCCATGGATGTCGCCACATCCTTCATCAAGACCAAATACCAGACAATGACCGGTTTCGATCTTGTTATGATCTCATCAGATTGCCATAGGTATCGGAATCGATGAATGATCTGGCGACATTGATTGCCTAAGGGGCATATGTGAATGTTTGTAGTGGCGAGATACAGTGAAATACACTGCAGTGCCCTCTTTGGGTCTTTGCTACTACCTGTCTGACAATTATTGTCTAATTGACAGACAGATAACGATCTGCAGGAAGCAGATGCCATTACAGCGACCTCTATTGTCTTTGAGGAAGACAATCCTACTTAATTATTGGAAGGAGATGCCGAAAACAACTGCTCCACGGGCAATATGCCCCGACTGGCGTTGCATTACATCAACATCTCCATGGATGTCGCCACATCCTTCATCAAGACCAAATACCAGACAATGACCGGTTTCGATCTTGTTATGATCTCGTCAGACTGCCATAGGTATTGGAATCGATGAATGATCTGGCGACGTGATTGCCTAAGGGGCATAGTGAATGTTTGTAGTGGCGAGATACAGTGAAATACACTGCAGTGCCCTCTTTGGGTCTTTGCTACTACCTGTCTGACAATTATTGTCTAATTGACAGACAGATAACGATCTGCAGGAAGCAGATGCCATTACAGCGACCTCTATTGTCTTTGAGGAAGACAATCCTACTTAATTATTGGAAGGAGATGCCGAAAACAACTACTCCACGGGCAATATGCCCCGACTGGCGTTGCATTACATCAACATCTCCATGGATGTCGCCACATCCTTCATCAAGACCAAATACCAGACAATGACCGGTTTCGATCTTGTTATGATCTCATCAGATTGCCATAGGTATCGGAATCGATGAATGATCTGGCGACATTGATTGCCTAAGGGGCATATGTGAATGTTTGTAGTGACGAGATACAGTGAAATACACTGCAGTGCCCTCTTTGGGTCTTTGCTATTACCTGTCTGACAATTATTGTCTAATTGACAGACAGATAACGATCTGCAGGAAGCAGATGCCATTACAGCGACCTCTATTGTCTTTGAGGAAGACAATCCTACTTAATTATTGGAAGGAGATGCCGAAAACAACTACTCCACGGGCAATATGCCCCGACTGGCGTTGCATTACATCAACATCTCTGTCTGTCAATTAGACAATAATTGTCAGACAGGTAGTAGCAAAGACCCAAAGAGGGCACTGCAGTGTATTTCACTGTATCTCGCCACTACAAACATTCACATATGCCCCTTAGGCAATCAATGTCGCCAGATCATTCATCGATTCCGATACCTATGGCAATCTGATGAGATCATAACAAGATCGAAACCGGTCATTGTCTGGTATTTGGTCTTGATGAAGGATGTGGCGACATCCATGGAGATGTTGATGTAATGCAACGCCAGTCGGGGCATATTGCCCGTGGAGTAGTTGTTTTCGGCATCTCCTTCCAATAATTAAGTAGGATTGTCTTCCTCAAAGACAATAGAGGTCGCTGTAATGGCATCTGCTTCCTGCAGATCGTTATCTGTCTGTCAATTAGACAATAATTGTCAGACAGGTAGTAGCAAAGACCCAAAGAGGGCACTGCAGTGTATTTCACTGTATCTCGCCACTACAAACATTCACATATGCCCCTTAGGCAATCAATGTCGCCAGATCATTCATCGATTCCGATACCTATGGCAATCTGATGAGATCATAACAAGATCGAAACCGGTCATTGTCTGGTATTTGGTCTTGATGAAGGATGTGGCGACATCCATGGAGATGTTGATGTAATGCAACGCCAGTCGGGGCATATTGCCCGTGGAGTAGTTGTTTTCGGCATCTCCTTCCAATAAATAATTTACATTTTGAATCCTAATTCAACATATATTTTGCAAGAAACTGAAATATTAGAAAAAATCAAGAGATTCTTTGGCACTAGGGACCGTCTAAATTCTGATGAAAAATTAACATGGAGAAAATGGAAATTTAATTCGAACTTGTTACTATACCCAAAACAAAAACTTGGAGACCATGTGAATTGTGGTGTTTACGTGGCTTTCTATATTTATATATTGACCAACATTAAAGATATTGATGATTTTGAAGTTCTTTCTACCTCAAAGGACTTCGACCCTGAGCGATGGCGGGTTACTCTGCAAAACATACTTCTACTATCATCTGAAAATATCTACGACAAATGTTTAAAATGTGGAAAGATCACGAAAGACCAATACGTACAATGTGATACTTGTCACAAGTGGCTTCATATTAAAAACTGTTCGAAGATTGACGCACCGATTTCTAAAATAGAGGAAACTGATTTTAGTTTCAAGTGTTTCTGTTGTCAATTATACAGCGTGAGTTTTATGTATGGAACGCCTCAATTATCTCGGAAACGGCTTGCCCGATTTTTATGAATTTTGGTTTATAAGGGTTTTGTAATATGGCCGATATTATTGTGGCATTTACATTGTTGTCAGATCTTTCGTTTTTCCGGAAATATACTGAAATTTGTTATTTCAAATGGATCACCCTACCTATATATTTTTTTGTTTTTGAAATCTCTAAGAAATTTAGAATATTTTTCATGTAATGTTCCCTATACCTAATTGCCATAATTTCGGAGTTACAGCTACATTTGCAATATCTCCGCCGAAGTTAAAATATTACATCAGGGCGGCTATGTCTGCGACAAAAACAATTTTGACGTTTTAATAAACTATTATTGTTGGTGTTTATTGAAAGTTACAATGGACCGTTTATCTGAGAAAGAACGAATTGAGATTTTAATGATATTAGGATATGGTGATGTGCGTAGAAGTCAACAGGAAACGTGTAATATCTTTAATAATTTATATCCTAATAGAAATCCCATAACAAGATCTACTGTGAGTAAGTTGTTAAAAAAGTTTAACCAAACTGGAGCCATAAAAGATTTACCGAAATCAGGGCGTATAAAAACTGCAACAACTGAAGACAAATCTTTAGATGTTTGTGTTATGTTAGAAGAAGATCCACACTTGAGTACTAGACAAATATCCAGGGAAGTTGATATTTCTCAAACATTCATAATGAAAATTTTACATGCCAATAAATTCCATCCTTACAAAGTAAGATTGGTTCAAGAGTTGTCAGATGATGATTTCGATAGACGTGAAGAGTTTGCCGACACAATGATGGAAAAATGTTACGATCAAAATAATCCAAATTTTTTAAATAATGTTATGTTTTCCGATGAGGCCACTTTTTGTATTGATGGAAACGTAAATCGGCATAATTGCAGAAACTGGTCACGTAACAACCTCGTTGGATGAGAGAATCCCACACCCAATTTCCACAAAAGATTAATGTATGGGCTGGAATAATAGGCGACAAAATAATTGGTCCTTTTTTCATTGAAGGAAACTTAAATGGTCCGGCGTATTTAAATTTATTACAGAATAATATTATACCTGAGTTGGCTCGGTTATTTCCAAATCTTGTAATGCAAGGTATTTACTTATTGTAGTTTTTAAGTATGTACGTAGTTTCGTAATTTGCATATTACTTGCATTTGCGAAACTGCTTAGTTAGTACATATTGAATAATGTTTAGTAAGTAAGTCAATGCACTGGGAAGTTCAATAAAACATATATGACATGTAAAACAGGGATCAGTATCGAATAAACGATTTATGTAGTAACAACATCCGACGTTTCAATCATCTTTTACAATCTAAGTAAGTATTCTCAATTGCCTGTTAATTTAGAAATTTTATTATTTGAAACTTTCAGACAATAACAATATCCCAAATAACAATATTTGGGTGCAACAAGATGGAGCTCCACCTCACTATGCGCGTGACGTGAGGCAATACCTAAACGATGTGTTTCCCAGAAGATGGATTGGAAGGCGTGGTTTTATCGAATGGCCCCCGCGATCACCCGACATGAATCCTTTAGACTATTTCCTGTGGGGTCACTTAAAAAATATTGTTTATAAAACCAAACCTGCCAATATTCAGGAATTAAAAGATAGGATTACCACAGAGATAAGAAGAATTGAGCAGTCAGGAATGTTACAAAATGTACTGCAAAGTTTTAAACATCGCATGGCTTCTTGTATGGAAGTAAACGGACAACATTTTGAGCATCAGCTGTAACCGCCTTTACTTTATGTTTTCAAAAGATCCTATGGGATTTCTATTAGGATATAAATTATTAAAGATATTACACGTTTCCTGTTGACTTCTACGCACATCACCATATCCTAATATCATTAAAATCTCAATTCGTTCTTTCTCAGATAAACGGTCCATTGTAACTTTCAATAAACACCAACAATAATAGTTTATTAAAACGTCAAAATTGTTTTTGTCGCAGACATAGCCGCCCTGATGTAATATTTTAACTTCGGCGGAGATATTGCAAATGTAGCTGTAACTCCGAAATTATGGCAATTAGGTATAGGGAACATTACATGAAAAATATTCTAAATTTCTTAGAGATTTCAAAAACAAAAAAATATATAGGGTGATCCATTTGAAATAACAAATTTCAGTATATTTCCGGAAAAACGAAAGATCTGACAACAATGTAAATGCCACAATAATATCGGCCATATTACAAAACCCTTATAAACCAAAATTCATAAAAATCGGGCAAGCCGTTTCCGAGATAATTGAGGCGTTCCATACATAAAACTCACTCTGTATATACATATATATATATATATATATATATATATATATATATATATATATATATATATATATATATATATATATATACAAACAATGTATAATTTTATTAAGGTATTATTTCATTAAGAAAAGATACGATGAATATATCTAAAGTAAATCTATAGTTTAAAAAACCGTATCATATCTTTTCTTAATGAAATAATACCTTAATAAAATTATACATTGTATATATATATGTTATCTCACTAGATAATTAATTAACTTTTTTAAAAAAACTTTATTTATTAACTTTTTAGTTACAATAATTATTAGATGCGTATAGGTTGAGTGAAGTGTATTAACTTGTTTAGTTCTGCAATTGCGGTCCTATTTATAATGTTTAAGAGGCTGACAAAACAGCGTCAGTCCAAGGATGCTGACAAAACAGCGTCACCTTATCTTTTAGTATTCTAAGAATTGAATAGGAGAATTGCAGAGCTGGTGTCTGTAACACTAGCCTAGAGGAAACTGTTATCTGGTAATATGATATAGACAGGTGTTCAGTAAATACATTACGTCACGTATATCGGTGAATATTTTATATAACAACTTCCCCCTTATTAAAAAAGTTGATTTTATAAAGCGACTTTTACAATTTTCAAAATGATAAAAATTGTTATATTTAAATTATATAAAGCAAATAGCAATAGCTTAAAGTTAGAGTACAATAATTGATTAATTAATAAAATAGGAATGAGATTGGAAAAAGTAAAATTCAATTGAGCTCGATATCTTCTATTTGTGGATCATCGGCTCGTACGCTGGGTCGTCTTCGATTTGGGAATAGATTGGTAAATCTTTGGGTTGCCTGTCTTGGGGGTGATGGTGGTGGACTGTGTGATGACTGGAGAACAAGGGCTGATCTGCGTCTTCTTCTGCATTTGAAAACCAGGTACAACAGTACGATGGCAATAATTAGTGTAATAATAAAATAGGTGAACCAAGAGATATTTTTGGTTACAAATGGTTCATTTATTAAGTCGTCTAAATCTTTGGAATATTGATTTAGCTTATGCTTCGCTATTTCCAAATCTTCAGTATTGATATCGTTTATTTTTAATGGTTTTAATTTTGGCATCTGTGATTTGTCTGGAAACTCATTACAGCATTGGAAGGATATCTCCACTGGATGGATGCCTTTCTTGAAATTGGTAATATTATTGGGGCTAGCTTGGATTTTGGTTGTGCCGATGTAGGCGTAACAATTGGAATTTAGTTTTTTATAGATTATTTCGGATTCTGGATTTCCTTGTGGACAATTTATCGTTGCTTGGACAGGTTCTGCATTAGTTATTAACCAGGTGCTTTCTTCTAATTTTTGGACGTTGTATTCTTGACTAATAATAAATGAATTTTGACAGTTTTCGGGAAAGGTCCTAGGACTTTTTAAGAGTCTTGCTTCACATATGGCATTGTTGTCTATCGGGTAGGCAAATAGGTCAGAACATAATTTCATATCGGGATAAAGTTGTTTGCAATTTTCTAAATTTGGAATGGGTATGTACATTAAAGAATCATCGTCTCGCGCAATATATTATTGTGAAATTGATAATAAGTGATGTAATCCTGTTCTATTATCTAAAATTGGGATTGGATATATTTGGTAGGTTTTAAAAGTTTGAGGATCTACAAGAGGTATCTTAAGTACAAAAACTAAATCGGTGTCTGTCTGAAATGCCTGAAGTTCGATTATATCGAGATATTGTGCAATCTTTGATAATCTTATTTGTAATGGAAGATTACTTCTGTGTAAGTTTTGTGAAATTTCTTGTAAAGCATTAAGCAAATGGTCCGGAGTGATAATTGATGTATGGATTATTTTTAACCTCGCAAATGTTATAGAATTTAAAATATCATTCAATGTATCTTCAATAAATGAATAGCTTGCCATGAGTTGCTCACAGATTTCCAGGAATTTAATTTTTATAGTTACCATTTGGTATGAATCTTTCATATCTATAAGTGCCTTTTCAATTTTATTAATATCTTCGTTAAATGTTTCCTCGTCTATTTGTAATTTTCTAATAGTGGTATTGAAATTTTGTATAGCCGATGTAGTTACGGATATTTGATTTTTTAGAAGATTTTCTAATTGGTGCTCGTCATTATTAATTTTATTTATGCAGTTCATGTAATATTCACCATCTTCGGAATCTAGGTTTCCAGTTATTGATTTGAAAATAGTTCCTAGTCCGTTTAGTATACCGCGTTTATGTCTTTTAACATCGTTGAAAACCGCTTGAAATTTAGATTCTACGGCTTGTGATATTTGGGTTAATAAGCTTAAACGTGTTTTTACTTCGCCCATAAAATCTTGCATATTCTGAATGGCGGGGTCAATCATATGAAGTATATTGTTTAATATTTGATTGTTCTTTTCCTGAGCTTGTTTTAGTGAAGTAATGTCTTTGTGTACCAGTAATGTCCATTTGTCATTTGTTACGATTATATTTGATTTGTCATGGTAGTAGATTCCTACGGTATTATTTATTGGTGTTATTTTGTATTGACAAATTGCTGATCCGAACAGCAGCATTAATCTGAAAAATAGAATTAGTTTTCAAAATAGAGTTTTAGTCTATCGAAATTGATTTTACTTAATTGATTTGTTTTCGGATTAAATAATAGTGCTGAATTTTGGTATATTTCTCTTATTTCGAAAGGTCCGTTGAATTTATTTTGTAATTTATCTTTAATTTGTGATTCCTTAACATAGACTTTGTTTCCGACATCGTAATTGGGTCAATTTTCGTTAATCTTTTGGTCGAATCTAGTTTTAGCTTTTTCTTTTTGTGATAGTGTTCGAGCACGTGCCATCTTATAATAATGGGAAATTCGATTGTTAAGATCTCGAACATATTTGGTGATCAATTCGTTTTGATTGTAGAGCGTTTCTGGAGGTCTGCTAGAAGTGTGTCCAAATATTAATTCGAACGGGGTGAAACCGTGTGTTCTGTTCACTGAATTGTTGTAACAGATAATGGCGTAAGGTAAAACGTTGAACGGATGTTCGTCGGGATTTTCGGCTAAATGTACTCTTATCATTTCGGCAAGAGTTGCATGGAATCTTTCTAATGAACCGTTAGATTGAGGATGGGCTACGCTTGAATATGTTAATTTAATATCATATAATTTACAAAGGCCTTTTAAAATACTATTGTCAAATTCACGACCATAATCGCAATGAATACGTAAGGGCGTGCCGTAATGTTGAAAATAAAGTAAAAGAGTGTTAACAACAGATTTTGCTGTCTTATCGACAAGAGCGTAAGCTTGGATAAATTTTGTAAGTTCGTCACGAATTGTTAGTGCGTAATTTCTAGTAGGGGATTCGAATATATCAACGTTAATTCGTTCGAATGGTGTTTTGGGGGTCTCGGTTATTACTAGAGGATTATTATTGTTTTTTCGATAAATTTTAGTTTTCTAGCAAATTTCACATTTCTTAATGAAATTTTCAATGTTCTTTGTTAAACCGTTCCAGTTATATTTTTCTTTAATTCTTCGAATCGTTTCATTGATTCCTCGATGAATATTATTTTTACCTGAATGATTCTGATCGATAATAATCGGAATTTGGTCTTGGCCAGGGGTTGTTACTAAATTTTGACAAATTATTATTTTTAAATCTTTTCCGGCAAATATAAATGAAAGAATTTCTAATACGGGTAGGTCTAAATTGTTTTCTACGTGATAAGTTTTAGAGAGATCGAAATTTTCTTGGTCTCTGTATAATGTTAAGAATAAATGTGCTATAACAGATTCTGGATCAAATGGAATAGGAATAATAAAGTATCTACGATGCTTTACTGTTTTACTTGATAGGATATTTATTTTGTCGTTAAAAAATTCTGGATGTTCCTCGAAAATGTCTTCGATAATTTGGTAATGAGTATCCTTTAAATTATTCTGTTGAAAAAAGGTAACAATATTTTTATTATCTTTATCGAGTAATTGTTTATTGGAAATTTGTATTTTGTCATAGTCGATGAGTGATTTGGTCTTATATAATTCTACAAAGGTGTAAAATTCGAGTGAATTCGTCAACAATTTGTTGGTTGGTTATTTCGTCATGGTCATTGTCTGGGATTTCTTCCGTATCGTCCTCGTTTGCCGCTAATATTTTTGAATGAAATTGAGAATACTCTTTAAAATAATTAATTTTGATGCGTGAAAGGGCATCTGCGTTTTTGTTTATCTTTCCTGGTTTGTAGATTACTTCGTAATCATACTCTTCCAATTTAAGGCGCCAACGCGCTAATCGACTACCTGGGTCTATTATCGAAAATAGCCATGTGAGGGGTCTATGATCAGTAACTAATTTGAATTTTCTACCGTATAGGTAAGGTCTAAAATGTTTTACAGACCATACAATAGCCAATAACTCGCGTTCGATCGTGGAATATTTCGTTTCGGCTGAACATAACGTACGTGAGGCGTATGCTATCGGTAAATCTTTACCTATTGGTCCTTGTGATAATACTGATCCAATGGCGTATGCACTAGCGTCAGTTGTAAGTATAAATGGTTCGTCAAAGTTCGGATAAATAAAGATAGGAGAGGTGGTCAAAGCTTGTTTTAATTCGTTGAATGATTGGTAACAGTCATTGTCAAATTTAAACGTTACGTCTTTCTGTAAAAGTTTTGTTAATGGTTTCGATAATTTGGAAAAGTTTGGAATGAATCTCCGGTAGTATCCGGCTAGTCCTAAAAATGATTTGATCTGTTTCTGATTTGTTGGTTGAGGGAAATTTATAATTGCATCGATTTTGATTGGATTCGGTTTTACTCCATCCTTTGTGATTAAATGGCCTAAATAAGTTACTTCCTTACGAAGGAATTCACATTTGTCTGGCTGTATTTTTAAATTAGCCTTTCTTAAACGTTTGAATATGTCACGTGTCTGTCTAGGGTTCCTATTGGTTATTATCACTAGTAGTGGGGTAGCTAGCAGGAATAACTGGAATGTTCAAAGTCCCAGCCAATCTATCACGTGGACAATTATTTATTTAAAGTAAGTATTTGGGACCTGAAGACACGGATCTATTCTTGTGGCGACACCTTATGTTCGGTTTCGAGTGATGAGTATAAGGGGTGAGCACAACAGGTACCTAGACTCAAGTAGGCACTGAGTACTAAGTACAATTGTATAAAAGAACTGGCGAAAATATCCGTACGTAGCCTGTGTTCTGGATATCTTCTTCGTAGGCAGCTTGCTTGGTGATGGATGCGAGTGAGGCACAACGACACTAACGTAGTTATCGGGGCCTTTTGGGGATGTCTCACGTCACTCTTAACGCGGACAGACGGGTATTACACGACGCGATTCACTAGGAGACGGTTGACCACTGAGGCACTTGTCACTAAACGCCACTTCACTCTTAAAGTAGCCGACGAATGCTTTTCAGACGCAGCCCGCACTCACTAGGACACTTTGGAACGCTTTGGAGAAGCTTTGGTAACGTTGACTACACCTGGATATTGACTGTCTTTGACTGACTTTGGACTCAACTTTTTGACTGTCTTTGACTGACTTTCGGGGCCGCTATGTGTCGGCTTATATACTTTTTGAGATTTCGCGAAGTTCGATTTCTAGAATTTTGCGATTGTTCCAAGATAAAAAGTTCCGATTTGCGGGCTTCTGAGATAAGATGAGAAATTGAAACTTGGGGGTGTGATAGGGGATGAAATGACCTATCGATGAGTACAAGTACGATCTTGATCGGATAATTAGAAGTGGAGATAATTGATATTTTTCGATGGCATTTCCAGAACAATTCTCGAAGCGACGGCGATCGTTCTGGAGACTGTTTTAAAGTTTGCGGAATTACTGAGATTTTGGTAATGATATTGGTATTGAAAGATCGGGCATCGTCTCCTGAGTACGCTGAACTTTGTCCCGTTGCGCTAGGTGCAGCGGTTACAGAGTAACCAGCGTAATTTGTTTGTGGGCGTGGCTTGTGCATTTTCGGAATGAGTGCTTGTAACTCAGAAACGATAAAAGCTATGAAGATGGGATTTTTTCTGTTGGATAGAGAATAGATGAAAGTATAATCTGTGCAAGTTTCAAGTAAATCGGATTAAGGGTTTGAAACTTATAAATTAAATTAGAAAAGTGGGTGGAACTTGTTGTTTACATCCAAGATCCGGGAAAATTGAAAGTACCAACGTGTTCAGTATTAAAGTTATGAACGTGTGCAAAGTTTTAAGTTGAGTGATTGAAATTTGAAAAAGTTATTTTATTATTTTTTATTTGATTTTATGAAATAGACTCGCAGCTCATACCTAATTTCTGAGATGTCTTACTTCGGAGTTTGTTAATCGATTTGCAAGCTGTAAAATTTAATTTTGGGGTTTTCAGACCTCTAATTTTCGAATTTTCGCGAAATTTTGATTTCTAAGGGGAATTTCGTGACAAATACTTCGTTTAATCGAGAAATATGGTCATTAATGGTAGGTGAATAAATAATTATGTCGTCCATATAGACAAGACATCTTTCGTTTTGGATACCTAATAAAATGTTATCCATTACTCTTTGAAATGTCGATGGGGCATTTTTCAAACCAAATGGCATTCTAACAAACTCAAAATGTCCATTTTCAACGGTAAAGGCGGTCTTTTGAATGTCTTTCGGATCAATTTCTATCTGATGAAATCCGGATGCAAGATCTAAAGTTGTAAAATATTGACATTTTCCAAGCTGGTCTAATAGGTCAGATATAATTGGGAGAGGATATTTATCGTCGATAGTCACTTCGTTGAGTTTTCGATAATCTACTACAACGCGCCATTTTTGTTTGCCTGATGCATCTAATTTTTTGGGAACTACCCATACTGGGGAGGACCAAGGCGATATGGATGGCTGAATTATACCTTGACTAAGCATTTTCGACATTTGCGATTTTACCTCATCCTTGTGGATGTGCGGATAGCGATATGATTTTGTAGCTATTGGTTTTGCATTATTAGTATCGATCGAATGTTTGATCTCGTTTGTAAAAGTAAGGTCATCACCGTCTAAGTAAAATATGTCCTGAAAGTCTAAGCATAAATTTGTAATTAAATCTGTTTCCTCTTCATTCAAATGGCCAAGACGAAGTTGGCTTTTAATTTCGTCAGTTCGGTCTTTATAAGAAAGTCCTTCGGAATTTTGATCGTTTAAACTAAAAATCGATTTAAATTTTTGAATTGGCTCAAGTTTTAGGTTAGAGAAATTAATGTCCTTGTCAATGGCATTGGGATTAATGATTGATGTAAGGAATTCGCCATTTTCATTAATGTTAACTAAAGCGTTAGGTAAGCGTACTTTTTCTACTTCCTGCGCTATCAGTATAGCATCAGTGTTTTTTAAGTTACATTTTAGTTTGCATATTTTTTCAGTACGTCCTTCAATTAAAATTTTATTTTGGGGAATGTTATTGATTGGCTTGTTATTTGTTACTTCTTCTGTTGAATCGTCAGTTACTTTAAAGAGTGGTACAGTTTTAAAATTAGTAATCAATTGTTTATTTTTAATGTCGATTACACAATCGTAATGTTCTAGAAAATCGGATCCTAAAAGTCCGTCGAAATCAATATCTAGGTCACAAATGTAAACTTTATGTGGGTCACCCATTTTGAAAGGAATTAATGTGGCTTCTGTAATCGTAATTTTTTCATCAGTAATACCTTGAATGCTAATTTTTTCGGAAAATCGTTGCGGGTAATCTTTACAAGTATTTCTTTTAAAAATTGAAATTGAAGCACCAGTATCAATAAGAATTTTGTAGGTGTTGGTAATATCTTTGATATAAAATAAATTTTGGCAATTTAAAGATAAGAGCGAGCTTACATGAAAGTTTGCTCCATTGTTGGGTGATTTAATGTCATGTGTTGAATTTGGTGAGAGATTTCGTCTGCCTGGTCTGGTTTCGGTGGGTCTGATAAATGGGTTTTGCTTTCGCAAAAATCCTGAGGATTAGCAGGATAATCACTCGTGTACGAAGAATTAAAAGTATAATTATCTGAATAGTTTGGAAAATTGTAATCAAAATTTTCTAGATCATAATTGGGTTGTTCGTCATATTGATAATTATCGTAATTATTATAATCACTAAAGTTATTGGATGCTGTTTCATATTGGGTGTCATTCCACGTTTGATAATCATAATTTTCGTTAAAATTCACATAATGTGCTCTTTGTGGATTTGGGCGATAGTTTGGGTTTGGTTGGATAGCTGATGGCCTATTTTGATTGAAATTAGGATTTGGTCTGATGACTGCAGGTCTATGTTGCTGCGAATTATTTGGTGGTTGATTTTGGAAGTTTCTTTGAGGATTTGAATTAGAAAAATTTTGGTAATTAGGTCTTTGTTGAAATTGGGATGGTTGAGGTGCATGAGAATAATTATTATTGAAATTGGTATTTTGTGGGCGAAACTGTGAAGACTGCCTGGCTCGGCATTCATTAAAAGTATGTCCGGGGCGTTTACAAAATGAACACATCTTTGTAGCAGGACGTTGTGTTGGTACTTGGTTTTTAGATTGATTTTTATGCGGAAATTTCTGTGATTCGAAATATCCTAATTGTAATTCACGTTTAACTCTGTTAATCGCTTCTAATATAGTTTGCGGGTTTCCTGCCCGAATAATTCTACCTAAATTCGGTTTTAGACCTGTAAGTAAACTTGTCAAAGTCATAGTTTCGATTAGGTCAGATTGGGCTGTTTTTTGTTCACTAGTTAAGCTTTGTTTTTGCACTGCTGCGTGCATTTTCGCGTTGTGCGTTTGGAGACGTGAAATAAAATTTAATGCACTTTCGTTACTTTGTTGATTAAATTTCTATAAATCTTGGATTAATGACGTTAGGTCTCTAGAGTCGCCAAAATGTGTCTCTAGTAATGATTTGATTTCTGCCCAAGTATTTGGGTTGCGCGAATTTACTATTTCGGCAGCTTTACCTTTTAATTTATTCTTGATATGTAATGTTAATAAAATAGCCTGGTCATTTACTGCCATGTGAAACGCATGGCAAAACGTTCTTAAAAATATTGGATTGCCATCGAACTCTGGCACAATAGAAAAAATTTCACTAAGCCTATAAGGCTCGATATGTTCGGGCTCTTTTTCTGTTCCGCTAGTTCTGATTTCAAAAGGCATATTGATTTATTTTATTTGCACTTTTAAAATTGAAATTTATTTCTTAAATTGATTTTATGTATTAGCAGTATAATACACTGAGAAATGTTGTAATTTTATTTAAATAAGATTTATTTATCTAAATACTTCGCGTATTAACAGTATAATACACGGATGTTTAATATTTGTTTGCTTAAAATTACCTCTTGTATATTAGCAGTATGATATACGGGAATGTAGAAAGGATTTAGTAATTGTAGATTATAGAACTTGTTCACTTTCACTTTCTTAAAATTAAACAATAAAAATACGAGATGATTCTTAAAATGACTTACGTATAAATCTTCATCTGCTTCTTTGAGCTGGGTTCTTTCTCTGAGCGAGAGATTAGGATCTGCCACGCCGTTGTCGAAGTGCTCCTTGTTCCACTGACACCTTCCCTGTAGTTAGGCACCGCTGCTGGATGTTCTCCTTGTTCTTCAGGTGGTTCTTCAATGGTTAGGCTCCTATACCAGTGTGTCTTCAGATCCTACCGACTGCACCAAAATTGTTATCTCACTAGATAATTAATTAACTTTTTTAAAAAAACTTTATTTATTAACTTTTTAGTTACAATAATTAGTAGATACGTATAGGTTGAGTGAAGTGTATTAACTTGTCTAGTTCTGCAATTGCGGTCCTATTTATAATGTTTAAGAGGCTGACAAAACAGCGTCAGTGCAAGGATGCTGACAAAATAGCGTCACCTTATCTTTTAATATTCTAAGAATTGAATAGGAGAATTGCAGAGCTGGTGTCTGTAACACTAGCCTAGAGGAAACTGTTATCTGGTAATATGATATACGCAGGTGTTCAGTAAATATATTACGTCACGTATATTGGTGAATATTTTATATAACATATATATATATATATATATATAGAGTATATAATTTCTGCCCAGTGCTCTGAATGTCAACGTGAAGAAATTCAAGCAAGCGCAGCTAAACGGCGGGAGTAACTATGATTCTCTTAACTCATGTGCTGTTTAGAAACGTTCTTCCAGATGACTGGAGGGCGCAACGCACCACCTTGGTGCCGAAGGCAGAAGACCGAGGTAACCCCTCCAATTTGAGGCCAATAACCATCGCCTCCTCGGTGCAACGTTTATTGCACAGGATCTTGGCGTTCCGTCTGAAATCCCGGGTCGATCTTAACATCTGCCAGAAAGGCTTCACTGATATCGACGGGACGATGGCGAACGCCGTGATCCTCGAGGCCTACGTCCGTCAGAGGTTGGAAAGGGGCTCAAGCTACAATGTGGTGTCCTTGGACCTTCAAAAGGCTTTCGATAGTGTTTCGCACCACTCCCTAGCGCGCGCGCCTCGACCCCGTGACGTATGGCTACATAGTAAACTCCTTAACGGGAAATACCACCACTATTGCCGTAGGGAAATCTCATACGCGGCCGATAGCCATACGTCGTGGGGTCAAGCAGGGAGACCCCTTGAGCCCTTTTCTATTCAATCTCGTGATGGACGAATTGTTGTGTACCTTTAACGTCGACGTGAATGCCGGTGACTCATTTCGCACGGGCCACCGGCGCTGCTTGGTAGCATTCGCGGATGACCTGCTGGTGATGGAGGACGTGGAGGCCAGGGTTCAACTCACACTAAACAAAGTAGAGAACTTTTTTGGATCGCGTGGCATGCGGGTAAACCCTACCAAATCTTATGCCATTTCAGCGGCACCTCGGAACCACGTTTCGGTTCCGAGATCGGCCCCCTGCTTCAAAATAGGGGGTCAGTGGATACCCGCCGTCACAGCGATCAACGCATTTAAATACCTTGGTCACTCCGTATCGTCCTCCGGCATTGGCAGGCCGTCCTTGGCGAATTTGCCTACGTGGATTCATAACTTGTAGCGGGCTCCATTAAAACCGGACCAAAAGGCGAATCTGCTCCGCGACCACCTTGTGCCGCGCCTCGTCTATGGGCTCCAGAACCCAAGAATAACGGGAAAAATTCTGCGCGACGCGGACAGGATAGTAAAATGCTGCGCCAAGAGGATTCTCCACCTCAGCATACATACGCCCGACCCCTTTCTTTATGCGTCCCTTAAGGACGGAGGGCTGGGCTTTATGGAGCTGAGGAGGACCATCCCGAGGATCTTCTTGGGCAGGCTAGCTAAACTATCGCACGGCACTCGCGATGAAGTCCTGTCCGCGGTCATGCAGGATGAGTTGACGGTCCAGTTAATGTCCCGCCTGGATCGTCTGGCAGGGCCAATCCCAGCTCAACAGGTATGGCGCTAGGCTATATCCCAGGGGCCTACCTCTCGAGGACTTGAGGCAGCGGCTGATGACCTTGCGAGCCGGCAGTGGCTAACTAGGAGACCCGGTGGCTGGACCGGGCGCGATTATGTGCGCGCGGTTCAGTTACGTACTAATAATCTTCCAATTGCGGGTCTCCTATATAACGCCCCCAATCAGCGAATGTGCCGCGCCGGCTGTAACAGGGTTGAGTCCGTGTCTCATGTCCTCCAAGGGTGCCCCGCTACTCATTGGGAAAGGAAACGTAGACATAACAACATAGCTAAGCGCCTAGCCTCCCATTGCCGAAGGTATTGGCGGGTTGAGGAAGAGCCCCACGTACGACATCCCAGTAGGGTTCTTTTTAAGCCCGACCTGGCTATCCACCTTGATGCGTCGCGAATTCTCATATGCGACGCACAGGTGTCTTGGGAGGGTACTGTTGGGCTGGGCGAAGCCTGGTCTAACAAGAAAGCGGTCTACGACAATGCCCAGTTCCGCGAGGCTGCGGCTCTGAGGTGGTCGGGACTGGAATTCGTCTTTATGCCCCTGATCGTCGGCGCTCGAGGTATATGGCCTCGTGCAAACTCATGTACCGAGGAGGCCCTGCGCATAACGCAATCACTTAAGGCCTCCTTGGTAGCTACTGTCGTCAGGTGGGGTGCCTCCATCCACGCTTCCTTCGGCCGGAAGGTGTTTCGGCGTAGGTGACAGTTCGTGCGGCATGTCCGGACTGCCGGGTCGTGTGTGTGTGCGCCTGTCGTATTATTAGGTTAGGCCGTGCTCTCCATTTTAATGTGCAATCACTTATCAATCTCATAATTATTGTTGCTTATTGAGTTGTTTGTTTATATTATTATTATTTGTCATTGTATTTTATTGTATTATGTCATGTACTAAAAGTTACATGAACCCTCAACAAAGATAGAAGCAGAAATGAGCTCAAAAATCCACAGAGACTATTTATATGTACCCTTCGACCAATCAGAGCGCTCCGTTTTGTCAGCGCGCAGTGGGCGGAGCCTACTACTACCAGACATGTGGGTATAAAATGAGGACAAATTTTACACTCGAGATCGTATTTTCGTGGTGTTTAAGTTTCGAGCGTGCATCCGAAGTGGTAACACATAGGTAGTGAGTGCGAAACAACACGGTGTGAATAGCGTACTAGTGAGTTCACAGTGAAGTGGAGGTCCCACACAAAAAACAGTTTTTACCAAAACTAGGATGGGGAGGAAGGCCCCGAGAAGGAGCCCAACCCCCATGGAACAAGAAAACTCAAGCAGCGACGAAAGCTGCTGCGAAAGATCGGAGAAATCCAGTTCGGCGACGCCGGAGCGACGAGCAAGCCACGGCCCCTCCGAGAGGGAGGTCGAGCTAGCCGCGGAGAATGCGGCACTGCGGCAAGAAATAGCTGAGTTAAAAAATCAGCTAGGAGAGCTGACCCTGCAGCTAAGGGCCATGGCGTTGGAGGCGGAGAAGTCAAATAAAATACTGGTAGAGGAGATCAGGAACCTCCGACACCAGACAGGTATCCCTGAGGCGACCGCGGGCGCTTCTGCGGAAGTAGTAGCGCCTGCCGCCGCAGTGCAGAAAACAGTAAGTAAAAGGAAAAAACCTGTTACAGATTCCAGCGCCGAGGAGGAACCCACCAAGGCGAGAAGGGTAGGAACACCCGAGCCAGAGACCCGCGAGACGACCGCAGAAGGCAACAAGGCGACTTCAGAGGTCAATATGCCATCCACCTCAGCCATGGAGGTGACAGAGACGGCAAGGCAGGAAAAGAAGATACCTCCGGTGATCCTAAGGGACGCCAAGAGATGGTCGGTCATCAGACGGATGGTCACGGAGAGGCGCATCAATTTTACAAAGGCGCAGACTACGAAGGACGGGGTGGCGATCCATCCCCAGAACTCCAGCGACCATCGCAGGCTCACGCAGTTCCTGACGGAAAGGAAGGAGCAGTACCACACGTTTTCTCTCGCGGAGGAGAGGAAGCTGCGAGTGGTAATTCGCGGCATTCCCGAGGGCACCGAAGCCATGGAAGTCGAGGAGGACCTCCGAGGCCAAGGGTTCGCACCCGAATCGGTGCAGCGAATGACGAGCCGGGTAAGCAAAAAACCTCTTCCTCTGTTCCTGTTACAGGTACCGCTGGACCAGGAAAAGATCCTGGAGGTGAAGAGATGCTGCCAACTGGTAGTGAGAGTGGAGCGTCAAAGAGCGAAGGTCGAGCCAACGCAGTGTCATCGATGTCAACGCTTCGGCCACGCCCAAAGCAGGTGCACCGCGACGCCGAAATGCGTCAAATGCGGAGAGAACCACCACTCCGCGGCGTGCAAGAAGGCACGAGAAGTTCCCGCCAAGTGCGCGAACTGCAACGGAGACCACCCTGCCAGCTACCGCGGCTGTCCAAACCACCCCAAGAGGGCAGCAAAGACACAGGCAAAACCACCAGTGCCTGCAGCGGCACCCGAAGTCCCAAGGGCCAGCCAACAGCAGCCGAGACAACCAGTGACCGGACAGCGCAGCTTCGCCCAGGCCGTCAAGGCCCAACAGGTAAAGCCCGCGCCCTCGAAAGGGGACGCGGGCAAGCGGGGAGCAGCCCCTGCGAGTAAGGTCGCCCGGGCGACCGACGACCAGGCACTGCGCTCCGGACTCCGAGAGCTGCTGACACAAATGCTATGTCTTTTACAGGATTAATGGCAGTCCAACTACGGAGGCCCCAGTCCCTCAAGGTAGCGTCCTGGAACGTGGATAGCTTCAACCAGAGGAAGCACGAGCTTATAGATCTCCTGTACCGGCTAGAAATAGACGTGATTGCACTACAGGAGACCAAACTAAGCGAAGACCTCAGAGCTAGAGTCCCAGGATACCACACGCACCGCAAGGACAGAAACAGGATGGGAGGAGGCGTGGCACTGCTCGTCAAACATGGCATCGACTATCACCTGCTGCCAACACCCGAAACGGAGAACCTGGAAGTAGTAACCATCGCGATCAACACGCAACAGTACGGCGAAATCGCGGTGGCATCCTGCTACCAACCTCCGAGGCTAGAACTCCTGGACCGAGACTTGGACGCCGCGCTCGCGGCATACCCCCAGGTTGTAGCGATGGGAGACTTCAACGCCAAGGCACCGGCGTGGAACAGTAGGAGGATAAATCGGCGCGGCCGGAAACTGCAGGAGTACCTGGACACCCGACATGAAGTGAACGCAATGGGCCCGGAGGAGCCGACGCATCACGGATTGGGATTACCAGACGTGTTGGATATCGCCCTGCTCAAGGCAATACCGATGATAGCTGAGATGGTGACATTGCACGAGGGTTCAACGAACCACAGTCCCATTCTCCTGAGCTTAGGAAGACAGCAGCCCGATGACACAGCCGTCTTCGTCAAGAGGCGCACCGAGTGGGAGCAATTTCGCGCACTTGTGCAAAGAGATTGCGTCCCCGCCCGCGTCATTCGAAACGGAGCGGAAATCGAGGCAGCCATCGCCAACCTTGAGACGGATATTCACACAGCACTGGCAGCCAGCACGAGGGAAACACAGGTAAGGTAGACACAGAGCCAAGAGGCACGCTCAGCGGACGAGACTCCCACAGGACAAGATGGCCCTAAACCAGCTCAACCGGAGAGTCAAAGCCGCATTGCACGAGCACCACCAGGCGAGATGGCAACAACACTTAGAGTCCCTCGACCCCCAAGACCGCAGTCTGTGGAAAACGCAAAGAGCCATGCGAATTACCCGTCGACCGACCCCTCCAATCCATGGTGAAAACGGACTCGTATACACGAGGCAGGACAAGGCAGAGGCTTTTGCTGACAGCCTGGAACTGCAGTGTAGAGAGAACAATTTGCCGGACGAAGACGAGGACCATGAAGAAGACGTGGCGCGCAGAGTGCGACAGCTAAACCACGCGGTTGACGACGACGAGATCCGCGCAGCGACCTACGACGAGGTCAAGAGCATGCTGAGCAGAGTAAACATACGCAAAGCAGCGGGGTGCGACCAAATAGGGAACCTGATTCTTCGGAAACTACCCCGCAAGGGCGTAGAGGCGCTGGTTAACATAATCAACGCTATTCTGAAGTTTCGCTTTTTCCCTATGAAGTGGAAGAGAGCCGACGTCATAATGATCCCGAAACCAGGTAAGAACTTAACGTTTCCATCAAGTTACAGGCCGATCAGCCTACTTCCAGCCATGAGCAAGATAGCCGAGAGAGTCATCCTAGGGAGACTACAGGAGCACACCGAAGAGCTGAGGATCCTCCCAGACGAGCAGTTCGCGTTCCGGAGGGGACACTCCTGCGAACTACAGGTCATCAGGCTAGTCGAGGAAATCACCAAGGGCTTTAACCAGCGTCAAGTCACCGGAGCGATATTCCTGGACGTCGCCAAGGCATTCGACAGAGTGTGGCACGATGGTCTTCTGAAAAAGATGATCGACTACGGCTACCCCACGTCAATGACGAAGCTAATCCGGACGTACCTCCGAGGGAGAAGACTTAGGGTCAAACTAGAAGGCACTCTATCAGGATATCGCAGAATGGAAGCCGGAGTACCGCAGGGCACGGTCCTGTCACCCCATCTGTTCACCCTCTTCACGTCGGATCTGCCTAGGACGCAGCGTACCTCGCTGTCGCTGTACGCAGACGACACAGCCATCATTGCACGGTCCTGCAGGGCTAGGATGGTTACGAGATACATCCAAGAGGCAACTAACCTTCTTGAGGAGTGGTGCAACAGATGGAAAGTGGCATTAAACCCGGACAAGACTAACTGTATTTTATTTTCCCGCAGGTACACCCAGACACCGGTAGGACACGTAGTCCTGAACGGAGAAGCCATCCGCTGGAGTGACACGGTTCCCTATCTAGGGGTAACCCTGGACAAGAGAATGACGTGGAAGCAACACGTAACTGCAGTCACCGCGAAAGCGAGGAAGACCAGAGCCATGTTGTATCCGATGCTTTGCTCCCGAAGTGGGCTGAGCTTGGGCAACAAGAAGACGCTCATCAAAGCAGTGATAGAGCCCCAGCTAACGTACGCCGCCCCTGCCTGGGCGTACGGGGCCGAGAAAAACATGAAGAAACTCCAAGCTGTGGTGAATATCGCCCTACGAACGGCATCCGGTGTCCCCTGGTTTGTCCGCAACGTCGATATCTACCGGGACTTTGAGTTCACCCCCATTACCGATGTCATCAGGAGGCGCGCTGAGAAACTCTTCGCGCGAGCCGAGACGAGCGAAAACCCGCTCATCAGGGAGGCGGTGAACTACGAACCGGAAGCGGCGGCGAGGTATCGCCGACCGAGGCATCAGCTCCTCGACCCAGGATGAGGTAGTATACTAACCCCGTTACTTTCAGATCACCGCCCGGATCAAGAGTGGAGGCCCACGAAGAGACAAATACACATCCCCCGACCTCCCCTCGGAGCCTCGGCCGCCGACTGCGGTCGAGGACTCACTCCGAGTACCATTTCCTATACCCGCACACGCTAAGGGGCCAACTGGCCCCCTTAGCAGTGCATTCCTGGGCTACATAGCCATCCGACCCACCCAAACCACCCCCCAGGACGGGAGCGGCAATTGATGCCCCCGCCCGTGACAGACCACCCCCGGGGGTTAACATGCCGGCGAAGAAAGAACACAAGACCCAAGAGCGCCAGAAGATCCTACCCCGCCGGCAGGGTAGAGCCAGGACAAGAGGAGACCTTACGAATCGCCCACATCGGTCACATTTGTGACCGGGGTTGGTGAAGGATAGGGTCCACCTCTACGAGGCAGTCCAGGCCTACAGAGATGGCGAGGGTAAAGAGTGATAGTCCCACTCGGCCCCGAACCATACAAGGTCATTTTCTAAGCCAAGAATAACGGCGCGCACTCGAGATCACAAACCAAAGCGCCAACACACGATACTCAAACCACTAGAGCCGATTCACAACAAACAAAACAAACAACTTCTAGCCTTCCCCCAATATTCATATATACACAAATGCATACCCAAATAATCAAAGCAATCACAGCGCAAATCAACCCGGCTCCAATATTTAAATTCAATAACTCGGCCCTAGTCTGCCATGCTCAATCTTATGAAACACATAGACAAATGATAAACTTATTAAAAACCAACAAAGTTGAATATTTCACATATAACCTAGCCAACTACAGACCAGTAAAAATAGCAATAAAATACGTGCCAGTGGACACGCCTACCTCGGAAATCGAAGCCGACTTAAGGCTCAAAGAACTACCATTCATAACAATATCAAGAGTCATGCTATCTCGCGGAGGTAAGAAAGTACCCTCCAACATACTTATAATAACCATCCCTAAGGACTCAGCTTCAGCGTACTATGAGCTGACCGAGTTATGCTACCTAAGGGTAACGGTCAATGATTACATACGACAGGACATCCCGCAGTGCCACCGCTGCCAGAAATTCGGCCATTCCTCACAATTGTGTAACCGGACGCATAAATGCGTTAAATGTGGTCAACCACATGAAGGACAACCCTGTGCCGCCCCCACTTGCAAATGCGCAAACTGTGGGGGAGATCATCCGGCCAGCTATCGCGGGTGTGCCGCGTATCTGGCGGCAAAAGCACGATCCCAGCCTACCCAGGACCCTAAAACCACCCCAGGGACGCGTATCGCGCCTAGACAGCCGCAATCAGGCGTCGTTATTCCACCACTTACAGCATCCACGGCACAAAAAGCAACGCAACAGAACCAATTCCCAAAACTACCCCCCCAACAACAACAACGACAGCTACAGCCTCAGCCACCCCAAGCAGAAATAGCAGACAGTAACGAAAACCCGGCACAAACCTGGCAACGTTTCAGAGCCAGGGAACAGACTAAAACCACCCCACCGACAAATACAGGACCAACAGACAACCCCATAAGAGAAATTTTCGATTTCTTTAAATCATTTGACCTGAAGGCCATATGGGATACTATTAAACATACAATAACGAAACTTAAGAACGCCACGGACCCAACTGAGAAGCTTCTGGTTATCATAGAAGCCCTCAGTGACATATTTACATAAGACATGATAAGACAAACAAGACTAAAGGTGTTGCAGCACAACAGCAACGGAGTGCTGCGACAAAAACCTGAGATACTGACTGACGAACAAATAGACATTGCCTGTTTCTGTGAAACCCGCCTAAAACCATCCCTATCCCTTACATTCCCAGGCTACCGAGACTACCGCGCCGATAGTACAAATGGCGGGGTCGGTACAGCCATAATCATAAAAACCCATCTTAAACACCATGAAACCCCATTACCCATCCTACGTTCCTTTGAGGCTGTGGGAATCACACTGAAAACCACTACTACGGACCTACTAGTTATCTCAGTATATAGAAACCAACAAAACAGACTCGACATTACCGACTTCGACAAGATAAGCGCTATTAACAAACGTTATATCCTGCTCGGCGATATCAACGCCAAACATCCAACCTGGGACCCAAACCACCAGGCCAACCCAGCCGGTAAAATGTTATACGAATATGCTAATTCAAATCCACATGTTCGTATACACACCCCTAATGGACCAACCCGACCCACATCTCAGTCCACAATTGTTTTATGATCAGCTCCCACTTCAATAGGGATGCAGAACTCACAGTTCTGCAACTGCTAAGCAGCGATCACTGGCCGGTGGTCACACTACTCGACATTGCACCCATGCGTCGAGTGGTACCGGGCTACCCCAGAGAAACAGATCATGACTGGACTGAGTTTTCCTCAATCCTAAAGACAACGACAAGAGTACTGCAACCCTTACCTAAGTACATACTTGACCTAATAAGGGAGAAAAACCGGACCAGGAAACAGTTCCTGAGAACACACAACCCGGCGACATTAACGACACTCAACAGACAAAAACGAGATATAGCCACCGAAATCAAGCAGCATAGAGACAAGTGCATAACTCAGACAATCCTTGATCATCCCGACGATCCCCATTTTCTACCCCGATTGTTCTTAAAAAAGAAGAATCAAATACCACCCTTAAAGGTTGGTGATAGCAAATACATAACAGACTCTGAAAAATCCCAGGCCCTATCACAACAATTCCAGACCCAATTCACCCCTAATTTCATTCCCTTAAGAACCAGAGCCCTAGTCGACCACCATGCCGCTGATATACCGGAAGGTCGACTAATAACCACTGACGACCCTGTATATTTCCCTCCATCCAAAGTCCTACAACACATCAAATCCCTCAATCCAAAGAAGGCCCCCGGGCTAGACGGCATCCCTAATTTCGTCCTAAAATACCTTCCTGTAAACGCAATCCTCTTCCTTACAAAAATTTATAATTCCTCTCTTCGAGATAGTCATTACCCAACCCCTTGGAAAACAGCCAAAATCATTCCCATCCTTAAGCCAAATAAGCCCGGCAATTCACCGGCGAGTTATCGGCCGATTAGCCTTCTTGCATCCCTGTCGAAGGTATTCGACTCCCTTATCCTGGAGGTCATGATGGAGGTCATTGATGACGGAAACGTACTCAGTGACTTCCAGTTTGGCTTCCGTAAGTCCCATTCCACCACCCAGCAGCTCCTCAGAGTCTGCGAAATTATCACCACCAGTCACAATCGAGGTCAATACATAGGGGTTGTCGCCCTAGACCTCGAAAAAGCTTTCGACAAAGTCTGGCACCCCGGGCTATTATACAAGCTCCAGTTCGCGGGCTACTCCGCACGTATAATCAAGATTATACAAGCATACTTATCCAACCGCATGTTTCGAGTGATAGTCGAAGGGGAAAGCTCCATCCCTATCCCAATCCTATCCGGCATCCCCCAGGGATCATCCCTGGGACCGGTGCTATTCTCCCTCTACACCTCCGACATTCCTGACCCAGACGAACACCGAACAACTCTAGCACTATACGCCGACGACACAGCGATAATAACAAAATCACGAGACCATAACCTATTACATAAACTAATACAGGACCAGACTGACGACATCGTAGACTATTACAAAGACTGGGGACTCCTAGTCAATCCTATCAAGTCCCAATACATCCTATTTCATAAGAGAAAACCACCCCAACGTAAAACTTTGAGAGTCAGTAACATGCCAGTATACAACTGTGACATAATAACATACCTTGGGCTTAATTTAGACAATAGATTAACATTCACAAAACATACGACCATCACCAGAGCAAAGGCAAGCCGGAGATTCGCCCAACTGTTAGGGATCATGAAAAACGGACCTCCTGCAACAGCAACCCTTATATATAAATGCTACATAAGACCAATAATCACATACGCCGCACCAGTCTGGTACCCTCTCATCAGTAAAACAAACCAGAACATACTCCAAATCATTCAGAACAAATGTCTTCGGCTTGCACACAAAATACCACAAAACACACCTATCGAAACATTACATAACATCACAGGCACCCCAACACTAGCTGAATTTATACTACAAAGATTAATACCGACATTCGCAGAAAAACTAGTACAACACAACAACCCTACTCTTAGAGATCCGCTAACACCCAAATTTGACAGCCACCCAAAACACCCCTCACTTAATTACATCTACAATCCATAAACTCGCCGCCAAACACCAGCATACCCCAGTCCATAAGTATCAAATCAACCCAAGACATCCTGCCACAGCAATAAAAAATCCAAAAAGCCACCCCTAAATAAAACTACCCCTAACCAGAAAACCTCGCAAATCAATACCAAGACACATACAACAAAAAATCCGAAAACCACCCCTAAAATAAAAACTACCCCTAACTTGAAAATCATCCTAAACATCACCTAACCATCAATCACAAAAAATTTCAAAACCACCCCTAAATAAAACCTCCCTGCCAAATAGCGTCTACCCGTTATCCACCACACGTACAACAAATCCATAAACCCCCTGACGACAAAAGAAAAAAGGGAAATCTCCTACCCGATAAACAAAAAATCCACAAAATTTAACCTAACTACCCACCCAACCCGCACTAGTACTACTATAGCTTAAATGCCCGTCTAGATTCACAATACACCCCGAGGCAAGCACTTAAAGTGGAGAGCCTTACGGACCAGGCGATTCAAAGCCAGCCATCCGACCACCATGACTCGAGATCATAGGATATATGATATTCTATAACTGTATACTATATCAAAGAGTTTTGTTTAAGTCTCGCTGTATTTAATAGTTCGATCCCCAACTACACCCACCAGTCTTACCCATCCTTCAAAAAAAACCCGAACCATTGGCAACCCTAAAAAGTACCCTCCTAAATTATCCTGCATAACAAAAGTGCCACCTGCAGACAGGATGTCCAACCCGGCTCTTCCGAATAAAAGGAAGAAAAAGCGAAAGCAAGAAAAACCGCAACCCATAGCCATCACCCCGCTACCAGAGTCAGTAAGTAGTAATAGTACATCCTCATTGATATCCTTCACCTCCAGCGTCCCATCTACGATCATTCTGTTCTGAGTATAATACTCCGCGTACACTCATGGATACAGACCAACCATCCTTCATAACAGTTCCTGACATAGTACCCACATTCCAGACATCTTGCACAAACACCACCACCACATATACCACAGTAAATACCACGACAGTAACAGCCCTCATACACTCCACACCCAGAACCACACCTACAACCAAAACCAAAATCATCATAGACACCACCCTCGACCCAATATTCCCTGACGACCCATACCAGCGGAGAACTAGCATCCCTAGTAACTCAAGCCTGGAATCACCCGAGCCGGCTCAACCGGCTAAAAAACAAAAAAATACAAAATCGAAACAGGCAAATCTCGACGAAATAATCGCCATCCCGGCCACACCGGCCATAACCAGCAAAAAAACCACAACACGTCCTGTATCCCCTAACCCTACAACTTCAACGCCGACTGTACAGAGCAAGTCAAACCTACCCCCAATCTATATTTATACGCAACAGCATGCGTTAGTTATTAAATTAATCACTGCTATTATCAACCCGTCACCCATCTTCAAATTTAATAATTCCGCCCTTGTTTGCCATGCCCATACCCCTGCTTCACACCAAAGTATGGTAAGAATCCTCAAAGACAATGCCATAGAATATTATACTTACAACCTGACAAACTTCAGACCGGTAAAGGTAGTGGTTAAATATATACCAACAGATACCCCTAACGATGAAATAGAGGCTGATTTAAGACTCAAAAATCTCCCTTTTCTATCAATAGCACGAGTTATGCTGTCCTGAGGCGGGAAAAAAATCCCATCCAACATTTTATTAATCACAATACCCAAAGAAGTAACCCAGTCCTACTATGACCTGACGGAGCTCTGCTACCTCCGAGTCACCGTCAGTGATTATGTAAGAATGGATATTCCACAATGTCACAGGTGTCAAAAGTTCGGGCACTCATCGCAGTTGTGCGGTGCGGTGCACAGCCCCTATAACTGCGGTGGGGAGCACCCGGCAAGTTATAGGGGCTGCCAGACTTATCTGACAGCCAAAGCCCGCACAGCAAACCCGCCACCTAAGACTACCACGCGTCCGTCAAAAGACGCAGTACAACCCAATGCCACGGCAGCTGCAAGGCCAGAAATTCTGGCCACAAAAGGCCCAAATCTACCCCCCCCCCGAAGACCACCACTAAAACAAAGCCACAGCCATTACCCAAAACCCCAGAAGTAACAGACAATAACGCTGCCGAAGCCTGGAGAGCATTCCGGGCTAAGGAGCAGACCCAACAACAACAACTTACCCCACAAACACAAAGACAACCGACTGAAAATGAAAGCCCTTTAAGGGAAATAATCGATCTTATTAAAAGCATTGTTACAGGTCGAATTTTAGTGGACCTGTAACACATTATTTTCATACCAACTCCATCGAGTTACAGCAAATGTGAGATTTGTTTCTGTTGCGCTACACATATACCCAAGATTTAGTTTTGTATTTTTTGTTTTGTTGGGGTTGGCTCTTCAATGAAGTTAATTAGTCAGTAATTCTTTTAGGCTAGGATTTATCATTATACAGTAAGGGTGGCTTAATTGACACAGGTTACACAAGGGCTCCGGGACTAGAATCTGCTTATAGTTCACCTTTTGTTATAAGACTGGGGAAAAGGTTGAAACTGGCTCACTTTCTTGCGAGGTATGTCCTAGGTATTATCCAGTACACAGTTTTGAGGTACGAGTTGTTTATAGTTATGGAGTCACCTTATAAGTTGGAGAAGTTAGGTAGAATTTTTGTCTTGACAACCACCTTCCGGTCGAGGATAAATGTAGGTTTTAACCTGAAGACTAATTAGTGATTCGACAAAGTTCTATCTACCTCAGTAATCTGATACCTGAAATAGAGGGTAGCGAAGGGCATTAGTAAACAACCTTGTATCTCAAGCTTAGTAAATCATCTCTGAGTTTAATACCCACCCAACACACTTCCCTAGGGCATATTTTGGGAATTATAGTATCATTTTGTTACTATTTCACCTTTTTCAATAAGCAGTATTTTTCCCAATTCATTCGGTAAGCAACAGGTTATATATGGAACTGACAGGTAGGGTTGCCAACTATAGATATTAACTCACGGGACTGACTTCGAAGTAACAAGTCTGCATTCGATGGTCGACAATATTATAAAATTTTGAACTAACTAATAACATCACTGGTGTCTTATATTCGTACATAACCATCCGGAAAGAAAGCCTGGGAACGTGAAACCCTTAGCGGGGTAGTTTTTTTCATTGTCAATCATAGAACCGTCCATGGTCTACCTGCCATAGCATGGCATAGAATATTTTCCATGGAATAAGTTCTGGGTACATTGTAGACACTCCTTTTGTAGTTCTGTGTTCTGTTGTTCCTTTTTCGAATTTTGATCTACCGAAGCCGCCACGCTTTCTAGCAATTTGGTGAATATTCACGTTAAATTGGACCCATCATTTATGGATTTGTAAGATAAACCCAAAGAAATGGATGTTCTGTTTGGGTAAGGTGTGTTCCACAGTATATTTTTTGGCAAGACGAATTTTAAATAGAGATAAGTTGGCAGCGTGGCCGGTATATTGTTGTTTGGGAAAACCCTCTGTTGATTCCCAAGAGGTAAGCATTCCCTTTTGTAACCTTATGTGTTCTAAATAAGTTATCTTTGCAGGGTTTTATTTTATGGCCTAGTTTTGGTGAATGGGCGATTTTATAGATTGTTGGTTTGGACTTGGCCCGAGTGGTTAGTTATGGATAGCATCTGGTGGACTTAAATCCAGTCCCTCCTTGTCTCGGTATCTCTGTGTGGAGATTTGAATACATAAGCCTAAGGAAATTGTACCCCGAGTTATCTCTGGTTGAAGAATTTTTGGTGTCCGCTTGTTTTTTTCATTAGTCAACTGTTCCTGCCGCTTCCATTTGGTAGCAAGCCTATATGGCCTGCCCCCTTGATCTGATTTATGGTGACGACCGCATACCCCAGATATTGAGTAGGATTTCGACAGGACTGGTGAAGAACTCGGTGGGTTACCTGGGTGGATTCCCGAGAAGTTGGAGGATTGAAGGATCCCATTAGTCTCGAGGTCCACTAGCGAGTAGGTTGACGTCCATCTAGTGGCTAGGGAAGATCTTCATCAGCTCCCTTAGCAGACCAGATAAGCTACGCTTATTTACATTGTTTTTGTTCATGTACAATCTTCTTTTTTTTATAACCTTGGCACCACCGGTACTGGGCACTAGGATTCCGACAGAACTGGTGAAGAACTCAGTGGGTTACCTGGGTGGACTCCCGAGAAGTTGGAGGATCGACGGATCCCATTAGTCTCGAGTTCCCCAGCGAGTAGGTTGACGTCCATCTAGTGGCTAGGGAAGGTCTTCATCAGCTCCTTCCGCAGATCAGATAAGCTACACCTATTTACATTTTTTTTTCATGTACCATCCATTTTTCTTGTAACCTTGGCACCACCAGTAGATTCTTAATTGGGGAATATTTTACTATCATACAGAGTATACATATGTAGATTTTAAGTCCATTTTTAATAGTACTTGTCGGGAAGATAATTGTTCACATACAGAGTATAGTAAAGCATAGTTGGGGGTATAACGATAGTTATAGTCTAGCCAAATAGCTAACGAGGTCCAGGTCCAGTTTATTGTATTGTTAATTGTTAGTCTGCCGGCTAAGTGTTACTTTGTTATTTATTTATACTGAATAGATGTTAGCATATTATTTACAGCATAGTGATGTCCATGTTTAGTGATTAAGGTTTTATAGGGATATATTTATCGATTAGTTTCAGTGGACACTTGCGGTAGCCACTCTTAAGAAGGTCACCCTCATTTTTTTTCTTCCAGGGTTTTTATTGTTAAGCCTACGTGACGTCACGCTTGGTTCTAGGTACAGCATATTTAGCTGATGTAAGTTAAGGCGAGGGCAGGTTACCGATACTGTGTTTATATATTAGTCCACTGAATTGGGTTAGTAGTTTTAGAGTATACATATCATTCCGCTTATTACCACTCTATTGATTGGTTACCACTTAGTTGGCCTAAGTTGAATTCACTAACACTGTAGTACGAGAATTCATTCTTTTTGTATTGATATTTTTGTATTTTGTATTTATAATACCAGATATTGTAATTGCATTGTTATATCAAGAACGAACCCTCAGTTCGCTTCTTAAAGTCACTTAACAATTTAAATCAAATTAAATTGAAATTTACAAACATACTGGGGTTTACTTTCTACCCTATTCTTTTTTTTTCTTTAGTTCACTAGTGGGTTCCTGTAAGAGCTAGGCAGTTTTCGGGCTTCGACTGGTAATTTTACGAAACTCGTGGCGCCCTCTCTATTTTGTTTTTTTTTTGGCTAGCATAAAAGCCGATATAGATTTGTACCCCGCCCATAAAACCGACTGAGCATCCCGGAATTTTATGGTTGCGCACTTGTGACAACCCACTAGAGTACTAGAGACGATTTCTTTTTTTATATAGGAAAGCGCGTAGCAGCATTAATATTAGAAATATATGGGAATCAATTAAGCAGACCATATTAAAACTGAAGAATACCAACGATCCCACAGAGAAGCTTCTCATAATAATAGAGGCGATCTCTGAAGCATTCACTTAGACGTACAATGACCAGACGCAAGACACTTAATCTGCTGCAGCACAACAGCAATGGAGTGCTGGGGCAGCGACAAGAGATAATCTCGATACTGACGGACGAACAGACTGACAGGCTGCTTCTGCGAAACACATCTTGCACCCACCACCCCCTTTAACATCCCCGGCTACAAGGTATACCGTGTAGACAAAGCCGCTGGACGCGTCGGCACGGCCCTTGTAGTCAAATCCACCCACGCCCACTACCAAACACCCCTACCTACCCTGAATTCCTTAGAGGCTGTGGCAATCACACTCAAGACAACAACTAATGACATACTAATTATCTCAGCATACAGAAACCACAAGCCTAAACTCGACCCGACTGACTTTGACAAGCTAGGTGCCATCAATAAAAGATATTTCATACTAGGCGACTTTAACGCCAAACACCTCTCCTGGGACACTGCACATATAGCAAATCCATCGGGCACTGCACTCTATAACTATTCCCTTATTACTCCCCATATCCAAATTCATACCCCTGACCAACCCACCAGACCAGTAGCTCAGTCCACAATTGATTTCATGGTCAGCTCCCATTACATAAGGGATGCAGAACTTAAGGTTCTGCACATGCTAATCAGTGACCATTGGCCTGTAGTCTCGAAAATCGAGATTGCAGCCATCCCTGGGATAACCAAGATCTATCCCAGGGAGAATGACTACCAGTGGACGGTGTTCTCCCAAATTCTTAAATCCCAACTCCCATTCAACCCACCCTGCCAAACTCCGTCAACCATAGACAGTGCAGTGCAGGTTATAACCACCTGCATACCACAAGCCCTAGCGCGGAGGTACAAACGAGGACAAACCACCCGACCGACACGACCCCTACCAGCACACATACTTACCTTGATACGAACTAAGAACAAAACCCGAAAACATTATCTATGGACGCACAACCCTTCAACACTGGTTGAATTAAACAGGCTTAAACAGCAGATAGCCAAGGACATCTGGACATACAGGAACGAGGGTATAGCGCAGACTATCCTAGATCATCCCGACGATCCTTATTTTCTACCCCGTATATTTCTCAGGAAGAGAAAGGAAATCCCACCCCTCCAGGTTGGTAGTAATAATTATCTAACTGACTCTGAAAAATCCCTAGCCTTCTCCCATCAATTTCAAGCCCAGTTCGTCTCCAACTACATCCCCCAACGAACTACATCCCTAGTCGACCACCATGCCGCTTATATACCGGCTGGCCGGCTACCCACTACAGAAGACCCTGTATATTTCCCTCCGTTGAAAATCCTGCAACACATTAAATCCCTCAAACCAAAGAAGGCACCCGAGTTAGATGGCATCCCTAATTTCGCCCTTAAATTCCTACCCCTTAACGCAATTATCAGATGTTGTTATGAATTATGATTATGTTCCTCACCAAAATATTTAATTCCTGTCTTCGAGAAAGTCACTACCCCACCCCCTGGAAATCCGCCAAAATCATTCCTATCCTAAAGCCAAATAAGCCCGGGAATTCGCCGGCAAGCTACCGGCCGATTAGCCTTCTTTCATCCTTGTCGAAAGTGTTCGACTTCCTTATCCTGGAGGTCATGATGGAGGTCATTGACGAAGGCGACGTCCTCAGTGACTTCCAGTATGGCTTCCGACCAGCTCATTCCACTACCCAACAGCTCCTCAGAGTTGCAGAGATAATAACTACCAACAACAATCGAGGTCTTTTTACAGGGGTTGTCTCCCTCGACCTCGAGAAAGCCTTTGACAAAGTCTGGCATCCCGGACTTCTGTACAAACTCCAATTTGCTGGTTATTCCGCTCGTATTATTAAACTAATACGAGCATATCTCACCAACCGCTCCTTCAGAGTAGAAGTCAACGGGGCGCTCTCCCTTTCAGCCCCTATCCTTTCCGGTGTACCGCAGGGGTCCTCTCTAGGACCCGTGCTTTTTACATTGTACACCACCGACATACTAGACCCTGACGAACATAGGACTACCCTAGCGCTGTACGCAGACGATACAGCCATAATAACCACATCACGTGACCACAACCTACTACACAGACTCATACAGGACCAGACTGATGACATAACAAAATACTACGCAGACTGGGGACTCCTCACCAATCCTCAGAAGACCCAATACACCCTGTTTCACAAAAAAACAAGAACTCACATCCCGCAAAAAACACTTAAGAGTTAGTAATATGCCTGTCTATAATACAGGAGAACTGAAATATCTACGACTCACCCTAGACGCCCATTTCCACTTTAATAATCACGTTAAAAACACGAAGATCAAGGCAAGAGGCCGATTTCAACAACTAAATTCGATAATCAAGAACAGCCCCCCCCCCGGCAACAGCCACACTATTATATAAATCCTACATCAGACCCATCCTCACCTATGCCTCTCCCGTTTGGTATCCTCTCATCACGCCCACCCTACAAAAATCCATACAAATAGTCCAGAATAAAATTCTCAGACTCGCCAACCATCTTTCACTAGCCACCCCAATCCCTACCTTACACAACATCGCTGGCACACCTTTACTCTCAGAATTCATTCTAGAAAGACTTGTACCCCGCTTTGCACAACAGTTAGTAGAGCATAAAAATCCCACCCTCACAGATCCACTCACCAAAAAGTTCGCCCAACATCCCAAATATCCATCCCTCAATTATATCTACAACCCCTAACAAAAACGTCCACCAAAACAACAGCCATAACACTGACAACCACCATCCACAAACAAACAGTTAAACAAGCAACAAAAACGAAAACTACCCCTAAACAAAAACAACCCCTAAGCAACAAAAATCCCAAAAAACAAAACTAAGCAGTTTACACCCGAAACAATAAAAAAGTACAAAAACCACCCCCACCCAAAAACTACCCCTAATACAAAAATGTCACAAAACATTCCATGAGTGAAAAAACAACAAAAATAAAAAACCACCCCTAAATTAAAAACCCACTGCCATGGAAACCATTCAGCAATGGTTAAATAAAATAGACTCTGTTGGTGAATTATATTCACGGGACGATCGCGCTAAAATTTTTTGTATGGTAGCGAAACTGGCCGGAAATGCAAAATCATGGTATGAGTGCCAAACAGACATAAATTGCAGTTGGGCGGAATGCAGTATTGCGGGCTAGTGCTCGAGCGGCCGGGTGTAAAAGCACAGAACAGCTCCTTACATTTTTGGTAGAAGCTGACTGTAGCACTTTCTGCGGACGAAAACAAAGCACTCATTATGAACGTCGTAACCCTGATAAACTCAGAGAAAGATTTGAATGCTGTTTTCTTTGCCATAAAGTGGGTCATAAGGCAGCGGCATGTTATCAAAATAAACAGGATAACTCTAATGTAAAGAAATGCACGTTTTGTAAGCGAACAGGCCACGAAAAGGAAACTTGTTATCGATTAAAATCAAACAGTATTAAATCGTCACAAATTAATACTATAGCATTGGACAAAGCGAAGTATCATGTGTTAGCAAAAGTAAACAAGGAAGACATTAAAGCTTATGTTGATTTTGGGAGCGCTTGTAATATAATGACATTAAACAAAGCAATATCTCTTAAGTTACCAATTGACACAAGTAAAAAGATAACAATGAAAGGTTTTGGCGGTGCTATTGTTATTTAGTACTAATCAGACAGATAGACTCGCGAATATTCAACTATCACGCGACAAGGCTTTGAAAAACATTGAAAAATCTGCGAAAAATATGTGATATGGTAATATGAAATATGAAGTGTTATGATAAAAACAGAGTGCCTGCTCATCAATTTAAAGTAGGACATATGGTGATGGTGGAAAGAACTTCCATGGTTAAAAGAATCACCAGTGGTAAATTAGTCCAAAAGTACATCGGACCTGTAGAGATAACACACATTTTGGGCAACGATCGCTACAGAGTGCAGTCCCTTTCCAAAGATAGAAGGCGCTTCAAAGGGGTGGTGGCTAGTGATCGACTAAAATTATTCAAGATACAGAAGTCCGAATAATGTAAGTCTTAGAAACAAAATTATTTTATTTTGATGTATTTTTTCTGAATAATATGTTAAGTGTAATTCATATTGAGATATTTTGAGAGGTTGCTAGACATGCTTACTAAATAGCGATGGCCTCTGAGCTGAGCAAAAGATATTTTGAAAAGTTGAGGTTGCTAGACATGCCTACTATTTAGCGAAAGCCACTGAGCTGTGTACCAGAAGTGCAATACATGCTTACTAAATAGCGATGGCCTCTGAGCTAAGCAAAAGATATCTTGAAAAGTTGAGGTTGCTAGACATGCCTACTAATTAGCGATAGCCACTGAGCTGTGTACTAGAGAGTGCAAGACATGCTTACTAAATAGCGATGGCCTCTGAGCTGAGCAAAAGATATTTAGAAAGTTTGCTAGACATGCCTACTATTTAGCAAAAGCCTCTGAGCTGTGTACCAGAGGGTGCAAGACATGCTTACTAAATAGCGATGGCCTCTGAGCTAAGTATTCCAAAAGAAATATAAGATAAAGTAAATTAAGAAATAAGAAAATGATAATAATTAAATTAAATAAGATAAAGAGATACTGTTGGGAACTCTGTTTTACAGGGAATTCTCCGATGAGCTATGTTTTGGTTAGGCCGTCAATGTTTATAAAACATGGCACGGCGACGTTTTTGGTGGACGGCATCGGAGAGAAGCAGGAGATTATACTGAGCCACGGTCGTGGAACCTTATGTACTACCACAAGTAATAATTTTATAACAGTTAAGTTTTTTTTAATAAATAAGTAAAATTGAAAGTGTTTCTAACATTATATATTTTTCGCCTGGTATCTTATACTCTTAGACGTACGCTGTGTGTACGACTGGACATGAGACAATAAAAAAATGGAACCTTCCTTTTTTGTCATTCGATCCGGTGCGAAAATATTCCACTGCCTATATTATGGTCACCTTCGACCTACTTATATTGAATGAGCTAGACAAAGACAAAATGTGTAAATAAAGCGTGAAATAATGAAATGTTATGAAATTCGGTCTTGAATACCTACATGTTTGTGCTTGCGATCTTGGTTTATTATAGATTTAAAACATATCCTATTCAATGTCACAAAATCAAAATCAATTGGACAAAGGTCTTTTGCTTTTCTAGCACCAAAGTTGTACAATACAGTTCCTAAAAATGTACAAAATATAGGGAGACTATCTCTGTTTAAAAAAAGATTGAAGGATTTTATTCTATCTACCCCAAGATCTATAATAACTAATTACGTAGAACTGAATACTGTATGAGATAGGTAGGATATGCAATGCCATCAACTTACTACGAGATCAGATGTATGAATGCATGTGTATGTTCTTTTTTGATCATCACATATACAAGGACTATAAAATGTATAGTGTTTATATTATTATTTTATGTATGTGTATTTGTGATATGTGGAAATGCACAAAATTTTATATTAAATTGTATATCTTAAATGTTTTTCAAAACAAGTGTTTTACACTTATTGAATACCATTTTATTTACTTGTATTTATTTATATTTTTAATTATTGTAAAGTTTACTTACCTGTAAATAAATATTATTATTATTATATTATTATTATTAATATAATGTTTGAAAATTACATTCATTTAATAGGTTTTTTGTGCGGAATCAGGATATGTCAATAGTTTGTTATTCTGACTATAAATAAATTGGAAAATTGTAATATTGTTTTGAAAAAAGCAAGCGATTTCCAATATTTTAAATAAAAATTTTCTTTAACTTTTAAACCTAACAGAGTACATTACATTTGGACCGATATACCTACTTACTTAAAATTGTTAGTTTATTATAGATTTAAAACATATTCGCTTTAATATTATTTTTCAAAAATCACATATATTTGATAGTTTTTTTGTGAGAAATCGGAATATGTTGACAGTTAATACATATGTGAAATGGAATATGTTATTCTGACTATTAATACATTAGAAAACTTTAATTTTATTCTGCAAAAAAGTATCGAGTTCCAATTTTTTTAAATAGAAAACGTAATTAAATACAGTAAGTAAATTAAAAGTGATGAACTTCAAACATGTGATACTAAAGTAAAAGTACTAATGGTAAACCAAAAATTATAAAAATCAGAACAGGCGTTACACATTTAGAATGGCGTTCTTATGATTGTTGCGTAAGCCTATTGATGTACAATGTTTGTAGAATCATAAACAAATTTCTGTATGCCTAATTTTGTAAAAATATATGAGTTTGATAACTATTTATATATGCTATTGATTAATGTAAATAGTTTGCTATTATATATTTTGACAAATGTGAACATTGCAATGTAATATAGAGCTATAAGCATAAAAAAATCGTTTTTCAATTTGGAGAAATAGAGGAAAATATCTAATTTAGCACAGAAGATTGAAACCTCTCCTCTTGGACTAATAGATGATTCTCCAATGATGGAAAATCAAATACAGAATTTTAATATACACTTATGCAACACACTTATCATAATTTAAATTTACCGTCGAGTTTATTTTGATCAGCATCATCTATCGTATAGTATTAAAACTAATGTAACTCGATGAGTTCCTAGCACAATTTTCTGTTCTGTATCCCATTTCATGTAGAATATAGTTAATACAACAACCAACCGAACTATAGATGACGATGATGCTCTCGTGTCAATCTTTTTTATGGAATTACGAACTTTTTATTCATAGAGGGATAGAGGAAAATATCTAATTTAGCACAGAAGATTGAAAACTCTTCTCTTGGACATATAGATGATTCTACAATGCTGGAAAATGAAAGCATTATACAGGATTGGAATATACACTTATGCAACACACTTTTCTTTATTTAAATTACCGCTAAGAGAATTTTTTCATCAGTGTAATCTATCGGGTAGCATTAAGACAGATATAACTCGATGGGTTCCTAGCACAGTTTTCTTATCCCACTTCATGTAGAATATTGTTAATACAACCAACCGAACTATAGATGGCGGTAATACTCTCGTGTCAATATTTTCCGTGGAATTACGAACTTTTTATTCATAGAGGGATAGAGGAAAATATCTAATTTGGCACAGAAGATTGAAAACACTTCTGTTGGACCTATAAATAATTCTACAATGGAAATTTCAAAAATGCAATAAGATTTTACGTATCTCTAATAGAAATCGAGATAAAGTGTGACGCTTTTAATTCGGTTTCGGTTTTTATTCTCGGGTTTCTGCCTTCGGGCGCCACCGTCCACTGGATTTGTGTGGTGGAAGGTCCACACGGACTCTACTCGCTTATGAGCAAAGGCTGGGTAGCTTCAATCGATAAGGTGCATAAATGCACCTGCCAGAGGGTCAATGTTTCCTAACTCCTGCTGTAGGTATCTCCCACTTTCACAATTCACTACTAACAAATTTATCCCGGCGGCCAGGAAAATCGGAGCACAAAAGAGGGTCAAACTAGTGATACCATGGCTTTTATGTCCTGATCGAGCCTGGCTTAGCCAATCACAGTGGCGGATTTAAGTCATCTGCTTAATATATTTTCTTGAAAACAGTAATAATATTTATATAATTCACTAATTAATTTACAATATGAACATAAAACCATATATAGAGTAGTTTCTAATACCCAACTATCAAATAACAATCCAATAACTTAAATCTAGTCGCATCCTATTGTTATTCTCATAAATGCAATTCTATACATAACGTAAATACCACCAATACTGGTTAACACGGATCAAAAATAAAATAACAACCTTTTATAAACATATTTCCTTTAGTGGAAATAAATATTTAACGCTACAAACGCCTAACAGGCGGTGAATCAAATAAGTGCACTTTGTGCAGTTTCGGGAAGAGTTAGCTAGTTCAAACTTTACCATATCATTCATTATTAAACGGGCTATCTCATAGCCAATAGTACATGTCGATTGCATAAGTATTTTTAATTGCTATTTAAATAAAATATTTTAAATCTCCAATACATTAAACATAATTTTAAGGCACCTAGAACTCGGCGTTTTACACATTTAGCGGCGGTCACAAAAAGTCGGTGAAACTATAAAAACAGCGGTCTGGAATTTCGGTAGATAGGCTTATTTAATAAATGAATATATGTATTGTTTATTGCTAACTGCAACTATGAAATATTTAAACTTTACCGGAGAACTTAAATCTATTTTTATATACAGGGTGAACCTCAAAATAAATACATAACACTGCAATAGTTAAATTCGACTGAAATTATTCTAAACTAAATAGACGGCTTATAACAATAAAATAACTTATCATTATTGTTCCATTAGATGGTAACGGTCACATAATAAAAATAAACAAATTAACCTAAATCTGGCTAATATTATCATCGGAAAATAGTGACTTCGTTACACACTCCCCTTACTTCGGTAAAAAAAATAAAAGCATTTTATTATTTTTTTATTAGCTACCCTAACATTAACTCAACTTTAATTTAATGTGCCTTACCCACAATAATAACAAAAAAAATATATGGCACGGTATCATCGGCGGCGGAGAAATAAACACAAAATATATTTTACTACACTAACAAGGTGCACACCCCAAACGGAAATAAATACTTTATGAGGGGTGGCTACTACCTTTACCAAAAATACCCAAACTAAAGCAACGAATTCTTACTTCCCTTGCCTTGCTTCTACCACTGCGTAGATAGCCTTCGGCGGGTTATCCTTCTGGGGTCCTCGGTCTGGCTGGCCCGGGATCGCTTGTGTGTAATTTCCCGCAGGTACAGACAGCACTGTGTGGCGCGGTGTTGAGTTTGGACGGCGGCCCTGGGTTGGCTGCGGGCCCGCCGGCACTCGCAGTGTTTGGACATTACCCCGTACAGGCCGCACTGTGAACAGAAGAGGCGCGGCTTACGGCGGCACACACTTCTGTCGTGCCCTGGACACCCGCACCACCAACATAAATCATATTTTTCCACGGGTAAGTATATCGGCATCTCCTGCGGTCGCCGGTAGACTGTCCAATCTATGGGACTGTCTGGCGACCGGAATCTCCTGTGGGCCTGCCCTAAGGCTATGTTACGGCTGCGGGATTCTGTAGCCCTGGGGACTGTAGTCGATGTGTCGGACGGGGTAGATACTCTTACTTGGTGCGGTGGGGCGGGTGGTGTTCCATGGCTCGGCAGGCTGGACGGTTCTCCACGGTACCCTGGGGGCTCGTCGATAGCGTCGTCCAGCGCTTGTAGGAGCTCTCGATCATAGAGTTCCAGGGTAGGGCTGTCCATGGTGATGCTAAAAAAAAATATATAACCATCTATACCCAAAAATAAACACGGCTTGTTAATATCTAGAAACATATTGGTCTACCCGGTAAACGGCTCATCTCTATTCGGTTTAAGTCTAATTTCTGCTTTTAAATGATTGAATGACTGGTAATATTATTCTGGAATGAGTCCAAATGCTCATCCCAGTTATTCAAATTCGGTCTACAACAATTTGCTATACTCTTTTTTTTTTGAGTACGGTTTGTCCATTATCTAGAAATTTATTAACTCGATCGGTGAAGTATACAGTGTGATGCAACTAAGCTGTATATCAAAGTCCTTTAGAAGTTTACGGAACTGACGGCTATCGTACTGGGTGCCATGATTACTGAAAATCCTACGGGGGCAGCCGAAACGATAGATAACTTCTTTCTGAAAGGCTTTAACGATACTTTGGGCTTTTGCATTACGCAACGGACTTAACTTAACCCTTTTTGAAACACAGTCTTGGAAAACTGCCGGAAAACGGTTTCCATTAGCGCAACTTGGTAGGGAGCCTACCAAACTTATACTGATAGTTTTCCACTGTTGATAGTTAACGGAGGGTTTCGGTTTTCGGTAACGGAAGTTCCCGGGAGTTGTGGGAATCGGAGGCAAGGATAGTTTCTGCTGACAATGCATACAATTTCCTACAAATTTTGCTATTTCACGAAACATTCCTGGCTAGTAATAACGGAGGTTTTTGGCTAGAACGGTCTCACGCATCGGTTCCGGCACACAGAGTTTCCATGCATTTCTCGGTCTGGACATGCCTTAGAATTTGAAAAGTACCGATACAACCAGTCATTACGTACACAGTAATCTGGAAATGCTTTTGGATTATTTTCAACATCTACCTTCTTACGTTGATACCAAGAACATCTAAGTGCACCTTCTACGGCACTTAGTTCTTCGATATCCTTACTGGCAGAAGGTTCGGGCAAGTCGGTTGGCAATACAAATTCTGTTTCTCCCTTTAACTTTATCTTTTGGAGGCTAGTTTTTAAATCAGTTGCCGCGGTGTCGGTCAACTGTATCCCTAGTCCTCCAATAGGACTACATGATGGTGTCGGCTGTTGTCTAAAGACTATTAGGTCATTTAGATACAATGTGTTGGTCAACATGTCCATGGTAAACTTCTTCTTACCAAGAATCTCCATTCCTACCACAATATCGGACGTCAAGTCTGGCAAATATGCAATGGTTTCGGAAAAGTGAATATTACTTATAGAAAAGTCCAAACAGTAACCACCCTGTATGTTTACTGTTAATCCATTTGCCAGTTTCGCAGCGGACGTCAAAACTTCTTGGAACGGGATTTCTATGTCTCTACAGTATTTAGCGACTTTGTCGCCAACATAGGATCGAACGGAGCCGGTATCCACGAGTGCAGAGAACATCCTGTCTCTTATTTTGACGGTAACGTGCGGTCGGTTGCGACAATTACAGTCTCGGCTCATTAATCCCATTTCGTCCACAGCGTGAACAGAATAGCTTCGCAAGTGCTCGGCATTCAGTTCGAAAATGTCCGGACTATCCACACCTCCAGCAGACAGGTCTATGGGTAGGGGTAGTCGGTTGTCTTGTCTGTCGCGCAGGAGCGCACGCATGCTCCTTTCTGGGCGTGTTTACAAATTCAGGACGGACAGTGTTACTACTCCGGATGCCTTCTCCAAAGGTATGGTTCGGTACACTACCTACTACTTCAGGTGCTCTAATCGGTGCGGTGTGGTGGGGACGGTTGTTCAAAGGAATTCTTTGAACCGGCGGCGGGGAGCGGTGTTCGGTAACAGGTAACACAGGACTCTGATTGGTTGACGAACTACCTCTACGTGGGTGAAGTTCTTTTTGAAGAGTGTCAAACTCTTCGATACGGATCAGCAGGTCCCGGATTCTTTGTACATCGCTCCGCCGTATGTATTGTCGATAATCGGGTAATAGGTTTCCATAGAGGCGGCTCAAGGTTCTTTCTTGCGAGAATTCGTCATGCCTTCGAATTAACATTTGCATGTCGACTACGTAGTCCCGGCCAGGTTCACCAGGTGTCTGGCGGCGGCTGTGTATTTGTTCCTCTAAAAATGCTTGATATTCGGCTGGTAAATAGAAATGTTTGAAATCGGTTAGGAAATCCTGCCAACTAGTCCAAGATGCTCGGTTATTGCGGTACCAGGCTAGGGCATTTCCTTGAAAAATTTCATACAAGGCCGTTAATAATTCAATGGTAGTTATCTCGCTATTTTCCTGGAAATCACAGTTTTTCCAGGAACTCTACGGCGTCGGTTTTACAATTAAACTTAAGTCCCCACTTTCTAACTCTAGTACATACATCGTCGTCGAGACGATACGATGTAGTTCTATAAGTAGATGCGTGATTTGGTTGAAACGGTGCTCGGCGAGGTTCAGAGGGCAACGGAGTTAACATCGGTTAGTCTTTGTTTTAAGACAGACGTTTCTCCCTGAACATCTAGGTTGAACTTGGTTAGCTTAGTTACAAGTTCTTCCCTACTTAAAGTTTTAACCCAATCTTTTATAAGCGGATGTGAATCCTCATCACCGGAGTTGTTAGATTCATGAAAGATACCTGGGGGCGGTACATTGTCGGCCGTGGAAATAGTAGCCGGACCTGCCACTGTAGAACAAGATTTTTGTTTTTTCGGTGGCCCTTCTCTAAAGAAAGTGACCAAACGCTTACGGCACTACATTAGTTTCTGGATCGGACGGCATTCTGGTGATATGTACGACTCAATATTTTTTCTAAAACAGTATTATTATGTTCGGTTATCAGGTTGGTATTTAATCGGTATTATTTATTTTATTTTTTCGGTATTCGAACTTACACACCAGAATTCGTATAAATTATTTTAATTAAAAAATAATCCCGGATTTAATTGCTCACTCCCAGGCAAACTTCAAACTAGTCTTTTATTTAATTTATAGATTTAAATACATATAAAAACTTGCTCTACTAGTATCAGTACCTAGGTCGGGTTTCAGGTAACAGTTATCAAACTTATTTTCTGTTTATCAAACTACTTTATTTTATTGAAATTTGTCGGCTTTTGGAAACAATAAGTTATTTTAACTTTTACTGAACGGATACTACACATGAATAGGTTTGCTTTATTCTATCTAGGTGAAATGGTTCAACACCAAATAAAATTTATTCAACGGCAATATTTAGTCAATATTCAACGGCAGTGGCAAGTCCCACTTAGCTTTCCTGTCACCAGGATATGACAAGTTAGCCTTTACACAAATAACAGTTGTTTTTATCAGTTGCCGCTGTGTCGGTCAACTTACACAAATAAGAGTTGTTTTTATCAGTTGCCGCGGTGTCGGTCAACTATAACAACAGTTATTTTCAAATCTTATTAATACCTGTAAAATATTCAACACAGCCTTCTTTAGAAGGCTGTGTATTCAATATCGTAAAGCAAACAGTTCTTGTATATATGGCAAATAAAGACGGTCCCTATCTGTATAAAAAAACAACGGTCCCTTTTTACAAAACTATTAACAACTTCACAAAAAAAACTATCTTTGTCTGTCTCTACTATACGGAAATTTCTACAAAATGAAATTACTTTAGTAGGTTGTAATTATGTTAGATTCTTAAGCCACCACTATTAATACGACTGTGTATTTAATACAAACTCGGATGTTACTAAAATTTGCTCAAAATACGGCAGATACTCTTTTATTTTTTCTTTCTAAGAGTAATCGATCGGAATCGGTATGGTTTTTTTCGGTTTGGGCAAATATCTAGTATACATATATTTAAATAAAACAGTAACCCAAAAATTCGCTAGAAAACTCACAGGCTACAAGAATTAAACACAATATTTCACAAGCACTACTACCTACACTTAATAATAGACCTCCACCGAGTCTCCGGTACCTATGGTGAAAAATAATATATTTATATACCACCAAATATCACACTAGGTTTGAGAAAACTGTCCCTGCTTAAGGGCGCCAATTTGTGACGCTCTTAATTCGGTTTTTATTCTCGGGTTTCTGCCTTCGGGCGCCACCATCCACTGGTTCTGTGTGGTGGAAGGTCCACACGGACTTTACTCGCTTATGAGTAAAGGCTGGGTAGCTTCAATGGAGAAGGTGCATAAATACACGTGCCAGAGGGTCAATGTTTCCTAACTTCTGCTGTAGGTATCTCCCACTTTCACAATTCACTACTAATTAATTTATCCCGGCGGCCAGGAAAATCGGAGCACAAAAGAGGGCAAAACTAGTGATACCATGGCTTTTATGTCCTGATCGAGCCTGGCTTAGCCAATCACAGTGGCGGATTTAAGTCATCTGCATAATATATTTTCTTGAAAACAGTAAAAATATTAATATAATTCACTAATTAATTTACCATATGAACTTAAAACCATATATAGAGTAGTTTCTAATACCCAACTATCAAATAACAATCCAATAACTTAAATCTAGTTGCATCCTATTGTTATTCTTATAAATGATGAAAATATTCTCTCTAATATTTTCATCGGAAAATAGTGACTTCGTTATAAAAGGTCAAGTACGAGCATTTGGCTTCTTCTTGCGCACGATTCCATAAAAAAATCGTTAAAAAAATAAGCCAACGTGATAGCAAAGCCATTTTGGTTCTCACGTATAGGGAATAGATTTTTTTATCAAATATCAAAAACTGCACATTTCCATCTTCTTTGTGTAATTTTTTAAAAATTTTTAAATATTGACAATAATACCTGGTAATGTTAAAAAATCGTATATACCTCTAAAAAATAGAAGTTCGTCTAAAGTAAAGATAATTTTATTATTTTCTCAATACGTTTGGGCATATGAATCGTTTCCTGACCTTTTTTGCAATTAAGTGGCGATGCAAAATTTTTCTCAAATTTTCCCGTTAAAAACCGAAAAAATGCTAAAATCTGTATGCGACTGTTTGTCGTGAAAACTTGGTTCTATAGTAAATCGATCCTCCTGATTTAAAAAATATCATTTGTTTTGACTTATCTTTTACTATTTTTGAATTAACGACCGGAAAAGGACGGTTTTCTGGGTTTTACGCACGGATCAATAAAAAATTTCATAAAAAATTTAGTTAATGTGATATCGCTATGAATCTACATCCGTTCGATAGAGGACAAATTTCTCCGTCGAACAGTGAAAACCGCAAGTGGATAGGGCTTATAGTTATTTTTTTGTCGAATTTTAAATATAGAAAAATTTTTTTTATCCTACACTATCAGAAAATCATATTTTCGTAAGCCTTTTAGCGGCCCGAAAGAAGGCATTTTCACGGCTAGGCGCGAAATTTTTTTTACTTTTCTGTCAATAGGTGGCGCCTCCATTATCTGTCATCGTAGCGTCATTTAATTTCGCATTATAAAGTAATTTTAAGTGAACACATTGTTGTTACCATTAATTATTAAAGAATGAACGAGACAAGTATCCCGGGGACACTTCAAGCTTCTGAAAGTGATGAAAGCATGGAAGAAACTGTATGGAAGTTTCACTTGTCACAGAACCTCCAGAAGTGACATATCATCAAGAATATCATGATTTAATTTCAACAACAGCTTTAGAACAAACCCGGTTATTGAGTTTATGTGAATAAGGTATTGCCTTTGCTGATTGCACTATTCATAATCCTGTATTTAATATCAATATTTCAAAGAACTAATTTTTTTTGTAAATTATTTATTGTTATAAAAAACTTTTGAAGTTTATGATTTTTTTTTTGTGTAGGATAAAAAATGTTGTGTGCACCACGGCGGGAAAGTGGTTTTCCGGGCTTCCAGAAGTGGCCAGGCTCGGCTTCGCCTCCCCTGTCCATTTCTTCTGTCAGCCCGGAAAACGTTCACTTTCCCGCCTAGATACACAAAGTACTATATCCCAATTTTTAAAATATCTCTTATATACCTATAAAATGTACAATTCGTCGAAAGTTTAAAATATTTAGCGATTTTGTCATTGTATTTATGGTAAGAAATCGTCCCTTTTTTCCCAAAAATTAAAACAAAAATTTTTTAACAATTTTAAATCGCCGACCAGTAAGAGAAATTTGTGAAAAAAATTGTTTTCCTTTATCGGCCCAAAACATTTCGTTTTACACTAAATCAATGCCGCAGATTCCAAAAATGCAATCAGATTTTACCTATCTCTAATAGAAATCGAGATAAAGGTCAAGTACGAGCATTTGGCTTCTTCTTGCGCACGATTCCCGTTCCAAGGCCGACCGCACCGCAGGAGTCACTTGTGGCTCCCCAGCAGTCATTGAACCCACCAATAACTTGCAGAACATGCGGTCGGTGCTACCAGACCCATCCGGACTATCGAAACACCGGCGAACTTGTGGCACTAGAGACAGGACTTGCTGCGCTCACTGCGGCAAGTCATTCGAGTCGTTCATAGGAGTGCGAAAGACTTGTTCACAAGCCACTATACGATAGGGATCTGGAGGAGTTCCTGGCGACGGCCGACTCCGTCACGTACTCATTAATGGCGGAGATAGAGACCAAAAACAAAAAAGGGAACCGTTTTACCGAGCAGATGGTCGCCGCCGCAGGTCTGACACGCGACCAAATCAGACACCGGCGGACGAAAAGTGAGTATAAGGAATACCTCGAGGACGCCATGAAAAAGCAAAGACGCAACTCGATTGCTAGCTCGTTCGCGCTAGCCTCTAACGCAAAGAGCTCGAAGTCCTCTATAAGTAAGCATTCGACGGCATCACTCCCGGGGAAGCCCGTGATGAAGGCAGCACCATTAGTCCGTGCAACGGGCGCTTCGCCAACCGGCATGACAGCTGCCACCGTCTTACTACCAGACAGACCATCTCGTCCAATGTTAGATGTTGTATCTAGTTTAGCCACAAATACTAAGGTGGCCGCCACTAACGACTCTCCAGACCAACATGCCGCAAATACCACCGGCGGCTCCTATCTATTACCACCTAGTGTCACACATACCTGATGTCGAGGCAGATTCTTTTGTGCTGAGTGATAGGAAGCGGGGTCGCAGGGGACCCTCTTCTTCATCGGGATCTGACTCAACGACACAGAAGTAACAGGACGCAAAAGAAGAAAATGTAACACTATATATTCAGATGTATTGTTATTGTTGGTACTGTTAATGGCCTTACACTGATATAGTGTATGGATGGAAGTGTATTTTATATGAAATTGGAGCATACCAGTTGCTATAATTGAAGGGATGCTGGAATGTAGGGTAGTATGGAAATATTGTTATTTTTTTTTATCCACGACCACTATATTAGAAAAAGTTAAATATTTGGAACCTGGTTTTTCAAACTGCTTTATTAATATTACCCGGTGTAGGAAATCCCTACATTTTTAAATCAAATGTATCCATTGAATAGCGATAGATGCTGCTCTGAGGAGAATCTGTATTTCCGAAGAGTGGTGTTTGAAATTTTCTTTAAAATGGTTGCTACTTGTTGACGAGTTAAATTTATCAAAGTTATCCGGTGTGTAGCTTCCGGACACAATATATGATATTTTGCATCATACGCAAATAGATCTTCATAGCTAGTTAATTTAGCAATTATATCTTTCACCATAATGTGAAAGTATTTCAAGATTTTCTTAAAAATGATTTAAAATAGGAATACCTAATGAGTTTGATATATTTCATTGATATAAGATTAAAAATAACTTACGATGTTTTCGCAAAATTGGTCCAAAGTTTTATTAGCCTTCTTCGTGTTATTACATCGGATTCTGGCGGATCATTTATATTATCTTCCTGCTTCCACAAATAAGGTAATTCTTCACTGTGTCCAACTCCTGCGCAATACAGATACTAAACTGATAGACATATGAAGAGGACCAGAGAAAATTTGTGTCAAATTTGATATCGCATATCTTTTGACGTATTACTCATGATTCTTCCTGTCTTATTTATGTACATAACTCAAGAATTCGAGACTAACTGTGGCTCAGTTATTTTCTCTTGTTATGTTTTTTGCAAAAACTTAAAGGCAGCCATGGCTTATTCCACGAGGCTTTCAAACATGGCTAGATGGTCAGTTGGTAGACTCATTTGTTGTCTTTAATAATCTCCTTGAATCATTCCGCTAACACAACTGGTTTCGAAATTATAGTATTTTAAGTGACTACCCATAATTCAACAAAATGTTAATATTAATATTTACAGTATTAACATTTTTAGTATTTACAAAGTAGGCTTTGAAGTATTGACAGTACAACATGGCAGCTTCTCTTCTGTTCATAATTAGTACATAATCATTCTTGCAATAATATCCAAACTGTCTTCCCTAAGAAGAGACATTTTTTAGTATTTGAAATAACAATATTATAATCTTCTAAATCACGTCCTCTGGTCCCGGCTCCCTATACTAATCTGTTCCATTACCCTGTTTCACTGCTTCTGCGCAATTACCAGCATTGGTAGTACCTAACTATAAAGCAATGTTCTGTAAACTTTGCTATAAGTTTACGGTAGTCTATTGTTTGTTTTGAAATGAGATTTGTGACCAAGTGTTATTAATGTTAACAGTTAACAATCCTTGGAGCAGGCCACATAATTTAGCCGATTATGACAGCGGCTCAACGTCACTTTGCGGTGTCGGCCACCGTCATCGTCGGAGCCGCGGCCCTCAAGCACAAGGTCACACGCCTGGGATGCACTATTCCCAGGTGGCGGGGGCTTCCAAGGCTTCTGATGTGGGTCAACCTAAGAGGAGGTGTGACGATCCCTCCTCTGGCTCAGACGACAGTGGCAATGACGACTCCACCGCCAGCGTCTTCAGCCGCGCCTCACAGAGACCGAGGCGTGGCTCCCCTCTACTCGAGATACCTAGCCAAGTAGCCACTCCACCGGTTCCGTCTCTTGAAAATCGCCCTTCAACATCACATCGACCAGACAGACCTGCGTCCTTGACGATCCTGGTTGGATTGCGGGAGGTGACGCCCTCGATTACGAGAATGAGGCTGCCATGGGCAATTTATATAACATAACCATATGGAGTCTAAGGGCGGAAATACCCCAGGGCAGAGACGACTTGCGACTCATAACGACGGCGCTCACAGGCGATGAAGCGGTACTCAAGACCGCTCTGAATGCCTGGATGGATAAACTGTAAAATTGTACGACGATATATGCCGAAGAATCAGGCGTTGAAAGAGCTACATCTGTAGACTATGCTACATGTTCTTCACCAATAAAAAAGGACGATGCAGTCAGCACTGACAAGTTTTTTATTTGAACCTGTCAGATATTCCCTCTATATCTCCAAGAAAATTTGCTCCGTTAGGATTTATATCGGGTAACCTTGCAGTTGAATCTTCAGCGGAAAACGCAATCACAAAAAGAAAGAAATCTTACACTACGATTCTGTAGAATTAGCGGAGATTGGGAAACAAGGGTATTTCGTCCACAGATTGGAAGTGCCTGAGACCATTCACGAAACCTCGGCAAATGTGACCACAGAAGACTTCCAAATTCCAAAAATATTATTAAATTTATCAGTCCGTGCAGAAAATTCACTTAAACCGATACATTCTAAGAATGTATCTCCTTCAAAATTATCACCAACCATGTACGCAAAATGTACAGTATTTGAGGGTCAGTTTTCTACACCCGTTGATATTATGAATAACGTATTACTAAACAGTCAGGCTAAGTTAAATAAAAACTGCTAGCCCTATTACTTGCGGGACAGGATAAACAAATACGTTAATAATACCTGCCAAATTATCTTTAAGTATGTAAAATATTTGACAAAGTCAGGTGTATAAAAGTATACGGAAAATGTATGCATAGGCATTGTAAGAAATTTAAAGTTATTATTAAAGATCGTACTGTATATATTTATAGTTTGAGCAGAAATTTCTGCCATAAAAAGAAACCGACGATGTTTGTTAAAGGAGTGGAAAGATCTATAATGAAAGAAAAAATGTTTAAAAAGGAACCATCTTCTTACAAACAAACGTGTATCTTTAAAGCCAACAGTTATATATGCCAAGCCGGTAACCACTAGCAAATAAAATTTGACAATACTTATAGAAAAATCAGGTCTACATTGGATAGAAACAAGGACAGTATTATGGATTTAATATTGATGCAAAGGGAACACGGTGAATACACTAAAGAGGTTTGTGTACCATTTAACATAAAAATGTATAGTTAGATCAGATGAAAGTCTTGGAAAAGAGTATAACTCTTTTCCAAGACTTTCATCTTTATCTTATATGTAGTACGTTTATATGTATGCGAGTATTGTAAATAAAGAAATTTCAATTATGTACATGTTTTTAATTACAAACTGTTGGAATACTTCCATTAACAACTGTTTTAACCACTAACCCAAGGATTTCTGTTATAGCTAGCAGGTACCTTTTTCTAGAAGGCCGAAGCATCCCAAAGCGCTTGGGCGTCTACATTACATTTTTATTTTAGTGTGAGCTGCTTCAGTGAAGCAGAAGGCAGTTTTACAACTACGTTTATAATCCATAGACTTTTACATTTGCTGTGCCATTTTCATACATAATTGTGTATATTAGTTTATAACGTGTTACTGTACCCACATTAGACAAATAAATATTATTTAAATAACCAACAGGTTATGGGCCCAATCCAAACAGTGCAAACAAGTGACTAAAGTGTTGTGGGTAAAGAACAGCTAGTGTAAAGTGTAAACGTTAGTAATAATGGCAAACAGTTCATTTCGGTGTGCAATTCAAAAGTTCAATGGTGAAAACTATTCGATATGGAGCTATAAAATGGAGTTCATGCTTATTGAGGAAAATTTATGGGACGTCGTAATAGAGGATCAACCTGGTGAAACTGAAGCTGCGAAGTTCACCACGTGGAAAAAGAGCAACGACAAAGCTCGTGCTAGAATGGGTCTCCTAGTCGAAGATGATCCGTTACTCCACATAAGGAAAGCGAAAACTGCGAAGGAAGCTTGGAGTCCCCTAAAAGTCCACCACCAAAAGTCAACACTAACAAGTAAGGTTCTATTGTTAAAAAGGATATGTACTACAGTTTTGGAGGAGGGTAGTGATATGAGGCACACATCTCTAATTTCTCATATCACATAAATCAGCTATCGGCACTTGGACAGGACTTACCCCACAATTTAACCCCAGCAGTACTTCTGGGTAGTCTTCCAGAATCTTATAATATTCTCGTTACTGCACTGGAGAGCAGACCCGAAACGGATATTACAACGCAATTCATTAAAAGCAAATTACTATATGAATACAAAAGGCGTCAAGGGATGAAGAACATGAGGGAGGGTACCTATGGAAATGAAACAGCGATTCAAACTGTGTATTACAAAAATAAGTAGTTTAATACACAGAAGAATAAAATGGTCAAAATGGCCGCTCAAATGCTCGCTTGAATACTTTTGAATATACATGAATCTAATATTGTACTAGGGATTTAAAATTAATCTCATTAAAGAATAATTATAATAAATAAGTAACAGGTTTTTCAGGGAAAATTTAGGTGGTACCTGGAAGAAGGTAATAAAACCAAAGTTTTATGACTTCTACTATTGGTTAAAATTTCCCCGTTTCTTTTCATTGGTGAGTAGAGGGTATATATGAGGGTATAAATAAAAATTACGATTGAAAATTGGCATTTCCTTGACGACCTACCTTAGATAGTAACCTACGAGAATGTTTATTTCAACGACAGAAGACGATGTACCCCAGCTTCCAGTTGAACTATGAATCAAAATGCTAGGGTAAATAAAGTTTATTTTATAATAATTATTTTACTTTGTTTCTAAAATTTCTAACACTGTCAATAAGTTGTATAATATTTTTTATTTATTCGTTTGTCTCTTAATTTCAGATGTTTGGATGAAGAATTCTTGCTTGCGTCGACGAAAATAAATCCATACTGGTTCATAAGTGAACATGATACAGTTCTAAGAAATACCTTGGATAAGGCAAGAGATGAGGCAGACAGACTGTTAGAACAAATAATCAAAGGAAGAGCAAGAAAAAGGCAAAGAAACAAATGCCGCATAAGATTTTATAGAAAAAATAGGAATCCGCTTCTTGGATTTTAGTTTCCTCTTAGTGACTTGCGGCCTAAGCAGCGAACATTAGGTTGTATCACAAATTTTGTATTTATTAGTTTTTCTTAATTTCAGATATTTGGATGGAGAATCCTTGTTTGCGTCGACGAGAATAAATCCATACTGGCTCATAATAAGTGAATATGATACAGTTCTCAGAAATACCTTGGATAAAGCAAGAGATGAGGAAGACAGAAAGCTAAGAGACTGCCTCAAAGAGTGTGGGAGACGACTGTTAGAACAAAGAATTAAAGGAAGAGCAAACAGAAGGCAAAGAAACAATCGCCGCATAAGATTTTACTGAAAAAATATGAATCCTCTTTATAGATTTGAATTTTTTCTTAGTGACTTACGGCCTAGGCGCCGGGCAATTTCTTTGAGCTTGATCAGTTGCCGAAATACATACCTACCTATCTGTTCATCCGGCTCTCTGTATACGAATATGTGAAACATATAAGGAAAATATTCCAAGGCAATGCGACAGAGATGCGATCAGGTTGGATTTTGGGAAATCTAGATGACCCTGGTGGTTAGCGTGACACCATTCAACCATTTTTCTAATGCCTGGTCTAAATAAACACTAAGTGGACCCATAACAGCAACGTCCAAAGGTTGCAGCTTGTGCGTGTTTGTGGAGGTAGACACAAGATGGTTACAAAGTTTTCTCTAGCACTTAAGATAACATCGAGATTTCTTGTGTGCGACAAATGTGCATCTAATATGAGTAACACAGACTCGTCAATACTTGACTTAACAAAAGATACAAAATGAGCAAACCACAGCTTGAAAACTTCTGCACGCATCCAACCGCTTTCATTACACGCAAAAATAGTGCCCGGAGGCGCTCCGTCTGTTAGTTCAGCCTTCATTCGCTTTCTACTAAATATAAGCATTGGAAGGACAAAATTTCCCGCAGCTGTTACACAAACAACTGCTGTTGACGAAACTCCCCGCTCTGCTGGTGTTACCCTCGCCACTTGTTTGCAACTTTTTTTTGCCAATATTCTTGAATTTGTCCCTGGAACAGTGGAAATCGAAGTCTCGTCTACGTTGAAAATTCGGTGAGGGGCATAATTATTTGTTGTGTAAATCTCTCTCAAGAGATTAAAGAATTTTGTGACAACAGGTTTGTTGAAGGCTTTTACTCTAGCAGCTGAGGTTACTTCAGGACACCTCAGGGAAATCTCTGGATATCTTCTTCTAAACCCATTTACCCAATCTTTACCAATCAACTAAATTTATAGTTGTTTTTTGGTTAAAAGAAGAGTTAAAGTACTGACACATAAGACGTGACAACCTAGGACTCTACACCAAAAACTCATACACACGGAGCTACTAGAGAAGGAGAACTATTTCTGCTTCCAACAGCTAGATAGACAGATCAGGGAGACGGTAAACGAAAAAATTTAAATTATTTATTTCAGACAACGAGGTAAACTAAACAGTTTAATAGCCAATAAAAATAGCCCATATACAGGGACTGAACCTGCAGATTTCCAGGAACCTTTCGAATTTTATCCCGGGGTGAGTAATTTAACTAATGTTAATTTCGGAGCAAATGAAATTAAGTTACTTTCAACAGGTTTGAAATATTCTCCAAATAATTATAACATGAAGGATTTTGAGTCGCTCGCGGTAAATACGGAATTAGCAGTCAGTAAATTAGATAACATAGAACAGACAGATAGGTACGAATTAGCCAAGTTATTTAACAATTTGAAAAGTAAAAACGGTCATAACGAAAGTAGAACAATAGTTAATTTGAAAACAAAAATAGAAAATACAGATTTGATCCTTTGCAAAGCAGATAAAGGTAACACAATTACCATAATGGAAAAATCAGATTAAGTACATCAATAAAATTAACAATTTGCTAAACGGCAATGAATTTGAAGAAATGCCTTCTAATCCTACTAATAAATTTCAAAACGAGATAACGACAACATTGAGAAGTAATAAAACTATTCTAGGTGACAATTACCGATTGAGAGTAATGAACCCGTCTCCTCCTGTACTATATGGCCTACCAAAAATTCATAAGGAAGGTAAAATTATGTAAAGATCTAAGCTACAAACTCTCAAAATTGATCTCCTTCAACTCCAAAAACTCCTTCGAGTTTTTAGAATTAACAAAAAATGTATCTTTGCCCACAGATTCTAAATTAGTTTCATTCGATGTTAAAAGTTTATTCACCTCAATCCCAGTCGCAGAATTAACGTCAGTAGTACTATGCAATTTAATAAATCAGTCAAACTTAAACAGCACAGAAAAATATGAATTAATAAGTTTAATAAAGGTATGCATTAAACAAAATTATTTTTATTTCAATGGAAAATATTACAAACAAAAAACCGGGTTACCCATGCGTAGTCCTATTTCTCCTTTGCTAGCGGAAACTCTTATGAACCATTTCGAAAACACACTGTTCAACAGTGACAATAATTTAAAATCACATGTTCACTTTTGGACTCGCTATGTAGATGACATTTTTTGTATTTGGACTGGTACTGAAAGAAATTTGAGCGGTTTTCTCAATTTTTTAAATTCGCTTAACGATAATATAAGTTTACAATGGAAAAGGAGGAAAGAAATCAATTAAACTATTTGGATATAACAATAAGAAAGGTAGAAAATAAATTAAAATTCTCGGTTTATAGAAAACCAACAACTTCCGACGCAATTATACCAGCAAGTTCGCAGCAATCCTGGCAAATAAAAAAGTCTATTTTCCATAGTTTAATGCATAGGCTTTTAATGTGTCCGCTGGAAAAAGCAGAATTTGAAAAAGAATTAAGTACAATCAAACAAATTGCAAGAAACAACGGATATAAAGAAAAACTAATAGATACCATGCTAAAAAACAAAAGGAGAAAATTAATTCGTCGGGAGTTTCACAATATTCGGGAAAAAGAAGGCACCTATAGTTATATTCATCACGTCCCAGGTTATAGCGAACAAATAGCTCGCAGAATAGAACGAAACGGGTGTAAAACGATTAGTGTCAACAAGCTTACTATAGGGAGGATTTTGATAAACAACAAAGAAAGGGTTAATAAATTAAAACAATCGGGAGTATACCAAATTAACTGCGCGGATTGTAATGCCGTGTATGTGGGTCAAACCGATAGAAGTATTGAAACCAGAGTAAAAGAACTGAAAAAGTCCATATTAAATAACGCAAGAAATTCGGGATTTTCCACGCATTGCATAGAAAACAATCATTTTATAGATCAGAAAAAACCAACCAGTATTTTTACTGGTTGGTTTTCTATAAAAGTCCCATCAATAGCAAGGGATTCAAGTTCACCACAGCAGAGCCCCACATTACTGTGGCAAGAGAAGTATACGTACTCTGTAAGGTTGCCCAGTATTCCAGAGGCCCCGTTAGGGACATCTATCACCCCGGTGCCCGGGGAATTTATCGACCTTCCTCGTCTAGATCACCCGTCTTTAGTCGTATGCAGGGCCACGTCGAGCAGGATGTGGCTCTTCACCACGCACAGACGGTCTTGAGAAAAGCTTCCTCATGGGATTTCCAACTTCCCACTCAGCTATTCCCTTGGAGTCAGTGGCTAGGTGCTAGGACTCCTTGACCCCTTTTTGTCAGGCAGAATCGGGATTAGAACCCACGACCTCTGGGCTCGAGACAAACCACCGACTCGATAATTCCTGAACAATGGTAAAATAATAATATATATTTTACCAATTTTATAAAAGGGAGCGCTATGAATATATTATAAACTATAAGAAACGATATATTTAATTGAGATTTAAAATTCTTACAAAACGTTATAAGAAAGCCTTCCTCATAATAGCAGTAATAAATAATTTCACGCTTCTATTCTACTATACCCTTTCTGTAAATAAAAATGGCACACCCAGCGGGCTTGCTTCGATATAAATTAGGTCATTAAGCCCACTACGATATCCTGAAAGAGGCAATCTAGAAACTTAGATGCCGTTATGAGAAAATAATTATTTGTGTACCTGCGCCGTTGGCTGTCTTATCTTACATGGCCTGAAATTTTGTACGTACTGTTTTAATATATTTCTTTTTCTTCATATTTACTACGGTGTAACTATCTTTAATAACTTCGCGACTAAGATATTCAAAAGAAAATAATTTTTGGCGTTTTTTATGAAATTTAATCATTATAATTTTTTTAGGAATTATATTTTAAATATGAATATTGTTGAATCTGAATAAAATTTATCGATGGAGTTACAGCAGTAACTATAGAAAGAATCGAGATTTATAAGATATATTTCCTTCTTAGTGGTACCTACATCGAAGTTGAGAAGTTCGATCTGGATAAAAATGTATGGTATAGCGAGTGGACATCTTTGAGAAAATGTGTCGCATGTTTTAAAATGGTATGAATATGAGTAGCAAAATCAATATCATAAAGAAGAATCACGAGGACAGAAAAGTCTATAGGAAGAAGCGGTGGATCAAACATATAACTTCATGAGCCACATATAGTGACAATACAATAATATGCAATGTTTGTGAAAGAGAAAAAATAAGATAAGTAAACATCCAAACTGAATAGTAATTAATGAAATTGCTAAAGATCATTCATTTTTGTTCCTACTAGGTGCTATAGATAATGTATATAAGTTTATGTGAGGCGTTAGTTTATAATAATTATTTAACTGTGTAATAATAGTATATTATTTTTCAAAAATAAAGAACATTAAAATTCAGTTTACTATCATAAAATGTTTCAACTATCCCAGTTTTACCCTATTAATATATCCTTAAACAGCACTGCATTTATTTCACCTTGCTATATTTACTGTATTATTTTTTTTAATGAAGTCAGTTGCGAAAGTGGAGAACGGAGTTCTGTCTCACCAAATATTTTCCCTTTCAGTTCTGAGAGTTCCGCATCAGTTATGGTGGCAGCCGCATAAAAAGCCAGCGGTAATATGTATATGGAACGTTAAAGTCTTGTATGAATAGCCATTGTTGCTCCTACGAAAACAAAGGGACCTGTTTGTTTCGTTGATCTCATTCAGAACCAGGAATGGTCATCACTGTCATTTAATCCCCCAGGTTAAGACTATTAATGATTCATAGTTTCTTTTGGGATTACACCACCTGTAAAATAGCAAAAAGCTGGAAACCGGAAGAATGCAAATTAAATATTCAAAGTGCAGTATCAAGGCAAACTTCTAAAGCTTGCTCACAAAAAAAACACTATAATTATTATTGAATAAATTAACTAAATTTCATCAGTGGTTTTTCAGTTTTATACAAAATTCTGTAATAATACATGTCATATTTTTTAAATATGACTAAATACAATAATTATTATAATACAATTTAAAATAAATTAAACAATTAACTAACTTTTTCCTAAACGTTTGAAGTTGATCCTCAACTTTTCGACAGTAGAAAGTTAGAGAAAGTAGAAGTAGAAAATACGATAAGAACTCTTTGTACGTAAGTATTTTTTGTCAGATTGACATTTTTAATTCAAATTGTCATCACATGCACTGATCACTATGATATTATTAATTTTCCACTGGTAACATCCTTCTGAAGTAGAGGAAGCCACGTTTGAATCATGAATATTGATTTTGATATTGATGAATATTGATATTACAATTTGAATATTTAATTTGTGTGTTTCTGGTTTCATGCTTTTTGTTATTTTACAGCTGGTGTAATCCCGAACTATGAAGACACTATGAATCATGAAAACGCACCACAAATAAGTTACAGACATTAAAACTATTAATACTATCATATTGTGACACGAAACACATATAACTTAAATATTACCGTTACAAAATATTTTAGCACTATTTTTACATGAAATGTTTATCCTTGTATGGAATAAACTACTTTGTACTTCAGTAAGTGGATACGATTTGGTGGGGTTCAATACCTACGGAACTGTTCTTTTCACGAAAGAAGCATCTACTTTTCGAAAGGACATTCGTTTAATGCTGTGCCCTGTCATGCTGTACTTACTTACTGAACATTTGTTACACCAAAATTATAAATGGAAATAAGATCCTCAACTATGTCGTACAGCTACATATAACCAATTGACAATTATAAAGGTGATTTTAACATTCAAGTTGTCAAATTTAGCACATCGTTTGAAATAACTTTTTAAATAATTTTATTGAAAAGCATTTTAGTACTTGACTATATAGTTGTTTGCACTAAAGTTGTATAAAAAGCTAGTATTGCGCGCGAAAACAACAGTGACTTCTTGCCACTTGAAATTAATACTAAATACTTATATATATTTCTGGACGGAAACAAACTATAGTTGTCTAATGTAATATTATCGGGATATGAATGGTTACCTCTGTCATCATAAGGTATAATATAATAACCTCTTCCGGCTTGTCACGAAACTAGGTGTTGAATCTCAGTTGTTAATCTCTTCCTACTGGCCATTAAATATGACCGTGCGTTATTTTGGCGACTGGAAGCAGCGGGGCCCGTAGAGGCAAACAATGGAAAGGGAGAACTTCCTGAAATGAGGAATGTGCGGCTCTGAAATGTACAGGATAGGGACGATTGTTTGTTGCTAATTAACTGGAGTGGAGAGTGGATAATATAGGGGATTTTTTTGTGCATTTCTCTGTATATGGCAACATCAGTCATTAGAGTAGCTTACTACTTACTGAAATAAAAACAAAGTGGCCTTATGAAGATATTTGCTTCTTACTAGAACAAAACGTTTACATAATGTAAAGTTGACAATGGATTTCATGAAAATGTGTGATATATGTATTCATGTTATTTTTAATAGTGATTTTATGTCTAGTGATTTTGTCTTTGAACCAAAAGAAATAAAACATAGGAGATATTTTCTTGGAACCTTCTAAAGAAACTAAGTGTTCTTAATAATTCAGGGAATAGGTTTGTCAAATATCCATATTAGCATAGAAAATGAATTACTTGTTCACTGTTAGAAAATAAGACACAAACTGGAAATTCTCCTCAGAAAATGGGTTACCTAATATGGAGCCACACAGTTACAATGGTTTCTGTAATCCATAATGATTATTATGCTTGGTGATATATTTCATTTAGTTCTCTTCTAGAGTCAATATGATTCAAATTAATGTTCAACATCTATAAGGGGACAATTTTAGATGTTAGCTATTTTTGATCTTTATATCCAAATACCATTTGGCATGATTTAGAGACATTTGACATTTAAAAGCATTCGATACCATTTTTTCCAGTTATAGCTTATTGTTATATCCTTCCATTGAATAATGATATATAGATTTTAGTGAAACGAGAAGTATTCACTACATTGAAAAGTGTACATTCCCTTTGTTTAGAGCAAGCATATTATCTGTGACTTTTTCTGACACTATTATCTGAACTATTCCTAACAAATTATGTTTCCATTTAACAAAGGCTTTGTGATTAAGAATGATTCTATCGGGGGAGTGTTTCCAGTGATCTTTTTTTCTAGCATGAAATACATTGTTTCCTCAATCTCTTCTGAGTTCTTCTTATTAAAATATTCAAAGATTATATAATTTTCAGTTCACACTATATTTTTGGCCATGTACAATATTCCACACCCTCTGCTATAAAATAAATTTGCAATCCTTTGAAAAAGACCTGGGAGACAGCCTATCAGACACTGTGTGAATGGGATATCTTATACCAGAGAAGACGACTTTATGCGGACGATGTAAATTTTATCTAAAGAAAGTCTAAAACGCTAGCTACCGATGGGATACTATAACCAAAGTCTACATATCCATATATACTAAAACGGGTCGATTCTGTCTCCCTCTAAATTCCGTCGCCGAATCCGCAAAGTTTCAAAGCTATCTCCTCCGTGGGGAGATCTCGGAACGATCTCCGCGGACCACCAGAGGACGCCCCCGGCTTTTCTCCAATGTGCAGGGGTATTTTCGTCCCGTTTCCTACGCGTTTTCCCAATTTAAACGCCTAAATGCGGCTAGCACCGGCGTTTGTCCTCGCGCCTAATGGCCCTGTCACGCCCGCCGAAATACCGACTTTCGCGGGTCTCCCTAGACCCTTTTTCTAATTTTACGGCCTCGAGACCCGCTTCACGCGAAAGTTCCGTCCTTTCTCTAATCTTTTGAGATCTTTTTTCGAGACCGTACGTCCACTCCTTCTACGTCTATTTCGCCTTCGAAAATCTCGAGTCGCATCCGTCTCAACTTCTATCTCATTTTATATGCCCATGTGAGATCGCACTAACGAGACAAGCACCTCCCACGAAAACTGTCAAATTAATTAAACTTCAAATACCTAGGTTATTTTCATTATTTTCCTATGAGAAATATTGCTAACGGAATCGATAGTACCGACTGCCAAATACCTGATTACAAAAATACTGATGCGAAATGCTTTTCTAATTAAAAAATCCGTAAAAATTAATTCTTCAGGTTAACACGTACAGTTTCCATATTTAACAGATTTTGCGGCATGAAATGACAACATAAAATTTAGCGCAATGGTAAAGTCGTAAGATTTCAAACGTATGTGCAAATCCTGATATCGCGAGTTCCAATCACAACGAAGGCAACTTTTTTTTAAATTTTTTATCCCAATTATTTATTAATATTATTATAATATGTAGACTTTGATATTAGTGGTTAGTTATTCTGTTTCATTGACCGTAGTTTTTATTCTTTCTGCAGGTTAAGTTTGGAATTATTTCGTTCACTGTGGCGGTCTGTAAAATTCATCATTTTTAGCTTACAAAAATACATAGGTATCTTCTACAATATTTGTTGCAACAATTATGACAGCAATATATTTTTTAACGCCGCCGTTAGATCTTTTCGAAGGGCGGGCGCGGCTTCGAACCGTAGCGGAAGGCCCCAAAACGACTTTTTAAACGGCCCTCGCCAATATTCTCTAATTAAATTTGCCAAAAAACCCTTTAGTTGAAATTATAAATGTAACCGATACCGATAATAAAGGGCATTGTCAGCCGACAGCACGAATAAAATTTAATCAAAAATCATAATTCCACTGCCGATCCACCAATTTCCAGTTGTTACGTGTTGCTATTGCCTTTAAACGGTGTAAATTTGAAAGTGGAAACCGATATGCATGTATAATAATGAAAACCGATAAACTTGGGCACCAGACAGAACCCAGTAATATGTGTATACTCGAATACACACTCACACTTTTGCATTGTCCAGAAAGTTGTCTCCGCAGACTGTCAAAAAAGTTTGTATTATTACTTATCAAATTCAAATACTTATACGTTGTTTATTACAGGCTACGTCAAGAGAGCAAAACGACAGTTTTCAGACTTTAATAATGGCTAACCTTTTTTGAAATGGAAAATATTTGTTTCGCATCTCAGCATGAATGCATTATACAAAGTTTCTTCATCGAGATTCACCCATGTGTTTACTTTATACTTGAAATATATACAGTGTTTACCTACATTTTACTTATATCCTTTTTTTCAAATAAAAGTTACATTTATACTCTAATCATGTTATACTTATGTTTTTCTAATAAACGTCGTTATAAGCATTATAATTACATGATAAGGTAAATAAAAATTGTTTCAAATTTTTCAATTTTGCACAGTATTCTCATAACCTATATATATCCATAATACATTTGTAAATATTGTATTTTATACAACATCAATTAAATATTTGTATCATATTTTCAAGTAGGCATGAAATAATTTAAAAATACGCTACGCATTATTTTATTACTAAAATGTCCATTTCATATTTTTATTTTAATTCGGTGTGCTTTACTGCAGTAGGTACATCGTATTCGATTTTGTGATTTGTGCAATATCCGTTTTTTTTTTTTTTAATAATTTCTATTTTCTACTTCATACACCTCTATCTAAAAGATAGGTTTACATGTTTTTTACTAGCATTTTAAATACCTACTTATTTATTTATGCTTTTGTATGGGGATGGGGTGGATATAGCCGTGTGACGTCGCAAATACATATCACAGATAACATATATAAAAAATGACTGTTTAATTTAACTAAGTAGGGTACTTATTTACTTAGCATAAAACTATCAAATTTTGATTTCCCCCTATTTTCGAGTATACTGAACACGAATTTGAAATTATTTTTTTGCGGTCGAACGTATTTTTCAAGAAAAAAAAAATTAAAAGTCATCACCTGTATACCTTCACAAATTAATTTTAACACTAATTTGATCGTTTTGTACCTTAATGTGTCCACAACCCACAATGCTTATAATTAATTAAATATATAATTGTTAAAAATAATAATATACAAACTTGGTGTAAATTTAGGTAAAAATTATTTTAATTATTTTTTGTATTTATTTGGTATCTTTTGTACCGCCATGTGACGTCACAATTATTAAAAATGACCGATTTAATTAGTTCATATTGATTACTTCACATAACGTAAGTAAATGTTTTTTTCTTAATATACAACAAATTTATATATTTTTGACAGTTATATGTTATATATTTAATTATAATCATTGTGGACACTTATATCGGGTACAAAGTGATCAAGTTAGTGTTAAATGTTAAAATTAATTTGTAAAGCGTACTTACAGAGTATGACTTAATTATTTTTTTACTACAAAACTACATACCTAAGACTGCAAAAGAAAATCAGATTCACGTTCAGCACACCCGAAAATTGGGGCGGGGGTAGCCAAAATTTTAGAAAAATTTGAGTTTTATGCTTAATTAAATAATTACCTTTATTAGTTCATAGTTAAGTGTATTGTAAAAAATTTTTTTCCTTCAATATACACCAAATCTTTGTATCTTTAACAATTACATATTTAATTTAAGCATTGTAGACATATATTGGGTATAAAGTGATCAAGTTACCGTTATAATAAATTATGGAAGAATACAAGTTATGAATTTGTTTTTTTTTTCTCGAGAAAACAGTTTCACAAAATGTTTACTAAAAAATGAATTATACTTTCATCACTTAAAAAATAATGTTTTACCATCAAGAATAGAGTACCCCTACAATTCATCACAACATTATTAAAAAAAATCGTTTGGTATAATTACATCATCATTCCAAATAAAAAATTTCAGCTTTCTGTCTCTAAATTTATTATTTCATATACAAGGGATCATCTCAAGTTTCTTTAATACGTATGTATTTTCTTAAAAATAATATTCTAGAGGCTTTTCTGACGAAAATCGCGATAGCGATTTTCTCCCATTTCTAGTGTATTCTTATTGTTTGTATATAGCACCTACAGCACACTATAATATTAGTCGGGGTCCAGGCGTTCAAAATCCCTCAAAATCGGCAAGTAACCCATGACGGCAAGGTAAATGATTTTTGACTTCACCCATTGATAGAGGATCCCTAAGGGCATAAGAAATGAGTTGTACTTTTGTTGGCTCTGGCACAACTTCTTAAATAGAAAAAAAAGAGGGCGGAGCCGTGTTTAAAAAATAAGTGATTTTGAACGTTTACACCTTCCTAAAAAAATAACTATTTGAGATATTCATATAATTTTTTATATGTGAATACTTGAGACATGAGCGCTTGTGCCTGTGCTAATAGAATTTGAAAATATTTATCTGTTTTTTTTAACAATGGCTAAAGTCGTAGTTACGAAATTTATGTATCGAAAATTTCAACATTCGGGCAACTATATTAAATTTTCAAAATTTGCACATACTGTATGTGAACGAAATGTGGTCTAAGGCTTGAAAAAGTTTTTAGAAAAAAAATCAGTTTCCTACCTTATCTAATTTTCGAGTTAATAATTTTTAAAGCAGAGCGTTGTTTACACTCGCGCCTGGCCCGTACCATTCCATTTACTGTGGTGCGCCCACCATCTAATCCAATATATCGTAATATTAGGCCAGACTATAAAATTGCGAAATAATTACATTCTTATAGTTTGTGACTATTGTTATTAAATATAAGTTTATCAGTGTTTTATCTATTAGTGTATTGTTTTTTATTTTAATTGAAACTCGCCTTTGACAGGAATTACAACGTGTCGCCTTGTTGGATACCGCATTACTGCCGTATTTTAGCCCTTAAAACAATTGTTAGGAAAAGCTGTATACATGTGCAACCAACAGAACACTAACTATAGGCACATTTTTTATCACATTTTACTTTGCAATTGCACTTTTTTATTTTTTAAGATCCGGCAATGGTTTTTTTGACATCATTTTTGGGATTATTTGATGATTAATATCCACCACATATCCAAAGTTTTTGGGTAAATTGAGAACCGGATCAGTAGACTGTTTGTAGACTAAAATTTCCTATACAACGTGCGTTTTACATGGAGTAAAAAAGTAGTATCTCCAGTAAGAGGTAGAGAACGTAAGTCACTCCGAGTAATTGAAAATAAATGTTAAGCATCCACCTCCAGCATGTTGTGACGTTAAAAAAATTAAGCATAATGTGTGGTACCTGAAATCCGCAGCTATCATATTAATGGGACGATCTTCAAAACCCTGAATTTTCTTCAGTAACTGAAAATCTTGAATTTCTTTGGGTTTAACATAAATGGCATTCTGCTTTTCTTGGGTGGAAATCAAGAAAACCTCACGTTTTTCAGTTTTATTTCTATCTTTAAGGCAGTGGTTTCCAACCTGTGGGGCGCGACCCCCTAGGGTGCGCGAGACTGTTGCAAGGGGGGCATGCAGCTGTTTTCGAATACAAACCAAAAAAGTCGAATAGGTGTCAAAAAAATGAATCAGCAAAATAGGTATACGTAATACACAATCCTCGCCGCGAATTTTTCGGGTACAAATGCTAAAACATCCATCCATACTCTTGCTGGAACGAAAACATCTCGCTTTCGCGAGATGATGATTTTGGCCTTACCACAGCAGAGCAGGAAATGATAATTGACTTATCTAGTGATAGCACATTAAAGCAGATGTTTCAAGATGAAAATAATATTGTTACGTTCTGGCTACGAGTAAAGGACGATTTTCCTACTTTGACAAACAAAGCTTTAGAAATTTTATTGCTATTTGTAACATCTACAGTAGCTGTCTTAAAAACAAAGTATCGATCTCGCTTAGTGATTGAAAAGGAACTGAGAACCGCGATTTCTTCAATGATACCACGGTTTGAGAAAATTTGTGCTGAAAAACAAGCTCAACCGTCGCATTAAATTTTTATAATGTTGTATTAATTATATATTCTTTTTTTTTGTATTTTTGTAAGATTTGTTTTTATTACATTTAAAATTATTATTTCTTATAATAAATAATTATTTTTTTATGTATATTTTTACATAATATTGTATATTATTTTGTAGCCCATTAAATAAATTATAATATCAGTTGAGTATTTATGAAAATAGATTGTTAGAAAAATTAAGGGCGCGCAACAATTTTTTTTTAAAGGGGGGCGCAGGTACAAAAAGGTTGGAAACCACTGCTTTAAGGCATAGAAAACATACTTTTTTAAAATCCACTGGCTGACTGTTACTACGACTTGATTTTTGTTCATTAGGGAAATTTTTATCGCCGGATTTCGCAGCAATTAGTGCAAGACTCTTTTTGTGAGTATATTCAGACCAACACTTCCGATGATACAATAGTCTTTTATTAATAAAATTGTTGCGAATAATATATGTATTGTCTTGAAATTTGTGAATTTCAGCACGTTTTATATAAATTGAAAGGAAGTTAATGAAAAGAAATTTAAATGGCTGAGGCTTTAGATCTAAAAGAAATGTATCATATGCCAAAAGTGTCTTCTCAATCTTTAAATAAACTTGGCGAACGGGGATTTGCAACTTTAAAAATGGTATTTTTATTAGAAAAGACAATGCTTATAGACTATTAGAAAATATTATTCACCACAACAATTTCATTAAATAAAAGACTACTGTATCATCGGAAGTGTTGGTCTGAATATACTCACAAAAAGAGTCTAGCCCTAATTGATGCGAAATCCGGCGATAAAAATTTCCCTAATGAACAAAAATCAAGTCGTAGTAACAGTCTGCCAGTGGATTTTAAAAAATTATGTTTTCTATGCCTTAAAAAAACAGATAAAAAAGGATATCGTGAGGTTTTCTTGATTTCCACACAAGAAAAGCAGAATGCCATTTATGCTAAAGCCAAAGAAATTCAAAATTTTCAGTTACTGAAGAAAATTTAGGATTTTGAAGATCGTCCCATTGATATGATGGCTGCGGATTTCAGGTACCACACATTATATGCTTAATTTTTTTAACGTCACAACATGCTGGAGGTGGATGCTTAACATTTATTTTCAATTACTCGGAGTGACTTACGTTCTCTACCTCTTACTGGAGATACTTTTTTTTCTCCATGTAAAACGCACGTTGTATAGCAAATGTTAGTCTACAAACAGTCTACTGATCCGGTTCTCAATTTACCCAAAATAATCCCAAAAATGATGTCAAAAAAACCATTGCCGGATCTTAAAAAAATAAAAAGTGCAATTGCAAAGTAAAATGTGATAAAAATGTTCCTATAGTTAGTGTTCTGTTGCTTGTACATGTATACAGCTTTTCCTAACAATAATTGTTTTAAGTTGTTTAAGGGCTAAAATACGGCAGTAATGCGATATCCGACCAGGCGACACGTTGTAATTCCTATCAAAGATGAGTTTTAATTAAAATAAATAACAATACACTAATAGATAAAACACTGATAAACTAATATATAATAACAATAGTCACAAACTATAAAAATGTAATTATTTCGGAATTTTATAGTCTGCCCTAATATTCCGATATATTGGATTAGATGGTAGCGCGCACCACAGTAAATTGAATGGCACGGGTCAGGCGCGAGTGTAAACAACGCTCTGCTTTAAAAATGATTAACTCAAAAATTAGATAAGGTAGGGAACTGATTTCTTTTCTAAAAACTTTTTCAAGCTTTAGGCCACATTTCGTTCACATATAGTATGTGGAAATTTTGAAAATTTAATATAGTTGCCCGCATGTTGAAATTTTCGATACATAAATTTCGTAACTACGACTTCAGCCATCGTTAAAAAAAAATATATATTTTCAAATTCTATTAGCACAGGCACAAGCGCTCATGTCTCAAGTATTCACATATAAAAAATCATATGAATATCTCAAATAGTTATTTTTTTAGGAAGGTGTAAACGTTCAAAATCACTTATTTTTTAAACACGGCTCCGCCCTCTTTTTTCCTATTTAAGAAGTTGTACAAGAGCCAAAAAAGTCCAACAAGTCATTTCTTATGCCCCTAGGGACCCTCTATAACCAAGTGAAATGAAAAATCATTTACCTTGGGTCATTTCATTTTTCAGAGCCTTGGACCCCCTACTATATAGTCTGGCGACTGTTTCTTGATCAGCGACGAAAGCAGGGAAGCCTACAAAAAATTGCATAGATGTTGCACCAAATCTAAGCGTACGGATATCGTATGATGAAAGTTTATCAAAAAATATTATAATTTTTACCCGTAAAAAATGTGATTATTTAGTTGAAACTTGCTTTGCAAATATAAGTAGGTGTAAGTATCTAATAATTGGAAAATAACAATCTCAAAAAGAAAAATATAGCATTTATTAGGATAACAAAAAAGGAACACATAAATATTGCGCTGCCTAAATTGATTCTGGATTCAGTTTGTATCAGAATCATCGTCGTCGTCCATAACGTCACTATCATTTGTAACTCTCATTTGGACTAAAAAAAAAAGAACAAATGTAAACTAAAAACTACACTACACTTAGGTACCAATTACATAGCGTGGTAAAACATTTCTAAAATTTAGATACAAATACTACTAAGGTGGCAAAGATTAACAAAATTTCGAGTTATAGGGGATGCTGTGTCAATCTGGGGTTGGTGTGGAAAAGTTCACACCAAGTAAATTTGTTAATGAGAAGTTATCTATATACACTTATCCAACCACAGTTTATGACAAAAGGGCTAATAGGTAAAATGCTATTTCTCGAATTATGCTTCTTCTCAAAGGAAATGATTGTCACCAATCCCAGATCGGCACGATATCCCCTATAACTCGAATTTTGTTAATCTTCGACTTACTGTTCGACTTCTGTTACTTTTATTTTTAATCAACTTGAACACCCACCAACACACTTTTCGAAATAATTTTATGTAACAAAATGTCCACCTATTTTTACCTCTTCTATCGTTTTTCAAAGTTTAGCCATTTATATTCGGACCACCCGGTATACACTTGCTAACACGTTATTTATTTTTTCGAGACATATAATAATTGTTATTTCCAATTGCAAATGTAGCTAAATCACTATTTAGTAACAAATAAAGTCTCACATCAAATCAAAATGAATTCTTCTTAATATATAAGTTGTGGGGTTGCGTGGTGCGGTGCTGAAAAATAATTATATGAAATTATATTAATGTAAGATATGAAATATGTATTTCAAAAATACAAATTTGTTTGAAAACCCTGGAAACATTTTGAATTTTGGTTACTTACCACTATGCACCTAGTGCAACCACTATTCACCTAGTGCACCTAGTTTAAGCCTACCTAATGCAAAAGTAGGTAGGTAGCCTTAAACAAAATACTGTGCGGACACATGTGAACAATTCAGAACTATTGGCTTCTGCAAAAAGTACACTAGATATGTTGATTTTAAGCAATTACTTGTCTTATATGACTTGCACCAAGCGGCCAAAGATTGATACCTAATCATTTTCATAGAAGCATTTGGACTTTTTCGGCAACAAGTAACAAGTATGATGTAACAGCCCGCGTTACTTCTTTAATTTGCATAAAAATATGACTTTCTTTATTACATTCACTCATTATAACCATAAAAATAAACAATAGAAGGTATTTTTTTTTTTTTTCGTTTATTTAACGTCGGCCTATTTCCGCGACTAAGGCCAATCACCGACGCCAGGAGACGAGCAACCCCCAACCTGGAAATTTTGCCGAATCCCTACTTTTTATAGCAGGGTAGAGATCTTTTACTTGCCTATCATTTAATAGACAAGGGATCTCCGGCTTTACATCCTATCCAAGGGATGGTACGTCTTCTACGCAAATCTCGCCTAAATTTGCATAGCTTCTGTGAATTCACCGACGTACAGGCCACTAGAAGATGCGGGCAAGCGCCGACGGTCTTCCCTGCATGGTCACCCATCCAAATACTAACCGCGGCCTACCTTGCTTGGCGCTCATATCGATAATATGAACGCCAAGTTGCTACGACGGCTTGCCCCAATAGAAGGTAATAATAATCAAAATAACAAATTGAAAGACTGCTCATACTTTTTTTTACAATATGGCTACACCAACTATTTAATTAAAATAATATAATATAATTATAATTAAATTTTAAATTAAAAAACATTATATATGCAATCTTGTTTGTAAACAGTACTTTTTAAGTCATGCCAATTATCTGCACTCTCCAACTCATACATATGTTGATAAATGTATATGTACCTACAAATGCTGATATTTGAAATATCATAAAAGCATTAGATGTCGGAAGGGTGTAATATAATAAATAAGTTTAAATGCTAAATTACATTATCGCTTAAGAAGTTTTAGGAAAATCTAAATCGTTTCTATTTACAATATTTAAAGTTCCCTAGCCTAATTCTAGAAAATACCTCAGATATAGAGATTATTCTAAATATAATAATTGTTTTGAAAAAAAGACACAGTTCTCATTTAGATGTTTCAAGAAATATATAGAAAACACTCTATATACTAGTATTTCGGCTTGTTCGGCCCTTTTCAACATAGGTAGACCAAATTTTATTATTATTTTTCATATATTTATTCAAAATATGTAAAAACTGTCATAAAAGTAAAGATGTGCCGAAAAGGATTTGTTTTTGAGGTAATCTAAGTAGATCTTATGTATCTATAGAGATTTAGTTTCGTAATAAAAAAATGCCTTCTTGATGGTATTCCGAAAACGGTTTATAAGAAAGTCTTTTTGTTTTATGACGAATATAAGAAATTTCTTCTAAATTCTTCGTCAAGTTTTGAGGTATCTGTATGTTATTTGAACAGTGGCGATTATTTTCAAAATTTCAATAATCATACAACGTTGCCATTGCCCTCAAAGGCAAACAAGAAAAGCATAAATATAAAATGTGAACAAGAGAATGATAGTATGAAGGCTAGACATTTTGAAATATTCGGATTTCTTGTAAAATATACCTCCCCCTCATCTATAGATATCTAAAGCTAATGGTTAACATAAATTCAGAAGGAAGGGATGTTAGGGGTGAGTTTACCTGGGTAAATATACCTGCCTAGTAGTCTGATTTTGTACTAGTAGTATCCTGAAATATTAGAGAGGAGATAGTCGCGTTAAGAACTAAGTATATAAGTGTCACAAGTCGCTGTGTTTAGTTCGAAAATATTACGAAATATTTTCCTAAAATTATTAAAGTGGTACATCTACAGGCATACAGTTAAAACAATCCAAGGTAAGTGTTTTTCCTTTTCTTTTTGTATATTTATAACTTTCATGAGATTAGTTTAAAATTGGTTTACATATCAGCATAATAGGCAAGACAAGTCACATGATAATATTTTCTATACCGAAGTAGATACATATAAAAATAAATTAGTACATGTTTGTTCTAGTTTGTTGGAAAATCATAAACTTGCATTGATAAAACTTTATTTAAATAAGCAAGGAGAGGTGGGGCTGACAAGCGGAAAAAAAACATTGCATAAAAAATGTGTAAAAAAACAATGAATCACGCTTTTATATAAAATAATTTCCGGTAGGTATATGACCTACATATCTTAAAATGGGTTGTGTGAAGTTATCCACACATTTCTGTCCACGGATTCTGATAATCGTATCGGAAGTGAGGGTATAAACGCGGTCAGTCTTGTAAATGTGAGGCTTCGCATCAATGTAGGCCTTTCACTGGCTGCAGAATGCTACTCCAACATAATCTTTTAAATAAGCTGCAAACACACTATTTATTATTAATGAGCACAATTTGGCATTTCGGCATTTTCTACAGTATGATAACCATAAATGATAAAAAACCCATACATGTAGGCTTCATAACCGCATGTAGTATTTGCTTTGCCTGCCCGTCTGTCTATGATATAAATCATTAAATTTGATTTTTCTGCGTGGATGGCTGCAAATAAATATTTTTTAGCCACGTAGCCCTTTCAGATGCATTCACCAAACTTGGTGGCTATATACCCATACATGTAGCCTTCATAACCGCATGTAGTATTTGCTTTGCCTGCCCGTCCGTCTATGATATAAATCATTAAATTTGATATTTCTGCGTGGATGGCTGCAAATCAATATGCCCTAGCCACGGGGCCCTTTCAGATGCATACACTAAACGTGGTGGGTATATACCCATACATGTAGGCTTCATAACCGCATGTACTATTTGCTTTGCCTGCCCGTCTGTCTTTGTTATAAATCATTAAATTTGATTTGCCTGCGTGGATGGCTGCAAATCAATATGCCCTAGCCACGTGGCCCTTTCAGATGCATTCACCAAACTTGGTGGGTATATACCCATACATGTAGGCTTCATAACCGCATGTACTATTTGCTTTGCCTGCCCGTCTGTCTATGATATAAATCATTAAATTTGATTTTTCTGCGTGGATGGCTGCAAATCAATATGCCCTAGCCACGTGGCCCTTTCAGATGCATTCACCAAACTTGGTGGGTATATACCCATACATGTAGCCTTCATAACCGCATGTACTATTTGCTTTGCCTGCCCGTCTGTTTATGATATAAATCATTAAATTTGATTTTTCTGCGTGGATGGCTGCAAATCAATATGCCCTAGCCACGTGGCCCTTTCAGATGCATTCACCAAACTTGGTGGGTATATACCCATACATATAGGCTTCATAACCGCATGTACTATTTGCTTTGCCTGCCCGTCTGTCTATGATATAAATCATTAAATTTGATGTTTCCGCGTGGATGCCTGCAAATAAATATTTTTTAGCCACATAGCCCTTTCAGATGCATTCACCAAACTTGGTGGGTATATACCCATACATGTAGGCTTCATAACCGCATGTACTATTTTCTTTGCCTGCCCGTCTGTCTATGATATAAATCATTAAATTTGATTTTTCTGCGTGGATGGCTGCAAATAAATATTTATTTTCCACGTAGCCCTTTCAGATGCACTCACCAAACTTGGTGGGTATATACCCATATATGTAGGCTTGATAACCGCATGTACTATTTACTTTGCCTGCCCGTCTGTCTATGATATAAATCATTAAATTTGATTTTTCTGCGTGGATGGTTGCAAATCAATATGCCCTAGCCACGTGGCCCTTTCAGATGCATTCACCAAACTTGGTGGGTATATACCCATACATGTAGGCTTCATAACCGCATGTACTATTTTCTTTGCCTGCCCGTCTGTCTATGATATAAATCATTAAATTTGATTTTTCTGCGTGGATGGCTGCAAATCAATATGCCCTAGCCACGTGGCCCTTTCAGATGCATTCACCAAACTTGGTGGGTATATACCCATACATGTAGGCTTCATAACCGCATGTACTATTTGCTTTGCCTGCCCGTCTGTTACAGTTACGCGATTGTTTTTACTTTTATCTATTGCCTCAACTTGTCGTTCCAAAAACTATGTTTCCTTGACAATGGATTAGTTAATGATGTGAAGTATTACAAAAAATTATCATCTAATGAAATGTATTATGTAACATTTCACAAACAACTTACGTGTGATGTGAACGAGGTTACCATAGAAGAGTACAACATTTTAGGTGGAAAAGATTACCTATCAAATTTTTTAATAGAAATACTTTTCCATATTATAAATTCACGTAATGGTAATAAGTGCCATATTATTAAAGACTGATAGATGGAGTAAAAACCTGGATATACTACGGAATACAAATGACATCATGGCTATGCCCTTTCTCATAAACGGGAATCACTGGGTGATGGCCTTTGCCAATTTCTCAGAGAAAGAATTTATATATCTAAATCCTTTAGGGGAGGCTAGTGAGGAAGCAGAAATATATTTTAATAAATTTTGTCCTCACTTGATCGAAGATAAAGGCTGGCGCGTACAAGTATTGCCACATTCAAAACAAAAAGACAGCTATAATTGTGGCGTATGGATTATATTTTTCTTTGAGCAATTAATGAAAGGAAATCCTCTAGTTACACAAGATACTATGGACAACTACAGAATTGTTCTACAAAACTTATTACTTAAAAATTCAGACCAGGTAGCTGACATTTGTATATACTGTGGATTTAACATGATGCATCGAAATTTACCATATCTAACATGCTTTGAATGTAGAAGAATTTCCCATAAAAAATGCCTGAAAGTTGAGCTGATTGAAGATCAATATTTTTGTGAATTATGTGCTTTATATTAAAATATCCAACTAATATATTTTTCGGTTTTGTTTTAACATTATACAATATATCTCGATATTAATAAAGATTTTAATAACTAATTATAAATTTGTTTTCTATCATCTCCTTTTAAACAGTTAAATGTGTAGGATGGCGGGTAAATGTGCTGGGGTTATGTACACAAAAAAACGGGAACATTATAATCAGAAAACTATTTCAACTAATAACGTGCAGAAAATTCAGGGACGCATTCTATGACTGAAGTTAAGGTAATTTTGATAAATAAACATAGGATCCAAGGCCGCTGTTTTCGAGCTATAGGGTTTTCAAATTAAAAAAAATCTATTCTCCAAGCCGCTTGAGATATGTTTAACAAATTTGATATCAATTCGTTATTCATAGCATACTAAGGTAAGTAATACCTACATATTATTAAACATGCATACATACCATAAAAAATACACTTGTTAAGAAAATCACTTTTATCGCTAAATGGTGAAAAATGGGACCGAGTCTAAAGTGATAAAACATGAGGGGAATGCAACGGAACATGTGAAAATAGATCTTGCACGTAATATTATAGGTACAGGGTGACATAATTTATTTTCTAAAAACGGCGAATGTATACAAAATTTGTAAAAAGTATCTCAAGTGGTTTAGAAATTAAAAATATTAAATATATTTCTTTTTTAATTCTGATAAACCAGTAGCTCGAAAATGGTAGCCTTAGGAACCTATGCTAAATATATTTCTTTTTTAATTCTGATAAACCAGTAGCTCGAAAATGGTAGCCTTAGGAACCTATGCTTATTTAATAAAATTTCCATTAAGACATAGAATATGTCCAAGGACTTCCTGCAGTCCATTAGGAAAACCACGCGAAAAAACACGATTTAGTTTTTATGTTTATATTTTATGTATTTGTGGTTATGAGGCCCACTTGTATAGGTACGTGTCCACCAAGTTTGGTGAATACTTCTAAAAGGGCTACGTGGCTAAAGAATACTGACTTGCGGCCATCCACGCAGAAAAATCAATTTTAATGATTTATATCATAGACGAAGGGGCAGGCAAAGCAAATACTACATATGGTTATGAAGCCTACTTATATGGGCATTGGTGAAGGCATCTGAACGGGTCACGTGGCTAGGGCATATTGATTTGCAGCCATCCACGCAGAAAAATCAAATTTAATGATTTATATCATAGACAGACGGGCAGGCAATGAAAATAGTACATGCGGTTATGAAGCCTACATGTATGGGTATATACCCACCAAGTTTGGTGAATGCATCTGAAAGGGCTACGTGGCTAAAAAATATTTATTTGCAGGCATCCACGCAGAAACATCAAATTTAATGATTTATATCATAGACAGACGGGCAGGCAAAGCAAATAGTACATGCGGTTATGAAGCCTATATGTATGGGTATCTACCCACCAAGTTTGGTGAATGCATCTGAAAGGGCCACGTGGCTAGGTCATATTGATTTGCAGCCATCCACGCAGAAAAATCAAATTTAATGATTTCTATCATAGACAGACGGGCAGGCAAAGCAAATAGTACATGCGGTTATGAAGCCTACATGTATGGGTATATACCCACCAAGTTTGGTGAATGCATCTGAAAGGGCTACGTGGAAAATAAATATTTATTTGCAACCAACAAGCAATTTTATATTTTATTTGTGGTCGACCCTGCCTTCAGTGTGACGGTTGTAAGCAGGAACTTCACGTGTCCTGTACTGATCTGCCAAATGACGATAGGGTTACGCGCAACAAGCTACGAAACATTAAGATTGTTTGCAATCAATGCAGCTCTAACATTGATAAATTAGGAGATATAAGGGCCCTCCTTGAATCCATGAGAAATGATATTCAAATCAGAATTGATTCTTTTGATGCCAAACTCGTGGACATTAAAGATAAGATTATTGTCTCGTCTGGCACCGTGCACGTCGTGTTTTATATCTTCTAGTGTTTTTTGTGGTTTCTTTGAAAATAATGGTTGTTAATCTAGCATAAGACTTAATACTAAGAATAAACGCTGATCCTGTTGGAGTTGGTGTTGGGTGCAGTTAGGAGTGTTGTGTTGCACTCGGATTGTAATAACTGGTAAAATGACTGCCTGTGGTTTGTGTAGTAGTTCTATTAGTAGAAATAAACCAGGAATTTTTTGTTCAGCGTGCAAAAAGCAAGTTCATGCCACCTGCGTCACAGACGCGACAGATATAGTCAACCTGCTAAACTCTATTAAAGGTCTGACTTGGAAATGTGCTGATTGTATGGAAACCTGTGGCTTTTTTAATCAGAATGATATTTGCAAGTTAATGGATGAGAAAATTGAAAGTGCGTTATCGGCATTTAATGATAAGATAGTCACTTTAAAATCTGAGTTGTTGAAGTCATCGAAAGTATGTGTAGCCCCGGTAGCCCAGCCTCATTACTCTGATGTTTTAAAAAATAAAACTCTTCCAGCCGTTATTATTCAGCCTAAGAACAATGAGCAGTCTACCTCGCAGACTAAGTCCGACATTATGCGCAGTGTAAACCCAACTGAGGCTAACATTCAGCTTTCCAAAGTAAAGCATATAAAAAATGGCGGTTTAAAGTTTAAAATATTTAGCGATTTTGTCATTGTATTTATGGTAAGAAATCGTCCCTTTTTTCCCAAAAATTAAAACAAAAATTTTTTAACAATTTTAAATCGCCGACCAGTAAGAGAAATTTGTGAAAAAAATTGTTTTCCTTTATCGGCCCAAAACATTTCGTTTTACACTAAATCAATGCCGCAGATTCCAAAAATGCAATCAGATTTTACCTATCTCTAATAGAAATCGAGATAAAGGTCAAGTACGAGCATTTGGCTTCTTCTTGCGCACGATTCCCGTTCCAAGGCCGACCGCACCGCAGGAGTCACTTGTGGCTCCCCAGCAGTCATTGAACCCACCAATAACTTGCAGAACATGCGGTCGGTGCTACCAGACCCATCCGGACTATCGAAACACCGGCGAACTTGTGGCACTAGAGACAGGACTTGCTGCGCTCACTGCGGCAAGTCATTCGAGTCGTTCATAGGAGTGCGAAAGACTTGTTCACAAGCCACTATACGATAGGGATCTGGAGGAGTTCCTGGCGACGGCCGACTCCGTCACGTACTCATTAATGGCGGAGATAGAGACCAAAAACAAAAAAGGGAACCGTTTTACCGAGCAGATGGTCGCCGCCGCAGGTCTGACACGCGACCAAATCAGACACCGGCGGACGAAAAGTGAGTATAAGGAATACCTCGAGGACGCCATGAAAAAGCAAAGACGCAACTCGATTGCTAGCTCGTTCGCGCTAGCCTCTAACGCAAAGAGCTCGAAGTCCTCTATAAGTAAGCATTCGACGGCATCACTCCCGGGGAAGCCCGTGATGAAGGCAGCACCATTAGTCCGTGCAACGGGCGCTTCGCCAACCGGCATGACAGCTGCCACCGTCTTACTACCAGACAGACCATCTCGTCCAATGTTAGATGTTGTATCTAGTTTAGCCACAAATACTAAGGTGGCCGCCACTAACGACTCTCCAGACCAACATGCCGCAAATACCACCGGCGGCTCCTATCTATTACCACCTAGTGTCACACATACCTGATGTCGAGGCAGATTCTTTTGTGCTGAGTGATAGGAAGCGGGGTCGCAGGGGACCCTCTTCTTCATCGGGATCTGACTCAACGACACAGAAGTAACAGGACGCAAAAGAAGAAAATGTAACACTATATATTCAGATGTATTGTTATTGTTGGTACTGTTAATGGCCTTACACTGATATAGTGTATGGATGGAAGTGTATTTTATATGAAATTGGAGCATACCAGTTGCTATAATTGAAGGGATGCTGGAATGTAGGGGAGTATGGAAATATTGTTATTTTTTTTTATCCACGACCACTATATTAGAAAAAGTTAAATATTTGGAACCTGGTTTTTCAAACTGCTTTATTAATATTACCCGGTGTAGGAAATCCCTACATTTTTAAATCAAATGTATCCATTGAATAGCGATAGATGCTGCTCTGAGGAGAATCTGTATTTCCGAAGAGTGGTGTTTGAAATTTTCTTTAAAATGGTTGCTACTTGTTGACGAGTTAAATTTATCAAAGTTATCCGGTGTGTAGCTTCCGGACACAATATATGATATTTTGCATCATACGCAAATAGATCTTCATAGCTAGTTAATTTAGCAATTATATCTTTCACCATAATGTGAAAGTATTTCAAGATTTTCTTAAAAATGATTTAAAATAGGAATACCTAATGAGTTTGATATATTTCATTGATATAAGATTAAAAATAACTTACGATGTTTTCGCAAAATTGGTCCAAAGTTTTATTAGCCTTCTTCGTGTTATTACATCGGATTCTGGCGGATCATTTATATTATCTTCCTGCTTCCACAAATAAGGTAATTCTTCACTGTGTCCAACTCCTGCGCAATACAGATACTAAACTGATAGACATATGAAGAGGACCAGAGAAAATTTGTGTCAAATTTGATATCGCATATCTTTTGACGTATTACTCATGATTCTTCCTGTCTTATTTATGTACATAACTCAAGAATTCGAGACTAACTGTGGCTCAGTTATTTTCTCTTGTTATGTTTTTTGCAAAAACTTAAAGGCAGCCATGGCTTATTCCACGAGGCTTTCAAACATGGCTAGATGGTCAGTTGGTAGACTCATTTGTTGTCTTTAATAATCTCCTTGAATCATTCCGCTAACACAACTGGTTTCGAAATTATAGTATTTTAAGTGACTACCCATAATTCAACAAAATGTTAATATTAATATTTACAGTATTAACATTTTTAGTATTTACAAAGTAGGCTTTGAAGTATTGACAGTACAACATGGCAGCTTCTCTTCTGTTCATAATTAGTACATAATCATTCTTGCAATAATATCCAAACTGTCTTCCCTAAGAAGAGACATTTTTTAGTATTTGAAATAACAATATTATAATCTTCTAAATCACGTCCTCTGGTCCCGGCTCCCTATACTAATCTGTTCCATTACCCTGTTTCACTGCTTCTGCGCAATTACCAGCATTGGTAGTACCTAACTATAAAGCAATGTTCTGTAAACTTTGCTATAAGTTTACGGTAGTCTATTGTTTGTTTTGAAATGAGATTTGTGACCAAGTGTTATTAATGTTAACAGTTAACAATCCTTGGAGCAGGCCACATAATTTAGCCGATTATGACAGCGGCTCAACGTCACTTTGCGGTGTCGGCCACCGTCATCGTCGGAGCCGCGGCCCTCAAGCACAAGGTCACACGCCTGGGATGCACTATTCCCAGGTGGCGGGGGCTTCCAAGGCTTCTGATGTGGGTCAACCTAAGAGGAGGTGTGACGATCCCTCCTCTGGCTCAGACGACAGTGGCAATGACGACTCCACCGCCAGCGTCTTCAGCCGCGCCTCACAGAGACCGAGGCGTGGCTCCCCTCTACTCGAGATACCTAGCCAAGTAGCCACTCCACCGGTTCCGTCTCTTGAAAATCGCCCTTCAACATCACATCGACCAGACAGACCTGCGTCCTTGACGATCCTGGTTGGATTGCGGGAGGTGACGCCCTCGATTACGAGAATGAGGCTGCCATGGGCAATTTATATAACATAACCATATGGAGCCTAAGGGCGGAAATACCCCAGGGCAGAGACGACTTGCGACTCATAACGACGGCGCTCACAGGCGATGAAGCGGTACTCAAGACCGCTCTGAATGCCTGGATGGATAAACTGTAAAATTGTACGACGATATATGCCGAAGAATCAGGCGTTGAAAGAGCTACATCTGTAGACTATGCTACATGTTCTTCACCAATAAAAAAGGACGATGCAGTCAGCACTGACAAGTTTTTTATTTGAACCTGTCAGATATTCCCTCTATATCTCCAAGAAAATTTGCTCCGTTAGGATTTATATCGGGTAACCTTGCAGTTGAATCTTCAGCGGAAAACGCAATCACAAAAAGAAAGAAATCTTACACTACGATTCTGTAGAATTAGCGGAGATTGGGAAACAAGGGTATTTCGTCCACAGATTGGAAGTGCCTGAGACCATTCACGAAACCTCGGCAAATGTGACCACAGAAGACTTCCAAATTCCAAAAATATTATTAAATTTATCAGTCCGTGCAGAAAATTCACTTAAACCGATACATTCTAAGAATGTATCTCCTTCAAAATTATCACCAACCATGTACGCAAAATGTACAGTATTTGAGGGTCAGTTTTCTACACCCGTTGATATTATGAATAACGTATTACTAAACAGTCAGGCTAAGTTAAATAAAAACTGCTAGCCCTATTACTTGCGGGACAGGATAAACAAATACGTTAATAATACCTGCCAAATTATCTTTAAGTATGTAAAATATTTGACAAAGTCAGGTGTATAAAAGTATACGGAAAATGTATGCATAGGCATTGTAAGAAATTTAAAGTTATTATTAAAGATCGTACTGTATATATTTATAGTTTGAGCAGAAATTTCTGCCATAAAAAGAAACCGACGATGTTTGTTAAAGGAGTGGAAAGATCTATAATGAAAGAAAAAATGTTTAAAAAGGAACCATCTTCTTACAAACAAACGTGTATCTTTAAAGCCAACAGTTATATATGCCAAGCCGGTAACCACTAGCAAATAAAATTTGACAATACTTATAGAAAAATCAGGTCTACATTGGATAGAAACAAGGACAGTATTATGGATTTAATATTGATGCAAAGGGAACACGGTGAATACACTAAAGAGGTTTGTGTACCATTTAACATAAAAATGTATAGTTAGATCAGATGAAAGTCTTGGAAAAGAGTATAACTCTTTTCCAAGACTTTCATCTTTATCTTATATGTAGTACGTTTATATGTATGCGAGTATTGTAAATAAAGAAATTTCAATTATGTACATGTTTTTAATTACAAACTGTTGGAATACTTCCATTAACAACTGTTTTAACCACTAACCCAAGGATTTCTGTTATAGCTAGCAGGTACCTTTTTCTAGAAGGCCGAAGCATCCCAAAGCGCTTGGGCGTCTACATTACATTTTTATTTTAGTGTGAGCTGCTTCAGTGAAGCAGAAGGCAGTTTTACAACTACGTTTATAATCCATAGACTTTTACATTTGCTGTGCCATTTTCATACATAATTGTGTATATTAGTTTATAACGTGTTACTGTACCCACATTAGACAAATAAATATTATTTAAATAACCAACAGGTTATGGGCCCAATCCAAACAGTGCAAACAAGTGACTAAAGTGTTGTGGGTAAAGAACAGCTAGTGTAAAGTGTAAACGTTAGTAATAATGGCAAACAGTTCATTTCGGTGTGCAATTCAAAAGTTCAATGGTGAAAACTATTCGATATGGAGCTATAAAATGGAGTTCATGCTTATTGAGGAAAATTTATGGGACGTCGTAATAGAGGATCAACCTGGTGAAACTGAAGCTGCGAAGTTCACCACGTGGAAAAAGAGCAACGACAAAGCTCGTGCTAGAATGGGTCTCCTAGTCGAAGATGATCCGTTACTCCACATAAGGAAAGCGAAAACTGCGAAGGAAGCTTGGAGTCCCCTAAAAGTCCACCACCAAAAGTCAACACTAACAAGTAAGGTTCTATTGTTAAAAAGGATATGTACTACAGTTTTGGAGGAGGGTAGTGATATGAGGCACACATCTCTAATTTCTCATATCACATAAATCAGCTATCGGCACTTGGACAGGACTTACCCCACAATTTAACCCCAGCAGTACTTCTGGGTAGTCTTCCAGAATCTTATAATATTCTCGTTACTGCACTGGAGAGCAGACCCGAAACGGATATTACAACGCAATTCATTAAAAGCAAATTACTATATGAATACAAAAGGCGTCAAGGGATGAAGAACATGAGGGAGGGTACCTATGGAAATGAAACAGCGATTCAAACTGTGTATTACAAAAATAAGTAGTTTAATACACAGAAGAATAAAATGGTCAAAATGGCCGCTCAAATGCTCGCTTGAATACTTTTGAATATACATGAATCTAATATTGTACTAGGGATTTAAAATTAATCTCATTAAAGAATAATTATAATAAATAAGTAACAGGTTTTTCAGGGAAAATTTAGGTGGTACCTGGAAGAAGGTAATAAAACCAAAGTTTTATGACTTCTACTATTGGTTAAAATTTCCCCGTTTCTTTTCATTGGTGAGTAGAGGGTATATATGAGGGTATAAATAAAAATTACGATTGAAAATTGGCATTTCCTTGACGACCTACCTTAGATAGTAACCTACGAGAATGTTTATTTCAACGACAGAAGACGATGTACCCCAGCTTCCAGTTGAACTATGAATCAAAATGCTAGGGTAAATAAAGTTTATTTTATAATAATTATTTTACTTTGTTTCTAAAATTTCTAACACTGTCAATAAGTTGTATAATATTTTTTATTTATTCGTTTGTCTCTTAATTTCAGATGTTTGGATGAAGAATTCTTGCTTGCGTCGACGAAAATAAATCCATACTGGTTCATAAGTGAACATGATACAGTTCTAAGAAATACCTTGGATAAGGCAAGAGATGAGGCAGACAGACTGTTAGAACAAATAATCAAAGGAAGAGCAAGAAAAAGGCAAAGAAACAAATGCCGCATAAGATTTTATAGAAAAAATAGGAATCCGCTTCTTGGATTTTAGTTTCCTCTTAGTGACTTGCGGCCTAAGCAGCGAACATTAGGTTGTATCACAAATTTTGTATTTATTAGTTTTTCTTAATTTCAGATATTTGGATGGAGAATCCTTGTTTGCGTCGACGAGAATAAATCCATACTGGCTCATAATAAGTGAATATGATACAGTTCTCAGAAATACCTTGGATAAAGCAAGAGATGAGGAAGACAGAAAGCTAAGAGACTGCCTCAAAGAGTGTGGGAGACGACTGTTAGAACAAAGAATTAAAGGAAGAGCAAACAGAAGGCAAAGAAACAATCGCCGCATAAGATTTTACTGAAAAAATATGAATCCTCTTTATAGATTTGAATTTTTTCTTAGTGACTTACGGCCTAGGCGCCGGGCAATTTCTTTGAGCTTGATCAGTTGCCGAAATACATACCTACCTATCTGTTCATCCGGCTCTCTGTATACGAATATGTGAAACATATAAGGAAAATATTCCAAGGCAATGCGACAGAGATGCGATCAGGTTGGATTTTGGGAAATCTAGATGACCCTGGTGGTTAGCGTGACACCATTCAACCATTTTTCTAATGCCTGGTCTAAATAAACACTAAGTGGACCCATAACAGCAACGTCCAAAGGTTGCAGCTTGTGCGTGTTTGTGGAGGTAGACACAAGATGGTTACAAAGTTTTCTCTAGCACTTAAGATAACATCGAGATTTCTTGTGTGCGACAAATGTGCATCTAATATGAGTAACACAGACTCGTCAATACTTGACTTAACAAAAGATACAAAATGAGCAAACCACAGCTTGAAAACTTCTGCACGCATCCAACCGCTTTCATTACACGCAAAAATAGTGCCCGGAGGCGCTCCGTCTGTTAGTTCAGCCTTCATTCGCTTTCTACTAAATATAAGCATTGGAAGGACAAAATTTCCCGCAGCTGTTACACAAACAACTGCTGTTGACGAAACTCCCCGCTCTGCTGGTGTTACCCTCGCCACTTGTTTGCAACTTTTTTTTGCCAATATTCTTGAATTTGTCCCTGGAACAGTGGAAATCGAAGTCTCGTCTACGTTGAAAATTCGGTGAGGGGCATAATTATTTGTTGTGTAAATCTCTCTCAAGAGATTAAAGAATTTTGTGACAACAGGTTTGTTGAAGGCTTTTACTCTAGCAGCTGAGGTTACTTCAGGACACCTCAGGGAAATCTCTGGATATCTTCTTCTAAACCCATTTACCCAATCTTTACCAATCAACTAAATTTATAGTTGTTTTTTGGTTAAAAGAAGAGTTAAAGTACTGACACATAAGACGTGACAACCTAGGACTCTACACCAAAAACTCATACACACGGAGCTACTAGAGAAGGAGAACTATTTCTGCTTCCAACAGCTAGATAGACAGATCAGGGAGACGGTAAACGAAAAAATTTAAATTATTTATTTCAGACAACGAGGTAAACTAAACAGTTTAATAGCCAATAAAAATAGCCCATATACAGGGACTGAACCTGCAGATTTCCAGGAACCTTTCGAATTTTATCCCGGGGTGAGTAATTTAACTAATGTTAATTTCGGAGCAAATGAAATTAAGTTACTTTCAACAGGTTTGAAATATTCTCCAAATAATTATAACATGAAGGATTTTGAGTCGCTCGCGGTAAATACGGAATTAGCAGTCAGTAAATTAGATAACATAGAACAGACAGATAGGTACGAATTAGCCAAGTTATTTAACAATTTGAAAAGTAAAAACGGTCATAACGAAAGTAGAACAATAGTTAATTTGAAAACAAAAATAGAAAATACAGATTTGATCCTTTGCAAAGCAGATAAAGGTAACACAATTACCATAATGGAAAAATCAGATTAAGTACATCAATAAAATTAACAATTTGCTAAACGGCAATGAATTTGAAGAAATGCCTTCTAATCCTACTAATAAATTTCAAAACGAGATAACGACAACATTGAGAAGTAATAAAACTATTCTAGGTGACAATTACCGATTGAGAGTAATGAACCCGTCTCCTCCTGTACTATATGGCCTACCAAAAATTCATAAGGAAGGTAAAATTATGTAAAGATCTAAGCTACAAACTCTCAAAATTGATCTCCTTCAACTCCAAAAACTCCTTCGAGTTTTTAGAATTAACAAAAAATGTATCTTTGCCCACAGATTCTAAATTAGTTTCATTCGATGTTAAAAGTTTATTCACCTCAATCCCAGTCGCAGAATTAACGTCAGTAGTACTATGCAATTTAATAAATCAGTCAAACTTAAACAGCACAGAAAAATATGAATTAATAAGTTTAATAAAGGTATGCATTAAACAAAATTATTTTTATTTCAATGGAAAATATTACAAACAAAAAACCGGGTTACCCATGCGTAGTCCTATTTCTCCTTTGCTAGCGGAAACTCTTATGAACCATTTCGAAAACACACTGTTCAACAGTGACAATAATTTAAAATCACATGTTCACTTTTGGACTCGCTATGTAGATGACATTTTTTGTATTTGGACTGGTACTGAAAGAAATTTGAGCGGTTTTCTCAATTTTTTAAATTCGCTTAACGATAATATAAGTTTACAATGGAAAAGGAGGAAAGAAATCAATTAAACTATTTGGATATAACAATAAGAAAGGTAGAAAATAAATTAAAATTCTCGGTTTATAGAAAACCAACAACTTCCGACGCAATTATACCAGCAAGTTCGCAGCAATCCTGGCAAATAAAAAAGTCTATTTTCCATAGTTTAATGCATAGGCTTTTAATGTGTCCGCTGGAAAAAGCAGAATTTGAAAAAGAATTAAGTACAATCAAACAAATTGCAAGAAACAACGGATATAAAGAAAAACTAATAGATACCATGCTAAAAAACAAAAGGAGAAAATTAATTCGTCGGGAGTTTCACAATATTCGGGAAAAAGAAGGCACCTATAGTTATATTCATCACGTCCCAGGTTATAGCGAACAAATAGCTCGCAGAATAGAACGAAACGGGTGTAAAACGATTAGTGTCAACAAGCTTACTATAGGGAGGATTTTGATAAACAACAAAGAAAGGGTTAATAAATTAAAACAATCGGGAGTATACCAAATTAACTGCGCGGATTGTAATGCCGTGTATGTGGGTCAAACCGATAGAAGTATTGAAACCAGAGTAAAAGAACTGAAAAAGTCCATATTAAATAACGCAAGAAATTCGGGATTTTCCACGCATTGCATAGAAAACAATCATTTTATAGATCAGAAAAAACCAACCAGTATTTTTACTGGTTGGTTTTCTATAAAAGTCCCATCAATAGCAAGGGATTCAAGTTCACCACAGCAGAGCCCCACATTACTGTGGCAAGAGAAGTATACGTACTCTGTAAGGTTGCCCAGTATTCCAGAGGCCCCGTTAGGGACATCTATCACCCCGGTGCCCGGGGAATTTATCGACCTTCCTCGTCTAGATCACCCGTCTTTAGTCGTATGCAGGGCCACGTCGAGCAGGATGTGGCTCTTCACCACGCACAGACGGTCTTGAGAAAAGCTTCCTCATGGGATTTCCAACTTCCCACTCAGCTATTCCCTTGGAGTCAGTGGCTAGGTGCTAGGACTCCTTGACCCCTTTTTGTCAGGCAGAATCGGGATTAGAACCCACGACCTCTGGGCTCGAGACAAACCACCGACTCGATAATTCCTGAACAATGGTAAAATAATAATATATATTTTACCAATTTTATAAAAGGGAGCGCTATGAATATATTATAAACTATAAGAAACGATATATTTAATTGAGATTTAAAATTCTTACAAAACGTTATAAGAAAGCCTTCCTCATAATAGCAGTAATAAATAATTTCACGCTTCTATTCTACTATACCCTTTCTGTAAATAAAAATGGCACACCCAGCGGGCTTGCTTCGATATAAATTAGGTCATTAAGCCCACTACGATATCCTGAAAGAGGCAATCTAGAAACTTAGATGCCGTTATGAGAAAATAATTATTTGTGTACCTGCGCCGTTGGCTGTCTTATCTTACATGGCCTGAAATTTTGTACGTACTGTTTTAATATATTTCTTTTTCTTCATATTTACTACGGTGTAACTATCTTTAATAACTTCGCGACTAAGATATTCAAAAGAAAATAATTTTTGGCGTTTTTTATGAAATTTAATCATTATAATTTTTTTAGGAATTATATTTTAAATATGAATATTGTTGAATCTGAATAAAATTTATCGATGGAGTTACAGCAGTAACTATAGAAAGAATCGAGATTTATAAGATATATTTCCTTCTTAGTGGTACCTACATCGAAGTTGAGAAGTTCGATCTGGATAAAAATGTATGGTATAGCGAGTGGACATCTTTGAGAAAATGTGTCGCATGTTTTAAAATGGTATGAATATGAGTAGCAAAATCAATATCATAAAGAAGAATCACGAGGACAGAAAAGTCTATAGGAAGAAGCGGTGGATCAAACATATAACTTCATGAGCCACATATAGTGACAATACAATAATATGCAATGTTTGTGAAAGAGAAAAAATAAGATAAGTAAACATCCAAACTGAATAGTAATTAATGAAATTGCTAAAGATCATTCATTTTTGTTCCTACTAGGTGCTATAGATAATGTATATAAGTTTATGTGAGGCGTTAGTTTATAATAATTATTTAACTGTGTAATAATAGTATATTATTTTTCAAAAATAAAGAACATTAAAATTCAGTTTACTATCATAAAATGTTTCAACTATCCCAGTTTTACCCTATTAATATATCCTTAAACAGCACTGCATTTATTTCACCTTGCTATATTTACTGTATTATTTTTTTTAATGAAGTCAGTTGCGAAAGTGGAGAACGGAGTTCTGTCTCACCAAATATTTTCCCTTTCAGTTCTGAGAGTTCCGCATCAGTTATGGTGGCAGCCGCATAAAAAGCCAGCGGTAATATGTATATGGAACGTTAAAGTCTTGTATGAATAGCCATTGTTGCTCCTACGAAAACAAAGGGACCTGTTTGTTTCGTTGATCTCATTCAGAACCAGGAATGGTCATCACTGTCATTTAATCCCCCAGGTTAAGACTATTAATGATTCATAGTTTCTTTTGGGATTACACCACCTGTAAAATAGCAAAAAGCTGGAAACCGGAAGAATGCAAATTAAATATTCAAAGTGCAGTATCAAGGCAAACTTCTAAAGCTTGCTCACAAAAAAAACACTATAATTATTATTGAATAAATTAACTAAATTTCATCAGTGGTTTTTCAGTTTTATACAAAATTCTGTAATAATACATGTCATATTTTTTAAATATGACTAAATACAATAATTATTATAATACAATTTAAAATAAATTAAACAATTAACTAACTTTTTCCTAAACGTTTGAAGTTGATCCTCAACTTTTCGACAGTAGAAAGTTAGAGAAAGTAGAAGTAGAAAATACGATAAGAACTCTTTGTACGTAAGTATTTTTTGTCAGATTGACATTTTTAATTCAAATTGTCATCACATGCACTGATCACTATGATATTATTAATTTTCCACTGGTAACATCCTTCTGAAGTAGAGGAAGCCACGTTTGAATCATGAATATTGATTTTGATATTGATGAATATTGATATTACAATTTGAATATTTAATTTGTGTGTTTCTGGTTTCATGCTTTTTGTTATTTTACAGCTGGTGTAATCCCGAACTATGAAGACACTATGAATCATGAAAACGCACCACAAATAAGTTACAGACATTAAAACTATTAATACTATCATATTGTGACACGAAACACATATAACTTAAATATTACCGTTACAAAATATTTTAGCACTATTTTTACATGAAATGTTTATCCTTGTATGGAATAAACTACTTTGTACTTCAGTAAGTGGATACGATTTGGTGGGGTTCAATACCTACGGAACTGTTCTTTTCACGAAAGAAGCATCTACTTTTCGAAAGGACATTCGTTTAATGCTGTGCCCTGTCATGCTGTACTTACTTACTGAACATTTGTTACACCAAAATTATAAATGGAAATAAGATCCTCAACTATGTCGTACAGCTACATATAACCAATTGACAATTATAAAGGTGATTTTAACATTCAAGTTGTCAAATTTAGCACATCGTTTGAAATAACTTTTTAAATAATTTTATTGAAAAGCATTTTAGTACTTGACTATATAGTTGTTTGCACTAAAGTTGTATAAAAAGCTAGTATTGCGCGCGAAAACAACAGTGACTTCTTGCCACTTGAAATTAATACTAAATACTTATATATATTTCTGGACGGAAACAAACTATAGTTGTCTAATGTAATATTATCGGGATATGAATGGTTACCTCTGTCATCATAAGGTATAATATAATAACCTCTTCCGGCTTGTCACGAAACTAGGTGTTGAATCTCAGTTGTTAATCTCTTCCTACTGGCCATTAAATATGACCGTGCGTTATTTTGGCGACTGGAAGCAGCGGGGCCCGTAGAGGCAAACAATGGAAAGGGAGAACTTCCTGAAATGAGGAATGTGCGGCTCTGAAATGTACAGGATAGGGACGATTGTTTGTTGCTAATTAACTGGAGTGGAGAGTGGATAATATAGGGGATTTTTTTGTGCATTTCTCTGTATATGGCAACATCAGTCATTAGAGTAGCTTACTACTTACTGAAATAAAAACAAAGTGGCCTTATGAAGATATTTGCTTCTTACTAGAACAAAACGTTTACATAATGTAAAGTTGACAATGGATTTCATGAAAATGTGTGATATATGTATTCATGTTATTTTTAATAGTGATTTTATGTCTAGTGATTTTGTCTTTGAACCAAAAGAAATAAAACATAGGAGATATTTTCTTGGAACCTTCTAAAGAAACTAAGTGTTCTTAATAATTCAGGGAATAGGTTTGTCAAATATCCATATTAGCATAGAAAATGAATTACTTGTTCACTGTTAGAAAATAAGACACAAACTGGAAATTCTCCTCAGAAAATGGGTTACCTAATATGGAGCCACACAGTTACAATGGTTTCTGTAATCCATAATGATTATTATGCTTGGTGATATATTTCATTTAGTTCTCTTCTAGAGTCAATATGATTCAAATTAATGTTCAACATCTATAAGGGGACAATTTTAGATGTTAGCTATTTTTGATCTTTATATCCAAATACCATTTGGCATGATTTAGAGACATTTGACATTTAAAAGCATTCGATACCATTTTTTCCAGTTATAGCTTATTGTTATATCCTTCCATTGAATAATGATATATAGATTTTAGTGAAACGAGAAGTATTCACTACATTGAAAAGTGTACATTCCCTTTGTTTAGAGCAAGCATATTATCTGTGACTTTTTCTGACACTATTATCTGAACTATTCCTAACAAATTATGTTTCCATTTAACAAAGGCTTTGTGATTAAGAATGATTCTATCGGGGGAGTGTTTCCAGTGATCTTTTTTTCTAGCATGAAATACATTGTTTCCTCAATCTCTTCTGAGTTCTTCTTATTAAAATATTCAAAGATTATATAATTTTCAGTTCACACTATATTTTTGGCCATGTACAATATTCCACACCCTCTGCTATAAAATAAATTTGCAATCCTTTGAAAAAGACCTGGGAGACAGCCTATCAGACACTGTGTGAATGGGATATCTTATACCAGAGAAGACGACTTTATGCGGACGATGTAAATTTTATCTAAAGAAAGTCTAAAACGCTAGCTACCGATGGGATACTATAACCAAAGTCTACATATCCATATATACTAAAACGGGTCGATTCTGTCTCCCTCTAAATTCCGTCGCCGAATCCGCAAAGTTTCAAAGCTATCTCCTCCGTGGGGAGATCTCGGAACGATCTCCGCGGACCACCAGAGGACGCCCCCGGCTTTTCTCCAATGTGCAGGGGTATTTTCGTCCCGTTTCCTACGCGTTTTCCCAATTTAAACGCCTAAATGCGGCTAGCACCGGCGTTTGTCCTCGCGCCTAATGGCCCTGTCACGCCCGCCGAAATACCGACTTTCGCGGGTCTCCCTAGACCCTTTTTCTAATTTTACGGCCTCGAGACCCGCTTCACGCGAAAGTTCCGTCCTTTCTCTAATCTTTTGAGATCTTTTTTCGAGACCGTACGTCCACTCCTTCTACGTCTATTTCGCCTTCGAAAATCTCGAGTCGCATCCGTCTCAACTTCTATCTCATTTTATATGCCCATGTGAGATCGCACTAACGAGACAAGCACCTCCCACGAAAACTGTCAAATTAATTAAACTTCAAATACCTAGGTTATTTTCATTATTTTCCTATGAGAAATATTGCTAACGGAATCGATAGTACCGACTGCCAAATACCTGATTACAAAAATACTGATGCGAAATGCTTTTCTAATTAAAAAATCCGTAAAAATTAATTCTTCAGGTTAACACGTACAGTTTCCATATTTAACAGATTTTGCGGCATGAAATGACAACATAAAATTTAGCGCAATGGTAAAGTCGTAAGATTTCAAACGTATGTGCAAATCCTGATATCGCGAGTTCCAATCACAACGAAGGCAACTTTTTTTTAAATTTTTTATCCCAATTATTTATTAATATTATTATAATATGTAGACTTTGATATTAGTGGTTAGTTATTCTGTTTCATTGACCGTAGTTTTTATTCTTTCTGCAGGTTAAGTTTGGAATTATTTCGTTCACTGTGGCGGTCTGTAAAATTCATCATTTTTAGCTTACAAAAATACATAGGTATCTTCTACAATATTTGTTGCAACAATTATGACAGCAATATATTTTTTAACGCCGCCGTTAGATCTTTTCGAAGGGCGGGCGCGGCTTCGAACCGTAGCGGAAGGCCCCAAAACGACTTTTTAAACGGCCCTCGCCAATATTCTCTAATTAAATTTGCCAAAAAACCCTTTAGTTGAAATTATAAATGTAACCGATACCGATAATAAAGGGCATTGTCAGCCGACAGCACGAATAAAATTTAATCAAAAATCATAATTCCACTGCCGATCCACCAATTTCCAGTTGTTACGTGTTGCTATTGCCTTTAAACGGTGTAAATTTGAAAGTGGAAACCGATATGCATGTATAATAATGAAAACCGATAAACTTGGGCACCAGACAGAACCCAGTAATATGTGTATACTCGAATACACACTCACACTTTTGCATTGTCCAGAAAGTTGTCTCCGCAGACTGTCAAAAAAGTTTGTATTATTACTTATCAAATTCAAATACTTATACGTTGTTTATTACAGGCTACGTCAAGAGAGCAAAACGACAGTTTTCAGACTTTAATAATGGCTAACCTTTTTTGAAATGGAAAATATTTGTTTCGCATCTCAGCATGAATGCATTATACAAAGTTTCTTCATCGAGATTCACCCATGTGTTTACTTTATACTTGAAATATATACAGTGTTTACCTACATTTTACTTATATCCTTTTTTTCAAATAAAAGTTACATTTATACTCTAATCATGTTATACTTATGTTTTTCTAATAAACGTCGTTATAAGCATTATAATTACATGATAAGGTAAATAAAAATTGTTTCAAATTTTTCAATTTTGCACAGTATTCTCATAACCTATATATATCCATAATACATTTGTAAATATTGTATTTTATACAACATCAATTAAATATTTGTATCATATTTTCAAGTAGGCATGAAATAATTTAAAAATACGCTACGCATTATTTTATTACTAAAATGTCCATTTCATATTTTTATTTTAATTCGGTGTGCTTTACTGCAGTAGGTACATCGTATTCGATTTTGTGATTTGTGCAATATCCGTTTTTTTTTTTTTTAATAATTTCTATTTTCTACTTCATACACCTCTATCTAAAAGATAGGTTTACATGTTTTTTACTAGCATTTTAAATACCTACTTATTTATTTATGCTTTTGTATGGGGATGGGGTGGATATAGCCGTGTGACGTCGCAAATACATATCACAGATAACATATATAAAAAATGACTGTTTAATTTAACTAAGTAGGGTACTTATTTACTTAGCATAAAACTATCAAATTTTGATTTCCCCCTATTTTCGAGTATACTGAACACGAATTTGAAATTATTTTTTTGCGGTCGAACGTATTTTTCAAGAAAAAAAAAATTAAAAGTCATCACCTGTATACCTTCACAAATTAATTTTAACACTAATTTGATCGTTTTGTACCTTAATGTGTCCACAACCCACAATGCTTATAATTAATTAAATATATAATTGTTAAAAATAATAATATACAAACTTGGTGTAAATTTAGGTAAAAATTATTTTAATTATTTTTTGTATTTATTTGGTATCTTTTGTACCGCCATGTGACGTCACAATTATTAAAAATGACCGATTTAATTAGTTCATATTGATTACTTCACATAACGTAAGTAAATGTTTTTTTCTTAATATACAACAAATTTATATATTTTTGACAGTTATATGTTATATATTTAATTATAATCATTGTGGACACTTATATCGGGTACAAAGTGATCAAGTTAGTGTTAAATGTTAAAATTAATTTGTAAAGCGTACTTACAGAGTATGACTTAATTATTTTTTTACTACAAAACTACATACCTAAGACTGCAAAAGAAAATCAGATTCACGTTCAGCACACCCGAAAATTGGGGCGGGGGTAGCCAAAATTTTAGAAAAATTTGAGTTTTATGCTTAATTAAATAATTACCTTTATTAGTTCATAGTTAAGTGTATTGTAAAAAATTTTTTTCCTTCAATATACACCAAATCTTTGTATCTTTAACAATTACATATTTAATTTAAGCATTGTAGACATATATTGGGTATAAAGTGATCAAGTTACCGTTATAATAAATTATGGAAGAATACAAGTTATGAATTTGTTTTTTTTTTCTCGAGAAAACAGTTTCACAAAATGTTTACTAAAAAATGAATTATACTTTCATCACTTAAAAAATAATGTTTTACCATCAAGAATAGAGTACCCCTACAATTCATCACAACATTATTAAAAAAAATCGTTTGGTATAATTACATCATCATTCCAAATAAAAAATTTCAGCTTTCTGTCTCTAAATTTATTATTTCATATACAAGGGATCATCTCAAGTTTCTTTAATACGTATGTATTTTCTTAAAAATAATATTCTAGAGGCTTTTCTGACGAAAATCGCGATAGCGATTTTCTCCCATTTCTAGTGTATTCTTATTGTTTGTATATAGCACCTACAGCACACTATAATATTAGTCGGGGTCCAGGCGTTCAAAATCCCTCAAAATCGGCAAGTAACCCATGACGGCAAGGTAAATGATTTTTGACTTCACCCATTGATAGAGGATCCCTAAGGGCATAAGAAATGAGTTGTACTTTTGTTGGCTCTGGCACAACTTCTTAAATAGAAAAAAAAGAGGGCGGAGCCGTGTTTAAAAAATAAGTGATTTTGAACGTTTACACCTTCCTAAAAAAATAACTATTTGAGATATTCATATAATTTTTTATATGTGAATACTTGAGACATGAGCGCTTGTGCCTGTGCTAATAGAATTTGAAAATATTTATCTGTTTTTTTTAACAATGGCTAAAGTCGTAGTTACGAAATTTATGTATCGAAAATTTCAACATTCGGGCAACTATATTAAATTTTCAAAATTTGCACATACTGTATGTGAACGAAATGTGGTCTAAGGCTTGAAAAAGTTTTTAGAAAAAAAATCAGTTTCCTACCTTATCTAATTTTCGAGTTAATAATTTTTAAAGCAGAGCGTTGTTTACACTCGCGCCTGGCCCGTACCATTCCATTTACTGTGGTGCGCCCACCATCTAATCCAATATATCGTAATATTAGGCCAGACTATAAAATTGCGAAATAATTACATTCTTATAGTTTGTGACTATTGTTATTAAATATAAGTTTATCAGTGTTTTATCTATTAGTGTATTGTTTTTTATTTTAATTGAAACTCGCCTTTGACAGGAATTACAACGTGTCGCCTTGTTGGATACCGCATTACTGCCGTATTTTAGCCCTTAAAACAATTGTTAGGAAAAGCTGTATACATGTGCAACCAACAGAACACTAACTATAGGCACATTTTTTATCACATTTTACTTTGCAATTGCACTTTTTTATTTTTTAAGATCCGGCAATGGTTTTTTTGACATCATTTTTGGGATTATTTGATGATTAATATCCACCACATATCCAAAGTTTTTGGGTAAATTGAGAACCGGATCAGTAGACTGTTTGTAGACTAAAATTTCCTATACAACGTGCGTTTTACATGGAGTAAAAAAGTAGTATCTCCAGTAAGAGGTAGAGAACGTAAGTCACTCCGAGTAATTGAAAATAAATGTTAAGCATCCACCTCCAGCATGTTGTGACGTTAAAAAAATTAAGCATAATGTGTGGTACCTGAAATCCGCAGCTATCATATTAATGGGACGATCTTCAAAACCCTGAATTTTCTTCAGTAACTGAAAATCTTGAATTTCTTTGGGTTTAACATAAATGGCATTCTGCTTTTCTTGGGTGGAAATCAAGAAAACCTCACGTTTTTCAGTTTTATTTCTATCTTTAAGGCAGTGGTTTCCAACCTGTGGGGCGCGACCCCCTAGGGTGCGCGAGACTGTTGCAAGGGGGGCATGCAGCTGTTTTCGAATACAAACCAAAAAAGTCGAATAGGTGTCAAAAAAATGAATCAGCAAAATAGGTATACGTAATACACAATCCTCGCCGCGAATTTTTCGGGTACAAATGCTAAAACATCCATCCATACTCTTGCTGGAACGAAAACATCTCGCTTTCGCGAGATGATGATTTTGGCCTTACCACAGCAGAGCAGGAAATGATAATTGACTTATCTAGTGATAGCACATTAAAGCAGATGTTTCAAGATGAAAATAATATTGTTACGTTCTGGCTACGAGTAAAGGACGATTTTCCTACTTTGACAAACAAAGCTTTAGAAATTTTATTGCTATTTGTAACATCTACAGTAGCTGTCTTAAAAACAAAGTATCGATCTCGCTTAGTGATTGAAAAGGAACTGAGAACCGCGATTTCTTCAATGATACCACGGTTTGAGAAAATTTGTGCTGAAAAACAAGCTCAACCGTCGCATTAAATTTTTATAATGTTGTATTAATTATATATTCTTTTTTTTTGTATTTTTGTAAGATTTGTTTTTATTACATTTAAAATTATTATTTCTTATAATAAATAATTATTTTTTTATGTATATTTTTACATAATATTGTATATTATTTTGTAGCCCATTAAATAAATTATAATATCAGTTGAGTATTTATGAAAATAGATTGTTAGAAAAATTAAGGGCGCGCAACAATTTTTTTTTAAAGGGGGGCGCAGGTACAAAAAGGTTGGAAACCACTGCTTTAAGGCATAGAAAACATACTTTTTTAAAATCCACTGGCTGACTGTTACTACGACTTGATTTTTGTTCATTAGGGAAATTTTTATCGCCGGATTTCGCAGCAATTAGTGCAAGACTCTTTTTGTGAGTATATTCAGACCAACACTTCCGATGATACAATAGTCTTTTATTAATAAAATTGTTGCGAATAATATATGTATTGTCTTGAAATTTGTGAATTTCAGCACGTTTTATATAAATTGAAAGGAAGTAAATGAAAAGAAATTTAAATGGCTGAGGCTTTAGATCTAAAAGAAATGTATCATATGCCAAAAGTGTCTTCTCAATCTTTAAATAAACTTGGCGAACGGGGATTTGCAACTTTAAAAATGGTATTTTTATTAGAAAAGACAATGCTTATAGACTATTAGAAAATATTATTCACCACAACAATTTCATTAAATAAAAGACTACTGTATCATCGGAAGTGTTGGTCTGAATATACTCACAAAAAGAGTCTAGCCCTAATTGATGCGAAATCCGGCGATAAAAATTTCCCTAATGAACAAAAATCAAGTCGTAGTAACAGCCTGCCAGTGGATTTTAAAAAATTATGTTTTCTATGCCTTAAAAAAACAGATAAAAAAGGATATCGTGAGGTTTTCTTGATTTCCACACAAGAAAAGCAGAATGCCATTTATGCTAAAGCCAAAGAAATTCAAAATTTTTAGTTACTGAAGAAAATTTAGGATTTTGAAGATCGTCCCATTGATATGATGGCTGCGGATTTCAGGTACCACACATTATATGCTTAATTTTTTTAACGTCACAACATGCTGGAGGTGGATGCTTAACATTTATTTTCAATTACTCGGAGTGACTTACGTTCTCTACCTCTTACTGGAGATACTTTTTTTTCTCCATGTAAAACGCACGTTGTATAGCAAATGTTAGTCTACAAACAGTCTACTGATCCGGTTCTCAATTTACCCAAAATAATCCCAAAAATGATGTCAAAAAAACCATTGCCGGATCTTAAAAAAATAAAAAGTGCAATTGCAAAGTAAAATGTGATAAAAATGTTCCTATAGTTAGTGTTCTGTTGCTTGTACATGTATACAGCTTTTCCTAACAATAATTGTTTTAAGTTGTTTAAGGGCTAAAATACGGCAGTAATGCGATATCCGACCAGGCGACACGTTGTAATTCCTATCAAAGATGAGTTTTAATTAAAATAAATAACAATACACTAATAGATAAAACACTGATAAACTAATATATAATAACAATAGTCACAAACTATAAAAATGTAATTATTTCGGAATTTTATAGTCTGCCCTAATATTCCGATATATTGGATTAGATGGTAGCGCGCACCACAGTAAATTGAATGGCACGGGTCAGGCGCGAGTGTAAACAACGCTCTGCTTTAAAAATGATTAACTCAAAAATTAGATAAGGTAGGGAACTGATTTCTTTTCTAAAAACTTTTTCAAGCTTTAGGCCACATTTCGTTCACATATAGTATGTGGAAATTTTGAAAATTTAATATAGTTGCCCGCATGTTGAAATTTTCGATACATAAATTTCGTAACTACGACTTCAGCCATCGTTAAAAAAAAATATATATTTTCAAATTCTATTAGCACAGGCACAAGCGCTCATGTCTCAAGTATTCACATATAAAAAATCATATGAATATCTCAAATAGTTATTTTTTTAGGAAGGTGTAAACGTTCAAAATCACTTATTTTTTAAACACGGCTCCGCCCTCTTTTTTCCTATTTAAGAAGTTGTACAAGAGCCAAAAAAGTCCAACAAGTCATTTCTTATGCCCCTAGGGACCCTCTATAACCAAGTGAAATGAAAAATCATTTACCTTGGGTCATTTCATTTTTCAGAGCCTTGGACCCCCTACTATATAGTCTGGCGACTGTTTCTTGATCAGCGACGAAAGCAGGGAAGCCTACAAAAAATTGCATAGATGTTGCACCAAATCTAAGCGTACGGATATCGTATGATGAAAGTTTATCAAAAAATATTATAATTTTTACCCGTAAAAAATGTGATTATTTAGTTGAAACTTGCTTTGCAAATATAAGTAGGTGTAAGTATCTAATAATTGGAAAATAACAATCTCAAAAAGAAAAATATAGCATTTATTAGGATAACAAAAAAGGAACACATAAATATTGCGCTGCCTAAATTGATTCTGGATTCAGTTTGTATCAGAATCATCGTCGTCGTCCATAACGTCACTATCATTTGTAACTCTCATTTGGACTAAAAAAAAAAGAACAAATGTAAACTAAAAACTACACTACACTTAGGTACCAATTACATAGCGTGGTAAAACATTTCTAAAATTTAGATACAAATACTACTAAGGTGGCAAAGATTAACAAAATTTCGAGTTATAGGGGATGCTGTGTCAATCTGGGGTTGGTGTGGAAAAGTTCACACCAAGTAAATTTGTTAATGAGAAGTTATCTATATACACTTATCCAACCACAGTTTATGACAAAAGGGCTAATAGGTAAAATGCTATTTCTCGAATTATGCTTCTTCTCAAAGGAAATGATTGTCACCAATCCCAGATCGGCACGATATCCCCTATAACTCGAATTTTGTTAATCTTCGACTTACTGTTCGACTTCTGTTACTTTTATTTTTAATCAACTTGAACACCCACCAACACACTTTTCGAAATAATTTTATGTAACAAAATGTCCACCTATTTTTACCTCTTCTATCGTTTTTCAAAGTTTAGCCATTTATATTCGGACCACCCGGTATACACTTGCTAACACGTTATTTATTTTTTCGAGACATATAATAATTGTTATTTCCAATTGCAAATGTAGCTAAATCACTATTTAGTAACAAATAAAGTCTCACATCAAATCAAAATGAATTCTTCTTAATATATAAGTTGTGGGGTTGCGTGGTGCGGTGCTGAAAAATAATTATATGAAATTATATTAATGTAAGATATGAAATATGTATTTCAAAAATACAAATTTGTTTGAAAACCCTGGAAACATTTTGAATTTTGGTTACTTACCACTATGCACCTAGTGCAACCACTATTCACCTAGTGCACCTAGTTTAAGCCTACCTAATGCAAAAGTAGGTAGGTAGCCTTAAACAAAATACTGTGCGGACACATGTGAACAATTCAGAACTATTGGCTTCTGCAAAAAGTACACTAGATATGTTGATTTTAAGCAATTACTTGTCTTATATGACTTGCACCAAGCGGCCAAAGATTGATACCTAATCATTTTCATAGAAGCATTTGGACTTTTTCGGCAACAAGTAACAAGTATGATGTAACAGCCCGCGTTACTTCTTTAATTTGCATAAAAATATGACTTTCTTTATTACATTCACTCATTATAACCATAAAAATAAACAATAGAAGGTATTTTTTTTTTTTTTCGTTTATTTAACGTCGGCCTATTTCCGCGACTAAGGCCAATCACCGACGCCAGGAGACGAGCAACCCCCAACCTGGAAATTTTGCCGAATCCCTACTTTTTATAGCAGGGTAGAGATCTTTTACTTGCCTATCATTTAATAGACAAGGGATCTCCGGCTTTACATCCTATCCAAGGGATGGTACGTCTTCTACGCAAATCTCGCCTAAATTTGCATAGCTTCTGTGAATTCACCGACGTACAGGCCACTAGAAGATGCGGGCAAGCGCCGACGGTCTTCCCTGCATGGTCACCCATCCAAATACTAACCGCGGCCTACCTTGCTTGGCGCTCATATCGATAATATGAACGCCAAGTTGCTACGACGGCTTGCCCCAATAGAAGGTAATAATAATCAAAATAACAAATTGAAAGACTGCTCATACTTTTTTTTACAATATGGCTACACCAACTATTTAATTAAAATAATATAATATAATTATAATTAAATTTTAAATTAAAAAACATTATATATGCAATCTTGTTTGTAAACAGTACTTTTTAAGTCATGCCAATTATCTGCACTCTCCAACTCATACATATGTTGATAAATGTATATGTACCTACAAATGCTGATATTTGAAATATCATAAAAGCATTAGATGTCGGAAGGGTGTAATATAATAAATAAGTTTAAATGCTAAATTACATTATCGCTTAAGAAGTTTTAGGAAAATCTAAATCGTTTCTATTTACAATATTTAAAGTTCCCTAGCCTAATTCTAGAAAATACCTCAGATATAGAGATTATTCTAAATATAATAATTGTTTTGAAAAAAAGACACAGTTCTCATTTAGATGTTTCAAGAAATATATAGAAAACACTCTATATACTAGTATTTCGGCTTGTTCGGCCCTTTTCAACATAGGTAGACCAAATTTTATTATTATTTTTCATATATTTATTCAAAATATGTAAAAACTGTCATAAAAGTAAAGATGTGCCGAAAAGGATTTGTTTTTGAGGTAATCTAAGTAGATCTTATGTATCTATAGAGATTTAGTTTCGTAATAAAAAAATGCCTTCTTGATGGTATTCCGAAAACGGTTTATAAGAAAGTCTTTTTGTTTTATGACGAATATAAGAAATTTCTTCTAAATTCTTCGTCAAGTTTTGAGGTATCTGTATGTTATTTGAACAGTGGCGATTATTTTCAAAATTTCAATAATCATACAACGTTGCCATTGCCCTCAAAGGCAAACAAGAAAAGCATAAATATAAAATGTGAACAAGAGAATGATAGTATGAAGGCTAGACATTTTGAAATATTCGGATTTCTTGTAAAATATACCTCCCCCTCATCTATAGATATCTAAAGCTAATGGTTAACATAAATTCAGAAGGAAGGGATGTTAGGGGTGAGTTTACCTGGGTAAATATACCTGCCTAGTAGTCTGATTTTGTACTAGTAGTATCCTGAAATATTAGAGAGGAGATAGTCGCGTTAAGAACTAAGTATATAAGTGTCACAAGTCGCTGTGTTTAGTTCGAAAATATTACGAAATATTTTCCTAAAATTATTAAAGTGGTACATCTACAGGCATACAGTTAAAACAATCCAAGGTAAGTGTTTTTCCTTTTCTTTTTGTATATTTATAACTTTCATGAGATTAGTTTAAAATTGGTTTACATATCAGCATAATAGGCAAGACAAGTCACATGATAATATTTTCTATACCGAAGTAGATACATATAAAAATAAATTAGTACATGTTTGTTCTAGTTTGTTGGAAAATCATAAACTTGCATTGATAAAACTTTATTTAAATAAGCAAGGAGAGGTGGGGCTGACAAGCGGAAAAAAAACATTGCATAAAAAATGTGTAAAAAAACAATGAATCACGCTTTTATATAAAATAATTTCCGGTAGGTATATGACCTACATATCTTAAAATGGGTTGTGTGAAGTTATCCACACATTTCTGTCCACGGATTCTGATAATCGTATCGGAAGTGAGGGTATAAACGCGGTCAGTCTTGTAAATGTGAGGCTTCGCATCAATGTAGGCCTTTCACTGGCTGCAGAATGCTACTCCAACATAATCTTTTAAATAAGCTGCAAACACACTATTTATTATTAATGAGCACAATTTGGCATTTCGGCATTTTCTACAGTATGATAACCATAAATGATAAAAAACCCATACATGTAGGCTTCATAACCGCATGTAGTATTTGCTTTGCCTGCCCGTCTGTCTATGATATAAATCATTAAATTTGATTTTTCTGCGTGGATGGCTGCAAATAAATATTTTTTAGCCACGTAGCCCTTTCAGATGCATTCACCAAACTTGGTGGCTATATACCCATACATGTAGCCTTCATAACCGCATGTAGTATTTGCTTTGCCTGCCCGTCCGTCTATGATATAAATCATTAAATTTGATATTTCTGCGTGGATGGCTGCAAATCAATATGCCCTAGCCACGGGGCCCTTTCAGATGCATACACTAAACGTGGTGGGTATATACCCATACATGTAGGCTTCATAACCGCATGTACTATTTGCTTTGCCTGCCCGTCTGTCTTTGTTATAAATCATTAAATTTGATTTGCCTGCGTGGATGGCTGCAAATCAATATGCCCTAGCCACGTGGCCCTTTCAGATGCATTCACCAAACTTGGTGGGTATATACCCATACATGTAGGCTTCATAACCGCATGTACTATTTGCTTTGCCTGCCCGTCTGTCTATGATATAAATCATTAAATTTGATTTTTCTGCGTGGATGGCTGCAAATCAATATGCCCTAGCCACGTGGCCCTTTCAGATGCATTCACCAAACTTGGTGGGTATATACCCATACATGTAGCCTTCATAACCGCATGTACTATTTGCTTTGCCTGCCCGTCTGTTTATGATATAAATCATTAAATTTGATTTTTCTGCGTGGATGGCTGCAAATCAATATGCCCTAGCCACGTGGCCCTTTCAGATGCATTCACCAAACTTGGTGGGTATATACCCATACATATAGGCTTCATAACCGCATGTACTATTTGCTTTGCCTGCCCGTCTGTCTATGATATAAATCATTAAATTTGATGTTTCCGCGTGGATGCCTGCAAATAAATATTTTTTAGCCACATAGCCCTTTCAGATGCATTCACCAAACTTGGTGGGTATATACCCATACATGTAGGCTTCATAACCGCATGTACTATTTTCTTTGCCTGCCCGTCTGTCTATGATATAAATCATTAAATTTGATTTTTCTGCGTGGATGGCTGCAAATAAATATTTATTTTCCACGTAGCCCTTTCAGATGCACTCACCAAACTTGGTGGGTATATACCCATATATGTAGGCTTGATAACCGCATGTACTATTTACTTTGCCTGCCCGTCTGTCTATGATATAAATCATTAAATTTGATTTTTCTGCGTGGATGGTTGCAAATCAATATGCCCTAGCCACGTGGCCCTTTCAGATGCATTCACCAAACTTGGTGGGTATATACCCATACATGTAGGCTTCATAACCGCATGTACTATTTTCTTTGCCTGCCCGTCTGTCTATGATATAAATCATTAAATTTGATTTTTCTGCGTGGATGGCTGCAAATCAATATGCCCTAGCCACGTGGCCCTTTCAGATGCATTCACCAAACTTGGTGGGTATATACCCATACATGTAGGCTTCATAACCGCATGTACTATTTGCTTTGCCTGCCCGTCTGTTACAGTTACGCGATTGTTTTTACTTTTATCTATTGCCTCAACTTGTCGTTCCAAAAACTATGTTTCCTTGACAATGGATTAGTTAATGATGTGAAGTATTACAAAAAATTATCATCTAATGAAATGTATTATGTAACATTTCACAAACAACTTACGTGTGATGTGAACGAGGTTACCATAGAAGAGTACAACATTTTAGGTGGAAAAGATTACCTATCAAATTTTTTAATAGAAATACTTTTCCATATTATAAATTCACGTAATGGTAATAAGTGCCATATTATTAAAGACTGATAGATGGAGTAAAAACCTGGATATACTACGGAATACAAATGACATCATGGCTATGCCCTTTCTCATAAACGGGAATCACTGGGTGATGGCCTTTGCCAATTTCTCAGAGAAAGAATTTATATATCTAAATCCTTTAGGGGAGGCTAGTGAGGAAGCAGAAATATATTTTAATAAATTTTGTCCTCACTTGATCGAAGATAAAGGCTGGCGCGTACAAGTATTGCCACATTCAAAACAAAAAGACAGCTATAATTGTGGCGTATGGATTATATTTTTCTTTGAGCAATTAATGAAAGGAAATCCTCTAGTTACACAAGATACTATGGACAACTACAGAATTGTTCTACAAAACTTATTACTTAAAAATTCAGACCAGGTAGCTGACATTTGTATATACTGTGGATTTAACATGATGCATCGAAATTTACCATATCTAACATGCTTTGAATGTAGAAGAATTTCCCATAAAAAATGCCTGAAAGTTGAGCTGATTGAAGATCAATATTTTTGTGAATTATGTGCTTTATATTAAAATATCCAACTAATATATTTTTCGGTTTTGTTTTAACATTATACAATATATCTCGATATTAATAAAGATTTTAATAACTAATTATAAATTTGTTTTCTATCATCTCCTTTTAAACAGTTAAATGTGTAGGATGGCGGGTAAATGTGCTGGGGTTATGTACACAAAAAAACGGGAACATTATAATCAGAAAACTATTTCAACTAATAACGTGCAGAAAATTCAGGGACGCATTCTATGACTGAAGTTAAGGTAATTTTGATAAATAAACATAGGATCCAAGGCCGCTGTTTTCGAGCTATAGGGTTTTCAAATTAAAAAAAATCTATTCTCCAAGCCGCTTGAGATATGTTTAACAAATTTGATATCAATTCGTTATTCATAGCATACTAAGGTAAGTAATACCTACATATTATTAAACATGCATACATACCATAAAAAATACACTTGTTAAGAAAATCACTTTTATCGCTAAATGGTGAAAAATGGGACCGAGTCTAAAGTGATAAAACATGAGGGGAATGCAACGGAACATGTGAAAATAGATCTTGCACGTAATATTATAGGTACAGGGTGACATAATTTATTTTCTAAAAACGGCGAATGTATACAAAATTTGTAAAAAGTATCTCAAGTGGTTTAGAAATTAAAAATATTAAATATATTTCTTTTTTAATTCTGATAAACCAGTAGCTCGAAAATGGTAGCCTTAGGAACCTATGCTAAATATATTTCTTTTTTAATTCTGATAAACCAGTAGCTCGAAAATGGTAGCCTTAGGAACCTATGCTTATTTAATAAAATTTCCATTAAGACATAGAATATGTCCAAGGACTTCCTGCAGTCCATTAGGAAAACCACGCGAAAAAACACGATTTAGTTTTTATGTTTATATTTTATGTATTTGTGGTTATGAGGCCCACTTGTATAGGTACGTGTCCACCAAGTTTGGTGAATACTTCTAAAAGGGCTACGTGGCTAAAGAATACTGACTTGCGGCCATCCACGCAGAAAAATCAATTTTAATGATTTATATCATAGACGAAGGGGCAGGCAAAGCAAATACTACATATGGTTATGAAGCCTACTTATATGGGCATTGGTGAAGGCATCTGAACGGGTCACGTGGCTAGGGCATATTGATTTGCAGCCATCCACGCAGAAAAATCAAATTTAATGATTTATATCATAGACAGACGGGCAGGCAATGAAAATAGTACATGCGGTTATGAAGCCTACATGTATGGGTATATACCCACCAAGTTTGGTGAATGCATCTGAAAGGGCTACGTGGCTAAAAAATATTTATTTGCAGGCATCCACGCAGAAACATCAAATTTAATGATTTATATCATAGACAGACGGGCAGGCAAAGCAAATAGTACATGCGGTTATGAAGCCTATATGTATGGGTATCTACCCACCAAGTTTGGTGAATGCATCTGAAAGGGCCACGTGGCTAGGTCATATTGATTTGCAGCCATCCACGCAGAAAAATCAAATTTAATGATTTCTATCATAGACAGACGGGCAGGCAAAGCAAATAGTACATGCGGTTATGAAGCCTACATGTATGGGTATATACCCACCAAGTTTGGTGAATGCATCTGAAAGGGCTACGTGGAAAATAAATATTTATTTGCAACCAACAAGCAATTTTATATTTTATTTGTGGTCGACCCTGCCTTCAGTGTGACGGTTGTAAGCAGGAACTTCACGTGTCCTGTACTGATCTGCCAAATGACGATAGGGTTACGCGCAACAAGCTACGAAACATTAAGATTGTTTGCAATCAATGCAGCTCTAACATTGATAAATTAGGAGATATAAGGGCCCTCCTTGAATCCATGAGAAATGATATTCAAATCAGAATTGATTCTTTTGATGCCAAACTCGTGGACATTAAAGATAAGATTATTGTCTCGTCTGGCACCGTGCACGTCGTGTTTTATATCTTCTAGTGTTTTTTGTGGTTTCTTTGAAAATAATGGTTGTTAATCTAGCATAAGACTTAATACTAAGAATAAACGCTGATCCTGTTGGAGTTGGTGTTGGGTGCAGTTAGGAGTGTTGTGTTGCACTCGGATTGTAATAACTGGTAAAATGACTGCCTGTGGTTTGTGTAGTAGTTCTATTAGTAGAAATAAACCAGGAATTTTTTGTTCAGCGTGCAAAAAGCAAGTTCATGCCACCTGCGTCACAGACGCGACAGATATAGTCAACCTGCTAAACTCTATTAAAGGTCTGACTTGGAAATGTGCTGATTGTATGGAAACCTGTGGCTTTTTTAATCAGAATGATATTTGCAAGTTAATGGATGAGAAAATTGAAAGTGCGTTATCGGCATTTAATGATAAGATAGTCACTTTAAAATCTGAGTTGTTGAAGTCATCGAAAGTATGTGTAGCCCCGGTAGCCCAGCCTCATTACTCTGATGTTTTAAAAAATAAAACTCTTCCAGCCGTTATTATTCAGCCTAAGAACAATGAGCAGTCTACCTCGCAGACTAAGTCCGACATTATGCGCAGTGTAAACCCAACTGAGGCTAACATTCAGCTTTCCAAAGTAAAGCATATAAAAAATGGCGGTGTGTTAGTAGGGTGCAAGAGTAAGGAAGACAACACAAAACTGAGAAATTTAGTTCATGATAAACTTGCTGATAATTATGAGGTGAGAGAGGTTAGCGGAATCTCCCCTAGAATTCGTCTGGTTGGTCTGTCCGAGAAATACGAGGAGGATCAATTGCTTCGCTATATCACCAGCTGCAATTCAGATATTTTGAACTCTCCAGAGTGTAAAATTATCAAAGTCTTTCCTACTAAAAGAAATGTGAATATTTATCAGGCTATTGTTCAGTTAGATCGTTTTTCTTACGATAAGGCCATTAATGCTGGTAACCTGTTTGTAGGGTATGATAGTTGTAGGATTTTCGACGCTGTGGAAATTTATCGCTGCTACAAATGCAATGAATATCATCATTCCTCTGGTAGGTATAATAAGCCTGTGTCATGCCCGCTTTGCGGAGAGAGTCACAACTTAAAAGATTGTAAATCGCAGACGCGCTGCTGTTCTAATTGTACCAGGCTGAACGATACACTCAATATGACTGCGTCCACTAGTCATGCCGTATGGGAAATGGATAAATGTACGGCTTACATTCAGGTGCGTAATAAACTTAGAAACGATATTCTTTGTATATAGCAATCAGACCGCTCTAGTACAGTTATCGATGTTACTGACTCGTCGTACTCGGGCGTTCTTCATTCCGCTGTCTATCACTCTCCGACCTATTCCAGTTTCCATGTGAACGATAGGTCCTGTTCTAATGCTCACAAATTTGTAGTGTACTACCAAAATGCTCGTGGATTGAGAAGTAAAGCGGCAAATATTTGTAAGCAGGTATCGCAAGTCGAGCATTCAGTTATTGCGTTGACTGAAACTTGGTTAGATCCGTCATTTCACAGTCAAGAATTTTTCTCGACTAAATATCCATGCGTTTACCGGGCTGACAGAGACTACCTACAGCACAATTGCGGCAGGGGCGGTGGAGTTTTGTTAGCGGTGAATGAGGCTTACTCCTCTGCAGCTGTTAATCTAGACACCGTTTATTTTAACAGAATACCTCTGATTGATGTAGTTGGAGTTAAAATTATGTCACACATACGTTCTATTTATGTTTTTAATATTTATGTGCCTCCGAATACAGCAGTAGGTGATTATGAATGTCTGTTTGAAGCATTTGAATCACTAGATTTCTTGTTTGGCAGTGAAGTTTTTATTGTAGGCGATTTGAACATTAATAAATATGCTTCATATTTAGACGATCTTCAGGCCAACGCTCAAATACGGCTTCTTAATAATTTTTTTAGTTTATTTAACTTGTCTCAGTACAATCTTGTTAGAAATTGCTTAGGTAACATACTTGACTTGGTCATATATAATAATAATTGTTTGGTGGAAAGGTCGTTTGAACCTATTACTGACGAAGATAATCACCATCCTGCCTTAGAAATTACTTTGATTGTGGCATCAGATATACATCTAAAAAATAATTTTCCTATTAATAGTAACTGTAACTACAATTTTAAGAAAGCTGATCTGATAAGTCTTTACGAATGCATCGCTAATATTGATTAGTCTTTATTGCCGGCTTTTTCTAATGTGGAGGACGCTTGTACTTACTTCTATGGTAAACTTTTCAACTATTTCGACATGTATGTACCTAAATACTCATCTATCCATAAAAATACATATCCTCCATGGTTCAACTCTCATATTATCAGGGACATTAAGGAAAAATCGAGATTGTTACGCAAATATAAAAGTAGTGCTGATTTAATAGCTCTTGATGGGTTCCGTAGGTTGAGAGCTAAAGTTATGTTCGATATTGATGTTGCGTACAAGAATTATATTCGGTCTGCTGAAAATAACATTCATAACGATCCTAATAAATTCTGGGCTTTCATAAAAAGTAAGACTGGTTTAACTAGTGTCTCAAATCGCATGCATTTTAATGGCAAAACGTTGGATAATCCTTCAGATATCTTAAACGCATATGCGGAATATTTTAGTACTTCTTTTTCGCCTTCCACGGACTGCGCGGTGGACCATGTTGATACGTTTTACAGTCAGTAAGTTTCAGTCAGTTTGAGGAAGAAGATGTTCTTGAAGCTTTGAGGCTTGCAAAGTCAAAATTAACATCTGGACCTGATTCTGTGCCTGCTTTTTTTCTTAATGACTGTGCCTGTGTACTCGCTTCACCACTAACTGCTCTTTTCAATTTGTGCCTTAGAACGTCAAACTTTCCTAGTATCTGGAAGATGTCGAAAGTCTGTCCCGTTTATAAGAAAGGTGACAAACTGGATATTGAAAATTTCCGTCCTATTTCTCTTATATGCAACTTTTGCAAAGTATTTGAACATTTGCTTCATAAAACTTTATATCAGAGCATTGGCAACAGAATTTCATTGCTTCAGCATGGATTTATGAGGGGTAGGTCTACTGTATCAAATTTAGTACAGGTGACACAGTTCATTGCGCGATCCATAGACAATTGTACTCAGACCGATGTAGTTTATACAGACTTTTCCAAGGCGTTCGACAGACTTGATCATAGCATTTTACTAAGTAAACTTAAAGGTTTTGGCTTGTCAGAGCCACTTCTAGTTCTTCTAAATTCATATCTTCGGCATAGAAAACAATATGTTGTTTTCAATGGTTTCAAGTCCGTCGAATATCTGGCTACCTCAGGGGTTCCGCAAGGCTCTATTCTTGGCCCTCTATTATTTAACATATTTGTAAACGACATTGGTGACGATCTAGATGTCAACTACCTCTTATATGCGGATGATCTAAAGTTATTTGCTGCAGTTAAAAGTGCCAGCGATTGCGAACGTTTGCAACACAACCTTAATAAAATAGTTAGTTGGTGTCAAGTGAACAATCTCCATTTAAATGTTAAAAAATGTAATATCATGTCTTTTACGCTGAAGACTTCCAGAACATCATTTAATTATAATATTGATGGAATTCCGCTAGAGAGGCCTGGTACGTTTCGTGACCTTGGAGTAATTTTTGATCAAAAGCTTTCATTTACCAGTCATGTTGAGTCTATTGTTTCAGATGCATTTAAAACATATGGTTTTATTGCCCGCTGTAGTCGAGATTTTACAGAGACCAAAACCATCAAAATGCTCTTTAACAGTTTCGTAAGATCGAAGCTGGAATATGCTTCCACTGTTTGGTGTCCTCATTACGACGTACATATTAACAGCATCGAGTCTGTACAACGTAAATTTTTAAAGTTACTGACTTTCAAATCGGATGGGGTTTACCCTCCGATAGGTTATCCGCAGAGTGAACTTCTGAAGGCACATTCTGTAACTAGTCTGTTGGACCGACGCACTTATCACTCTGTATTATTTCTTTTTAACGTATTACATAATAAAATTGATTGCATACAGATACTTGAGGAATTATGTCTACATTGTCCTAGAACTTCTTCCCGCGATAATGCGACATTTTACTTAAACACTCCTCGTACGAATGTCCTAAAATTCTCACCCGTGCATGCAATGTGTAATAACTATAATAAGGTAAAAAATCAGGTCGATATTTTCTCGTGCAGCATTAGTGACCTTAAGTCTGTTTATTTAAAATAATTGTTTGTGTATTGGCTGCTTTTCATTTTTTGTTCATATTTGTTTTCTTTGTGTATTGTGTTGCTTATATTGTATATATATTTTTTTCTTTTTTTTTTCTTACCCTCCTGTTCTGTAGTTGGGCTTTGCCTGTAGAACAGTGTACTTTCAAAATAAATAAAAATAAATAAATAAATAAATAAGCTCTCCTCTGTTGATTATGTTAATTCTATCGAATTTCTGGACAAGGTTGCATCTGAGGCTGTCGATCGAACATCTAGAGCCAAAAATGTAATTCTTAAAGGTATTCCTGAAGTCCCTGGAATTCTAGACAACGCAAACGATCATGATAAAACTCAAATTCAAGAGGTACTCAATAAAGTCGGTTCAAACAGTGTACCAGTAGCATATTTCAGATTTGGTAGAGCAAATAATAGATTCCCCCGTTGCATTAAAGTTGTCCTGCCAAACGAATATGATGCCAAGTATATTTTACGCAACAAGAGGAAGCTTCTTGAATCAGAACGCACAAAAAATATCAATATCACTGACGATAAAACACCATCTCAACTACAGATTTTAGCTAATCTTCGGATGGAACTGGAAACAAGAAAAACTAACGGAGAAAACAACATAACTATTAAATATATTAAGGGCCAACCTATGATTGTTGAAAATAATTACCACCCCAACCAAAAAAACTAATAGATAACTTCAATGAGTGGTTACTCTTTTATACCAACCTCGACTCTCTGTTGGCTAAGTTTAATGATCTTGTATGCGTTATTAACACTCTCAAACCTCATATCATAACTATAACAGAAACCTGGCTTCAGCCTAACATCCCCGACTCTATTATACACATACCAGGTTATTCTATTTTTAGATCGGATCGTATAAACCGCCCCGGCGGAGGTGTATGCATGTATTTGTCATCGGAAATTTTATCAAAATTCAATGTAACCCCGGTTGACGTCTCTTTAGCTAATATTGATTCAATAGCCCTCAAATTGTCTTACAATTCTTTCTCTTTCACCACTGCCTGTTTTTATCGGCCGCCCAAAACAGTCTTAGAAGATGATACTGTTTTTTTCAATTGTTTATCCACATTATCTGCCTCTATGGACAATCTCATCATTACTGGCGACTTTAATTTTCCGAACATGTCCTGGCCAGTAACAAATTTACCATACACCTTAAACTCATCTTATTATTTTGCTGATCTCATATTGAACTCCAACTTAGTTCAACTTATTGACAAACCTACTCGATTTCGAATAAATCAGGAACCGTCTACCCTTGATTTAATTCTAACTAATGACGCACATATATTAACAACCCCAGAAATTTTATCGCCAATTGGAAAGTCTGATCATGCAGTTTTAACGACCAAAATTCAATTCAACTTAAATATTCCACAACCAAATTCAGATTATGTAATTTACAATTCCATTAATTACGACAATGTTAATACAAATTTAAATTCACAAGAGTGGGGAGATCTATTGGCATCTGAAGACCCGGAGCTTGCATGGCAAATTTTTCACAATATCGTCACGGGACACATAGAAAAAAACACAGTACGTAAATCTATTTATAAAAATCGTCTAAAGCCCTGGATTAATGCCGAACTAATCTCAATGGTAAAACACAAGAAGAACCTTTGGAGGAAATATAGACAAACTGGTAACAGGAACCATTTAATTGAACATAATACTTTTTCAAACTCATTACGTTTAAAGATCAAAAAAGCCAGATGCTGCTATGAAGAGAATATAGCTAACAGTGATAATAATAAGAGATTGTTCAAATTTATTCGTTCTTCGCTAGTTTCTAAAGTTTCGGTACCACTGTTAAGAAGGCAGGATGGTAGCATCTGTGAAGATATGTTGGAGGTGTCTGAAATTTTGGCCAACTCCTTCTCAGAAGTTTTCACCGAGGAACCTCCCAATGTCCCTCTACCTATTTTATTAACCGATCGAGTCTGCAATTCTCTATCTGATATTATTTTTACACCTGATATCGTCGCCAAGCATCTAGGGAAACTAAAAATCCACTCTGCTCCCGGTGTCGATCAATTATCTGCATTTTTTCTAAAGAAATGTGCTGCACCCCTCTGTACTCCTCTTTCTTACATAATGAACTTGTCTTTAAAAAAATTTACCGTTCCCTTCATTTGGAGGCAAGCCATTGTAACAGCAATATTTAAAAAGGGCGACAAACTCGATTCAACCAATTACCGGCCAATTTCCTTGGTACCAATAATATGTAAAGTGATGGAATCGATAATTACGGAGAAAATGAAATCCTTTTTAATTGAAGCTAACGCGATTCCTCCAGAGCAACATGGGTTTATTCAAGGTCGTTCCACCACTACTAATCTTTTACAATGTGTAAATGACTGGACATTAGCTCTCGATAAGAAGGAAGCTACTGATGTTGTGTATCTGGATTTTTCAAAGGCCTTCGATCGAGTACCAAGGAGAAGATTGTTATATAAACTAGAAAATATGGGTGTACGAGGAAACTTATTACTCTGGATTGAAGCATTTCTATCTGATAGAACTTTCCAAGTTAAAGTGGGAAGCAGTCTGTCCTCCCAGAAGGCGGTTCTCAGTGGTGTCCCCCAGGGGTCGGTACTCGGGCCCCTTTTATTCATAATATATACATCGGACCTGCCACGTATTATAACATCTAGCAAGTCATTTTACGCCGACGATGCAAAAATTTATAACAACCCTACGTCAGGCCATCAAATTCTACAAAATGACCTAGACTTTGTGAGTAACTGGAGTGCTAACTGGCTTCTACCACTAAACGTTGAAAAGTGCGTTGTGTTATATATTGGGAAAAATAATCCGTGTCTGCCTTATCAAATTAACAATAAACCCCTAAGGTCATAAACCGACTTAGGCGTCATAATCAATAAAAATCTGACTTGGACAGACCATATATCGCATATTTGTAAAGCCGCTAATAATATGTCATTCCTTCTAAAACGATCTTTTGTTAATGTGTCTTTCGAAACCTATATCAGACTCTATAAAACACATGTGAGACCTATCTTAGAATATGCCGGCAGTGTATGGTGTCCTGAACTAGTGAGTGATAAAAATAAACTTGAAAATGTTCAACGTCTAGCTACTCGGTTGCCTTTTGGTGTTATTCGTCCATCGTACGAAGAAAGACTTTCTAGGGCCAAGCTGTCTACATTTGACCGCCGCAGACTTCGAGGTGACCTTATTACAACATATCGCATCCTTAAAAACGACTTTTCTGTGAGTTTGTCTAATTTGTTTATACTGAACGCTGAGAGTCGTTTACGGGGCCACCATTTAAAATTAAAAAAAGAAAATTTCAAAACTAAAACTAGACAGTCTTTCTTGAGTAATCGTGTATTCATCACCTGGAACAATTTACCCGAAAATACGGTTAATGCTCCAACTATAAATTCTTTTAAAAATCATATTGATACTTTACTATGACCTGTATCAACCTTTTTCCTTTTTTTTCTTTTTGTATAACTTTTGAAATCTCACTAATTATTATATCCTTTTTTTTCTCCTCAAATGTTATTATTGCTAATACCTGTTGTAGCATAAGTAGTTGTTTTTGTAGAATTAGCCATTTTATTACTTTTTATTGATAATTGTTATTCTTTTTTTGGGCTTTATAGGAATTTTTTTTCCTCTGCCCTTACTTAATGTTAAATAAATAAATAAATAAACCATCCACGCAGAAAAATCAAATTTAATGATTTATATCATAGACAGACGGGCAGGCAAAGCAAATAGTACATGCGGTTATGAAGGCTACATGTATGGGTATATACCCACCAAGTTTGGTGAATGCATCTGAAAGGGCCACGTGGCTAGGGCATATTGATTTGCAGCCATCCACGCAGGCAAATCAAATTTAATGATTTATAATAAAGACAGACGGGCAGGCAAAGCAAATAGTACATGCGGTTATGAAGCCTACATGTATGGGTATATACCCACCACGTTTAGTGTATGCATCTGAAAGGGCCCCGTGGCTAGGGCATATTGATTTGCAGCCATCCACGCAGAAATATCAAATTTAATGATTTATGTCATAGACGGACGGGCAGGCAAAGCAAATACTACATGCGGTTATGAAGGCTACATGTATGGGTATATACCCACCAAGTTTGGTGAATGCATCTGAAAGGGCTACGTGGAAAATAAATATTTATTTGCAACCATCCACGCAGAAAAATCAAATTTAATGATTTATATCATAGACAGACGGGCAGGCAAAGCAAATAGTACATGCGGTTATGAAGGCTACATATATGGGTATATACCCACCAAGTTTGGTGAATGCATCTGAAAGGGCCACGTGGCTAGGGCATATTGATTTGCAGCCATCCACGCAGGCAAATCAAATTTAATGATTTATAATAAAGACAGACGGGCAGGCAAAGCAAATAGTACATGCGGTTATGAAGCCTACATGTATGGGTATATACCCACCAAGTTTGGTGAATGCATCTGAAAGGGCTACGTGGAAAATAAATATTTATTTGCAACCATCCACGCAGAAAAATCAAATTTAATGATTTATATCATAGACAGACGGGCAGGCAAAGCAAATAGTACATGCGGTTATGAAGGCTACATGTATGGGTATATACCCACCAAGTTTGGTGAATGCATCTGAAAAGGCCACGTGGCTAGGGCATATTGATTTGCAGCCATCCACGCAGGCAAATCAAATTTAATGATTTATAATAAAGACAGACGGGCAGGCAAAGCAAATAGTACATGCGGTTATGAAGCCTACATGTATGGGTATATACCCACCACGTTTAGTGTATGCATCTGAAAGGGCCCCGTGGCTAGGGCATATTGATTTGCAGCCATCCACGCAGAAATATCAAATTTAATGATTTATATCATAGACGAACGGGCAGGCAAAGCAAATACTACATGCGGTTATGAAGGCTACATGTATGGGTATATACCCACCAAGTTTGGTGAATGCATCTGAAAGGGCTACGTGGAAAATAAATATTTATTTGCAACCATCCACGCAGAAAAATCAAATTTAATGATTTATATCATAGACAGACGGGCAGGCAAAGCAAATAGTACATGCGGTTATGAAGGCTACATGTATGGGTATATACCCACCAAGTTTGGTGAATGCATCTGAAAGGGCCACGTGGCTAGGGCATATTGATTTGCAGCCATCCACGCAGGCAAATCAAATTTAATGATTTATAATAAAGACAGACGGGCAGGCAAAGCAAATAGTACATGCGGTTATGAAGCCTACATGTATGGGTATATACCCACCAAGTTTGGTGAATGCATCTGAAAGGGCTACGTGGCTAAAAAATATTTATTTGCAGCCATCCACGCAGAAAAATCAAATTTAATGATTTATATCATAGACAGACGGGCAGGCAAAGCAAATAGTACATGCGGTTATCAAGCCTACATATATGGGTATATACCCACCAAGTTTGGTGAATGCATCTGAAAGGGCTACGTGGCTAAAAAATATTTATTTGCAGCCATCCACGCAGAAAAATCAAATTTAATGATTTATATCATAGACAGACGGGCAGGCAAAGCAAATACTACATGCGGTTATGAAGCCTACATGTATGGGTTTTTTATCATTTATGGTTATCATACTGTAGAAAATGCCGAAATGCCAAATTGTGCTCATTAATAATAAATAGTGTGTTTGCAGCTTATTTAAAAGATTATGTTGGAGTAGCATTCTGCAGCCAGTGAAAGGCCTACATTGATGCGAAGCCTCACATTTACAAGACTGACCGCGTTTATACCCTCACTTCCGATACGATTATCAGAATCCGTGGACAGAAATGTGTGGATAACTTCACACAACCCTTAAAATGTAGGTATGTAAGTTTATTCAACAATAAAACCTCCGACCAAATACTCACGATTGATAAATTGTATCAATAAAGTTTTGATTCTCCATATTATTCAAAATGCATTTGATCCAATAAAAATATCTATTTTAATTTACCGCCTAAATTGTTAGGAATTTTCTGACCGTCACCAAGTTTACACAGGTGTAGAAACGGGGTTAGCTGGAGAGATTGATTTACACTAATTTTTTTATAGTTTCTAATATTGTCTTTATTATTAAAAAAATAAGGGTCATTCTTACATTTTCCGTAAGTATATTATTTAGGTATACAGTAGATTCATTAAAATGTTCATTTAAAAAAAAAACAAATTATATGAGTATTATAAATACCTACCCAAGTTTCAATCGAATATGTTAACACCTATGTAATGGAATGAGTAATCCTGAAGCTTAAGACCAACACATTTAAATTCATGTGTCATATTTTCTGTGATATTCCCAATTTATAAAAAAATAATGTTGTTACTTTTATGCTATGTTATTAAAGCCATTACTGTAACCTGTACCTATTGCTACTGTAACTATTGGGCTTTTTATATTCGTAAAAGACCTAATAAAAATCTATTATATAGCTCTTATAACCTCTTTAAACAATTATTTCAGTTATTTTTTAAAACTGAAATAATTGGAAATAAGAAAATGTGAAATTTATTCATATTACTAATCATGTTACCTATTAGGAAGGTATTATTTTTAATCATATGATACACAATGAAATACAAATTGGCTCTCTGGAAAAATCGGCATTATTTAAAAATACTTAGGTAAACATTTTTTAACCCGTTAAGAATACTGTATTCGTGAGACAGGATTCTTGCACTCGTGAGGTAACACCCTAACAAAAAATTAAGTAATATATAGGTAGGCCTATTTAAAAAAATATAAGTTTAGTCCGTATCTAACTTTTTAGGCCACTCAATTATGTCAAAAATTGTGCAAGAGAAAAGATCGACGTATCCGAACGATTTTCTTAAAAATATTAGATAATGCAGTTATGAACTGTGTTCCAGACTTCCTTTCCACGCTGTATACATTATACACTCACAGTATATTAATGTTTATTTTATACATTTATTTATATTTATAGTTGTAATAACTTCTCACCTTTTTTTTGTGTTGTATACCCACCATTAGATTTATTTTATATACCTAGGTATATTTATAGTTACAATTACTTAATTTTTTTTTATATTGCAGATGAATCTAAACAGCCATGAACAGAACACCTCAGTGAGTTTAAACCCTTCGGTCTATGAATTCGTTCCAATAGGGCATCCGTCACAAGCCATTCTCTCATATTCACAACCCCCAGAAAAAACGGAAACCTCAATCACTTCAATAAAAAAATCTGTACGGAAGAATGCCTCCCGGTCACCGAATTCTCAGCCCATCACGAAGATAATCAAGTTTATGGAAAATGTACACTTCCCAAAGGATTTCCTCAATGACTGCTTGAGAGCATTACCGTCAGATATATCTTTGGCAGATGTGATATACCAGCCAGAAAACTTCCAGAAAAAGTGGTTCGAATACGTGGATGAAAGGAAGATGGGCCGATCAATCAACTGTGAGGCTGCAATAAATGCAACTCAAAATTCAGTTTCAAATAAAGAAGAAGCTGAAGCATCTGCTTCAAGTATAGCTGAGATAGACTTATGCAGACAAATTGACGACGAGTTTGATAATTTGGGATTAAATAGCTGTTGCAAAGAAGAAATGACAGTATTTAAAGACGAAAGTGACCCAGGAGCTGCAAAGGCACATCGTGCAGATCGTTTTTATAAAAATTTCCCTTAATTTGTAGATTACAAATTGGTATAAATTATATTCTTATAATTAGATATATTGTACCATCTACTTAAATTACCTATTTGTGAAAGTAAATGTGTCTCATCCTTGGCAAGTCCTATTGCGTAGTTTTAGTAAATCTTTATTACAAGCTAAAATTATTGCTTTATATATTTTTATTGTACTATAAAAACTTATCTGTAATGTAATATTTTATAATGAAATCTTTTCTATATTACAAAAAATATTTTATTAAAGAAGAAAACAGTACCTACATTAATACAATAATTCTGTTTTGGAAATTAATACATATTTATTTTATAGATCAGCAATCATAGTTTATTTATTTTTTGTATGGTAAACTAATATGAGGCGCCGTTTGGGACATATGTAAATTTTTGAAATATATTGAAATTACTCACATATATATTTAATTTTGGACAAATATATATTTATTTTTAAAATAATATATACGAATAGGCATATATATCTACAGGGTGGGAAAAATTTTAATGTGCAGCATTGGTATCTCGGAAACGGTAAAATATACAACGTGAGTAGTATAGCTAGCGGGTTCCTGGGACCGAGGATGGCATGTCCATCCGAGTCTTACCAATAGTAGGAGGGTTAAGTTCCGCACCTGAAGAAGTATCTCCAATGACCAGAAGGTATATTGAAGGTGTCACAAGAAGAAACAAAGGTGCGGTTTACAAGACAAAGGATGATTCCTCAGGTGTCACCAGTAGGTATCTTAATTACAGGTGACAGGTGACAGGTGACAGGTGACAGGTGACATGTGACAGGTGTAATTACCAGGTAGTTTCTGCAATTTGTAGGCACGTCAGGGTGTCACTTTTTACGTGTTGAGATGGAGCAAGAAGGCCTTAATTGGATGTATTTCTTGAGATATAAATGAAATGTTGGAACAGGAGAATATAAGAGATAAGAGTTAAATTATTGCTGCTGTTAATGATATTAAATTATATATTTACTATACCCGATAACCTTTCACCTTGTTTTCATCCAAGTGTGGTATCAGTTTCCAATTAAATAAATTAATATGTTGATATAGTGTGGCCCAAGAAAATGTTTGTGACAAGGAAATAAAACAAATAAAAGTTGTTAAACATTTAAAGTCAGGTGACGTCACTCTTTACCTATTAGGATGTCCAAAAAGGTCTTAATTGTATACTTTCTTCCTCATTGATAGTCACACAGGCGGTTAGGTCTGATCGGAGAAAATGGGAAATTGCTTTATGAAATCATGTAAACTGATATTATGCTTCTTGGAAGAGGAAGAAAAAATTTTTGTGAAAAAAATTCGATGTGACTGTGTACATTTTTGCTCTTGTGAATCTAATTTTGATCAAGTGGATGCCAATGTGAAACTAGTATGAACTTTACTAAATTTCATTGCGCAAGTGTGTACAAATGTATATATTCTCTCACACTGATATCTACATATCAGTAACTTCTTGTTAGTTCAGAATAAGACATATTCCGCAATGAATTTAATAAAATTTTTATTAGCTGTTGTATTTACAGTTGCTTTTGTTAACTGTATATGTGAGTGTACTGAGGAGCAGAATAATGGAACTATAATTATTGAAAGTCTCTATTACATTCCTATTCAAGAGGATGGTAGTTTTTTCCTTTTTGAGATATCGGAAAATGGGGTAGAATTAAAAGAATATCCAGCATTTTATTTTGAAGATGCAACATTTCAACTGGGTACCTTAATAAAAAATCTTAATGGAGAAACTATTGGATATACAATTGGAAACTATCAAAATTATTATCCAATAACAAAGATGCAAGACAAGCAAATGTATTGTGGGAATTATGGTTTAAAAAGATTGTTGAGGAAAAGGGAGATTATTTATCAAGGAAGGAAATTGAAATCTATAAAAGATTTAAAGAGACAAGTGAAACTTTTTAATAATGTTCAATGTTTTGTATACGTATAATAATGAATATATAAAGAAATAAAAAACTGTATATCTATAAAATGTTTTATTTCATAAAAGTATTTACAATACATTATTTTTACTTATCCAACTATTATGAGAAGAATCAAAACCTAGCCACTTAACAAAAACTTTATTTTTATTTCTTTTAATTACTTTTTCTACTAAATACGCATCAGAAAACTTAACTTTCTGTAATTGTTCTCTGTAAAAACAACCTTTAATTTCCTCATTGTTTTGATCTTTCAATATGTATGTTATAGGATTCGTAAGTAATACCTTTGCAATAGTAAAAATTTCTGTAGACCAATTGGCTGTATACTTTTTATCGAAAACTCCTCTAATTTTAGAAATTCGCACATGATCTTCCACTTCAAACTTTTTATTTTTCAAGTCAACTCTTTTTATTATGTTGTATGCGGTTCGTAGAAGCATTTCTTCATTGTGTTTCCCCACATCAGACGGTTTCATTTTAATTGTTCTGTGCTTAGTATTGTTGTATGTTTCCACAATACTTGGTAAAAGATCAATCCATTTATAATGTCCGTGGTAGTTGAATTCCTTCCACATTAAATTCTTCAGTGTTCTATTTACTCTCTCAACAATGGAGGCCTTTTTCTCGCTGTAGGTATTATAGTGGTTGACATTATATTTTTTTAAGACTTCTTTAACATGCTTATTAAAAAATTCTTTACCCATATCCGTGTGCAAATTCCTTGGAACTTGCTTTTTAAAAACTTTTTCTATACTTTTTGAGACTTCTTCACCTGTTTTCGTTTTTAAAGGATATGCCCACACATATTTTGAAAAACAATTAATAACCACTAAAATGTATTTATACCCATTATTTTCCTTTGCATAAGGAATCATTTCCACCAAATCGGCTTGAAATAGATCATTAAGTGATTTGATTACAACATGACGTCTGTTAAAGTTAATTCTTGCTGGTTTATGAATTTCGTTAACAATTTGTCTTTTGATTGATGTTTTGGTTTTCATTTTTCTATTTACTCAATAATATCTGCCTCTCGTAATTCCTCAATAATACTAATAATTTCATTCCTATGGTTTGTATGACCTGCTTCTTGAGATGCAATTATTAAACGTAAACGATCAACCAGTTCATTAGGATCATCCCAATAGGTATAATCAATTTTATTGCTATTCACCTCTTTAAATAGCCCCTGTCCAAATTTTCTCTTCTTTGGTAATGGTGATCCTTTGCGTTCATCTGATATGAGAGGTGCTATAATGTATTTATATTTTGGTAATCTACTACCATCCACTTGTTGATTAGCCTGATAGTAACGTCTGTATGCATTACTTTTTAATATAATCTCTCTGTAAGCCTCCAAATCCTCTTTAGTATATTTGAAAGGTGCTTTTTTAAATAACAATTCATATAGTCCGAGCGTTCCTTTGTAGCGTTTGTTTTTAAATATTACATCATTGTCGTCGATAAATATTCTAGAATCACCTATATTAAAAGATTCGGTGGTAGGATTGAATCTTATTCCATATTTGTTGTCAAATTGATCCTCTTTATCAATCAACATTTCTGAAATATATTTTTTAGGCAACCATTTGTACTGATCTAAATATTCGTTTACAATATCACTTGAATACTCATGACTTTCTTGTTCTTCTTTTGATGTAGATGGAGATAAAATTTCCTGTACCAAAGATGCTTCATTTTCATCTATTTGATATTTTTCTGTATTATCATCATCCCCAGCACTTGCAAATATTTCTTCATCCTCGTTATTCAGAAAATCAATTGAAGATTTATTTCCTGAAATGTGAGCAGCAGCAGCAGCACTAGTCGAGAGAGTAGGTTCCTCTTCCTTTTGCACGCCTTTTGTTTGATCAAAGTATTTTTCGGATTTTATTTTCGATTTATCCTCCTTACCAGTTATTTGCTTTTCTATGTTTCTTAAATGCTTTGTAATTGGATCCAGCGCATCCTCGTGCATAAATTCTCCATGCTTAAGCAATTTTAGTTTATGCCTTATTATTTGCCGTTTAATTATAAGTCTCTTTTTCAAATCCTTTTCATTTTTGTCAACTTTCATTGTAAACTGAGTATTTCAAACAGGTATTGAACAGGTAAAAACAGGTATGAAACAGGTATTGAACGGGTAAAAACAGGTATGAAACAGGTATTGAACGGGTTTAATCGGATATGAAACAGGTATTTGGTTATATATAAATGAAATGATCAAACCCCTTCCTATATCTACCCTTATCAATTTCACAATCTTTAAAAATAGATAAAAACCCAAATGCTCGAGTCCAACACAGAGAACACATTTGTTTAAATTGTTCAAAGCTCATCTCGGTCCCAACATGTTCTTGATATAAATGCTTAAGATTAATATCATCCTGTTTAAAAATAATAAAGGAATTTGAATTATCTCGCAAAAGATGTTTCGGAATCTTCACATACGTTTGACACAGATAAAAGCAATCAATATTATTATGTCTACCCCTGCTGAAATAATCTCTTACAATATCTTGTTTATCACAGGCCACATCATCAAATATAAATATCGTATTTGATGGAGCATCGGTTGGATCCATTATGTCTTCAGTGCTAGCAAATTCATAATATCCTATTCCTTTTATAGGTTTTAATAAGTCCTTTAAATACATATATTTTGGTTGATCGAGACTTTTTGAATATACGCATATGTTTTCAAATTTTAAACCATTTACATGTTCTAATAAATTCATAATAACATTAGTTTTTCCGCAATTTGATGGACCAATCACTAAACAACGTAATGTCATTGGAAATAAAATACTATGTTTTATGGCAGGATTTTTTAATAAATCAACGTTATCAACATCCAGTGAAATTTTTTGTTTAACAACTTTCATGTTTAACATTTTCTATTATAATAGACTAGTTTTGTTGTCTTGTGTTCACTTATATAGAAAACCCATCACGATGAACTACCAATCGGGAAAAGGTATTTTAGATAAAACGTTATATGCAATACCACACGAATTGCATTTACCAGGTTACCAATTTTGTGGTCCTAATACACGATTAGAAGAGCGTCTACAAAGAGGGGACAAGGGTATAAATGGACTTGATTCAGCGTGCAAGGATCATGATGTTGCCTACTCACAAACTGATAACTTGAAATATAGACATGAAGCTGATAAAATTTTAGCAAAGCAGGCTTTAAGGAGATTTCGAGCAAAAGACTCCAATTGGAAGGAAAAATTGGCGGCTCTGGGTGTTGCTGCTGCAATGAAAACAAAAGTTACATTAGGTATGGGACTGTCATCAAAACAAAAGCATTGTAAGATAATCTTAAATCAATGTGAAAAGGAATTAGTTAAAGCAAAACAAAGTGTTGAAAAGTGTTTAAATAAAGTTTCACAACAAAAAACTAATTTAAATACTACTACTCCTAGTAATTCAACACAAAAGAAGAAACGGAAATATAGAACTAAAAATACGAGGAAATATGAAAAAAAGAACAAAATTGAAGATGTTAATGTAATGCTGGTGGATAATATTGATGATCAACGGATAGAAGCTCAAAGACCGTTGAAAAGAAAATATAACGGTAGTAGCAGCAGTAGTAGCAATAATGAAAACATAGGTAAAAAGATTAGGTTAAGTAATTTGCAGCCCAGGATTAGAAAACGTAAATTAGACAATAATAATGATGATGTAAGCACAAAGAAAATCAAGATGACCGATAATATAGAGACCTTGAGGAGAAAGCGAAAAGTTGATGATGACGATGATGATGATAGTGATGACGATACTGATGAGAATAATAAAAAGCTGAAAACATTTTAGAAATAAAACAGTCTTTCATCTAGAAGCAACAATGAAAGTTAAAGCCACCAAAAAAGTTAAAAAGCGAATAAAGAAAAATAATTCTACCAAAAGGAAGAGAAACGTAAGTTTTACTAAAGTAGCAAAACACATTAAAAGAAAATTATCTAAAAGTAAATCAAAAACAGTGGGTGATGCAATTTCAGTGGCATTAAAAACTGCAAGGAAACAAAAAAACAAAATTAAAGTTGGACGAGTAATAAAGATTCCAAAAACCGGAGGCATACTGCCCCTAATTCCAATTTTCGCTGGGCTCAGTGCTCTTGGTGCTTTGGGCGGAGGTGCGGCGGGTATTGTAAAGGCTGTTAATGAAGCAAAATCCGCAAAACAGGAGTTGAGTGAGGCGCAAAGGCACAATCAAAAAATGGAAGCCATCGCAATGGGAAAAGGATTATTCTTAAAACCATATAAAAAAGGTCTCGGTCTTTTTTTAGGTCGATGAAAACACCACGACACACCAAATTACCAAATAGACCTCTAACAAATATTGATATTGAAAAATATAAATCTAAAATACCTTATTTTCGTGGTGTTTTCTCGCGAGACAAATTACCCAATAGAATACACAAAAAGGAAAGTGGAATAATTAATTTGGATGAAGACAGAGGCCCAGGAACTCACTGGGTAGCTTACAAAAAAATCAACAACATTGTGAGTTACTTTGACAGCTTTGGAAATTTGTCTCCTCCATCAGAAGCTATAAAATATTTTAACTCAGTAGATCCTATAAAAATTTTATATAATCATGAAAGGTTTCAACAATTCAACGACTATAACTGCGGACACCTCTGTATAAAATTTTTAATAAATAGTGAATAAATATAACAACAATTTAGTTTTATTTCAACCAGTAATCTAGTAAGATGTCTTACTATTTTTGTTTTAATGGTGAAGAAACATCTGAATTATCAGCAGACTACTATCCTCCTATACTTTTAGATGAAAATGCATATTATGAAATTGGATTAACTAATTTCAGTGCTAATAATTCAATACCTAATGTAGACGAGAAAAATAATAAATTTTATTATGGTAAAGATGAATGTATAGAGATTCCCGTTGGAAGTTATGAATTAACCAACATAAGCGAATATCTAAGGAATGCTCTTTCTGCTAGAGAACAGAAAGAAACTGGAAATAAAACTGTTCTACGGATACAAGCAAATTTTAATACATTGAAATGCGAGATTAAGTGTAATCAAGACATAGATTTTTCAAAACCGAATTCAATTGGTCCATTGCTAGGATTTAAAAAAGGAAAATTATCAGCAAACGTATTACACTATTCGGATTTCCCTGTAGATATTATGAGAGTCAATATGATTCGAGTAGACTGTAACATTACCACAAACTCTTTTAACAATGGAAATTCAGTTCACACTATACATTCATTTTACCCAACAGAACCACCTGGATATAAAATACTTGAGAGTCCCTTGAATGTTATCTATTTGCCCATTAATACGCATGTCATACATAATATAACGTTAAAAATAATCGATCAGAATGGAGAACCGGTTAATTTCAGAAAAGAAGTTATGACGATAACATTACATTTAAGAAAGCTCCTGAAAAATAATTATGGTAGTTAGATTCAATACTTCCTATATGGAACTAAACAATAGTGATTCTTATCTTCGAAAAATTCCTTCAAGTATAAATCAACCATCATGTAGTAGAAACTTTAGTAATAAAAAGAGACGAGAAGGCTTAACGTTGGAGAATAAAGAATTCCTAACCTCGATTGGTCTTAAACTTAAAAAACATGAATAGATTGTTGAACGTCAATGAAAAGGTTGCATTTGATAATTCAATTACAAATGTTGAATTTCATTCTTATCAATCTTATACATCTGGTGAACTAAAATATAATGATGAATGTAGAATAATAATCCAACAGCAGGAACTACTAACTGCACCAGGAGAAAGTTACTTACAGATTCAGGGGAAACTTCAAAACCACGATGGAACCGGAAATGTTACAAAATGTAAGTTAGTTAACAACTTTATAGCATTTCTCTTTGAAGAAATTCGATATGAGCTTGGAGGCGTGATAATTGACAGAGTAAAAAACCCAGGAATAACAACCGCCATGAAATCTTATATTTCACTAACACCTCATGAAAGTAAAGCTTTAATGAATGCGGGATGGAATCCCGTAGATAGAGATAACTTTTTTGATGATGCATCGGGAACATTTGATGTGTGTTGGCCTCTTTCATCTATATTAGGGTTTGCCGAAGACTACAAAAAGGCGCTATTCAATTTACGTCAGGAGCTCGTTTTAATTCGATCAAGTGATGATTTAAATGCAACTATGGAATCTACTGGCACAGAAAAAGGAAAAATTGTTCTAACCAAAATCGTTTGGAAACTTCCTCATTACAAGGTGTCTGATTATGAAAAATTAAAAATACTAGATATAATTGAGAAAAATAATCCCATTCCAATAGTGCACAGAAGATGGGAATTGTTTACTTATCCCACACTACAATCAAATCAAACTTTTACATGGGTATTGAAATCGTCTACATTTTTGGAAAAACCAAGATTTATTATTTTTGGTTTTCAAACCGACAGAAAAAATAATTTAAGAATGGATGGCAGCAAGTTTGATCACTGCAATTTAAAAAATATTAAATTGTACTTAAACTCCGAGTCTTACCCTTATGAAAACTTAAATTTGGATTTTACAAAGAATCAGTATGCACTAGCATATGACATGTATGCTAAATTTCAACAGTCATATTATTTTCATAATAAGAAATCTGAACCTCTGCTTGATGTGACAAAGTACAAGTCGGATGCTCCATTGTTTGTAATTGACTGTTCTTATCAAAACGAGCAAATAAAAAATGGAACTATAGATGCGAGAATAGAATTTGAAACCATGGGAGATGTACCGATTAACACATCTGCTTTTTGTTTAGTTCTTCATGAACAGTACGTGAACTACGAACCTTTAACCGGTCGTGTCAGACTTTTGTAATATTTTCAAAAATGCCTATTCCAACCCGATACAAATATAAATGTACAAAGTGCGGCGGAGAAACTCCTATACGTAATTCTTTATGTGCACCTTGTGGATATGAATCTCGCGTACTTGAAAACAGTAAACAAAAACATTCGTGGAGCGCATACCGTAAACAATTAGAAGACATAAATAAGTAAAAAGTTTAAATTTTTCTTCAGTTTAGTCTCATACAGTTTAGAGTGAAGAGATATCAAAATGTTTATCGTTGATTTGCAAGGCTTTCAATATGGAAACATTTACTTTCTCTGTAAGGAAATTTCTATTTTAAATACAGTTAATGGACAATATGCACATGCAATGGTAAAGCTTCCCTTCGATTTGAAACATATGAAATTTAAAACTGAAAAGCATATGACTTGGTTAACTAATAATTTTCATGGTTTGGAGTGGTCAAATGGACAATGGGATGACGTAAATTATGAAGATTTAACCAATTTTATTCATAACTTTATAAAAACGAATATTTCCTGGGATCAAGACGAGAACGTTGTCATTATGGTAAAAGGAAGCCAAAAAAAGGAATGGTTGGAGAAATTATCTCTTAATTGCAATGTTCACAATTTAGATGATGATATTGAAAACTGTATGTCATTAAATGAAATGAAATCAATTTTTAAATCTTTTCATTGTCAAAGACATTTAAATAATGATTTAAATTGTACATTGGAAAATGTTTTCTTTATTTACTATTATAATATGTGTGTAAAGGGAATAAATAAAAACCAATTATGTTAAAATATGTTTTATTGCTAATCTACACTAAGTTTTTGTTTTTTATTGCTACCACTACTACTGCTACTTCCCGCTTCGCCGTCATGCTCGTGCGTCTCCTCCTCCTCCAGTGTCTCCTCTCCTTCATCCAAGTCAAATGCTGGTGCTAACAGCAATTTACGTTTATTGGTGGTGGTGGTGCCTCCTTCAATTTTTTGAATAGAGGAAGCATCCTCATCAATTAAGTTGAAGCGATAGCGCTTCACTACATTTTCCAATATTTTGAATTCTTGTGGGTTTTCCAGCTTCACCCGCATGTACCTTACGGGTAAAGTTCCAAATTTACTCTTTAATCGTTGGGCATTCGGGGTGTAAGCGAGTTCAATAAATATTTTTTCGTCTCGAACAGATATTTTATTAACCCCATATCTGTAAATAAGAGAAAATTATAACAGCATTTGAATAATACAGAATATGAACAACAGAATTTGAATAGTAATAGGAAATTACTAAATCAAACGTATGTAGTATAAGTAACCACTAGCTAAAAAGAAAAAAGTAGTGTCAAGTGCGACATTTCGAGAACCCAATCTTAAGTAGAGCGGTGTCTTAGACCGCGCGCTACGTCAACCAACCAACCACCTACAGATTGGCGAGAGTGCAATGTTTCGTATTAATTATAACGAGAAATATCATAACAATTACAAAACAGTAAAGCCATGTCTCAGCAACAATTAAATTTATAGAAAAAATAGTACTTACTGAAATAATTGTTTCATGACAACAACCGCCCATTTTAAAGGAAAATTCACTTTGTCTTCGGTGAACACGACAATAGTTGATGGAATGGTGGCCATTTCTTCTTCTTCTAGCGTAGTAGTAATGTAGAACTGTATACTATTTGTCTAAATCAGAACCTTATATTTATATTAAGTTTTACAAAAAATTTCTAATCACATAGTACGTAAATGCACTTTAGACAAATGCAGGATGCAATGTTGATTGCATCAGCCAATATTCAAAGTCGCGAATGTAAGACAAATATTGATTGCATCAGCCAATATTCAAACTGCGGGATGTAAGACAAATATTGATTGCATCAGCCAATATCCAAACTGCACAAACAACTATGATAAGAGCTTGCACAAGATGGAAATTTGGGTACACATTGCATCATTTGCTGATCATTAACAAATAACATGCAAATATCACGCTGTTTACTGTTGGAAATTTTATTTACGTCAAACATGAGAGTGAATAAAAAAATAATTTATGTATAAATGCAAAGAAATTTTAAACGGTTTTCATTCTACAGTGTTACAGTTAAGTGAAGTGTATTTGGAGAAGAATTGTGATTACATCTTTTTCGATTTTTAATATTCCCAAGTAAATAAAAATGAAATATTTCGTTGATGGAACTTGTTGTCTCTTTAAGAGCACCACATTATTAAAACTACAGTCAGAAGGCGTGCCAGTTGTTTTGGGAGACTTCTTTGAGCACAGTATTGGTGAGTCTTTATTTTTAAATAAACATGAAGATCCAGTTACCGATCTGATATATCAGACATTTGTTTCGTGTCGTTTAAAGGAAAATTGTGTTCATGACAGATTGCCTTTTACTAACATTTGCTATGCTTTGGTGTTTGCATTAATGAAAAATGAAAAAACATTAGAAGATGTACAAAATTATTTCAAATTAATGAAGAGACTGGAAATTTTTCCGTCGTCTTGGCGTGCACTAATATTATTGTCTAATGGTGATTCAAATGCCGTTTTACAAAAAATGAAATTGAGAAATAATGGAATCGACATTTTAAATATTAATTATATACAAACCCAGGATTTGGTATTTGAATGCTTTGCTGCTGAATTTGACTTACCAACATTAAAAATTGATGTGGAAAAACCAACTGAAATGATAACCACTATAAGTGGTTTTATTTATCACATGAGAGATTCGTGTGTTATTTTAACTACTTTGAATACAATTCTCAAGATTTGCGATAAAAATGCCGGAATAGATTTAACATCACAAGAAACATATGAACTGAAGAAAGGAATTTCAAGAAAAATTAAATTAAATGAAATGTGTCTTATTCCTGTGGGGTATTGCGGAATGTTGGTTTCACGTTCTTCTTGGCACGATCGAATTCTGCTACAGACAGGAATTGTAGATGCCGGATATGCAGAGACATTATCCACAACGATCGTTCCACTGGTGGATTGTATCATAGAAAGCGGGGAAAGATTTTGTCAAATTGTTATAATGAAAATGCCAGAAAGGAGATGTCTACAAGTTGAAAGAGACGTTATAAAATCCAGAGGTGGTTATGGTTCTACAGGCAGATTTTGGTAGTTAATATTATTATTAAATTTATTTATACAAAACACTGTTATAATAGTCTATAAAAAACACTAACTTTATTTTTTATTTGTAGATGTGAACAAGTAGACGTGGTTGGAGAAGATTTTTTACATTTATTACTAATACGCAAAAGCACTCTTGACACTGGAATCATTAAAAATAAAAGAATTACGATCATTCTTGTAATTAATTGCAACATAATCAATGGAAATTATTAATCTTGTTATGCAAGCGGTTGAAAATAATATATTTTATCTTATTGACGTCAAGTGATTTTTATTATCTACAGTATAAATTCCGAATGGTGCAGAGACACATTATCCAGTTCAATACATACTTCTCAGAAAGTGCCACCGCTGCTGCTGCTGCTGTCTATTATTGTTGTTGTTGTTGTTGCTGTTCTATTTCAACTATGAGCGAAAAAGTTCTTGATGCATTGTCAACATCTGTAGTTGAAAAAATGGAGATGGTGAGTAGATTAATAAAATCTAAAGATGAATATCAGAAATATATATCGTTTTTGAAGAGAAACATTTTGGTACTAAAGAGAGCTATAAAACAACGCGTTGCATGCGCAAAAAATTTTTCTAAAATAGAGACAAACCTAAGCCATTTAAATTACTATCTAAATAAATTTAAATTTAATTTAAAAAAATCTAAATGTATTCAGTCAAAGAAACTTATTTGGCAAGATGTGGACTCGTGTTTTATGGGGAGGATTAAAACGGGTATAATAGTAAACCTTAAATTTAAAGATCCTATGTTATTTTTAAAACAAGCTTTACGTGTATTCACGTTTAAAATCAAGGAGACATTGAGAAAATCAATTGTTAAGGTAAATGTTGTGTTTTATGGTTTATTTATTAAACCGCAAACTGCTGAAACATCGCTTAAACATTTTTCTACCAGAAATGAGATAATCGATCAAAATACGATTATAGCTGATTGGTATAAACAGTATGTGGAAAATAAAATTTTAAATAAACTAGAAAGCTTTCAGGAAAAAGACAGCGGATATGCTCTTTTAGAAATTCACTACTTGAAAGTACACATAAATACATATAGTCCAATAAATGTTAGTTGTTCAACATATGTTGATCTTCCTTCATTTGTTTTAAAGAGAAAAGCTGTAGTTAATATAAAAAACAATGATCAATATTGTTTTTTGTGGTCTGTAGTATGTGCATTACACCCTGCTACAGAAAATAAAAATATTAGTCGCACATCATCCTATCCACATTTCAGTGAAGTTTTAAAGTATGATGGTATTGATTTTCCTATGAAATTGAAAAATATACCAAAATTTGAAAATTTAAACCATTTGGGTATAAACGTTTTCACGATATCGAAAAAAGAAATTTTGCCTCTAGTATTAACAAAAACACGATATCCTCGAAACATTAATTTATTAATGATTACGAATTTCTCGAAATTTGAAAACGAAACTGATGATGATGATGAGGATGATGATGATGTGAAAATATTTCACTTTGCTTATATTAAAAATTTAAGTCGTCTAATCAATAGACAAGTTGGAAATCATAGAAATAAAAAAATTTATTGTGAAAGATGTTTAAACCACTTTACACATTCGGATGACTTAGAAAAGCATATGGATGATTGTAAAATGTTAAATGACGCAAAAATTATTTTACCAAAGGATCATGAAGCAGCAATAACTTTTAAAAATTTTAGAAATAAGATTAAAGTTCCATTTGTAATTTATGCAGATCTAGAAAGCATTTTAGTTAAACACAAGGAACCTAATATTAATGAAAATGTAAAAACTGAAAAGTATCAAAAACACGAAGCATTCAGTATTGCTTATTATCTTAAATGTTCGTACAATGAAACTCTGTCAAAATTTTCACGTTATACGGGTAAAGATTGTCAGGTATGGTTTGTAAAGGAACTGCAAAAAATTGCATACCAACTAAATACCATATTTTCAACTCCTCTGCCCATGAAAACTTTATCTGTTGATGAAAACAAAGCTTATTATTACGCAAAATCATGTCATATTTGTAATGAACCGTTTCATGATTCTAAAGACAGAGTTCGTGATCATTGTCATTTAACTGGTGAATTTAGAGGTGCTGCACATTTTTCATGTAACTTGAATTATAAAGATGCGCAACATGTTCCTGTAATATTTCACAATTTATCGGGATATGACAGCCATTTTATAATAAAGGCACTAGGTAAAGAAATAAAGGGGAACGTGACCTTATTACCACTTAACAAAGAAAAATATATCTCTTTCTCTAAACAAATTCCAAATACAATTATTACATTTAGATTCTTGGATTCATTTCGATTTATGAGCAACAGTTTAGATAAACTATCATCCTACTTGAATGATAATCAAAAGAAAGTTACTAGAAATTTTTATCAGGATGATGAAAAATTTAATTTAGTCACGCGAAAGGGTGTCTTTCCCTATGAATATTTAGACAGTTGGGAGAAATTGCAGGAAACATCTTTGCCTCCAAAAGCATGCTTTTATAGCAAAATTAGGAATTCAGAGATATCGGAAGAGGATTATAAACATGCATGCAATGTTTGGGATAGTTTTAATATTAAAACGTTGCAAGAGTATGCCGAACTCTATTTAACCACCGATGTGCTACTTCTGGTTGATATATTTGAAAACTTTCGTGAAGTATGTTTACAAACTTATAAACTAGATAGTCTTCACTATTATACTGCTCCCGGATTAGCTTTTGATGCTTTACTTAAAATAACTAAAATTAAATTAGAATTATTACAAGATATTGACATGATTTTGTTTTTTGAAAAGGGTATAAGGGGAGGAATTTCTCAGTGTTCCAATAGATATGGTAAAGCTAATAACAAATACATGGGAGAAAAATTTAATCCCGAAGAACCATCATCGTATCTTTTATATTTAGACATTAATAATCTCTATGGCGCTGCCATGTGTCAAGCCTTACCTATTGGAGAATTTCAATGGGTAAAGAACATAGATATGTATAACGAAAACTTTTTAACCATACCTGAAAACCACGATTATGGATATGTGTTGGAAGTAGACCTTCATTATCCCAAGAAACTGTTTGACTTGCACAAAGATTTACCGCTTTGTCCTGAGCACATAACGCCTCCTACTTCAACATCAAACATTCCCAAATTATTAACGACTCTGTATGATAAGTCGAAATATGTCATTCATTATACAAATTTACAACAGGCTGTTAAATTGGGTTTAGAAATAAAGAAAATTCATCGCTGTTTAAAATTCAGACAATCATCATGCCTAAAAAAGTATATTGATTTAAATACTGAAATGAGAAAAAAGAGTGAAAATGATTTTCAAAAAAATTTTTATAAATTAATGAACCTTGCACCATTTGGCAAAACCATTGAAAATGTGAAAAAATACAGAGACGTTAAATTGATTACTAAATGGGAGGGAAGATACGGGGCAAAGTTTTATATCTCTCAACCAAATTTCCATAGTTGTGAAATTTTTGATAAAGATTTTGTATTAATTGAGATGCGACGACTAAAAATCAAATACAATAAACCTATATACATGGGAATGTCTATTTTAGACATTTCTAAAATATATCTATACGATTTTCACTATAATTATATTAAAAATAAATTTGGTAACACGGCGAAGCTATTATATTCCGATACTGATAGTCTGATTTATCATTTTAATGTAGATGATATTTATGAGCATATCAAAACTGATATATACAAATTTGATACATCAGACTATGCGGTAGATAATATATATAATATGCCGCTTGTAAATAAAAAGGAAATTGGGTTAATGAAAGACGAAAATAACGGGAAAATTATGTTGGAGTTTATTGGCTTAAGATCAAAAATGTACTGTTATAAATTGCAAATGAGTGAGGATGAGCAAAAGAAACAGACTCAAAAATTAATAAATAATAGATTTAGTGAAGATTATATAAAAAATTTTGTTCAAAATTTTGGAATTACAAAAAAAGCTAAGGGTATTCAATCATCGGCTATAAAACTTATCTCATTTGATGATTATTTCAACTGTCTCTTTGATAATACTGAAATTGATGTTGTTCAAAATTCTATATTATCCAAAAAACATGAAGTTTACACTGTTAAACAAGTTAAAAAGGCGTTGAGTCCACATGATGACAAAAGAGTTGTCAACTATATTTTTACGGATACTTTACCATGGGGTTTTGAATATCATCATCTTTAGATAATATTACTCTCTCTCGCTTTCATGTTGTTAGACAAGCAAGACAGCGGATAATAAGTAAGAAAAATTTAGATTTTATTTTTAATTTTTATAAACTATTCGTGTTTTTTTTCAGATCAACTGGGACTCCGTCTTTACGGATTACCGAAGATTTACAAGACTTGGAGAGGATGTGCCTCCTACAAAGAAAAGAGCAGTCTTATTGGACATTCCCACCAGGCAGGATTTTCTTCAAATGAAGCGGGACTTGATTTCCTGTTTGGAGGAACATTTTTATTTGTATCAAGCTCAGCCTCGAACAGAAGAGGATTGGGAAGAAATGGAAGAGAGCTATGCACGGGCTTGTATACACGATGGCATTTGTGAAGAATATTGGACTGAAATAAAATCGCTAGTCCATTACTATACGCAAATATATGAATATTATAGAAATAGAAAAAGATGTAATCACAATAACAATTCTTCTCCATGTAAGAAATTAAAACTGTAGTAAACATGATAACATTTGCATTGAATATTATAAAAATAGAAAAAGATGTAATCACAATTCTTCTCCAAATACACTTCACTTAACTGTAGTAAACGTTTAACCACTCTTATTTGTTTTATTTCCTTGATACAAACTATATTGCAACAATATATTAATTTATTTGCAAACCTTAATCAATTGATAATACACTTGTAGTACGAAAACAAGGTGAAAGGTTATCAGCTGTTTAATATATAATTTATTTGCAAACCTTAATCAATTGATAATACACTTGTAGTACGAAAACAAGGTGAAAGGTTATCAGCTGTTTAATATAATTATAACTTCTAGACACTAACAAACAGCAATAATTTAACTCTTATCTCTTCTGTTCTCTTGTTACAACATTTCATTTATATCTCAAGAAATACATCCAATTAAGGCCTTCTTGCTCCATCTCAACACGTAAAAAGTGACACCCTGACGTGCCTACAAATTGCAGAAACTACCTGGTAATTACACCTGTCACATGTCACCTGTCACCTGTCACCTGTCACCTGTCACCTGTAATTAAGATACCTACTGGTGACACCTGAGGAATCATCCTTTGTCTTGTAAACCGCACCTTTGTTTCTTCTTGTGACACCTTCAATATACCTTCTGGTCATTGGAGATACTTCTTCAGGTGCGGAACTTAACCCTCCTACTATTGGTAAGACTCGGATGGACATGCCATCCTCGGTCCCAGGAACCCGCTAGCTATACTACTAACGTGGCTCAAATTAGGAAAAAGTTGCTCAATTTTATGCTGATTCAAAATATGTGAACAAGTTTAATATATTCCTGGCCGTTCCGGAGTTATGCCGGAAAAATCAAAATTTGCCAATTTCTTTTAAGTCAAATAACTTCTCTTGAAATAAATGCAGACTTTTGAAATTTGGTACGTTTACATAGTTTGATGAAAGTTTTCGATTGCCATACTAAAACATGTTCTAGGCCTACTAGTTTTTCCGCAACAATATTCAATTTTTGAATTTCTTATGGGCGCCATATTGGATTTTTACTTCACTAAATACATAAAGAAATTACAAGCACGGTGATATATCACACTTGATACTTTCTTCAATAAATATGGATAATACACGCGAATAACGGTAAATATTATTTATTTACAAATAATAAACAATCATTCATTGATAGTTAATTGTTACAAAGTGTGTTTTTAGCTTTTTAGAGGAACTAATTATTATAATAAGAAGAACAACTTATTTATACTGCTCGAATTGGCTGCCGTTACTCTGAATACAAAGTTGAGTCCTTACAGACATGTCATCCACTGCACGTCTTACTGTTCCACCATCTATTGAATTTATATATTCATTAATTCTTTCCAACATTTCATCCTCTGTCGATGGCATTGGATTATTGTAGAGATAATTTTTAACAGCTCCCCAGAAATAGTAATCTAAGGAGTTTAGACACGGTGATCGCGGTGGCCATAGAATGGGACCATTTGTACCCATCCACGAATTCGGAAAACGTTGATCTAGGTACTGGGTTACAATCCTAGTATTGTGTGAAGGGCATCCATTTTGTTGAAACAACTGTAAATTTTGTATATTTTGCAAAGGAAGTTCATCCAGCATTTCCTCCAAATCATTTTGTAAGAAGTGTAAATAATTTCGAGAAGTTAATTTATCAATAATACGATAAGGCCCTAATACCTTGTTATCCAAAATTCCACACCAAATATTTACTACATCCTGGAGACAATGAGCGAAGGTTGCAATTTTGTCACTGGATGCAAATGTTAATGAATAATGACAATGGTTTTTGTAGAAAGATATTATGGAGTGATGAGTCAACGTTTAGTAATTAATTGTGGGATATTCAATGAAAAAATGAGCACCATTACGCACAACGAAATCCTTACCTGATTAGAGAAACGCGACCTCAAATTAGATTTTCAGTAAATATTTGGTGTGGAATTTTAGATAACAATGTATTAAGGCCTTATCTTATTATTGATAAATTAACTTCTCGAAATTATTTACACTTCTTACAAAATGATTTGGAGGAAGTGCTGGATGACCTTCCTCTGCAAAATATACAAAATTTACAGTTGTTTCAACAAAATGGATGCCCTTCACACAATGCTAGGATTGTAACCCAGTACCTAGATCAACGTTTTCCGAATTCGTGGATGGGTACAAATGGTCCCATTCTATGGCCACCGCGATCACCGTGTCTAAACCCCTTAGATTATTATTTATGGGGAGCTGTTAAAAATTATATCTACAATAATCCAATGGCATCGACAGAGGATGAAATGTTGGAAAGAATTAATGAATACATAAATTCAATAGATGGTGGAACAGTAAGACGTTCAGTGGATGACATGTCTGTAAGGACTCAACTTTGTATTCAGAGTTACGGCAGCCAATTCGAGCATAATTAGTTCCTCTAAAAGCTAAAAACACACTTTGTAACAATTAACTATCAATGAATGATTGTTTATTATTTGTAAATAAATAATATTTATCGTTATTCGCGTGTATTATCCATATTTATTGAAGAAAGTATCAAGTGTGATATATCACCGTGCTTGTAATTGCTTTCTGTATTTAGTGAAGTAAAAATCCAATATGGCGCCCATAAGAAATTCAAAAGTTGAATATTGTTGCGGAAAAACTAGTAGGCCTAGAACATGTTTTAGTATGACAATCGAAAGCTCTCATCAAACTATGTAAACGTAGCAAATTTCAAAAGTCTGCATTTATTTCAAGAGAAGTTATTTGACTTAAAAGAAATTGGCAAATTTTGATTTTTCCAACATAACTCCGGAACGGCCCGGAATATATTAAACTTGTCTACATATTTTGAATCAGCATAAAATTGAGCAACTTTTTCCTAATTTGAGCCACGTTGTATCTTTTACCGTTTCCGAGATACCAATGCTGCACATTAAAATTTTTCCCACCCTGTATATATATATATTTGCTATTTAAATATATATATATTCTTATATTCATTATAAATGCACATATTAATACAAATTCGATCTTTGGTCGTCGTCAGCTAGATGGCGCGACAATTACGAATAATTCTTGATTTAAACTTGGCAACATCTAGATCCAGGAGAGAGAGAGAGAAAAAGAGAAAGCAGTATGAATGTGTTCTGTGGTAAGAATTGAAAAACGAAAATGGGTAACGGAACTCGGAGCGTTACCTATGGCTATGGTAGTCTATGATACATTTATTATTATATTTATTATTTATATTATTTATTAATGACTTGCCCTCGGTTGTGAAATTTTCAAAATGTTTACTTTTTGCTGATGATTTTAAAATTTTTAAAAAAATTGAATCGTATAATGATTGTGTGGAGCTTCAGAGGGATATAGATAGCATTCACAGATGGAGCTGTGATTACAATTTGAAATTTAATATAAAAAAGTGTTTTGTAATAACATTCACCCGAAAGAGGGATCCCATTGTGTATGACTACAAGATGAGTGATGCATATTTAAAGAGGACTAATAACGTTAAAGACTTGGGAGTTACGTATGATTCCCACTTCTCTTTTTCTGAACATATAGAAAATGTTTCAGCATCAGCTAATCGTATGTTAGGGTTTATCATAAGACAAGCGTCTGCTTTTACCAACATTGAAACAATTACCACCCTGTACTATGCATTTGTGAGGGCTAAACTTGAATTTGCGTCGATCATCTGGCACACTCAACCACAAATTCACTTGAAAACCCTTGAGAAAATACAGAATAAATTCCTTAGATATTTGTATTATAAAAAGTATCATATTAGACCTGATTATCAATATGTTAGATCAGCACACTTGAGAACTGAATTCAATGTTATATCGCTGGACATAAGGCGTGAAATAGCAATACTTATGTTTCTGTATAAAGTTTTGAATGGCCTAATTAACGTTCCAGATATCTTGGCTCTTATACCATTTAATGTACCTCGGCGACAAACTAGGGGTCCGTTAAAGTTTAAGGTGCCAATAGCATTGACCACCGCCCAATCCCCTCTCGTAACCATGCTTCGGCTAGCCAACAATGTTGACTCCTTGATTGATTTGGAGTGGACCTCACCACTCAATAAATTTAATAGAACTGTTTCTGCGCATTTATTGTCCTTAGCTCATTAATGCTGTTTAGTAAGTAAGTACAAGTTTTTTGTTTTTCGTTCCTCTTGTTTTGCTTAGTAGTTGTGGTCTACTATTTAATTTGGTTATTTGGGTATTAGTAATAGATATACGATCATATCATAACACTGATTATTATTATTAGTATCTTTATATCCTTGTAATTAGGCCGTGAGGCCTGTTAGGATGTATCTATCAAATAAATAAATAAATAAATAAATAAATAAATAAATAAATTAGTATAGGAGAACATCACTAACCGGTAGATGGCGCTGAGATATTCAATATGTCGGAAATAATGGTGAACAACAAATTTTTGTCATTAGAAGCAACAGTAATTTATGAGTGGTTTGTGTTGGTTTTGAATCGTTTTTTAGAGTTATCAAGTGTGGATAATTTATTTTAAAGTTAATTAGGTATATTAATAATTGAAATATTATCCGGAAAATCTCTGAAGTTTTATATTTTGTGAATTGCACTTGTTTAAAATTTGACAGGTTAATTAGAAGTGACTGGTTCCATCCATCATTCTTTCAATAATTTTATTTAATTTATATTGAGACAATTTATTTTTAAACTTTATCAGGAAGGAAGGAAATCAGTATAGAAGAACGTTTGTAGTGAGTTGTTAACTTCAAGTGTATTTATTTATGATTCTTACATAGATTAATTTCAGGTAAAATGGTTTTTATCCACATATCGTTAACAGATATTCTGAACTATTTGGGTGACCCTGTTAGGCCCCTGAAGGAAGGAGAGGCTGTTTTTAAGGCGGGTCACGTAATTTTATGTGGCGTAGAAGGGTTAGAACCAGAACCTTCCCAAACTATTAAAAGTTTGTGCTTACAAACCTCCGGTCTAACACAACCACCGCATGAAGTTAGCGTCAGTTTGTGTTATATTCCCTATATCAAAACGTAGCCGTTTCGAAAGTATTCCACAGTTTATATAAAAAATTGCAGTTGTTACAACTATTTCAAAGTTACATATCTTAGACACTTGAACAGCGTTTGTTTTAATTTTTATATGACAGATAGTTTAGGCATTGGTCTTTCTGAAAATAGCTAACAGAAGTCTGTAATACATACAGAGTGTTCAATATTTACTGAGCAACACATCAATTTTAAATAATGCAAAACTCATTTTTTTCAAATGGCACACCCAGTATATTATTCTACAGTTGAAAGTACCATTCAATTCTGAATTGAATGATATAGTATTGTCCTATACCTATATCTTAAGGTGCTCAAGATATAATCAATTTTATAGTAAAGTGCTCGAAAATTTAAGTTACCCCGCTTCTAAGTGGTCTTCGAATAAAATAAAACAACTAGAAACATTTCAAATTTATTGTCCGTTGCTTTGAGTCTTCTTATGGCTATGATTAAATACAAAATGTAAAAAATTATCAACAATCATCAATTAACCACAATATTAAATAATTATTCACAGAGTCTACAATCTTATTCATTCATTCATCTTCATTCATCTTTTGCCAGATGTAACCGAAAAAGAAATAGAAACATATATAGCCAGCTTAAAAAAATTCAAAGCACCTGTTATTGATAAAATAACAAACGACTTAATAAAAGAATGTTCAGACATTATGACGCCCTTACTAACCCATATTATAAATATTATCTTTCTAACGGGAATATATCCCAGCCATTTTAAGTTAGGAGTAATAAAGCCATTATTTAAGGGCGGTGATAAGACCAAAATTATTAATTACCGGCCTATAACTCTCACACCCATATTTTCTAAAATTTTCGAAAAAGCATTAAAATGTCGTATGGATAATTTCCTGTATAAATATAAACTATTGTCAAAAAAACAATTTGGGTTTAGAGCAAAAACTTCAACTCAGGATGTCATAATATCATTAACAAATAAAGTATACCAATGCGTTGATAATCGAAGGCCCTGTTTAGGCGTTTTTATTGATCTTGAAAAGGCCTTCGACACTATAAGTCATTCTCAAATGTTAGGAAAGTTATGGGATATTGGATTTAGGGGTAAAAGTTATACTTTACTTAAAAATTAGCCATCAGTATTCAACTAGACGAAAAAATCAGCATCCACTTGTAACACCAAGGGCTAAAAAAACAGTTGGAACAAAATACTGGGCATATTATGCTCCCAGAATTTATAATAAATTGCCCATTCAATTTAAAACTGTTACTAGAAATAGATTCAAAATAGAAGCGTATAAATGGATAAAAAAATACTAAATATGAAACATTTGACAAATTCATAAATACAGGAATGTTTTAGTGAGTGTGTATCTATCGAATGGACAACTAACTGTGATAAGCTTTAATCTGCCATTTTTTAGTAAAGTATCACATTACACTTAGTTTTCATTCTTTGTAAAATGTAGCATTTAGTAATATGCAGCATTATTTTATTTTTATATAAAAAGAGACTCTTCCCGCCCACACGAATTAAAAAAAAAATTACACTAATATGCACTTACGCACAGTTTAATTAAAACTAATGTGAGGTTTAATTATTGTTTATGGACTATTTGGATCGTTAAATAGAATTATATATATATTTTTTGTGTGTGAGAATGTATGTGTATATGTATGTATACCTATGAATGTGTATATATGTACACATTTGGATGTATTTAAGGGTACCACTTATTGTATACTTTTATATTATGATGGCCATTCTCTTGCAGACACAATTGAATTCTATTTTGAAATGATGTTTTCTACTCTACGCAGCATTTCAGGGATAAGTGTATACTTTCAGAAGTATACACTTCTGTGTATACTTGGTCCTTTACATAAGCCCATAAAAGAAATCTAATTTTGTTCGGTCTAGCGATCTAGGAGGCCATCTCGCTCCTCGCATTGGCGCTCCCCTCCCAATCCACCTATTAGGGAAATTATCATTCAGGTGGTTTCTGACGTCTAATAAATAGTGGGCTGGTGCCCCATCTTGCTGTAACCACATTAGGCGGCGGTTACATTGGATGCAAATTCGTACGAAGTTTTATTCGTACGAATGCGTAATTAAAAGTGGTTACATTAGATGCGTACTGATAGTGCAATTCAGTATTCAGTAGTAAGTAGTTCAGTAGTGCATAGAGTAAGCCCGGGCAAAACTCCGCACTGGGGTAAAAGTCCTATAGCTTACTGCGCAGCCGCTGTAATTGGATCTTGACATTGAATTTACCAACGCGAAGTACATTGGATGTATGAAATTTAGTGTGAGTTAGTTGGCCATCGAGTGTGCATATCTCGAGAAAATTAGGTAAGTTGAAATATTTAATTTTTAATGTTATTTTCTGTACGTGTTTCGTAAGCCATAACCTTGGGGAAAAAATGATAAAAAAAAAGTTTGCAGTCGTTTTGTATAGGTATAGTTATAAGTTTCATCTTCCGTACTCAAACGTTTTTTATTATTATCAATATGGCGGTTATATTTGTAAACTAATCACCAGACACCCTGGGGCAAAAATCCGGACTGTGCGGATTTTTACCCCAGATGCGGACTTTTACCTCTGCACTAATGCAAATTAATTGTTTCAGAGATTATAAACGAAAAACACAAAGAAAACAAAGAAAACCAATTACGCCTAACATGGTAGCTGAGGCCCAGAATAGAAGGCGGCAAGGGGATTCCATAAGAAGCATCCAGAAGATTTCCATGTGGATGAATCATCTTTACGTAAAAGGTTGAAGCACGGTTATGGAGTAACAATCCTTAAGCGAACCTTTACCATTGAACAAGAACTTGATTTGGCTAATCATTGTCGACAGATGGATCTTAGGTTCTACGGAATTACTAGAAAGTTATTTAGACGGACTGGACGTCTACAATTTTGACTTCTATGGCAAATGAAGAGGAACTTAAAATGGAAAGATAAAAGAAGATGGAAAAAGAAAGAAGAAAAACAGCTACACAATTTTTATCTGAAAAAAGAGCAGCTAGAAAGTCCAAAGAAACGGAATTTGTTTGCCCTGCATGTAATGAAAAATATACATCTCCTCCATTTGAAGACTGGATCTTATGTAATAGGGCCAAAGATGGTGGCATGAAAATTGTTCAAACTACGAGGCTGGCGAATTTGTATGCGACAATTGTTGTGAAGACTGACTTTAGTTGGGAAGTTACGGTATAAAACATAAATTACCTGCAGTATAATGTACTTTCAGTATTTTTTTTAAGAATTTAGTTTAAGCTTTTCTTATATAGATATTTTTAATAAAACATTTTCATAATCAATCAAATTGTTTTCAAAAATTCTCCCGTTAAGATAGGTATCTACTATTGATGTTACGTTTACATTAATGGCTGTTTTAATACACAGGCAGTGTCTACTTAAATCGAAAATTTGTGAATCGGACTATATTTTGCTCCTACATGCACTTAATCCTAAAAAAAATGTATGGGACTCTTATCTCTGGTATCGGATTTTTGCCCCGTACCTATGGGACTTTTACCCCGGACATTGGGGCAAAAGTCCGCTAGTGCACCAAACAGAAATTCTGTAAATATAGCAAAACAGTTAGAGATAAAATATATTTTAGCCAAGGCATATTGTACAAGAACCTTTAGTCTATTTCTCTTCAACATAGTCAAAGCCAAATATAAACATTCATTCTACTTATAGCCGTTAACAAACTACATGCGGACTTTTGCCCGGGCTTACTCTACTCTTGTAAATATGTACTTTAACAGCACTGACAATGAATCCAGTTGTAAAACTGTATTACTTGTGTTAACGATTAGGTACTTCTTAAGGATAAAGCAGAACGGGGATGAGTTTAGGCAATCGTTTACAGAAATTAAAGAAAACAATCCAAAATTCTTCGATTTTAATAAATAATTATTTTAATACATCAATTTTGTTACTTATATCAATCGGTTCTCTAATAACTTATAAGAAACAAATAAAAAATTTCTCTGCCACTTTCCCCCATATTTTTTTAGTTAAGTCTCTATTATGATACTGTTTACTTTTTTGTAACGCAAAGACCTTCTTTCCTGTATTAAAGTTATAAACTTTTCGCAATCTTCCTTCGACTCTTCCACTCCGCACGAATACTGACGAAAAAAAAAAAACAAAATAGTTTGGTCCCATCAGAACATCGTCCGAATTCGTACGAAATCGTAACAAATGTTCTTATGCACTGTAACCTCCAACGTAAAGAAGCATTTATTTGTTTACTTCAGACGAGTCCGTACGAATTCGTACCAATTCGTAAGAATAAAATTTCGTACGAATCCGCATCCAATGTAACCGCCGCCTTATATCTCTAACTGCAATTGGTACATTTTGTATTATGATTTTCTGTCAAGAAGTCGTGCTGGTACTCTGTAGTAGCAGCGATTCCGTGTTACTACTGACGTCACTCACTTCTGCCAGATTGTTTAAACCTGCGCCTGCGCAACCTCAGTGTATAAACAGACCACGCCCAGTCTATCCTAGCACGATCTACACCAAATTCCTACTACCCCCGTCCCTAATAAAAAACCACCCCTATAATACCACCCTTCAAAAACCCACCCCTAAATTATCCCTGCAAATACAAAAAGTTCCGTCAAAAACCATAATGCCAGACAACATCCCGTCGCAAAAACGTAAAAAGAAACGGAAACAAGATAAACCAGAGCCAATACAACCCGAAGCCACCATCACAGCCATGAGAGTAAGGTTGTGTTCCGATATTAAACTTGGTTAACCAAAATCCCGGTTAAGCGTTCCATTAAATAAAAATTCCTGAAAATTGTTTAATTTTGGAACTGTGGTCAACTGAAAAAGGTTAACCAAACGTCAAAATATTGACCGTGCTCTGGGAGCGGTGCATTGGTCAACCGAAGAGTTAGCAGGTTAGGTTTTAGCGTTGAGAGAAGAAAAATCAATTCTCTCAACGATTTTAATTATATTTTGTTTAGATGGTGAAGGCAGATGGGGTGGTGTTCTTGCGTTAAGAGTTATAATAAATATTTATAAATTCTACTTTTCTGTATTGTATTCTGTAGTCCACTTGACCAAGTCGACTGAAAGCTACACTTATATCTACTTATAAACTACTTATATCTTACTATAATATACCAAATTATCTGCTGTTTCATTTATTTTTTGACTGAAGACTAGAGTAATAGTTAAGCACGGAATATTAAGGTATTTAAGGTTGAATGAATCCCAATAAAAACAATTCATCATCCATGTTGATTAACCAGCCAGTTCCTTAATTACACATTTTTCAGGTTTACCAATATTTCGGTTAACCGAAATCCTGGTTGGTCGCGGATAATATCGGAACACAACCTAAGTAGCAGTAGTGCGAACTTCCCTACTACAATGTCCATAGCCTCCAGTACCAGTACCTTTTCCTCGAACGTAAGTTCACCAGTGATATGGAGTAGGGAGAACGCGCTTCGACGACTGCGCATCCACTTTTCATGCGACGGATAGGCGGCCGCCATTTTCTAGTCTCGTTTGTCAAATTGAATATTTGTTTTGTATCGAATTGCCGTTTGTTGGTTAATTATCTTATCTATCTTTAACTGTTGTCAAGTTTTGACTTTATTGTGTTTAGTTCTCTTTGATTTTTGTCATAAAAATACAGGAAATTTCCACCACAAGGGAATATCATTAGTTTTCATGTGTAAGTATTTGCTATAAAAATAAACTCCAACATTAGGAGAGCATATTATGTTTTGTTTGTAGGCTTCCTACAAAAAAGGCTACAAACCAAGTGGTTAGAAGCCATAGGTAAGAGTAAAGAAAATTGGCTGGTCGAAAAATAGTCATCTGCTCTGAGCATTTCAAAGAGGAAAATTTTATTATAAAAGCTGGTAGAAGGTCTTTGAATTATAATGTAGTACCTTCGCTGAAAATAGGAAAGATGCAAAATGGATCTATCCAGTACCCAATCCTCATCTTACATGTATGAAGCTTCTGTTCTGAGAGGTAAGTTCTATAACAATTATAATTATATATTATCAGGATTGTCTATTACATAAACTATTAGTAGAAGTAAAAATGAATGGAACAACAATCCCACCTGCCTCCAATTTATGAGAACATTTAGAAGATTACTGTTGCATACAAGGAGAGGGCAATTGTAAAGTTTTAGATGCAACCACTGTCCATAGCATCCCCAGTACAAAAGTAAAGAGCACCGAGGAAGCAGTAGATATTTCATTATATAGGAAATATAATTTCGAACCTACAGATAGCTTAATGTACCATAATTCTGATGTGTTGACAAATGTCATTGATTTGAACAGTGTAACATCAAATGCTGTTACCTACATTAGTGGATACGTGGTAAAAATGTTATTTAAAATCCATAAGTGTGCAGAATGTATACTAGGTTGTGAATCACCTGTAGATGCCTGTAAGCGGAGACTCATACTCTCTGATTTCTTTCAAGAACAAAGGAAAGCTTTATTATCATTTGTAACCAAGGTGAATACATTATACTGGAATGGCTGAGGCAAATGTTAAAAATAGAATCGGCCAAATATAAAATTACCAAACATGGAAATTCATGATTACTTTCTGGAAATTCTGGCATTAACTTTTGTACCTTATGTACCTATATTTTTCAGCTTTCTCCTTTGTTATTAATGTTTGGCATTTTTTTTAGGAGGTTTACTTACACATTGCATCCTATGGTGTTATAAAAATTTGTGAAGGAGTAAAAATTACAATCAGAAAAATGCTGGCTTCCACAAAGACAAAAATTCATGGATTGTTTTTACTACCTTAGACTAGGAAAGAGAGACAACTCGCAGTCACTACCAGGAGAATGGAGCAAATTGCCAGCAATATTAATTGTAATTCTCCCTAATTTCTTATCGCTCCTATTTGTACACTAACAAGCACAACAGCTTATCATTACGTCAATCTCACAAAAACACAGTTTTATTCCTATTAACACTAAAATCCAAAAGAATCTGCAATGTAAAGTGCAATGTTTGCCATCATTTCAAATAACAAATTCGAGCAAATGCGACACACGGGACTATAAGATGCAAGTTGTCAATTACGAGTCCCTTTTCTTTCCTTGTCTATAAGGTTACTACTACTAACTAAAATAAAAAATAGTATAGGTATGCTTGTTGAATATGTAACTTAAGATTAAATAGATTAAAATAATATATTTTTTTATTGTTAATGATTTACTACTTACTTAGATTAGCAGTTATGTATTGTAAATATTCAATAATTATAAAATATTACTCAAAAGTTTCATTTAATTTTTGTTATATGATAATGTTTTAAATTATTTTATGCATTTCGCAAAATGTTTTCTACCTTGTAATGATGCAGGATGCAGATAAATGTATTATTATTAAAAGGTTTATAATAGCCTGTTTTATAAACTGATGACTTCATTCTATGAAATATTTTAATTTTACTTACGAAAGTTAAGACACGACGTCTGGAGGGCTGAGGAGCTGCAAGAGGAAGAGGTCAGTTCCCTTGAATGAATGGACCGATATTCTGATATACATTAGAAGGTCAGGAAGGTTCAACGAGGGAAGAGGTGACGGAGTTAGGTAGGGGACAACAGGAGTAGGCAAAAAGGGCCCGCTTGTGGCCTAGTTGCCAGATCTTGGGCGCCCCAAAGCACCACTACTACTACTACTACTACTACTACGAAAGTTAAATTATTTTATACACTATTTACAAAAAATAAATTGTGACTCATTTAAAAAAAAAGTAGATTGTTGAAAATTGATTCTGGTGAGGGAAATTGTAAAAAAACATGTTTTTGCATAAACATGAAATATAAAAATGTATTCAATTTCATGTCATAACAACTGTCATGTCGTCCATTTCTAGGAATTCGTATAAAGAAATTACAGTGCTGTTGTCGACCTTTGTTAAATTTCGACTGCCACTACCATTTACGATCTTAACATTCCACCGTTTTTTCTACAGACAAATTTTCCTTACTGTTGCTGGGTAATGCATGTTTTTATTTTACATTTTCTTAATTTTCTGTGCGAGGTCGGTGCGAGTAGTGCAGGTTAATAGCTATATGTACAACCTTACTAAATATTTTGTTTTGTACTACTACTAAATTACTGGATTAGATAATTTTGAGAATTACCCTAGCGGCGAGCTACTCTTTGTAAAATAGGTACTTATTGATTGCTTTTTAAATTGACAAAATATTCAATGTTTAGATTCTTGTTTTTATTAAATATGTAATTCAATTTCATCATGAAAAGTTTATGATTAATACATTCATTTGTTTATGTAAACACGATGAAAAATTTTCACATTGCATTTATTAATGCAATAATAAAATACAAAAATGTTTTGTGCAAGAATTTGCAATATTACGCACATATTCGTATTTGCATTTATTATTACTAACCATTTCCATCATTTATCACCTAGAGTAAAATTCGGTAGATTAAATTGCAAACAACACTTGTAGACATGTGAAGAAGATTTTGGCTAACCCTTGTATCACCAGACTAGAAAATGGCGGCGCCCTTGATTAGCCAGTTTGCGCAGGTTAACGCTTATTCTCCCTACTCCATATCTCTGAAGTTCACCCATCCCAGACGGCTCCTACAATTCTGGATACGCCACCCCCCGGACAATGACTGACCCGCTGACATATATAACAATGTCTAACATTATCCCGACTGCACAATCGACAACCACGAGCACGACGATGACGTTCACCACAGTTAATACAACGACTACGACCGCATTAATCCACTCGACGCCACGAACCACCCCAACCCCGACAACTGTCCCGTCAGCTTACGGAGCGAAAACGCTCATCGACGTGAGCATTAACTCAATCTTCCCGGACAACCCTTTTCAACACCATCAAAGACCAGCCGACAACACAGACTCGGACAGTAACACATCCCCAGAGACTCGTTAAACTCGTAACTCAAAAAAGTTAAAAAAGACAAACAAAAACAAACCCCAGGACCTAGACGCCATAGACATCCTTCCCCTAACACCCACACAAAAGATGCGCATAAATGCGTGCGATGCGGAGCCAGCCACGAGGGACAACCCTGCGCCGCCCCCGCCTGCAAATGCATAAATTGCGGCGGGGAACACCCGGCCAGCTACCGTGGATGTCCGGCATATCTGGCAGCAAAGGCAAGGTCAATTCCCACCCCTGCACCACAACCTATTCCCGCCTCCACCGCTGCTAAGCAGCCCTCCAACAAGACTCTGGCTCCTGCCCCAGTCAAACCAATAATAACCAAGTCCACATTCCCAAGTTTACCCCCCCAACAGACTAAAGTCACAGCCATCCCACAACAAACCCCTGGAAAAGCAGCAGACACTAACACTGCTGCACATGCCTGGAAAGATTTCAGGGCCAGAGAGCAGCAGAGACAACACCCACAGACGCCAGAACCCACTCCTCCGACTGACAGTCCATTAAAAGATATAATAGACTTCTTCAAATCATTAGATTTGAAAAACATCTGGACAAAATTAAAAGCTATAATAGCAAAATTAAAAAACGCGACAGACCCGACGGAGAAGCTTCTTATAATAATAGAAGCTATCTCAGACATATTTACAGTTGCAGCACAACAGTAATGGTGTGCTGCGACAAAAGCCCGAAATACAGACGCTACTCGACGCCGAACGAATAGACATTGGCTGTTTTTGCGAAACAAACCTGAAACCTTCCTCAGCCTTCAGCTGTCCCGGCTACCGAGTGTATAGAGCCGACCAAGCCGTCGGCAGGATAGGCACTGCCTTGGTAGTCAAATCCCACCTAAAACCCTGCGAAACCCCATTACCTACCCTTAATTCCTTCGACGCTGTGGCCATTACATTAAAGACCACGGATACGGATATTTTAATAATTTCTGCCTATAAGAAACATCGGACCTAGACAAACTAGGGCAAGTTAACAAATACCTGTTGCTCGGAGATATTAATTCCAACCATCCTACCTGGGACGTATATCACCCGGCTGATGCCTCGGGCAATGCCCTATACGATTACGTAACCCACAATCCCCATGTCCAAATACACCCATCCAATGAACCTACCAGACCCTCTTCTCGGTCCACTATAGACTTCATCAATTCCTCAATCAAAATTCCTCTAAAAAAAAAGTTACAGACGATTTTCGAAAACGCCATATTTAATTTTTTCAAACTAACTCAAAAGCCTGAAGAGCTAGGAGCGGTCTACAAGCGCCATTAAGTTAGCAACAGAACAATTTCAACATAACATTTTCCTATCTCTTATAGTTTCCAAGATACCAATACATGCATCACGAAAATGGATCGCACTCTATATTTATAGCAATATTTGAACTATAGTGCCATCATTTTCATTTGCCTGAAAAATGTGTTTACTATATCAGATTATTCGTAATCGATCAACATAGGCGAACATCCAAGCTGCGAGGAATCAAAATATTATGTTCGCTACAAGATCTCGGATCGTAATCTGAGAAATATCCCTATCTAGCCTACCATACGTATCTAGCTTGAAAGTATGGATGGCTCTTTCATGATACAAATGCAGGGGTGGTTTCAATCGCTCTACCTAACCATGAAGAAACATTATTCCCATGGATGCATACACGCAGGCTGTGCATTTTGCAATGGCGCGCAAGCATTAAAGTTGTTATTATTGTTTATATTTTTCCGTTTTATTAAAAGAACCGTTAATCCTATTAAAAATATGTATTTTATTTATATATTCCACAAACAGATTGTTAATCATTATTTTGTATATTAAAATTATGACAGTACAGGGTGAACCTATAAATTGACAGATAACAGAAAAACAGCATAATTTTAAGCACAGGGGATAGCCATTTAGGCTGAAAAAAAAATGTGTTCAGTGGAATTATAGTTATATAATTAGAGTTGTCGAATGTTCATTAATTATAACGGTGTTACCTTGATGGCATTAAATGACTCAAAGAAACCCCCTAATTCTGAAATGTGCGCAAAACTTTGTGAATAGACAAACATTAATTTTATTAAAATATTTACAAAATATTCTTATAAAGTCAAGTCGGTAAATCTGTTTCTTTGGAACAACCTTCTATAAACGCCAATAATATAACATAATTTGAGACAGTGTGTACCAAATTGGCGGTGAATGGAACGGATCTTGGAATTTATAAAAAACAAAAATAGACAGATATATTCAACGTAAAAGTTGTTTATACGGATTTGTAAAAGTCATAAATAAAGAACAAGACGTTCTCCAAAATACAACATTTCAATTTTTCAAAATAACTCAAACACATAAGCTAAAACCGGCTCGTAAGCGCCGTTAAGTTACCCATTCCCCATTTAACTACTCTTCCATCTCTTATAGTTTTCTAGACCTCAATACATCCACCACCAAATTGAGACACACTGTATACAGTAGATGTACAGCACGTTTCTTTTGCAATACGTGACAACACAAGTGAAAATGGTCGAAATGGGACTACCATTTCACTCCCTGTATATTTTAACGTATCTATCGGATCCTAAATATGTGAAATTGTGTATATAGTGACTGGATTACATCGTCCACTGCTCGCAGCCCGTCAAGTACCGTGAAATTTGGAAAAAGGTCACTAGAAATATTACGTTATTGTCCCAGGATGTTATGAGCTGACAACAACATTGTGTTTATCCATCTGATATTTCTTATATCTGAAGGGAGGGATGTATCGGTTGGTTGGAGAAATCTATATAACGATTTATGCACTGTCCTCTTTTCCGCCCTGTCAAATTTTGCGCGGTATATAATATTGGGTTGGTTACAGTGGATTTCTGACACGAAATTCTGTTTCGATAAAATTTTGCAGGATCGACTTTGTTAGACAGGATATTGAAAGCTATAAAAGAGTAAGCTTGATAGTAAACTATATGTACTATGCAAAGTGATTCAGATTATATCCGGAGATTTTTTAGAGGATGTGCAACGGAGCCATACTCTATGTTGTATAGGCATATAAATAATTGTAAACTGAAGTATTACTCTAAAAAGAAGACGTTATTGCATTGAGGATGCTCTCAATCTTGGAAATTAATTTTAAATATATTATAATTATCAAAGTTTATGGAATGTAACAGTAACTCCACACTTCGTCAGCTTTTTCATCTGCCGACATCACAAGCGTGCCGCTACTACCTACTATATATATAAGTAATAGGATTTTCCTTGAAAAGTGCTCTAATCTAGTAGGTAGGTATATTAATTTAAAGCGTTTATATTGCTTATGCCCGTTTGCACCGACGATTTTATGGAGAGCTTAGGCCTAAGGTCTACTTAAAAATGAAATTTCTTTTGCACCAATACTTAAGCAAGGCTTATCGGTTCCTTAAATTCTACTTAACTAAGCCCCCAAATTTGCAGGCTTAAAGTAAACTTAAATTTAAGTGATGTAACCTAACCTATAAATTCTATGAATATATTTTAAAATTTTCAATAAATTTGTAAATTGAAACATGGACATGGAAATTTTTGAAGATGATATGGATATACTCGCATTAGAAATAATCGATTATGGTTTTCCTAGAAAAGTATATGTACGGGCATGTCCTTTTGAAGATTTAGACCATTTAACGTTTTTCAGAAGGTTCCGACTGTTTAAACAAACTGTTATTGACTGTTATTTAGTTATTGGACCTAATTGAAGAAGATTTGGAGTATGCTACTGACAAGTAAGTACCTACCTATACTTACACAAAATATACATTGTTAATGTCAAAATATCTACAGTATTTATAAATTTATAATCTATAATTGTGCCTTAAAAACCTTTTTACGAAACTCCATCAGTTTTTTTGGTATTCAATTACGTCTGTTTATTTGGAAATTATGTTTAAAAGCAAAGATTTTTCTTCTTCAGAAAAATTGGCGGATCTTATTCGTTTTGCTTTTTTATTATCCTACATCGTTTTTTTTGCAATAATTCTCAAGTACGAAGTCCTAGTTCGAACAAAAATATTTCTTTGAAAAACCAAAAACACAAAAGCGAATTAGATGTAGAAAATTAAATAAAATATATAGGTTACGTTACGTCGGTAAGAAGGTTGGTGATTAATAAAAGTAGTAAAAGACACTAGGTATAATAACCTTAAAAGTTAAAATTTCCTAAATAAAGTAGCCTCTGTACAAGGGCCCTTGGGCTTAACAAAGCCAAACATATGATTGCGTGGTGCAAGCTAAAGTAATTTAAGTGTTTCTTAAAATTTAAGCTCCGTTTAGCTAAGCTTTACTTAAGTGACAGTCGGTACAAATGGCCATTAATGGTACAAATAACTTAAATTGCTACGTACGCACTTACACAAAATTAAGTAGGCCTTCCTAGAACCCAAGAATTTGTAGTTACCTGGAATAAAAAGGTATAATTACTTGGGATTAGGTAAAATCTGTAAGAGGATTTGCATTCTATTAAAGTATTGAATTAATCCCATGCAGAAGTAACCATGAAAATGTTTGTATGTAGTCGGTTGACAACATTCCTTAAGTTTGCCTGCCTTGCCGCTATTTTCTGCTTTGCATTTTAATAACAAGAAAGAATTATGCATTATTAAATCAATACATAGGTACTTTGTGCCATTAAGAAAACATTACACGTTTGGTAAATTGGAAAAATATTTTAACATGTTAGAGTTGTAACATAAAAACGAGTTTTATAGTTAAAAATCTATATAGTTCTCCACAATATAAAATATACTTCTGCAAACAGATAGAAACATCAGTTATATCTCAAATGCTTTATTTCTATAGAGGGTATAAAAAAATAGTGTACCGCACTTCGAGGAGTGATATCATATTTAAAAATAAAAGTTCCGATGCACATATCCCCTAAAATTGTTCCTAAGGGAGTTATACCCCTTTACTGAGGATAAAAATAATGGTTTTTATTTATTTTATTAACAGTCCCAGACTAATTTATGCTAATTTTTATGCCAAAACGAATGGTAATAGTAAAAAGAGTCATGACAGTTCTGAAACAGCAGTTCTAGGTTTAACAATTTCAGTCAATTGTTTTTATTCAAATTCAACTGATAGATTTGTACACGTTAGATACTTTTAGTGCTAAAAAATGTTCTAAAATAAATAAGAACCATTCTTTTTATTCACCGTTTAAAGGGCTGTCTGTAACTCCCTTAGAAATTATTTTAGAGCATATGTACGATAGGTAATAATAGTCATTTAGTTGTGGAAGTGGTTGATTCTGATTTAAGGTGTGTGTGTTTAGAGGTTATTTCTATGTGTTAGAGAGTAGACTTTGATCTAATATGGACATCCAGGACGATATGTTGATAACTTTGGTCCATCACTGCAGATTATTGTACGATAGAAAAGATCCAGCCTTTAAGAATGGACCAATGAAAAAGAACGCATGGATCATAATAGCAACCATAATGAACGTATCAGGTAAATATTTAGTTAACAGTAAGTACTTGAAGAACTAATATATAGGTACTGCTAGTTTATTTCTGTCTACCTACTTAAATTCGGTAAAATGAATGTTCATTATAGCGCACATGTTAACTAGCTGATGTATTCCCTAAAATATTTAAATCTATATACGGGTAGTACTAGGCCACATATTCTTCATCAGAAATTGGTCACATGATACATGGTACAGAGACAATATCTTTACTTTTATAATATACAGTATGGTCCATTAAGAACCAGGACACTTTTCTAAAAAATTTCTGGTAAGCGCGATTCCAATGAATTTTTTTGTATATACTAGCTTCCTAGATGTACTTGTTGAATCTATTACGATGGTCCAGCTGCCAATCCTCAGCTTACTACCATTTTTTTTTAATCAATTTTTTCGAAAATTGCTTTAGGGATTTAGGGATATAGGGGACTACTGTAAAGTATTGTTTTAACATTATAATTTGTGAAGAAAGTAAAGGAATAGTATTCTAGATTAACAATAATTATTAGAGTTTCCAATGCCTGCTATATCTTTTAAGCGAGACACAAATTCAACAAACTTGAAACATTTAAGGCTCTATAAAAAAAATATTCTTCGATACAAATTGATGAAATTTGGGCCACAGGGGTTCTAAGTGATGCTGAAAAATGCCACGATGTCAAATTTTTAATAAAAAAATCCCTAAAGTAATTTTCGAAAAAATTGATTGAAAAGAATAGTAGTAGGCTGAGGATTAGTAGCTGGACCATCGTAATAGGTTCAATAAGTACATCTAGGAGGCTAATATGTATATAAAAAAATTCTGTGGAATCGCACTTACTAAAAATTTTTTAGAAGTATGTCCTGGTTCTTAATAGGCCACACTGTATAGTAGTGTTACTTCTAAGCGTTAGAAGATAAAAATAAAAATAATATATAGGTGTACTTAATGATAATATCTGAAAAGTTCTAAGGAATACTATAAGAAATTCATTGATTTTCTTTTAGCTAACTGATTTTATTCACGAGTAAATTGAAAAAAAATAGTAAGTATGACAAATTCTGGAAAACTAAAGAAAATTTTAAATAATTAAAAAAAGCGAGAACATTTATTTGAAAAGAAAATGAACATCCATTTCACAGAACAAGTCTTCACGTGAAAATGTTTTTGGGCTAAAGTTTTGCTCTTTATAAAAATCAGTGTACCATTAAAACTAAGCGGGTTAGTTATAATACATAATTATGTAACCATCCTGTATATTTGCCAATGCCTGATTGTCGAAAAAGAGACACAACTCCTGTCAAATTACATTTTATCTAGCTCAATACTCTCTGTGTAGGAGTAACTGAGGTATAAAAGAAATCTGCGTTAAAATTGAATATCTGTTATAATATTGATTATACTTTGCAGCAGATGCAGTTGAAGAACGATGGAACCTACTAAGGAATCAATATGTAACTGAAATGCGGAAGTTCAAAAATAAAATAAGATCCGGAGTAATAGGAAGAATATGTAAGCATCCAGTAATAGACAAATTGGGCTTTATACAAGATTGTGGTCTACCAAAAAGGTATGTTAAGGTAACATCAACATTTTCAAATTAACACTGACGTAGTTTTCCACATACACTGCACTTTCCGAAACACTATACTGCACTCGACGGGCGTTTCGCCAACCAAGTTAGCATCATCTGGAGATGATTCATTCATGATTTCATTCGTTCGCGGAAATCGTGTCGAGTTATACGTTTGTGAACTCTACTCTGTAGTTTTATTAGTTTTTTCTAGTATTTACCATAGTTAAATTCTCATTGTTGCATATATCGCACCTTTACTTCAATAGTGACCTAACTCGAAAATTGCATAAATTACGGTAAAACCTGTTTCAAATATTAATATGCTGCAGCTTTTACTGCAAGACAGACCCAACTAAAAATTTGCCTAGTTTTATTTTTTTTAATATATATGTCTATATTGCAGTATCAAACAAAATATTTAGTATTGCAGTAATACTGACCTAAAGTGTTTTATCAGTTTTGTTGCTAAATCGGCATCAAATATTACGTCTCAGTTGAAAAGAACAGTGACTTAATTAAATAAGCACGTATGTACATACAACTTCATTTAACAGCAATAGAGACCTAACTTGATATAAGGCAGTATTCTTGCATTAATGTAGCGAAAAATTACTACCCGATATTTCTGGAAGAATGACTTAACTCATTTGGGTCACTGTTCCCGTAAAAATTTTAAAATGTATTTTAAATTGGGTCTGTATTATTCTACTTTTTGGTATTTGTGTCACTGTTCCCGCCAATTCTAACGGTCAATTGGTAGCAATTTAAGTAGCCCTACCAGTCTAACGTAGTGTACAGAACCAATAAACGATAGTTCAATAGCTTTGTGATATTAGTGCAATAAAAGTAATAGTGCAATAAATTATGTCTTCTACATATTCAAGGGGCAAGAGACTTGTTGATTTAGCCAGAAATACAGTAGAGGTAAGTAATTAATCCGTTAAAGGAGAATTATAATTTTCATAACTTAAAAGACAGCAATTTGGCTAGAAGTGAGGTAGTAATAGAAATAGGTAGGTACTTAACATTTAGTTTTAAAACATGCATTACTGAATTTGCATTCAGTAATGCAAATTACTGAAGTTATGAATGCAACAACACTTCCTTATTGCTGATATTTTTTAGTTTGTGTTTTATGTTACATTTCGTTTTTGAATAATCTTGTAAAAATATCTAGTATAACACATTAGTATATTAACTGTCTTTATGTATTTGCCATCGTTAATATCGGGACTTATAACTTAGAAAATCACTTATTTAAATGTCTCATCCACATGAATGTCGACCTTGTTTATGGTTGTAACATTTTGTGAAAACTATTAAAGTAACTTAAATGTATATAATATCCGTAAGTCCATATTATGCGGCCTCTTAGTCGCAATATTAATAATGATAATATTAAAATAATAACATTTATAACAATAATTACACTTAAAAATTTAAAGTAAGTAGAAAATAAGTGGTCCATTACTTAATACCACAAAAGACATTGGGTTATATCAAACAAATTCTAGCATGGTTGATGCTGAGACTAACAGTAACAATGGTCGTGTTTCAGGCACCACTGGAGGAAGCATTGAAATACGATTTTATTTTCGATATCGACCATACTACCGAAGATTTATTATCACCTCCAATAATTCCTGTTCCAGTTGAAATAACAGATCATAATATGAATCATTCAGAAATAAATTTAACGGTTTTAAAACCAGTATCAAACTTGTGTGTAAACACATCCTCTACCGAGATGAATTTTGACGCAATTCCTCTAGATCCACAAAGTGACACAATCCAGGAAGAAATCCAGAATTCAGAAGAAATCCACTCAGCCTATCAAATTCCAAACAGTGAATGCAATGTTTTAAATGAAAGCGAAGGAATGGCAGACACGCAAATAATGCGTAAGTGTAATGAATATGATGATGATAAAGAGAACAAGAAAAGTAAGAAAAGAAAACGAAACGAAAATTCATGGAAAAAGAATGTTTCCAAAATTAAAAGAAATAAGGGTGAATCTTATATCAACGCCTGGGGAATAACAGTTCCCCAAAGAAAAATGATGGCTGCATGTTCTGATTGTATTTTAAGATACAAGTATACCCCCAATTACTTTGTTTCTCATCCGCAAGATGGAACTAGTGTCAGGCTGGTAAAGCAGGTATCAAACTTGGAAATCATAGCAAACTTTCATGCAGCGTTGCCGGTTTTCAGCACGTTTAGAACTCGTATCATTTTATGTGTATATGAGGCTGGTGAAATGCACATACGAAGAAGAGAGCACGCAGTACAGCGGAGGAACAAAAAACGGGAGAGAGTGCGCTCCACCAGTTTGCATGAAATGAGATACATAATACATATTCGTCCTTCACCTGTCAGATGAAATGAGTGGACCGGTTTATATAAGTTAAAAATCCTTAGGTAGGCCACAAAATTTAGAAAATAATATACTTATTAATATTATGTTTTAACTAGAATTTAGCGTCCGCCAGTATTTTCTTTTTACAAAATGCCTACGATATTAATTATAAAATCAAGGAGGATTCATAATTTTTAAAAATAAATCTATGTTTTACATTTCAATATGATTAAAACTTGTTTATATATAAATATTATACAACTTTTGATACTTCTTTTTTTGTTGGATTCTGGGTTCTACATTTTACGCGATGCTTGAATAAAGAAATATCCGTGAAATAAGAGAATAATTATTATAAATTATATGCACATTGCATTTTTATTCGGAAGTAGGTATAACCAAATAAAACAAACATATTTTTGTTCATGTTAGGTATTTGCTATCAGAAATGACTACATTTTTCATTTGGGCTGATTTCTTAATATTTCTATCGATTATCACTTTTTACAAACATAATTTAATATTTTTTAACACTTTCATATTATCGATACACTCTTTCACATACCAATATATAAAAAAATGTTTAACATTCCCCGAAGTAACCTTTTATTTATTTAAAATTTCATCAAATTACAAAGTTTATATAGAATTTTCTTATACAAGCTTTTATAATAATAATAATAATAATAATATCTCTACCTCTCATTCTAATCACAAGGATTAGCCAGAAAGTCTGAGACTTGTGTGGGAGACGGGGCGGCATATTATTATTTCGCGGGCCGCATTTGCGCCTCAGGAACGACTTACGTTGGTAGGCCCTAACCACCATTCAGTGCTGGAATGAGGGAAACCTGGAAAACCTCATTAGTTAGGGGGACAAGTCAAACATCAACTGATTTTAATCTCTCACATTAAGACCAAGTTGACATTCTTCCCATCCTAGGCCATCGCCAGGATGGTTGCCAAGCCATCCCTGCGAATAAGCCTTGATCTACGAGTAAACAATTTAATGAAAAATTGTTTGGCGGAGTGGGGATTAGAACCCACGACCTCTGGGTTGAGCGATCGAGACGCTACGCCCTGAGCCACCTGCTCGGTGGCGGAGCTCGGTATTATACTTCACTTTTGTGTGTAAATACATAAGAATGTAAGTAAACGTGGTTCAAAATTTTTAACGCTAATTTCGCACCAGTGTTCCGTTGAGCTATTGGTAAATTTTTTTGCATAACATTATACAATAAAACATTACTTGAGTGAAGTTACCCATAAAAGTTAGCCATAGAAATTACTATCTGTAGCGGTGAAATAAAAATAATTCTAGTGCCGTTCCCGGTCCCGGACAAGTCATAGGACGACAAAGGGTACTTCCCTTGACCACCCAGCATAATTTTTTTTTCAAAATTTCCCATAAATAATTGTTTACAGACTTAGCCATAACTACATTGATCGGTAAAATAAAAAAAATTCTAGTGCCGGCCCCGGTCCCGGACAAGTTGTTCTGACTATATAGAACGACAAAGGGCACTTCTCTTGACCAACCAGAATTTTTTTTTTTCAAAATTTCCCATAAATAATTGTTTACAGACTTAACCATGGAAATTACTACATTGATCGGTACAGTAAAAAAAATTCTAGTCCTGCCCCCGGTCCCGGACAAGTCGTTCCAACTATATAGGACGACAAAGGGCACTTCCCTTGACCTCCCAGCATAATTTTTTTTCCAATATTTTTCATAATTAATTGTTTGCAGACGTAGCCTTAGAAATTGATATCTCGATCGGTAAAATCAAAAAAATTCTAGTGCCGCTGCCGGTCCCGGACAAGTCGTTCCCACTATATAGGACGACAAAGAGCACTTCCCTTGACCACCCAGCATATTTTTTTTCAAAATTTCCTATAAATAGCCATAGAAATTACTGTATTGATCGGTAAAACAAAAAAATTCTAATCCTGTCCCCGGTCCCGGACAAGTCGTTCTGACTATATAGGACGAGAAAGGGAAGTGCCCTTTGTCGCCCTATATAGTCAGAATGACTTGTCCGGGACCGGGGGCGGCATTAGAATTTTTTTTATTGTGTCGAGATATCACTTTCTATGGCTAAGTCTGTAAATAATTATTTATGGAAATTAAAAAAAAAAAAAATATGCTGGGTGGTCAAGGGAAGTGCCCTTTATCGTCCTATATAGTTGAAACGACTTGTCCGGGACCAGGGGCGAGACTAGAATTTTTTTAATTGTACCGATCGAGATATCAATTTCTATCGATAAGTCTGTAAACAATTAATTATGGGAAATTTCGAAAAGAAAATTATGCTGGGTGGTCAAGGGAAGTGCCCTTTGTCGTGCTATATAGTTAGAACGACTTGTCCGGGACTGGGGGCGGCACTAGAATTTTTTTTATTTTACCGATCAATATAGTAATTTCTATGGCTAAGTCTGAACAATTATTAATGGGAAATTTTGAAAAAAAAATTATGCTGGGTGGTCAAGAGAAGTGCCCTTTGTCGTCCTACAAAGTCAGAATGACTTGTCCGGGATCAGGGGCGGCACTAGAATTTTTTTTTATTGTACCGATCGAGATATCAATTTCTATGGCTAAGTCTGTAAACAATTAATTATGGGAAATTCTGAAAAAAAAATTATGCTGGGTGGTCAAGTGAAGTGCCCTTTGTCGTCCTACATAGTCAGAATGACTTGTCCGGGATCGGGGGCGGCACTAGAATTTTTTTTATTATACCGATCGAGATATCAATTTCTATGGCTAAGTCTGTAAACAATTAATTATGGGAAATTTTGAAAAAAAAATTATGCTGGGTGGTCAAGGGATGTGCCCTTTGTCGTCCTATATAGTCAGAACGACTTGTCCGGGACCGGGGGTGTCACTAGAATTTTTTTTATTTTACCGATCAATATAGTAATTTCTATGGCTAAGTCGGTACAGATTTATGGGAAATTTTGAAAAAAACTTTGGTTCTGATTAATATTTTAATTTTAATATATATAATTGCTGTTATAAATAATTTTGTTAAAATTTTTTAATGATATAAACTCGAATTTGAATAAGGGTGCATATCATTGCCCAAAAAGTTTTATATTTTTTATGAGAAAATGATATTATGAAACTTTAAGATTAAATAATTATCGATTAGTTACTGTTTGAATATCCACCGAAAAAAATGTGTCTGTAGATATTTCATTAAACGTTATAATGTCCACTCAATAAATAGATAACAGTGTGATTAGTGTGGAAGGTTTATAATATCAACTTTTTTCCAAACATAAATACTATAGGTTGCAGTTCTAGATTATATCTACTTACTTATTGGTTCTAGTACGTACATATTTCCTTCCTCATTTAAATTTTTTCTAACCATTTCTCTGATTTAATTATTTTTTTAAATAATTTCTATTGTAATAAAAGTCTGCTAAAAATGTTATAGGTAGCCTAATAAAACTTAGCGATCTAAAATATATATGTCTGCCAGTTCGGCAAGAGTTCGAACCCCGACGGAACCACTTTTTTTATTTTATTTTATATTGTAACATTCCATTAACAGTACATTTTAGTTTAAAAATATTCAAATGATAGCTAATTCAGTGAATTATTGAAAAATATTCGCATAATATAATGCATTATTATCGCTTCCACTGTATTCTCTAAACTCTAAAGTTTCATGATTTGACCTCCGTAACCAATCTCAAAGTGCCGTCACGATCTGGCAACTATGTAATTCCAGACTTCAAGTTGGAAAGATGACTAACAGAGGACAGCACGTGCTGGTTGATTATTGTTGAAGGCGATTTTGATCAATTATTATTTAATATTTTAAAAAGATCTCTAAAAACTTCAAACATTTTTAGTCCTGTCCATCACTAAAAGACTATGGCATCATAATATACTTTTAAATCCTAAAATTTCTTTATATTAATTGTGTTATAAGCAATTTTTTACTAAAAATGCATTTTTTTCGAAAACTGTAAGTTCAAAATTTTTCAAAAAAATTAGACGTATTTGCAATAGAAATCACATTAATCTCAAAAATTTTAATCAACATCTGTCGACTAGTTTTTGAGAAAAAAAATAAAAACTAGTTTTTTTCAAGGTTTTTTCACTTTTTTTCAAAAACTAGTCGACAGATATTTTTCATTATTTGCTATTTTATTCATCTTGCATCAACAAGTGTACCTGAATTTTTTCATAATTTTTGAACTTCCAGTTTAAAATGAAGGGGGTATACGTAAACCTTAAACTGTCATGAAAAAATAAATGATGACAACCGTTCAGATATATTTAAGACATATTGGGATATTGAAAATCTTCAAAAACAAAGACATTTTATAAGTAAATGTTTAGAAGAAATTGAGCCAAAAACTAAGAAAGAAGATAGACGAAAACCTAATAATAAATTTCATTTAATTTGTAACGATAAAAAAATAAGAGTTTGCAAAACCTTTTTCATCAATACTTTGGGAATTTCAGACAGAGTATTGAGAACAGTGAAGAGTAAACTGATCGATGGTATCTTAGAGGATGACAAAAGAGGAAAACACAGTAATCATAAAAAAATAGATGAAGGATTACGATAAAGTGTAATAGATCACATAAATAGTAGGATACCAAGAGTGGAGTCTCACTATCTTCGGGCACAAACATCAAGAGAGTACATTGACGGTGGAAAGTCTATTTCAGATCTTCATAGAGACTATGTGGATGCTAGGAAAAATGATAACAAAGGTTATGTGACGTATATTACCTATTTCAGAATATTTAATGAGAATTTTAATATTTCATTTTTCATTCCAAAAAAAGATTTATTCTGAACAGCAACTGCTTCTACAGGAGAAGTATGAAACACATGTAAAAGAGAAGGAACTTTCTAGAAATCAAAAAGAGGTGGATAAATGTAGTGCAATAGACAAACGATCTATTTGTGCCGTAATTGATTACAGGCGGTTTTGCCTACACCCAGTGGCGAAGTTAATAGTTTTTACTATAAGTCTCGTCTGGCTACATACAATTTTACAATTTTTAATCTTGGAACTAAAACTGGTCAATGTTACATGTGGCACGAGGGTGAAGGAGGTCGCGGTGTCAACGAAATAGGTACTTGCTTATACAAATTTTTGTCCAATTACAAAAACTGTCAAGTTCCTATTATTTTATATGCTGATAATTGTTCGGGGCAAAATAAAAATAAATTTATAGTTTCTATGCTTCTAAAAGCAGTACAAGATTTTAATATATTATCTATAACACTAAATTTTCTCATCGTTGGACATACTCAAAATGAAGGGGACTCCATGCACTCTGTGATTGAAAAGCAAAAGAAACGAGTTCTTAAGTCTGGACCGATTTATGTCCCTGAGCAGTGGGTAGGTGTAATAAAGAGTGCAAAAAAGTTTGGTCATAAATACGAGGTTGTAGAAATGGCCTATGATGATTTCTTCAATCTAAAGCATCTTCAAGGCAAAATTGGAAGGAACTTTCAGAAAAATGTAGATGGTGAAACTGTTCATTGGAATGAAGTTAAAAGCATTATTGTAACAATTGACAGTACAAATTGTTTTTACTACAAAAACACTTATGAAACAAATGCTTATTATAAAGTTCAAATCATTAAAAATGATTTGAAATTGGGTGAGCTTTGTCTAATTCCAGCTAATAAATGGCCTTTGGCCATCAGTAAGGCAAAGTATGATGGACTGATTGATTTATGTGAGAATAACCATATTATTAAAAAATACCAGCCATTTTATAAAAACCTGAAATATAAGTAATTTATATTCATTTATATTCATTAAATTTTTATACAAAAATTTTACGACTATTGTTTCTTTATTTTTGCATGCCTTATTTAAGTCATCAGAATTTTATTTGCAATTTTTCAGAAATACTGACCGGAACATCATTTCCAACTACTGTTTTACAGAAATACAGACCTAAAGTTCATTATGACAACTTATGTTACAATAATAGTGACCTAAATTGATTTTTTTAGGAATATAGATGTTTTTTACTTAATTTTCAATGTCTAATATTTAAATAACTTCATTTTCAATAATGTATAAAATTTATGTACCACTGGTGTAATTGAAACCATTGCTTTTATGCAATTTAAAATGTCACCAAACTTCAGCAGCCATTTTCTCAAAACTACATTATTAAAGATAAGACACTATTGAAGTAAAGGTACGATATGTACATAGTGTATTAATCCTAAGTCATACGAAATGAGTAATTTGTGTGTTAAATGTGAAACAGGTTCCGGATTTGGACAGAATATGTTGTGACCAGTGCAGCAAATGTTTTCATTCTATATGGGCAGGCTTAACTCGTCAAAAAGCTTTATGTATGAGGCCTAAAGACAGAAAAATTAATTTCTACTGTGATAAGTGTAAATCATTAATACATTCTATTACTAATTTAAATACAATTGTCGGCGAGCTGAAAGGTCAACTTGATGAATTAAACAAGAAATTTGAGGATCTACAAACAAAAAGTAGCGCACAAAAAACATCGGCATTCAGGACCCAGAAAAAACGCAAACGGCTAATGAAAACAATAATATAGCCCAGCTGATCCAAGAGGAGAATAAACGGGACATACGCTCAAGAAATTTATTAATTTTTAATTTACCAGAGTCCCTAAAAGCCACAAAAGAGGAACGGCATGAAGATGATATGCGCAAGGCTTCTATTATTATTTCAACATGTGATAATGTTAACATGCATAATTTGCGAATACATCGATTGGGAAGATATGACGCATCCAAAATCAGACCTATAAAAGTTATAATGGAAAGTTGTTATGATGGTATAAAGGTTTTGCAAAATAAAAGGAAATTAAATGGTCAATTTAAAATTGGTCCAGACCAAACTAAGTTGCAGCAAAAACATTATAAAGACCTTGTTAATGAAATTAATACGATGAAATCTGACGGTGTAACAAATAAGATTATTAAGTATATAAATGGAGTTCCAAGAATAGTTACAAAAAAGTAATTGCTAATATGAACACTACTAATCTTAATATATATTACCAAAATTGCCGAGGTCTTAGAACTAAAGTAATAGAGTTTTCTACTAATGTCTTGGTTGTCGATTACGACATAATTATCCTTACGGAAATGTGGCTTTGTGAAAGCATATTGGATTCAGAATTGTTTAGTCAAAATTATGTAGTGTATAGAAAAGACCGAAGCCCTTTAACTAGCTCTAAACTTCGCGGAGGAGGGGTTCTAATTGCAGTGAGCTGTAAGCTTACATCTTCAAGCGAATTTAATATTAATAGCACAGTAGAAGAATTATATGTTTCGATTTTAATTAATAATGATGAACACATTTTTGGTGTCGTTTACATTCCCCCTTCATCTGCTCCTATTATAGATGAGAACCATGTAGAAACAGTTCGAAATATTGCGGAGCACTATCCCAAAGCTGTGTTACATATTTGTGGAGATTACAACATACCTCAAGCAAACTGGTGTATCGATGACATGGGTGTTGGTGTTAGTGAAGGTATATGGACACAGCAATTAGAAATAATTTGTGACTGTTTTAATTTTTATAACTTAAATCAGTTTAATTTAGTCAAAAATTATAATAATGTAATTTTGGACTTATGCTTTTCGGCCCAATCCGAAGTGAAAATTTCTCGTAGTGATTTTAGCTTGTCTATAATATTGACATAAACCATCCACCTCTGCATATACAAATTCCTATAACGGATTATTATTCAACTCTCGCTAACCAAAGCAACTGGTGTTATAACTTTAGGGCTGGTGATTATGTCCTTGTTAATGATTATTTGGATAATATAAGCTGGGCCAATATCTTTACTGATAATATCAACGAATCTCTGAAATTTTTTAATGATACCATTGCTGTTGCTTTGGAAATGTTTATTCCTAAATATAAACTACATAACGATAGTTACCCTTCGTGGTACAGCACAGAAACAAAGAAAATTTTTAAAAACAAAAATAAAATATATAGTCGTTACAAAAAAAATCGGAATCCCAACGTTTGGACTCAATATAAAGCTATCAGGGCGGAAGAAAAAAAGCTATCGATAATGATTACAGAAATTTTATTAATAAGTTGCAATCCAACTTAAACAGTAATGGTATCAAATCATTCTGGAAATTTGTGAATTCTAAGAAAAAGATACATAATTTACTAAATTCCATGTATTATGGTGATATAAAATCGGAAAATGGTCTTGAAATTGCAAATATGTTTTCAGAATTTTTCAATTCAACATACATGGCAGGCAATAATTTAAATTCTTGCTCAATAGATGAGTCATATCTTAGAAATAACAATTTAAACTTATTCAATTTACAAGTGTCAGTGGACGAAATTTTTAACAAGTTACAGTCCTTAAATATTAAGAAAAGTGGTGGCCCTGATAACATTTCTCCATATTTTCTAAAATTTGCTAGTCCTACTCTAGCTTACCCGTTATGCCTGTTACTTAAATTGTCATTAGAAAAAGCATGTTTTCCTAAACTTTGGAAGGAAGCATTCATAACCCCAATTTTTAAATCGGGTAATAAAATGAGTGTTGAAAATTATCGACCTATCTCTGGTCTCTCAACTATGGCAAAGTTATTTGAAAAAATAGTAACTGAATTTATTACTCCTGCAGTCAGACAAATTATTGTTTCCAAGCAACAAGGTTTCCTTAAGGGTAAATCTACAGTCACCAATCTTCTTTGCTACTCTAACTTCAATACAAATACACTTAAAAACGGTAACCAAGTTGATGCCATTTATACCGATCTTAGAAAAGCGTTCGATCGTGTAGACCACAATTTATTGTTATTAAAGCTTAAACTGTACGGTGTTGGAGGCAACTTACTTGAATGGTTCAGAAGTTATTTGACGAATCGGAAGCAAAATGTTGTTATCAATGGATATAAATCAACTGATTTAAATGTAACCTCGGGTGTACCCCAGGGCTCACACCTTGGGCCCATTTTATTCTTACTCTTCGTCAATGATATATCTAATGTGATAAATTATTCTAATGTATTAATGTTTGCAGATGACCTTAAGTTATTTGGTACAGTAACAATTAATGATTGCCAAATGGTCCAAAACGATTTATTAAATATAGCCCTGTGGTGCCAACATAACTTTCTAGATTTGAATATTAGTAAATGTAAGGCAATATCTTTCTTTAAAAAGAAGGATTTGTTGATTTTTAATTATGAGGTTAGAAAGTGCAGCTTGGAAAAAGTTTCCTCTATTGCAGATCTCGGCGTAACTTTTGATGAAAAAATGTCATTTACAGCCCAAATCAATCTAACCATAAGTAAAGCATACAGGATGTGCGGTTTTGTTATTAGGCAGTGCCAAGATTTTACGAACATCCCAGCTATAATTTTGTTATTTAACTCCCTGTCTAGAAGCATACTGGAATATGGTAGTGTGATCTGGTCACATACGTATCAGTGCCATATACATCAGTTAGAGAGAGTGCAAAAAAAATTTGTTAAATTCCTAATGTTTAAGCTTAACCTTAATTCTTCCGATATTTCCTATTCCAGACGACTTTCTATGTTGGGTATCGAATCTCTTGAAACACGACGAGTTAATGCGGACAAAATATTTATGTTCAAGTTATTTAGTAACTCTATTGATTGTCCTTACCTTTTAGGTTTATTTTGTCTTAATGTCCGATCTTATAATACAAGGTTCATTGAATTGATTCATGTTCCATTTAACAGAACTAATTATGGGCAGCATAGTGCCTTAACTAGGCTAAGTAAACATTTCAATGATTGTAGAGAGGTGGATGTTTTTAACACAAACTTATCTCGTTTTAGGGTTGGTTTGAAAATGCATAGTTCCGAGGAACCATAGTTTCATGTACTTTGTCGTTGCCTTGATTTTTTATCTTTGTTTTTTATTTTGAAAGTTATTTTGTGATTTGTTTTTCACACACTTCATTATAGCTATCATTTGATTAGCATGTAATTTTGTTTTCCATGTGTAGATATATTATTCAATTTGAATTGTAAATACTGGTGTTTATAATAGTACTATTTGGGTATTACCTGTGGCGTACTAATACTACCAATAAATAAATAAATAAATAAATAAATAAATAAATAAATAAATGATTAAAACTACTATACTACTACTACTATCAGTTTTAATCATCTCCAGATGATGCCAGCTTGGTTGGCGAAACGCGGGCCAGTTTTGGTGTTATGTGGAAAACTACGTCAGTGTTATCTTCACACCAAAGGTTCCAACCCCTGCAAGATTTTCAAATTACAATCAATTATTAAGTTATTTCCATATTTATCTAGACAAGTAGCAAACCAGTGAAGAATGTTCTAAAATTATTTTTACTGTACTCGTATATAGTGTTGTAGAGTATAAATTATGACATACTTCTGTACTGTATTGTATGTCGACAAAGAAAGTTAAATCATTCGATGATTAAAGCAAAGAAGTAGAGAGCACTCTTTACTTTATGCCTTATTTTTAATAATATGTAGTCCATATTATGACAGAATCGCTATAAATCACCGTTCTCAATATTTCATTTTATGATTGTAGGTTCTATTTATGAAAAACTCTCTTGTTCGTGATGGTGTCATACTTTTTAAGGACCATAATTTTTCATTAAAAAAAACAATTAGGCACTGCTGTTTGTTTGTTGTTAAGAAAACATAAAAGTTACTATCTTCTTCATTATATACTGCATGCAAATCTACAATGGCTACAAATATTTAGGTTATTAAACCAAGTCAAAGTATTGTTAAGGACTGAAAAAAGTCGTTGACTTTATTTAACAAAGGAATTTTCCTATCTACATACTGCTGGTTAAATTTATAAACTATCTTGGAATATGTTTAGTGCAAAAGCGTGGAATGACCATGTTGGTAATTGTTTAACTCGAGAGTTTAAACTTCAAAATAAGAATATTGATCCCACACTGATCTAACTGCTACTTTTTGTTTGAAATAAAATAGTGTAGGGGGTTCAAATCCGGTAGAGGAGTAGGCGATTTAAGCGATATATAACATTATTAACATTATTATTATATGCCGCGGCGATAGCTCAGTCTGTTCTGGTGCTGGGTGGTAGCTTGTGACAGAATGGTATAACGCGGCGCGAGTTCGAATCTCGCCAGGGGAGAAATGGCACCTCTCCCAGGGAATGGTTGTGTCTACTATCCTTTTCTACTATCCTATGGTTTTATGGCGTCTGTGACTATCAATACCGTTTTAAAGTATTCTATCTGGAAAATCCACACCTATTTAGTTGATTCCCTTAAATTTTATACTAAATTCCCTATACCCAATAATCCTTTTATTACTCTAGATCTGCAAATCATAAACCCAGGTCCTCTACCTGTACACAACAACCCTTATTTGGTAGAGGGTGTTCGCCTATTTGCTATACTATTGCGTAATCTATTACTTGACTAAATATAATCCCGCTGTAAACTGAAGTGATCACTTCCGTAATATCGATGTGAATGTAGTATATTTGTTCTAATTATTATCATTAGTTTATGTTCGATACCAGTAAAATATTATTCTTGTTTTATATCTAGGAGGGCACTAGCAACCCACTATCTAGAAATACTAGTCATTTCACCTGGATAGTACAGTTTGAGGGCACCGCCCTTATTGATTAAATTGCTAGTTATAGGTATTAGTTACAAATAACTTACTGTGGTTACTTTGATAACTTATGAACCACTCCTAGTGAGAGTTATTATATTCTATTTTAGTTAAATACATGGGTTTCTATTGTGAATATTGTCCTTTAATTACCCTTACACCAGCTTACTCACCCCACCGCCCACTGAGCTAGTCAGTGTCTTTTCTTCCATTTTTTTTTTAATATTCATTGTTTGAGGAAGAGGTACTTTAAATATTTTTTGTTACATTCCCTTGCCAGGAATTAACTTACGGAAATTCCTTTTCTTTCCAACGATTGAATCCTTAAGTAAATTTATCAGGTAACACTTAATTAGGAAGATCTCAGCTTGAACAAGAGCATATTGGCTTACTTTAAAATAGACCATTACCGACTTCTAAAAGTTACCGATATAACTTCTAGTAAGTAATTGGATCCTTGTTCTGCGTGGGAACGACGATCTAAAGTTTACGTTAGAATATTAATTAGGTCTTAGAAATAATTTGATAAAAAAATATTTAAAGTTGATGTTCGACTACCGCATCGAGATGAAAATCATTTTAATATAAACTTATGGAACTGAAATTAAGCAATAAAATTTGTTATACAATGAGGTTCGTTAAACGAGTAGCGTAACCTCCAATCCAGTTACATAAAATACATTTCGTGACACGAACTTAAGCAGATCCATTCCAAAATCTCCAATACACCATTCATTTCTTCCATTTCCCTTCTATTTGTGTTTCACTTCCCAACGATTTCATTCCGTCAGTGTGAAATATTCCAGCACTAAATAGACCCCGTATTTATCCAAGTGAATTACCCAACGATGCAGAAAAAACTAAAGATGATCAGATCATTATTCCCTACCTATAATCGACAGATATATTAGATACATTAGGTAGTTCTTAGGTCAGTACTTGACTTCTTTAGATATAACAGCAGAATTCCACGAGGTAGAGATGCACCCCAACTCAATCCATAGAATAGCTTTTCAATGCGGATAATGGTCATTACAAATAAATACATACAAACGCCGTTCGGACTAAAGAACGCTCCAGCTACTCCTAAGAGTAATTGATAATGTCATAAGACTTTCGACATAAGATATGCCTAATATACATAGATAATAGTGGTGATAAGAAGCTCACAGTGGTGCCCTTTTTTGACCTTTGCTACTATCCGTCGGAAAATTATTGGCTAATTGACAGACGGATAGTGACCTGCTTTTCCGCAAGTGTCGCATTATAAGCAGTGGCCTCTGTTGTCTTTGAGGAAGACAATCCTATTTATATATATGAGGGAGATTCTGAAAACCACTACTCCACGGGCAATGTAGCCCTACTAGCATTACATTACTCCTGCATCTCCGGTTTTTAGGACTTCTAGGATATTATTGAAAATCTAAAATTTCAACCATTTACCTAATGTTTAAAGAAAGGAAAGAGCCATCCTTACTCTTGAATTTATCAACACTGTTGAAAACTACAAAACTCCTTTGCAACAATACTATTCTCCCATTCATTGATTTCAAAAACTCTTCACTACTTACTGTATACGCTTCAAATTACATTTTACCTGCAATAGACAGCCAGTAGTGGTACCGTATTCCTTTTCAAATTTTCTACTGTCATATGAACACTATCTTTTTTCGTTATTCCTTATAAATATGTAATAATAATATATCTATCTTATGTTAATCAAATCCTAATATCAGCATATGCAAAGAAAAAGGTCTATGTGCTTGTGTTTCAGCCTTTACAGCCATAAGTTGTAACGTACTTTTTAAGTCGTTCCATTAGGTTGACATATGTTGAGGTAGAATATGCACCCCGTAAAACACCCAACCTAATTTTTGGTTGCCGAGTTCTCAATTTTTAAAGAACTTACTGCGTTGGAGGACGCAGATTGGCTAGTAAACGGTAGCCCCTCCAAAATCCAACAGACTCGCCGGTGTAATTAGGAAGGAACAGGGAGAGAGTTCCCGTCTTCGAGAGTAAGCACATGTGAGTTATTTTACCTATTTGATATATATAATTTATTCACTTTCATTATTGTTTGAGATCATTATTAGTACAGAAATACGATCATAGCGATTTGTTGTTATTATTAAGTAATTATATTTCATATATAATCAGGATTTACCTGGATTTTAGGTAAATTATTTAGGCGTGGTCAGTGAGATTTTTTTGTCACCCTATATGGTTAGAAGTAGTACGATTCGAAACAATAGAATATAGTTTCAATATTATTTTATAAATTTGAGAAGCTGTGCTCTAGTCAGGAGATTATAGAAAATATAGGTTTTTGAAACCAATAAATTTGATTTTTCTTGCCTCCATTTTGTCTGAATCGGATTGCGAATATTCCACCACGTGTTGTGCCCTTTGGGAATTAAGTTCATTTATCTTATCTTTATCTTATCTTCTCTTATCTTAGCGTTATCATATATTGTATGTACGCTATAGAAAATTTCTAATATCGTACCTTCTGCACTACGTTAATTAATTTGTTTCTTTCCAATTATCTACATTTGTTTAGAGGTAGTGTGGTATTGCTTTGCCTACCTGAGTAGATATTTGAATTAATAACTTACATGCACGCCGATTATTAGAAAACTGGAACCTGTTTCCTAATATTTGTAAATTCATTGATTACTGTTATTTGGTAACAAATTTGTACAATAAATCAATAATAACTTTTATAACTTGTCACTCTGTCTTTGAAATATTAATGAAATAATTTTTCTCTTTTACCTAATTAGAGTGGTAATATTTCCTTGTTTAACCGCTTATGAAACCGTTGTTTTTGGAATTTTGGGTCAGATGATAGAGGATTTTTTATTTATTTTATCTTTGTTCCTTCTGAACTATAATATTTTTAATTATTAAAGATTAGAGTTTTTTAAGAATAATTGTCGAGTGGCTGAACTGTAATCAGTGCATTTGAATGCAAATTTTTGGATAATTTTATTTGCTTCATTCTGGGTAGGGTCACTAAAGGTTTACACCTTCCAGGTTTTGTATTCAGTTGTTAATTACTTTCCCTGTGAGAATTCACAGAGAATTTTACCAAACCAGATTTGCTGGTACATTCCCTTCAGGAACTTATATATAATTTTTAATCTTGGCTACACTAGCCGTCAACGTTCATCTATATATTTGTAAATTTTGGGGCACTCTTAACACAAACAATTCTTTGTATGTACTCTTCTGAGACGAGGCTGCTGTAACCTGACTGCAAGATCTATAACCTGCTGAAGAACACTGGACGCTTCCCACCTGCAGATCCCTAGATAAAAGGATTCGACTTAGCCAGTACGTGACCGTCATCTGGACTAGAGCTCTAGCTTCCCCAATTTGCCACGGCAAGTCCACCTGGATCCAATCATCAGCACAGGTTAAGAGTGAGAGTACTGACCTCATAGAGAAGGCACGAGATTGTAAGAGTCCCCGAACCTCATAAAATTTTTGTAAAGTTAGCCAACTTTAAAATTTCATTTGTCACCTTTTTTTTCAAATTGTAATTTCAATTCAATTAGATTATTTGATTATAGTGTATTCAACTAACTTTAACATAGTTTTCTTTTATCTTATATCTAAAAATTATCCTGGTGCCCAAATAACTTGTCAACATTCAAAGCAGTCCTACGAATACTACGCCCTAGTATCATAAATGTCCTTGAGCTACCGGAGCTAATGTCAATGAACTTAGCTAGTGGAATTGCCCATCTTCTAGCTTATCAGAAGTTCATTGCAAAGTAAAACCATTACAAATGGAAAAGTCCAATTTGGAGCATTGTTATATTTCTTTTGCCAATTGCAGTCGCCTACAATAATGCGGTTGTCATGTCTGCTTCACAAAGGGCACAATTCAATTCAGAAAAGTATAATATGCAAAAAATTCTTCAATTCGGTTGAAAGGTATTAACTTACTGACTGACAAGGGCCGAGTAGAGTGGTTGAATTTGATTTGGAGGGTAATACATAATATGAAGCTTTATATGGCAAGTTCTTAATATCTATTAAGAGGGGTCACTAGCTAATGACATGTTTTTATATAGGAATCGCTGAATTGAAGGAAAAAATATACGAGAAAAAATTTTGTATTTTCTTTGTTAGTTGATACATATTTTATTATATTTTCCATGAAGTACCATTTAATTTATGTTGGTCTGTTGGTTTTATGTGGTTTATGATGCTCAGTATAAGGATTCATATTTTCCAGACTTAACAGGAAAAATAACAACCTCCAATTATAATTATTATATTATACATAGAAGTCTAAGCACTGTCATTATATCAGTGCGATTATCCCTACGATCAAACGCAAGACGGCTGTTTCGACCTATTAGATTTTCACGCCTTATGTTGAAAAGACACTTTTCCTACGAGTTGAACATATGATTTTTTTAATAGTGTTTTGAAAATAGCTCAAATAACTATATTTATCATAGCTTTTTATTGAAAATTGTGAATTTCGAAAACGTGAATCAAGAATCCTAAGGGAATGTTGATATAGAAACGAGTGTTTATTAGCTTTTCGTTTCGTTAATATAATTTTGTCAGTGATTTATGACAAATGTCCAAATCTTCTACTTGAAAGGATAATATGGAAAATGATATAGAAGCATTAGCAAAAATCGCGATTCAATCATTATTGCCCAGAAAATCAAAAAATAAATATGAAAAAGCGTAAGCTTATTTGAAAATTGGGGTCATCAAAAGGGAGTAACTGTTATCGCTAAGGCAGTTCTACTAGTCTATTTTGAACAAAAATCCGGAGTGTACCAGAGTTCCATGCTGTGGAGTCTTTAGTCAATGATAAGAACAATATTGGCACATTGGCAGTGAAAAGAATATTGACAAAGAAATTTCCAAGTTTAATTGCTTTGCCTAAACGTAAATCGGTAGGACATAGATCCAGGAAGTCTAGCGTTCTAAGAAAATCAGAAGTTGAGAAATTTTTTAAAGAACCAGATGATAAAATCTACTTGATGATGATAGTTAAAATTTATAATAATAAGAAATTATTTAAGTTGACAGTTATGAAAAATCGAACTTTTCCTGACACAAATTAGTTACTAAATGTACAATTTTTCAAACTACTATTAAAGAAACTACTTTTTAACATTCTGTTTGCTGCTGATTTGTATTTTTTTTATTAGCGTTTTGAAAAATTGTACTTTAAGTAACTAATTTGAGTTATATTTTTAACAAGTGCGGGAAAAAAATTTCCCGCATGCAAATAATATTAACGAAACGAAAACCTAATAAGCAAATTTGTTTCTATATCAACATTCTCTCAGGATTCTGGATTCACATTTTCGAAATTCACAATTTTCAATAAAAAATTATGATAAATTTAGTAATTTGAGCTATTTTCAAAATACTATTAAAAAACATCATGTGTGCAACTCGTAGGAAAAATGTCATTTCAGCATACAACGTATTTTTTGAACCTACGCCTGATGCGGAAAAAAGTAACTTTCCTAACGTATTGCACAAATAGCTAATGTCTATAGGCCAACGTTGTGATTAATTGATCTATGACCATAATATGTACCCTTATGAAATACTGGGCTATACATTGCTGGGCTATGCATTATCGAACTGTTTGATTACCTGATATTGTTGCTTGTGGGTCACACTAACAGTAACAAATGTTAGAAGACCAACAGCAACAACCTAACTTGTGTAGAATATTGCCAGACAATATGTTGATAACGTCAAGCGGACATCACTATATTTTTTATAAACAGTTGGTGTGGATTTTGAAATTGGATGAAAAGTCATATTACAAAAACAAACCTGTTAGAGTTAGAGATTATTTACCGTCAATACCTATAAACTCAAAAAAACATCTTTATCAAAAAAGTAATGGAGACATAATGTTAATATCTGTACTTGGTAGTTTTTCTGTTGTAGGGTTTCCTGCAATTACTACAACACATTCAGAAGGAAACTTAAAAAGCTTAGGTGTTTATTTTAATAAAATTAACTGTGTATTCAATACGTACTCTGAAAAGTCTTACATATTTTACGATGATCGTTATTATACGGAAATAGACGATTGTAAACAAAGAGCGAGCAAGTGCGGTCTGATACGCGAATTGTTTCCAGGTATACCAGAGGATGTGAACAACGCCTTTAGATATACTAATGGAAATTTGTATTTCTTCAGAGATAACACGTACTACGAATCCATCGAATTTACCAGACAAGTGGTCAAAGCCGGACAGTTTGACTGGTCACTTTTTGGTATTACAAGTCCTCAACAAAGCATTTTTCAACAAATAAAATAATTATTAGAGCAACTAGCGATTTATGAAGATATATAGTTTTATAAAAATAAATTCTTACCTAAACCATCTTGCTGTTGGGTATGTTTGGTATGGTATGCTGTTAAACGGATCTTCGTTCAAAAATGAATCTACTTTGCTCTCTCTTTGACCCCAATTAACCCAAAAATAAAATGGTTTAGTATACCTAGAGTTAATTAATAAAATTTATGCACCTAAACATAGAATAACAAAATAATTACCGAGACTTGTGGTTTATGAAAAGCTACCTACCAAATGTGGATTACTGTTTGATCTTGAATATAAATTTTATTATGCGGAACCGCTACAAGATCTCAAAAACACACCCTGAATGATATGAGATGGCCAATATTTAACAATATAGTTGTTACTAGTGAAGGTAGATATATGTGCAAGTGATTCAACAAATACCTACTAGGTGCAATGAATACCTGAGGCAGCAAGGTGGGTAAAAAGCCCTCCACTTATAAGCTTGAGTAAAGCAGATACTTATAATATAAAAGCAGGTACTTATAAAAAAAACAACTAATAATATGTGATAAAGATAGATTAATATTGTTATAGGTTGCCTGTAAGCTACTCGGGTGAGCAAACTTCTTATCCTCCCATGTTCTCAGATACCCTCGGTAGCAGTATACTCGTAACTCGCGGCAATGAAGCAATGGGTCCGATGTCTGTTAAGGTGAGTTGAGATGGCAAGCAGTGTAGGTACTTAGGCTCTAGGTTAGGCGAAATGGTATGCAGCCCTAGGTGAGCTAGTGGTGACAAAGGCCCAGGTGATCTGGTGGTGGTGAAATGAACTCCTGCGGGAGCTTATGGGAACTTGTCGAAGCTTATGCGAGCTTGTCGGAGATTATGCGAGCTTGCCGGAGCTGGCATAAAAGAAAGATACATATTGTGCAGTTGGACACAAGTAGCAGTGAGAAACCTGTTTGGCTTACCTAAAGGTGGAGTTTGACCAGAAAGTGGTACGGGTTTGAGAGATTCAATGGTGACAAAACTTTATTGCATTTACAATAAACCTTTATTTAATCCAGCAGATGCTGTACAATATGGCACTATTGCCTACTTAGGTTTATAAACGCAGTTTGTCTTATTTTAATCAGCTAAAACACTTTATTCAGACTTTTAGTCTCAAGAATACAAAAATGGTTTCTCACCAAGAAGGAACTCTCTATAGAAAAACTATAATACCCGTGTTTTTCTAATAGGGAGGGGAGATTCCAAAAGTCCTAACAGAATATTCCTAGGGAATTTACTAAAATATAACTTATATATCTGCTACCTCTTTCTACTATTTAATTTCCATCAGAGCTGATGAGATGCATATAGTCCTCATCGTAATGAATTAAGTGGTACTAGTTTCTAATATTTCTGGAAAATATATGACAGCTGTGACAGAAAAATATGTATACAAATCTATAAGCTTATATTTACATTTTAATATGGGGTTAGTTGTAAAAGATGAAAATGGTGTAATGAACTTCAGAATCTGTTGAATGTAGTTGTATGCTGTTTAGGTTATAACTAATATCTCCACTGGGTGAAAATAAAAGGTTTTATGTAGAAATAACTATGCTAGGAAATCAGGTAAGTTTAAATTAGTCGTACTTGTATTATATTGATCTACTGGATATTTTACTTAACATTTAACGTTTGATTAGTTATAGTGTTATAATAAATGGATTTTTGCGATATATGTTTCCTTATTTATGTTATTTATCAGTGATTTAAGTGATTTAACTGTAAAGATAATGATTTATAAATTTAGCTTCCTGAAATAAACCGGGTAAAAATGAACCCGTAACACAGTTTCAATCAAAACAGGCTACTACCTCCCTTACAACTTCGATAATTATCTTTTAATATTGACCCCTCTTTTCCAAATTTAGGAAACTACAATATACTAACACTATAAACTATTTATGTACTACTTAACAGTAAGACAAAAGTAAACTTAAATAAGGTTTAAACTAAATCTACCTGTATATAATCCTAGGTCATTAATAGTTATTCCTTGTAGTAGTAGTAGGGATAGAATTTAAAATAGGTATATAAAATATGTCTTGCCTATAATATTCAGTTTAAGTTTGTCGACTGTGGGAGAGTCCAACAGCTTTGTGTTAGTAATTTTAGAACTGAGAGTTCCATGGAATCAGAAATGGAAAAAAATATTCTTAAGTGCCCAGTACTTATGGTAGTAGTAGTAGGGATAGGATTTAAAATAGGTATATAGAATATATCTTGTCTCTATAATATTCAGTTTAAGTTTGTCGACTGTGGGAGAGGAGAGTCCAACAGCTTTTGTGTTATTAATTTTAGAACTGAGAGGAGTTCCATGGAATCAGAAATGGAAAAAAGTATTCCTAAGTTGCTTGAGTGCCCAGTACTTTGTAGTGCGCCCAGTAATTGTGTAATTGTTTAGGCTGGGGGCATTGTTTGTTTTGTACCTATAATAATTGCTAGTAGAATAAGAAGTGTTATTTGATTTGCTGTGTGAACTGAAAAAGAATATCATCGGGTACATGTTGGCGGAAGTGAGGAGTCCAGACCGAGTTTAGCAGACAGTGTGGCTGACTGGATCGTGGGAGAATATTGAGAGATGACAAATGTCAAGAAAAAAATTAAATGTTTTGGTCGTTATAAATAAATTAGCGAGAGAAAACCAAAAATGTCAGACTGAATAGCAAACATTGATATAATATCAAAAATATAAGTGTGCACATTGTAATTTTGTCTGTGACCGATTAAACGATTTGAGTGGGCTCGTTGAGGATTCCCTTTTGTTCAAATTTACCAATTCTTACACCCTTATCCTTGGTCTTGAAGTTCCACGCTGCTGTTTCATATCTCCCCCAAGTGTGCTGGATTCACGATATTCTCGTAATACCTATACGTAATAGTAAGAATTTTTTTGTGTTCCGTAAATACATGATTTGCAAGTTAGTATTTTTATTTTAATGTTCTCCTGTACCCACCCTATTTTACATGTTTCTTTTATAAGCCAAAGAAAAGAAACAAATACATTACAATTTGGCGCCCAACTCGAGGGCATTAGAAATTTAAATAAATACATTTCTTTTGCTTGGCCAGGTGGACATGAAATAAATGTACTGATTGTTTAGTGTTTTCTCACTAGTACTTTACAAAGCAATAGTTGAGATTTTGTTGTAACTATACTGGTAATATTGTTAGATAATAATTACCTCGATAATTATCGTATTATAAGTAGGTATTTTCTTGTATTAATATTTTCTACTTAAACAGTATTCAAGTAAATTCACATAATGCCACCAAAGAAAAATAATGATAGTAAAGATTCTGACAAATCAACTACTGAAATGGAGGTTCTTAATCAAACTTTACTTAATTTAACAAAAATAATGAAAAATTTGAATACTAATTTAACAGAAAATAAAAGTCTTGATAAATTGGATGATAAATTGGATTCTAAAGATAGGGCTGTTAGTCATAATATTGTAAGTAATGTCCAGTTTGAAAATAGTAATGTTAGTGGAGCAGTGGATTCTCAAGGAAATTCTCAAGTTTCTTCACCAGATCCCGCAAATTCAAATACTGACAGATCTTACATCTCGGCATGGAAAGATCTGGGCGGCAATGCTATTAATTTTTCACCAGGAGGGTCACTTCACCCTATAATATATATAAAAAAATTAGAAATGGTATTTGACGATGCTGGCGTGCCATTAGATAAACGGACCAGTCTCACCGTTAATAGTTTAAGAGGTTTTGCTCAAAATTGGGCTCAAATGACAGAGGCCTCGTTTGCATCCTTCGCTGTGTTTAAAGAAATGTTTTTAGCTAGGTATTGGGGGGCGACTCAAGAACGAGAGTTGTATAAGAAAATTAAATATGGACACTATCAAAGTGGTTCGAAATCAGACTATTTTTTAAAGTTAGTAGCTGAAGCTAGATATTTAACGATTTCATTTTCTGAAAAAGACAGTTCAAATGATTATACAGCATTTTCCTCCACAAGTGAAAAGAGGTGTCATGGCATCAGGTGTGCTTACGTTAGATTCAGCGGAAGAGTATTTACGCAATTTGGACAATACTTTCGATGAGGACAGCGGAGTAGTCCATGAAAATTCTAATAATAATAGAAATTGGCGAGGTAATATTCAAAATAGGAATAATTTGAACAGTGGTTCATCCACCAATTCCTCGAGTTGACGAAAATCAGACCAGTCAGACGGCAGGTAGGTCTCAGAGGGTTCAAGATCTGGGGGGTATGAATACGTCTGCGGTTAATGCGATATTTGATAAAGAGATGCTTCTAGCAGAGAACCTCGATGAAGCAAAACATCTGGCGCTTGTGCCAACAATAAAGGTTGATGCTGAATCAATTCCAGTTACTGCATTAATCGATTCAGGGAGTCAAATAACTTGTGTTTCGAAAGATTTCTTTACTAGAATTTTGCAAGTCAATGAGAATATTCCAAAGCTGCCCGCTAACTGTGTTACTCTAGGTGCTCTCGGTGACAAAAGTCAGAAACTGAGGAAGCAAACTTATTTGCAATTTCGAATAAATAATTTAGTATTCGATTATGCTTGCGTTATCGTGCCAAAACTAGTAAGATATATTATCTTTGGATGCGATTGGATGCAGGATCATTCAATAAAAGGACAATAAAAAAATAATTTCAGGCTGTTTTCGGAAGAAAATTGAAAACATAGAATTTGTAGGAGAATCAAGTACCATGTCTCAGATAGTTATTAGCGAATTGCTAGTAGACGACGACATGCAAGTTCAGTTTAGTCCAGATGATTTTTATTCTGAAAAAGAAATTGAGGATATAGCATATCAAGCAGAGGCTTTCGATAACGAATATAAAAATAACCTGGGTGCTCTACTTATTAATTTCCGTCAGATATTTTCGAACAAGCCGGGTAGAACAAATGTGTACGTCCACGAAATAAAATTGCACGATTACACGCCTTTCTATTTGAAATCCTACCCTGTTCGCAAAGTATATAGAGATGAAGTAAAAAGAAAGTTGGTTGAGATGATTGAGTGGGGAGTAATTGAACAAACATCTACGGAGTATGTTAGCCCTCTGGTAGTGGTAAGAAAGAAAGACGGATCTGTACGAGTTTGTATTGATGCGCGATTTTTAAACAATAGAATGGTGAAGGACCATGGTTGTTCCGCCGAATCCCAGCGAACTACTACATGATTTTACAAATGACCAGGTACTTAACCGCAAGTTACTGGCAAATTCCAATTGCCAAATCTGATCAAAAATTTGCGGGTTTTTCTTTTGAAGTGAAAACATACGTTTTCAAGGTCCTACCTTTTGGGTTTGCGACTTCAGTTGGAAGTTTCATTACCGGATTAACAAACATTTTGGGTCCGGAAGTTGAATCTTTCATGATCCCGTATGTGGATTATTTGGTCATACATTCGGAGAATCCGGATACTCATCTACAACATTTAAAAATTATATTTGAGAAATTGCGTGATGCTCATATTACAGTAAAATTTAAAAAATCGCATTTTGCGTGTTTAACTATTAAATTTCTAGGGCACATCATTACTCCTAAGGGAATTGAAATGGATCCTGCACGTATTGAGGCCATCAGGCGATTCCTCGTCCGAGGAATTTGAAACAACTTCGGTCGTTTTTAGGTTTTGTCAACTATAACAGAAGATTTTGTGAGCGATTTTCAGAACTGACGATAATACTGACACGACTTCTTAAAAAAACAACCATGGAAGTGGGGGGCTACCGAGGAACAAGCGTTCGCAAATATAAAACAAGCTTTTTTAAATGTCACGATGTTACGACACCCTGATCCTAATAGGAGGTATTACGTACAAGCAGATGCGTCAGGATATGGCATCGGTGCTTGTCTATTTCAAAGGGATGATGATGGAAACCGTAACGTTATTGCGTATTATAGTAAATCTTTTCAAGGGGCCGAAATGTCATACATAACTACGGAAAAAGAGGCGCACGCGGTATTGGTAGCTTTGCGCCAGTGGCGGGTTTTTATATTGGGTTGTCCACTGACGGTATTGAGCGATCACAAGGCACTATCTTTTTTGCGCAGTTGCCGGCTAGTCAGTGCTCGTCTTACTCGTTGGATACTCTATTTGCAGGAGTATGATCTTCAAATTGAGTATTGCAGGGGCGTTGATAATGTTTTGGCGGATACGTTATCCCGATTTCCGTGTCAAATAGATAGAAAAAGTAACAAAGAGGTACAAAAAAAAATGAGTTAGTAGAGGTAAACGTTATTTCTAGGGAAGTAAAGAAAATGAAAAAGAAATTTAGTAAAATAGAAGAGTTACAAGAGTCAGATTTATTTTGTTTATAAATCAAGTATGAACTGGGAAACAATGAGGGTCAGAAAAGTTTTAAAATTTGGTACGTGATTCATGAGAACAAAGTCTATAGACGTGGTTCAGAAGATAATCCTGGGTTTAAGATTGTTCTGCCCAAATGTTTAGTAAAAGAGGTGGTTTTGCAGGAACATAATGACAACGGACATTTCGGGTCAAAGAAATGTTGGTTATGGTTGCGGAAATATTTTTATTTCCGGAAAATGCGACAGGTTATTAGGAAAATACTTTCTAGCTACGAAATTTGTCAAAAAGCAAAAGTTCCTCCGCGTTCGATAGGAGAAATGCACTCAGTTTTACCGGAGGCACCCAATCAGTTGGTATGCTTCGATCTCATGGGTCCCCTGCCGATTTCCAGAGGTAGAGTGACCCACCTGTTGGTTATTGTGGACGCTTTCAGCAAACATCTAGCTCTTTTTCTCTTAAAAAAGGCAACAACCAGGGCTATTTTGCGAGTACTATTTGACAAATATTTTGTACAAGTGGGAAAACCTAACGCCATATTAAGTGATAATGCTACACAATTTAGAAGCTTGCTGTGGGAAAATAATTTACGTAACTTAGGTATAAAAGCTCGTCATACGTCTTGCTATTACCCGCAGGGTAATATGACAGAGCGAGTGAATAGGGAAATTGGACGTTTGATTCGTACCTTTTGCCATGCACGACACACCAAATGGAGCTATTTTCTTGTCGACATTGCGAGGTATTTAAACGAGGCTATTCATGAGAGTACTGGATATACTCCCAATGAGATTCATTTTGGGAAAATTCGGTCGAGTCCGTTTTTGAGCGAGATTGATTTACCGGAAGAACACCCTGTTCTAGACTACAATAAAATAACTTTGTTGGCGGGAGAAAACATCAGACATAAGGCTTATCAACGACAGTTTCGTCATAATTCCAAGGGTAAATTAGAGTCGTTTGAGTCTGGAAATATTATTTTACTCCGATCTCATCGGTTGTCATCGACTGAAGATCGAGAAATCAAGAAGTTCTGTCTTCTTTACGAGGGGCCATATATTACTAAGTCCAAGATAGGACATAATTCATATGAACTGGTAGATTCTTCTGGCGTTTCCTTGGAAATTCATCATGTTAGTAATATTAAGAGATTTATTCCTCCGACAACAAAATTGTAACCATAAGAGTGAGAACTATATTAGCACTTCAATATTAACTCATCATATTGCCAAGCAAAATGTTGATTTAATAGGAGAGTAATATGTAGTGCGCCCAGAAATTGTGTAATTGTTTAGGCTGGGGGCATTGTTTGTTTTATACCTATAATAATTGCTAGTAGAATAAGAAGTGTTATTTGATTTGCTGTGTGAACTGAAAAATAATATCATCGGGTACATGTTGGCGGGAGTGAGGAGTCCAGACCGAGTTTAGCAGACAGTGTGGCTGACTGGATCGTGGGAGAATATTGAGAGGTGACAAATGTCAAGAAAAAAATTAAATGTTTTGGTCGTTATAAATAAATTAGCGAGAGAAAACCAAAAATGTCAGACTGAATAGCAAACATTGATATAATATCAACATAATATAATATAAGTGTGCACATTGTAATTTTGTCTGTGGCCGATTAAACGATTTGAGTGGGCTCGTTGAGGATTCCCTCCTGTTCAAATTTACCAATTCTTACACCCTTATCCTTGGTCTTGAAGTTCCACGCTGCTGTTCCATATAATCTCCCCCAAGTGTGCCGGATTCACGATATTCTCGTAATACCTATACGTAATAGTAAGAATTTTTTTGCGTTCCGTAAATACATGATTTGCAAGTTAGTATTTTTATTTTAATGTTCCCCTGTACCCACCCTATTTTACATGTTTCTTTTATAAGCTAAAGAAAAGAAACAAATACATTACAACTTATGCCTCACACATGTGATGGGACCGTACATATATCAGTGCGTGGAGGGTCACGCTATATGCGAAACGTGCAACTCGTGAACAAGGAATTGCCTTACTTGCTGCGGAGAAAAAGCAGGGCGCGCTCGGGTTTTGGAAAAGCTTCGTAGCAAGTTATTATTTCCATGCCCATATACCTTGAATGGGTGCAAATATAGTACAACGGGTAACAATATGAGGATTCACCAATTGCTTTGCGGATTTACTGATAAAGATGCCAAGAATGTGGTTGGACGGGTACTATAAAGGAAATTGAGGAACACATTACGAACACAAAGCATTCAGAGAACTTCAAGTGTACTTCATTTTCATCATTTCCCCTGATGAGTGCCCCTTGTTATTGTGTAAAAGATGTGGGTAGAAAATATTCCGTAAGCACCCATGTTATGAATATAATAGATTACATAAACTCTGACGGCATTATATACTTTATTGTTAATGTTTATGACAAGGAATGTGCGGGTAAAATAAGGATCGTGGGATTCATGACAGCGAATAATCTGAGGTGGTTTGCTTACTTTGCCAGCCAAGGCTAAGTAAATCCTGGGGTGATTCGACGGGACGTCGAGAGCTCCCTTACTAGGTAACACTAGTAAGCGCTACTCAGGTTATTCGTGGTCAGGGGTATCTAGAAGCAAGAATCCTAGGTAGTCTCGACCGCAGTCAAGCTACGATAGAAAGCGAATTAAAAACTGCAAGTCACAATGAATCATAATCGACGACAGGCCTTGTTGTATAATTAAAAAGCCCATAACTCAGCAATTAACGCTCAAAACAACTTAAACTATAATAAACAACTTGTATTAATAAATAGATCTAACTGTTTTCTACATCTGGTCCAAATTTCAGTCAATTATATACATAAACACTAAAGTTATAGTCAAAAATATGAAAATGGTCATTATAGCCGATTTTTACACAAAACACGATTCGACCAATCAGCGTCGAGAACACTAGTATAAATTGAGTCGAAATATCGCATTCGAGAGCATTCGATTTTTCTCATTACAGACATACACATCGTCCAAACAAATCCCATTTTTCATCCAATTCCTCTCATTACCATTAATCATGCATTAATTACATTATAAACTACATCAAACTACATTAAATGCATTTCTAATTCATTTTAAAGATTTTAACTACCAAAAAACCATCCTATGACTCAGTACGACGTCACAGACAAGTCTCGACAAGTCTGAAAATCCAAATTTTCCACATTTTCATCATTCTAACAATTTCTAAGTATTATTACATCCTAGTCATTCCTAAATATCCTGATATTGCTCGAACGTATGTTATGAGATAAATTCATTTTTTCAAAATTTAGTTAAATTACGTTGGTAGCCGGTGCGTAAACGTTGTTGTGGACAATTGTTCTTCATTCGGGTCTGAAAATTAAACAGAGAGCGCAAACCTTCGTTTGAGACTGGAGATTCCCTACTAAACAAACAAATTCTGTCGCGTATAAGCCGTTTTTACTAAATCCGTTATGGATCAATAAACGTTCCTAACTCAGATCCTAGTCAGGATGAGGGAGTACTACCTCCCTACCAGCCACCGCGGGATTCAGAAGAGCAAACGATAGGCACGCGATATGGCGCCCAAGAACGTGAGGCTTTCTCCTCTCATACAACCGTCATTCCTTTACCAATAACGTCGCCAATAATGGAAGAAATTTCAACTACAGAACACAATACACAGAAACTATTTTCTAATGATGAAGATAGTGACATAACTTTCCATAGTCAACCAAGAATAAAGAAAAGGTCTTCGGAAGAAAACCGCGAACCTATCAGACAGAATGGAGAAGCAAAAAACAAAATAGAAAACATGAAAAAATATACACAATCTGAAGAAGTCCTAAAGCAAACACTCAACGAAATAACTAAAGCATTAAACAAACTAGTAGCTCATGGAAAACATAAAATTAGATGGGGACCAACGTATAGAAATATACCGTACATTTTTAATGGTATTGACTATGAAAATCCAGAATGGTTTTTACAAAAACTCGATCAATACTATGAAGACGTAGAAGTTCTTGAAGACATAGAAAAAATTCATATTTTCGGAGGACAGTTGAAAGGGGCAGCGAAAACATGGTTTACAACGAACACTAGACTAGAACAGAGCTTCCTAGAGAAATATAATTCACCAGAGGAAATCGGAGAGATCTTAGCTAGATTATATGGCACAACATAGACAATAGGCGAATATATTACAACCTTCATCTCACATAAAAGATTAGTTTGTGAAAGGGTGAACCCTAACGCTCCATTCCAAATTACAGCTAGCGTAATCATTAAACAGTGTCTACCAGAAATCAGATCACTTCTACGCGCATTTAGAGCACATAACTTCGAGGAATTAATCCGAGAAGCTGCGAAAATACAGGCAGACTTGGAGGAGATAAAAAATCGCAAACCTGTACTTCGACCAGCTACAAACCGTCCAGGACAAAGTAACGACAACACACATAATCCAGAACAAATCACCAGACCGAACAGAGAAAACAGGCCACCTAATGCTTGTAGATTCTGTGGTGCTTGGCATTTTCACAATGAATGTAGTCAAAACCCTTTCCTTCAAGGTAGAAATTCGGGAAACGCGAGGAGAACCGCCCAGGATGTAGGACGAGACTATTGGGAGGTTCCAGAACCAACAACCTCGTCCCACAACAACAATCAATTTCGATACTAAACAACGACAATTACTTTCGCCCATTTTCACAAAACATTTCAAATCGTCCCTCAAATAATCATACTAACACTTCTAATACAAATCATATCATACATCAGGTATGATGTTGTGAACCTTTGTGTGATACGACGTGAATCAATCATCAGAAATACAAAAATTAAAATATTAGCTCAAGGAGATAACCAAGTCATATGCACACAGTACAAGGTACAGAAAACACGAAATAATGATGAATTGACAAGATGCTTACAGAACATCGTCATAAATAACAATACAATAATGGAGAGTATAGAAGGTGGTACTAAAAAATTGGGATTAATCATCAATAGGGATGAAGGCATACAGTCAGCTGATTTTTTGATATATGGCAAAGTTCCCATTTTCAGGGGGAATATTAAAGGAATCGAAAGTAAAAGATGGTCAAGAGTAACTTGTGTGACGAATGACCAATTACCTACTTTAGTCAACACTCTATCAACCATAAATTCAAATGCTCTCACAGACACTCATCACAAATGCTCATCACACTTTTCCAACTCTCCAATAAATTCTATGATACATTATAACTTTTTGGGGAATTTTTCACTCAATCTTCTGGATATACATAACCCAGCACTCAAAGGATCTCCTAAACACTCACTACCAGATTACAAACGAACATTGACTAAAGAGTACAAGTCTTTGGTTTTATTTTTGGATCCATGCTTAGGAGGTGCTTGTGGGATGTCATTAACTAGGTTTTTAATAAGAAATTTCCCTGATCCTGTTACAGAAAGTTTAACCTTCTGGAAATGCATTGGTGACAACGGTCCATCATGGATACGACATTTAGCTGGGTCTGTCGGAAGTCCTAAAATCAGTACCGTCAACTTACAAGCTTTTAAACGACTCTTAGAAGATCCTTTATCTTTGAACATTCCTGGAGGCACCAATCCGTTAACAATGATTAAAGAAGAAATTAAGAAAAATTTGATTATTAATTCACACAAAATCAAAAACGACATTGTACGATCCTCTATAGAATATTTAAACGCACAAGAAGACAGACTTGTGAATTTCCTCAGATCGATTCATCCACTATTTCCTAGATTTTTAAGTGAATACTGTTCTGGTACTTATATCGGGATAGTTAGAAGTCTGATCAATTTATTTCAAAATTCTAAGACAATTAGAAATGTATTTTCTAGAAAGTTAGATTCAAAAGTTAAGAAAATTATTATTCAGAGTGAGCTTTACACAATGACATCTCTAATTGCTATAGCCGAAAAGAAATTCTCCCATCCTATATGGAAATGTTCATCAGAAAAGGCTGATCAACTTAGATATCAATCCTGGGGACAAAAAGTTTATGGTGCTACAATACCTCATCCACTAGAACTTATAATTGTGATCAATCAAATTGAGTTACCTTGTACAGGATGTCAAGCATTACCTCCTATTTCATATTATATATCGACATTAGTTCCTCAAGGACTTTCAGAATACCAAACCAAGAGAGGACCATACAAAGCTTACTTAGGATCCCGTACATCAGAAAATACCAGTATACTCCAACCGTGGGAAAAAGACAGTTCTATTCCTTTGATCAAAAGAGCTTTAAAATTAAGAAATGCTATCGGATGGTTTATAAGTAAAGACTCTAATCTGGCAGAAACGATTTTACAAAATTTACATTCACTTACCGGTGAAGATTGGGCAGGACAAGTTGAAGGTTTTAAAAGGACAGGATCCGCATTACACAGATTTGCATCTTCTAGACAAAGCTCTGCTGGTTATGCTGCAAGAAGTCCTTCCAAATTGACATGGATGTGTTCCACAACAGAACTCACAATGTTCGAACAAGACGACTATGACTTTGCATTTGCAGAGTCTAATGACGCTTGCTTTCAAGTGATTCAGATTTTTCCTCAATTGCAACAGAATATAATAAATTAGAATATCTTTCAAATGTTGATTATTCATTAAACTCACCTTTGATTCCAGATGAAATCGAAGAATTTATAAAGTTTCTCAGAGGACAACCCTTCCGGCAAGGATGGAATCTCAAAGTTTGGAACATTAGAAAGAACGCTGCATCCATTATATGTTTCAATTTAAACAATATAGTTCAGCCAAACAGATTCCACAATTGGTTTGCGAAGAAGAACCTCCAAACAACATTCTACTCAAAAGGTATTCAAAGTCTGCTTGTAACATCACAATCAGACTCCAACCTGACTTTCCCAATCGTTTCAACTTTTGTCAAGCAATGGATTGATAAGACCATTCATAATCCTGATAAGTCTTGCGTTTCATCGAAAATCCTCAAATGGGGTGCTTATTTTCTAGATTTGCATGTAATTACTCTTTGCTTAAATGCCATAGATGACAAAGAACGTCAAGAATTGGTGAAATTAGAAGGTGTCAGATATTTAAATATTGTACACAAAGAGGATCTTGTGTTTGAATCTAAAAATTTTGGGAAAGTTTTAATATCTGCAGGATTTGTGTTTTTGTTACATGATGGTGTTATCATGGACAGGAACACACTTCTAATGGTCAAGGACACATGTATAGCCAGATTTCAAACTTTGTTATCCATGATAAATAGGTCGGACGATATTTTCAGACACAATGATTGGGAAACTCTCTTTAATATTTATCAAATGGGAGATCGAATTATGCTTCGTAAAGGAAACTTGAGTTATGATGGGATCAAAATGATTGAACCTCTTTCTGCTAATAGACTGGCCGAATTGGCTCATGAGTTTCGCCCCTTAATTCCCAAATTTGAGGCTTTTTTAGAACATATCAATCAATCTCTTATTGAGTTAATTCAGAAAGATATAAACATGTATCCAATATTCGAATCTTTAGGCCAAATCGAGAATCCAGATATGATTTTAACAGTCTTTGGATCATTCCGCCATTGGGGACATCCATATATTCAGTATCTTGATTGGTTAGAAACAGTCCATGAACAAGTCACGATGCCCAAAACGATAGATAAAACTTATGCAGAAGCTCTCGCTAGTGACCTCGCATACATTGTACTCAAGTCAAAATTCGATTCAAACAAAAAGTGGTACGTGGATCCTAAAAAGTTGGGAAAGGATTGCATTCTCAGTTCACACATTGAGTCAAATACATGGCCCACACCAAGACAAATTCAGGATTTTGGGGATAATTGGCATAAATTGCCTTTGATTCAATGTTATGAAATCCCTGATGTAATAGATCCCTCTATTATCTATTCCGACAAAAGCCATTCTAAAAATAGATCAGAAGTATTAAGACATATCATATTATATCCAAACACACCCATTCCATCAGAAAAGGTTCTCAACACTTTCATAAATACCTCCGCTACTAACTGGAAAGACTTCTTACAGGAAATAAATGACACTGGATTAACAATAGAGGACTTGATTATTGGATTGAAAGCTAAAGAACGAGAAATTAAGATCAATGGACGTTTCTTTACATTGATGAGCTGGAGACTGAGAGAATACTTTGTTGTTACAGAATATCTAATAAAGCAGCATTTTGTACCACTATTCAAAGGATTAACCATGGCTGATGACTTAAACACTGTCATAAAGAAATTGATGGACAACTCAAATGGACAGGGACAAGATAATTATGAAACTATTTGTATAGCAAATCATATCGATTATACAAAATGGAACAATCATCAACGACATGAAAGTAACGGTCCTGTTTTCACAGTGATGGGAAAGTTCTTAGGATATCCGAACTTAATAAGTCGTACACATGAATTCTTCCAAAAGAGTTTTGTCTATTATAATGGCAGACCTGATTTAATCTCTATTAATAATGGAATACCGGGGAACAAGACAAATAGGATAGTCTGCTGGAATGGACAAGACGGCGGTTTGGAGGGATTGAGGCAAAAAGGGGGGAGTTGTAGTTGGACTCTGAAGGGAGTCACTAGTTGACTGGAAGAGAATCAGGCTGTGCAACAGCCCCTCTAGAAATGTTGTCCTTTGGGTAAGTTTTATTTTATTATTTTGTATTTTTTATGCTTGGCATTTAGCCACATTTATTTGGGTATTCTGAATAAAGAATAAAGTTGTTGTATTGTTCTCAGTCGCATTATTTTATATTAGTATAAAACCCTCTTGCAGCCAAGTAAAGTGCTAGGTAGTTAGCCCTCTAGTCACAGACGTGACAATATATCTCAACCTTCTAAGCAATCATTCATCCCAAACTCACAAAATCTCATGCATCAAGGTGCTTTGCCACAACAACTTTCTAGTAATCGAATTACTATGCCTGAAAATCATCGTCGTCTAAATACGTCTAACATTCAATCTAGATCATAAAAGCCAAACATTCAACAAAATATATCAAATATTTTACCTCCTGTCATACAAAATACAACTATTCAATCGCATCTACCTCATGTCATTATCCAAATCCAAGGTCAGAATAAAACAGCTCTTTTAGATTCTGGTGCAGCACGTAACATGATCCGAGCTTCTGACGTAGATCTATCTAAAGCTAAACCCAACTACGAAATATTTTTATTAGCATGTGGAAACACTACTATAAAGAATTTAGGAACCATTCTATTATCATTCAGTATCAATAACATGCCATTAGAAGCGGAATTCCATATCGTACAAAACTTACATGCAGAAGTCATTTTAGGAGATCCCTTTTTTACTAGAGAAACTATAACTTTAGAATATAGTCAACGATGTGTAATCATAGGGCTATAAAAACAAATAATCATTCCTTGGACACTCCCAACTATTTCAGAACAAGCTAACTATGACCAGAATACTCAGTTTCACCATGGATTCGTACCCATCAATGTTTTTACAAGTGACGAAGATTACGACAAGGTTAAACGTTCGCAAAAACATTCCCCACAAATCAGACATGAGATTTTAACTTGGCAAGACATCAGGTTAAATGGTGCTGAAAATCTAAGAGAGGCTAAATTTTTCGACACGCACACCGTCGAAAATAACATCCTGCATTGGAAAAAAAAACGGCGAATATAAACTAATGATTCCTAAACATCGCATACCTTTTGTTGTTCATCATTATCATGATACCGAGGAAGCTAGCCATCCTGGGGTTATGGAAACTACTAGGACAATCGAACAGTTGTACCACGGTAGAAATCTGAAAAAAGAGTATATAGGAAGATGCATTATTTGTCATTCTGTAAAATCTAGGCAACTCCAACCGAATGCACCCCAACGACCACATAGTGCTAACTATCCGTTTGAAAAAATTTGCGTCGACACACTCGGACTATATCCAGAAATTCGACAAAGCAACAGATTCATCATTATAGTAGAAGACATTTTCATAAAGTGGGTTGAAGCTAAAGCTTTTCCTGATGCCGAAGCACACAGACTATGCACCTATCTCGAAAATGAGATATTTGCGAGATATGGATACCCTAAAGAAATTATCTCCGATAATGGAACTATTTTTATAAGTAATCTATACCTAAACTTCTGCGAAAGAAATAAAATTAACCCTTACTATACCGCTATTTATTTCTATAGAGAAAATCCAGTAGAAAGGAAAGTAGCCGATTTCAAAAACACTCAGAGCACTTCTATACAACGAACCATGCAAGACAGATTCTGACATTCATATTCCTAAAGCCTTAGGAATCCTCAGATCAAGAAAAAACCGAGCAATAGACGAAACTCCAGCCAAAGCCTTATTAGGTTATAACACAGCCAAGCGTGGAAATTGGAGCATACCAGCTTACATACAACAACGACGCACACAAAACATACCAGCTCGCGAACGCAGACATATCATCAGAACCAGACAATTAAATTTCAATCAACATAACTACCCAGCGAACGATATATTGTCCGCAGTAGCGTTTACTCGCGGTGAAAATGACCTAATACGCGATGACCACCCTTCAAATCCTTTTTCCCCTGCTTGGACGGGTCCCCATAGAGTTATTAAGCGACTCTCATGCCATACTCATTGTCATGCCATGCTCATTGCAATACTATACAGAATGTTCCATTTGAAATAACGAAGTTGTGGTCTACTTCCGGTATAACGGAAGTGATGCAAACCTGAAAATATTTTCATTGAATCGGAAATAATCGAAAACCTCCCCCATAAAAAAATCAGATTTTTATCGTTAACAGAACCCTAAAAACGTCTAATACTCGCTTTGCGTGAATAACCCTGTACAATAAGTAGAAATATCTGAGGAATTTGTGAAAAAGTTTTCAAACTTACAGGCTGTAAGCATATCTAAGGAATTGTTAAAAATAACTTATATATTTGCTTCTATTTTAAATGTAGGATAGAGGAAAGAAACTCATAAAGAATAATAAAAAAAATGACAATAGATACGTACATTTCAACTATTTTGTTTAACAGGTAGGTTAATATTGTTATATTTATTTCGCACTGTTAAACACATTTAATATTATTTAACTTTATGGTAGGCTTGCAAGTATATAGTGTCAAATTTATGTAATAAATAGAAGTCACCAAATTTTATCAGATTGCGAGATGCCATTAACCCTAACGAAGTTGGCGAAACTTTCAGTTAGAGAGTACATATCATTAATTTACTTAAAAGCTCGAAAACAATAATGAAATTATAAACATGGCCAATATTGCAAATCGCGAACGAAAAATGTATACTGTAAGACCTCATATAAACAATTTAAATTAATTATTGTTTTATTTTTCTAATAATAAGGCCTTAAGTGGCTGCCAAATGTGGATTACTGTTTGATCTTCTATTTGTTCTACATTGTTCTACATCATTGTACAATTGTTCTACATCATGGCCGGCACACAGACGTGTGGTCAATGCTTAGACAATTTTATTGTGAATAATAAGATAATTAAGTGCAAATCATGTGAAAAGAACTATCATTTAAGTTGTGTTAAGTTGAAAGATTCACTGGCGAAAGTATTACATGATTGTCATAATTTGTTTTGGTTTTGTGACTTATGTGTTAATGGTATCGAATATAAGTTAAATCTTGCAGTCAGAATTGAGAGAGTTGAAGAAAATACTAAGAATATAGTTAACATCAACATTACTAAATTCCCTTCAGAGTGGTGCATCATCTGATTTAAACAATAGTGTAAAATATGCGGATATTGTTAAGAAATCCAAATGCCCTCCTTTGATAATAAAACCGAAAGATAGGAACCAAGCAAGTACAGTAACAAAAAACACTATAGAATAGAGTTGGGATTTGAGGCCAGCAGCCCGGCCGGGCCGGGAAAATCCCGCCCGGCCGGGCGGGTAAAATGCATATTTTACTGGCCGGGCTGGACCTGGCCGGATGCTTTGTAATACCTGGCCGGGCCGGGCTGAAATTGAAGTGGCCAGGCCCGACTGGCCGAGCCGGGCCAGGCCTGGCCGTTTTGGGCCGGATCTAACCGATTTCGACTCAACCTAGGCTAACCAGTTTGCTGTATAACAATTTTAAAATACTATATCTTGTTCTTCCTATGAGGAATTTGATTTCATAATAACTTGAGGTGTTTCACCCATTTATCTGACCACTTACTGCCAATCTCACTCATACTACTTAAAATTTAAGGTGTCCCAAAATGGAAAAATTATACTTAACAATAAGTATTACTCTGATATTTAAGCACATCTAAAAATTCTTACACCGACTTAGAATTCGATGCAGAATTTAAAAATGAAATATTTGAAAAAATAAAGTTGATGGTCGTAACTTCTTTTTGGACTACCCTGTATACATGAATTGACCATAAAATAATCGCATTAAAAAATAAAAATCCACAAGTCCGAGTGTTTTTCCAAAAAACACACCGCTGAATTTTAAATGAATTTAGACATCACTTCTGGGACTCACTGTACATACATATAATATCTTATACTACTATACGGGCGCCCTATTTCTTGACCCGTTGCATGGGTAACTTTTTTATTAGTAGAGATACAAAGACGCTTAAATGAGCAAATTAGTGCAGTTTCGTATTAGTAATTCTACGGTAAGGCGAAAAATTATATACGGGGGAAGGTTGAAAAGTTATTGACAAAAAACGAAAAATCCAACTTTTCTATTATCCCTCGTAGCTCGTTCATTTGAAGAGTTAGAGAAAAATGCTTCACATGTTTTTTGCAGTATTTTTCATGTAAAATGACATGCACTTGCTACTTTTTATATATCTCTTAAAATGGTTGAGAATCACAGTAAAATATATTTTTTTTAAATGTAATGGATAGGTGGCTGTGACATTAACCGAAAGTCCCCTTTTTTCTCTTTCAGATGATATAACATAGTCCATATTTTATCCTTACAAAAGTAATAATAATCGTTGTTTTTAAAGAAAGTTTATTGTCACATCAAGAATGCTATGGATTATGGAACAAAAGAATGTTTTGAGAACAGAAATTATTAATTAATTAATTATATTGAAGTAAATGTTCGAAATGACCACCATCCTGTTGGATACATAGTAAGCAACGTTTCTGGATACTTCTTAAAACATTATTTATTGTATGTCCATGTATGCTTCTAATTGCATCTTGAATCCTGACTTTTAGATCCTCTATATCTAGAGGAGCTGTCACATAAACTTTATCTTTCAATAACCCCCAAAGAAAGAAATCTAAGGGGGTCAAATCAGGTGTTCGCGCTGGCCAGTCGATATCCATTCTATTTCCTATAACATTATCAAACTGTTCATGTAAATATTGTTTTACCTCGCGGGAATTATGCGCAGGTGCTCCATCGTGTTGGAAGTATTTAAGATTTCTAAAAATATGAAGTGGTAATTCATTTAAATATTCCTCTGTTAGAGTATTCCTTAGAAAATGAAGGTAATTATTCGCATTCAAATTATCTTCGTAAAAATATGGGCCAATAATTTTGCCACAAAAAATTCCACACCACACATTTATCCCAAATTGACGTTGATTTCTTCTTTCTGAAACAAGATGTGGATTTTCTCGGCACCACATTATGTTATTATGGCGGTTAAAAATACCATTGTTGGTAAATCTACTTTCATCACTGAATAAAATCTTTTTCCAGAAGTCTAGATCCTCTTCGCATTTTGAAATGTACCATCGACAAAATGTCATCCTTCTTTGATTATCAGCTGGATATAAAGTATTGCATATGGAATAATGATAAGGCTTTAAATTGTTACCTTTTAAAATAGCTCTTACAGTTTCCTTGGAAGTGTTGCAGTGATGTGCAATTTCTGCAGTTGAAGAATCAGGTTTAAAATTTACATAAGCCAAAACATTTATTTCAGTGTCTTCATTGAAGTTTCTTTCATCCTTAGGCTTTGAAAAAGAACCGTATAATCGTATATTATTTTCCAGCTGTCTAAATATTCTATGATGGGGTTGTCTTCGTTCCATGTAAGTTTCAAAATAAAGATTCGCTGCAGCTTGTGCATCTCGATTTTGGTTATAATAACAAAATAGCATATCATTTTTCTCTTCGTTGGTGTACATATTTGCAACACTATTATTTTGTATGCAGTATTAATAATAAACAATAAACTACTTAACAAAAACTAAAAATGTCACTTATGATCTGTCAATAATTAAATGCCAACTAGACGTTTTTAAAAATATCAGGAATCTTATTTTTTGTTTTATTTCCATAGCATTCTTGATGTGACAATAAACTTTCTTTAAAAACAACGATTATTATTACTTTTGTAAGGATAAAATATGGACTATGTTATATCATCTGAAAGAGAAAAAAAGGGGACTTTCGGTTAATGTCACAGCCACCTATCCATTACATTTGAAAAAAATATATTTTACTGTGATTTTCAACCATTTTAAGAGATATATAAAAAGTAGCAAGTGCATGTCATTTTACATGAAAAATACTGCAAAAAACATGTGAAGCATTTTTCTCTAACTCTTCAAATGAACGAGCTACGAGGGATAATAGAAAAGTTGGATTTTTCGTTTTTTGTCAATAACTTTTCAACCTTCCCCCGTATATAATTTTTCGCCTTACCGTAGAATTACTAATACGAAACTGCACTAATTTGCTCATTTAAGCGTTTTTGTATCTCTACTAATAAAAAAGTTACCCATGCAACGGGTCAAGAAATAGGGCGCCCTGTATATATATTACAAGTGTTAAATGTAAAACATTATGTTTGTGTTTAAGTTGTTGAACAAATTTGTTTTCGGAGTTTGTATTTTATTTGATAATGAAATAAAAAATGATTCTATGAAGGTTGTTTTGCTCTATTTTGTGAGACATTTGAACGTTTCATTGAGACATAAAAGAGTTAATAAATTTATGAATTGTCATACCTGTTGTCAATGTCAAGTAGGCAGGATTTCTGGTATCGCCGAATGTGGCTTAGGCAGACTGGGTTGTCTGGGATTTTCGTTTTTTGTCAATAACTTTTCAACCTTCCCCCGTATATAATTTTTCGCCTTACCGTAGAATTACTAATACGAAACTGCACTAATTTGCTCATTTAAGCGTTTTTGTATCTCTACTAATAAAAAAGTTACCCATGCAACGGATCAAGAAATAGGGCGCCCTGTATATATATTACAAGTGTTAAATGTAAAACATTATGTTTGTGTTTAAGTTGTTGAACAAATTTGTTTTCGGAGTTTGTATTTTATTTGATAATGAAATAAAAAATTATTCTATGAAGGTTGTTTTGCTCTATTTTGTGAGACATTTGAACGTTTCATTGAGACATAAAAGAGTTAATAAATTTATGAATTGTCATACCTGTTGTCAATGTCAAGTAGGCAGGATTTCTGGTATCGCCGAATGTGGCTTAGGCAGACTGGGTTGAATTTGGGCGGACCGATTCTGGCTAAACTTGCCTTGATAGAGCCGGGCTGGATCAGATTCGATTTGAGCTTCGATTCGACTGGCTTGGTCGGGTCTGGCCTGGTCTGACGTAGCTGAGTCGCGTCTGGCTGGGTCTGGCCTGGTCGGGCCGGGCCGAATTCAATCTGGCTTGGTCGGGCCTGGCTCAAATCTGGCCTGGTCGGGCCATAATTGTCAAGAGGTCTGGCTTTAATTGGGCCAAACGTTCGGTGGGTTTATCTGGCCTGGCCTGAATTTTTTTAAAAAGTCGCAACTCTACTATAGAACAAAAAATTAGTCCAAGTGATAATTTCCTGGCAGTATCGAAAATAAAGCAGTCTGGTCAAGGTAGCGTTTTTATTGAGTGCAATGATAATGAGTCCCTAAAAAAACTTCAAGATATTGCGGTCAATGAACTGTCAGATAAATACAATGTAGAAGTTGCCAAATTTGCAAATCCTAAGATAATTATTTTCAGTATCCCTAATGAACTTCTGGATGAAATGAATGAGTTAATGGATAAAATAAAAACTCAGAATTTGTCCAACTGTAATGTAGCGGAGATGAAACTAGTGAGGAAATATATACCAAAAAACAAGAAATTATATAATGTCATATTTACGAAGGCGTAGAAGGGCCACACTATTAATTTTTTTCAAATTCCGACTTTAAACTCAGAATTCCGACTTTAAACTCAGAATTCCGACTTTAAAGTCAGAATTCCGACTTTAAAGTCAGAATTCCGACTTTAAACTCAGAATTCCGACTTTAAAGTCAGAATTCCGACTTTAAAGTCAGAATTCCGACTTTAAACTCAGAATTCCGACTTTAAAGTCAGAATTCCGACTTTAAAGTCAGAATTCCGACTTTAAAGGTGGATCGACTCCTATTTCACAATTACGAAGGCGTAGAAGCCTTACGCTAGAGCCCTAGAAGTATTACGCCTTCGTACACAATAATATGTGCCTCTTTCCTATTTAATGAAAATGGAAGAAACAGCGGTAAGTATTATTTTTATTTATATTAAAAGTAGTAACGAAATATTTCAGTCTTATTACATAAGGTAGTATTGCCATTGTTAAGAAATGCATGAATTCTAATATATATTTAAATAAAACTAAAACTTTATAAAATACGTTTTGAAACATGCAAGCTTGTGAAGAACAGGCAATATTGAAAATCTCGATTTCTTTATGCGGCCTAATGCAACACTCACAGTAGTTGTTCTTACAAATATCACCTCATGACAAAATGTTAAAAAAAGTATCGCCCGTGAAAAAATATAGGAATAGGTACCTACCTAATTTAAAATTCGTTCATAACTGCTTATTCCGTAAAACAAGAAGAACAGAGTGAGGAATGGGTAAATTATTTCGAAAAATAGGTAGTTTAATGAAAGTGATATCTATACCAAAAAATATTTTTTATGCCTTCTGTCAGAGATTATAAATACACAATCTCTGCTTCTGTATAATTTGCTAAAATCTACATATTTGACGAACATTGTTCGGAAGGGAATTATCTTAAATTACTTATACAGGGTGTTTCATAATATATGCGCAGGACTTCAGGATGTGATAGCTCGTCCAAAAATATGAAAAAAAGTTTCTATTAACTTCCCTCGAAAATGCACCATTTTAGAGATACAGGGTGTTGAAATTGAAAAAAAAAATTCGTTTTTTGCGAATATCTCCGGAACCGTTTATAGTACAGAAAACAGCTTTTGTAAGCATTTTCTACTCATAATAAAGTAAGTTTTGTGCGGAAATTTTTTTTTTGAAAGTCATAATTGGTGAAGGTTTTGAAGGGGTAGTGGGTGTTTTTCTCCCCACTTCTACGCTACTGGAAAAAGTACGATTTTGAGCCATTTTGAGTACGGCCATTTGAACCGCCAATGTTTTGTACACAAAAAAGGTACTCTTGGTCATATGCTCTAAAGTTGATCGTTTTCGAAAAAAATGAACTTTTATGTTGAAAAACATGGTCAATTTTTTGAAATAAAATTTTTTCACAAGATTTATTTAAACGTTAGAACAAGTAACAAACCCAAACGTTAACTTCATAATTGCAAAATTTAAAAAAAAACAGTAACAAATTATAAACAGTTAAATTAAATGTTGGAAATGTCCGCCGTTAGCTCTAATAATATTTATTTAAAAAAATGGTACCATGTTTTTCAACATAAAAGTTGATTTTTCTCGAAAACGATCGACTTTAGAGCTTATGACCAAGAGTACCTTTTTTTGTGTAGAAAGCATTGGCGGATGCAAGAAGAAACAGTGCAGTTTAACACGTAAATAATAGTGTTTCAAAATAATCTTGACTAAAAGATTCAAAATGAAAATCGGTACCAATAATCAGTTATAATATCACAAGAGCATCGAAAATAATCGATTATTTTACGAGTAAAGCTGCTCGCTCACTAAGACGGCGCGGCGCGGTGCGGTGCTTCGCGGCGCGTCGTTTCGAGGTTGCGCGCTCACTAGAAGCAGCGCGGCGCGTTTCTTTCTGGAAGTTAGTTACTGTCGAAACTGCAAAATATTAAGTAGTAGTTCTTCCGATGAAGATTTTTTCGTTTTCTCTGCCTTGTTAAGTGAATCGTTCATTTTCACAACCTGAAAATACTTATTTTTTAATATGTAAGTATGCATTTCAATATGTAAGTATCTACAATATGTAAGTACAACATTTATACTAATTTACATACCTACGTATGAGAATATCCCAACTGCCTTTGTCAAAACAAATTGACAGCACGTGGTTCTCTAGTCGGATGGAAAAACAAAACAGATTGTCATCTCATCACGTGGTGGATAATCTCCAAACGTGACCGAAGGGTTCCGAAGTGTCCGAAGATGAATTTTTGCCGCCTGTGCGCGCCCCGTGGATGCTCCAGAGAAGTAGAGTTGGGATTTGGCCGGCCAGAAGGCCGGCCAGGCCAGGCCCGGCCCGAAATCGGGCCTGGCCGGGCCGGGAAAATCTGCATATTTTACTGGCCGGGCTGGACCTGGCCGGATGCTTTGTAATACCTGGCCGGGCCGGGCCGAAATTGAATTGGCCAGGCCCGACTGACTGAGTCGGGCCGGTTCGAGCCTGGCCTGGCCGGATCGGGCCTGGCCGAATCGGGCCTGGGCTGGCCTGGCCGTTTCGGTCCGGATCGGACCGATTTCGACTTAACTTTCGAACCGGTTTGCTGTATAACAATTTTAAAATACTATATCTTGTTCTTCCTATGAGGAATTTGATTTCATAATAACTTGAGGTGTTTCACCCATTTATCTGACCACTTACGGCCAATCTCGCTCATACTACTTAAAATTTAAGGTGTCCCAAAATGGAAAAATTATACTTAGCAATAAGTATTACTCTGACATTTTAGCACATCTAAAAATTTTTACACAGACTTAGAATTCGATGCAGAATTTAAAAATGAAATATTTGAAAAAATAAAGTTGATGGTCGTAACTTCTTTTTGGACTACTCTGTAGGTATACATGAATTGAGCATAAAAAAATCGCATTAAAAAATACTGGCCTGGTCGGACGTAGCCGAGTCGTGCCTGGCCTGGCCTGGCCTGGCCGGGCCATAATTGTCAAGAGGTCTGGCTTTAATTGGGCCAAACGTTCGGTGGGTTTATCTGGCCTGGCCTGGCCTGGCCTATACTCTGTCGGGCCGGGCCTGGCCTGGCCTGAATTTTTTTAAAAAGTCGCAACTCTACAGAGAAGACGCGAGCGGCTTCGCCTCCCGCCGCGCCGCGCCGCTTCGCGTGTGTAAGCGGGCTCCCTAAGGAGACGTAATCTGCGAAAAACCACGAAAGCGTAGCTCGAGTGGTTTTTTAAGGATTACGTCGAGTTACGAGTGAAAATAATCATTATTTTCGATTGCTCGAGTGGTATTTGTTACGATTATATAATGAATAGATTCATTGCTATATTTAAATTGACGTTTGTTGATAATTACAAAACTTTGTCATTATGACATTTATTAAATCATGGCTTTAGATTTAAATTATCCATTATGATTGGTGCATTGGACCCACCGAAGTACAAAAGTGATTATATCACGTCGTCAAGGGTATATCCGCGTATCTATACATGGTAACTACGTAAAATTTGTGATTGCTATTGGTCAAATTTATGATGAGTTATATAATCCTATAAAAATGACAGGGAATCGAAATAATATGTAAACATAGCCAGTGCTTTGGATTGTCGACATAAGGTCTCATTACAGATTTTGGACACAAGCACTTCTTAAATTTGGTTAGATATTTTAGAAAATAGAGGCGGGCTACTTTCATGTTTCAAGGTGTATGTGTATTTCAATCTAATATTAAAAAATGTACGTATATCATTTTAACTTGTGTTATTTGGACAAATATAAAATTTTTATGAAGTACCTAGATACTGTTATAAGAAGTTAAAATATGCAGTCTGTCACGATGAACTGAATTGATCTGTACATCATCCTTAAATTAATGTAATAATAAGAAAATTGAATAAAAATAATGTGTTCCCTTTAAAATAACGAAGTTGGTACCTATCGATCGATATCACAAGTAGTGACTGGACGTCAAAAATAATTTCGAAAGCTAGCACCTTCAATTAACCCCCACGCAAATTTTCAAAATTCTATTACTGCTGCTGATTGTTCTTTCTATATTTATACAAATTAAAGTAGAAATTTCTAGGAAGCCTGTCAATAAAAAAACCTGTTTCGCATGTAATTAGCTATTACTCACTCTGATGAATTACAACAGTCGCCTTTCGGCTCGTGTCGCAAACTTCATCCTCGTGAGTAGTAGCTATCATTACATGCTCGTTGAATAATATACTATTTTTTTACTACTAACATGAGAGAACCTTATTATTCACCTCAGTTGTCTAATGAGAAGTAGTTCAGTATTTAGTAACCTAGTATTTACCTAGGTTAATAATAATTTTTTTTTTCATTGCCTTGATAACCGAGGCCCAGGCTACTTGATATTTCGATATGTTTGTGTAATGGGGGAAATGGCTAATTTTAAAATAAAAATAAGATCTTTTGGTGTTAGTTCGGCTATTAGTAGTAAAAAAATACTGTATATACTTCGGTTGAGAAGGCCATTATTTATATCAAAACTAAAATCCTTGATATAAGATCATTATATTATTATCAGTGTGTGTTGTATTTTTGGAATTTGTATAACCCTTCACTTGATCTTGTAAATACTAGAACCAACATTAAGTAACAATATAAAAATGCCTAAAATGAAGACAACTTGCGGTCAAAGATGTTTTTCTTACCTTGGGGCACGGGCTTTCAATGCACTTCCTTTGAATATTAAACAAAATAACACAAATTTAATTAAATCCAAAAAGAAAACTAAAAATTATTTGAGAAATATTTCTCGAAAGGGGATTAATACAATTATTAATCCAAAGCATTATCATAATACCCTATATTGATATTGATATTATTTATATTTATGTAAAAGCAAAAGTTCCTGTATAATGTTGAGACTCTATTGAAGTTCTTTTCATATCTAACCTGATTAGTTTTTAGCAGTTACTCGTATTATACTTTTATTGTTACTTTAAGATATATATTTCAAGACCTAGAAGATAAGATAATTGTAAAATAATATTTTAAAATTAACTGTTTTTTGATTTGTTAAACCTATTATTATAGGATGTGTATTTATTAAGACTTATATACAGGATGATTCACGGTGGATGGAGTATTAGAAGTATATGAAGAACGGGTCAACCAATCGTTTTGAAAATTTGGTTACCAAGGTAACCAGACATGCTCTATCGGGCTAAAATATTTTCGAGAGTGCGGTGTTGCCAGTTGTACGTGAAACTGGCAACATCTTCGTTAATTTAAATGGAATACCCTTTATATTATTTCATTTCTGGATTCTACGTAAAATTCCAAACACATTTCATGTAGGATGTCCTATACCTATCTTCAATTGTTTTTGAAATATCGACAGGTGAATATTGACATTTTTGCAACTTTGACACCCCGTAAAATCTAAACGGTTTGAGACAAAGCAAAACGGTTTGCACATTCCTATCTTAACTTTTCATAAGCTATCGTTTGGTACTAATTTCAAATTTATCCAGGAACTAAAAATTTTCAAAATTTTCGGAAAATTTTAAATTCCTGGAAAAATGTTAAAAGGAACTATCTATCTATCTACACTATCGGAACTTTTTAATTTTCTAATTAAGCGACTTCTTACCATTAATAGTTTCAATAAAAGAGAAATAAATAAAGTGATATTAAATTGAGGGAAGATGTAATCCCCTTAACAATTTTAATAAATCCCAGAAAGTAATGAAGGTTATTATGTAGGTAACTGTTAATTTGAAGATAATTCTTGTTGGTTTACCTGTACAAGATTCATGAAACAGTACTGAATTAATGATTTGTCCAAGAATGTTCCATCGAATAAGTTATCATCTTTAAGCATCTGAAATATGTTCATCCAAAATTGAGCATTATGTTTTCGTAAAATGGCCCACCATGCTTCAATTCGTTGATTATGTGTACTCCTTCCAACTAAATAAGCTGGCATTGTGGAATTAGACTCGTCAAATAATTCGCGTAAAGCATTTTGGATTCGTTCAATTGTAACATTTTCAGTACCATGATCACTTCTCAAAGATTTTGGACATCCACCCACTGTTTTTAGTGCCTCCAAGTAGTAACCAGCAATTACCTAAATTAATATTATTAGTTTTCATTCAATAATAATTAAGAGTAAGCAATTTACAAAATAATTTCAAAAAATACAGGAAAAGACAATAGTGTACCTACCGATTGTCTAAAAATAGGATTATAAGTATAGGTAATATATGAATGTAAAATTGAAAACTTAACATTTTAAATGTTTCTATCTATCTTTATTAGGAATCAAGCCAAAAAATTAATGAAGAGATAAAATTATGAATTAGATTATTAAATATCATGGTTCAATAAAGTTTTTTATTCCCTTGTCACCTATAATCCTAGGTACGCAAAGGAATACCTTTATTATTTTTAAAATATGTCGAAACATTGACATATTCACAACATTCACAATCGAACATTGAACCACAACACTGACGTAGTTTTCCACAGAACACCAAAACCATATACTGCACTCGACGTACGTTTCGCCAACCAAGTTGGCATCATCTGGAGATGATTAAAACTAAACTTATACTAACACTGTGTCCTATTTATACCTAAATTATTGTTACGGTTCAGTGAACCGTCGCGACTGCTTAGTGAACCGTCGCGACGGTTCAGTGAACCGTGATTTACAAACCAATAGAGCGGGCTATATGGTATTGGCCCTTTGTCACCATTCATACTATTTTTACATTTTACAATTTCCAAGCTCTCAAATGGATCCAGCTGTCTGGAATTTGTCACATACCTAAATAGTCTTAAATTGCTACTATCGATTCTATGGTTGTTCTCAAACGCATGTTGGGCGACGCTAGACTTATCTGTTCTACCATATTTTAGATGAGCCATATGCTCCTTAAATCTAGTTTGAATTGACCTTCTAGTTTGTCCAACATACTTTTGATTACAGTCTTTACAGCTAATTTCGTAAATCCCCGACTTTTCCTTGGTTTCTATTATGGTTTCCTTGGTTTAGAACATGAACAGTGGTGTGACTTTCAGAGGAGCATGTTTTTATCAATTAGTACTAAATTTATTAAGAAAATGTCGTCACAAAATAAGAAACTGAAAAAATTAATCAGTAGCACGTCAAAAGAAAGCGCTCCTCAGAAAATTCTCACCATTGTAGAAAATCATTCTTCGCAGTCGTTTGATAAAGAAGAAATTGATCTCCTTAACAAGGGATTAAATTTTGCATTACCTGCCTCTGAAGGCATTTTAGATGAGATTGTTGCAAGTGTTGAAAGTTCAATTCAATACCTTCCGGATTCCTCTAAAGGTTTTGCCAGAGAAGCTTGCAGAAATCAAATCTCGACCAATATTGTCACGAAAGTTAATAGTAAGCCAAAATCCACTAAGGATAGAAAAATTATCAAACGGCTGCGTGAAAAAGATTGTTTTTACCTAAAAGCTGATAAGGGTAATAAGGTGGTTATTTTAGATAAAGAGGACTATTACAAAAGGGTAGACAATCTGATTGGTAATGGTCCTTATAAGAAACTTTCTAGAAATCCATTACCAAAAATTTTACATATTATATAATTTTATAATTTAATTACAATAATTTAGGTATAAATAGGACACAGTGTTAGTATAAGTTTAGTTTTAATCATCTCCAGATGATGCCAACTTGGTTGGCGAAACGTACGTCGAGTGCAGTATATGGTTTTGGTGTTCTGTGGAAAACTACGTCAGTGTTATCTTCACATCAAAGGTTCCAACCCCCTTCAAGGATTGAACCACAAGAACAAATTTAGATGTAATCTAACCTCAACTTACTGCCCCTAATAAATTTTTCTTTTAATAGTGCTATCTACCATTTTTAAATACTACATTACATTGAAAATAATTATAATTTGTTAAGTACCTACTTATATTCCGAATCCGAAAATACAGCATTTTTTCAAATTATTAACACAAACTTCTCCCAACCCTTTATTTTTCGAGGAAATAAAAATGTCACTAGAAAAAGTTGGAGATAGACTATGGATTACAGCTGATAAAAATATATTCACGATAAACTCTTATATATTAATTTATTTATATATTATTTATCAGTACAACATAAATACATATACTTACTTTGGGATCGCTGGATGTCAAACCTGCTCGAACCCAAATTATATTCCTGGAAAACCCGTCAATGCAGCCATTTATACATATGCCATATGGTTTAAGCTTATCGTAAGAATCTGTATGCCACAAAAAATTAGGACCTTTGTTATGATATTGCCGTCGTCTTAAACGTTTTCTTTTACGAAATTCGACTCCATTGGGATCTAAATATAAAAGCAATTCTCTGACTATTTCTTGTGTAACCACTAAATTATTCTGTAAACATTTCAAATGAAACCATCGGTATCCATGCAGTTGAGAAGCATTCTGTAATTCTTGTTCCATAAATCTCATAACATCTTCCAGTTTAGAAAACTTCTTTCTCCGATATAAATTAAGTTTAGATAATAATCTCTTTAGTGCACGATGGGATATTTTAATGTTATGCAATAAATTAAGATATGCAAGTATTTCCTTCTGTGCTAATCCTAAAGTAAAATATTCTTGAACTAAATCCTCAACAGTTTTGTTCTAAAAAGTATTTACGTATATAAATATTAACTGGTAATTATTAAAATCATATATATTATCTAAACTTACCTCTTGTGAGTGATTCATTGTTAAAAAAATAATACTTTGTAGCACGAACAAGTATTCTGTCACACAATTAGAAGGAAAACTAAATAGTTACATGGAATAGCAGAACTTACGGTTCAAAGTCGTTCAAAGCTCGAACTCCGACTGTAAAGTCGGAATTCTGACTTTAAAGTCGGAATTCTGACTTTAAAGTCGGAATTCTGAGTTTAAAGTCGGAATTCTGACTTTAAAGTCGGAATTCTGACTTTAAAGTCGGAATTCTGAGTTTAAAGTCGGAATTCTGAGTTTAAAGTCGGAATTCTGACTTTAAAGTCGGAATTCTGAGTTTAAAGTCGGAATTCTGAGTTTAAAGTCGGAATTCTGAGTTTAAAGTCGGAATTTGAAAAAAATTAATAGTGTGGCCCTTCTACGCCTTCGTACATATTAGAAGTATCGCAAGAAGAATTTTGTCATTTTATGAAAAAAGAAAGAACTTATATTGGCTGGAAGAGCTTCTACGTTAAAGAATTTATAGATGTGACCAGATGCTTCAAGTGTTGGAGATATGGGCATAAAGCGGCTAAATGTAGACAAGCAAATATAGTGCCCTCTTTGTAATCAAAATCACAAATCAGAAGAGTGTATCTCAGAAATTAAAGAATGCACGAATTGTAAATATGCAAGCACTGTTCTGAAAATACCAAATATCAACAACCAATAATAACAACAAATTACACAACCGCATTTGTTAGTTTATTCGCGGATGACACATTGATATCTGTATCAGGAAACGACTTTGACTCTGTTACTGAAATATTAAATAATGAATTGGATATTTTATATAAGTGGTTGTGTGTCAACAAACTCAAATTAAACACAAGTAAAAGCAAGTGTATGGTGATAGGATCTAAAGCAAAATGTAAATCATATTTAAGTAATAAGTACGAAATTATAATCAATAACGAAAAAATTGCGTTTGTTCCGCAAATTAAGTATTTAGGAGTGATATTGGATCCACAACTTACTTTTCATAGACATGTTGAATATTTGTGTAAGAAAATTGGGAAAAATTTGGTTTCTTTTATCGTATATCGTTTAATATATCACAATGGTGTAAGTTATTGATCTATAATACAATCATTTATCCTCACTTTAATTATTGTATGTCACTGTTAATATCCTGTAATAAAGAGCAAATAAATAGTTTGCAACTGCTTCAGAACAAATGCATGAGGAATATCACAAATTGTAGTATTTATACACCTGTTAGTGCAATGCTGCGGTTCTTAGATTGGTTAAATATTGAGCAAAGTATTAAAAAATCCAATGTGTGTTTAATCTATAAAATATGTAAAGTGCGACAACCGCATTATTTGTATACCTCTCTACTGAGAAGGGCAGAATTGCATTTTTACAATATTATATCTAAAGAAAATTTACATAGTCAGTTTTTCAAAACTGTTTCTTTACAAAAATCTTTATTTAATGAGGGTATAAGATTGTATAATGCTTTGATCAGATAAATCAGATAATCTGATCAGATAAAAAATTCAGCAAATATTCATGTATTTTCCTCAACTCTGCAGAGACTATATATGGATGGTAATCTCATGATGTGACAAATTGATTATGTTACTATTATAGTTTTGTTAGAAATTACTAAGTTTCTGTATGTATCTTTTGCTCTGTTAGTATGTAGTTATGCATGTATACTTCTGTTTTAAATAATGTTAACTTATTTTTGTAAAAACTAGCTTGTGCTAAATAAAAACTACTACTACTACTACAACTATCTTGAATATAAAATATAAAAGATGTCTATGTACGTGTTGTTAGTTTACCTTATTATTAAGATAATAAGAAACTTGTTAAGACAGCAAAAATAAATCGATTTACCGAAAACTAGAAATTTTCCTTTATGTAACTTACTGCTGACACAACGGACATTTTGTTTGTTACATGAACATTGAATCTTTTTCTAGCCTATCTCACTTTTATAAAATTCTAGATTTTGCATATATTGCATATAGTTAGTGTTCGTTACTGATTGTACATGCATATAAAAACATGTGTTATGGTCTTCTTCGATCACAAAAGAAAAATGACTTCGACGATCGGTCAGTATAGTTGTGCAGGGTGTGATATCGAATAATAGTTTTTATATTTTACAGATCTAGCAAGAGTGGCAGTGGTCGTTGCCAGGGTGGCCGCGCAGAAAACAGACGTACGATAACATTTTTGTTTTTTACATTTAAATTATAAGTTTAATTGTAGGGAATGCGAGTGGTGGTGCTAATGCACCCGCCGCCGCCGGGGGTCGAACCAATCGGCGAAATTACACACCCGGGAGGAACCGTGATGGTTTATGTCACCATAGAGGCGCCACCCCAGGCCCTAGAACCGTGGGCTTCGGTTTGGATTAGTAAGTACCTTAAACTGTTAAAATACCGAACCCACAGTATTTCTTTCTTTTCATGTCCCCCTACCATCTTTTGTGCTGCCTGGATCTATGATATAAAATCAATATGTTAACAATCTTTGAATAGATTAAATTAATACTTTTGGTCAATATTACCTATAAATTATCGAAGTGAGTTTAATTATATTTTCTGATAACACCCAATATTGAATTAAATTTTCCAATTAACCTTTAAGATTAATAAACAATGATAACGTTTGTTGGCCCTCAATAAGGTCATAGGTTATCTATGCATACTGCACAATCTTTGATTAGATTAAATGTATAATGTCTACTTGTTTGATCATTACAGCTCTACAAAGTGAATAAAAGGAAATAGTGTAAAAAGTGAAAGTAATACCTAGGGAAGTATATATATAAGGTCAGTACAATTTGTTTGTTTAACAAAGTGTCCACTTATATGATATAGGTATATATTTTACCGTTCTTATGGTCTAATTAACTTTTTCATAATAAACTCTTCACTTACTAGTTTAGTAGTTATGGATTTATTACATTGTTATAAAGCGAACATTGTTATAGTATGGCCTCTTTGTTGTGCAGTTTTTCTCCTAACGAATATAAAATTCACAGAATCATTCAAAAGAGTTGCGAAACTACGTTCAATATACTAAAGCAATGGCGTACGTACACTGGGCCGACAGTTTAACTTGCTAACAATATAACTCCCACACATTGCTGATATATGTAACCGCCACGTCTTCTGAAATAAGTAGTTACAATAATAAGAGTAATACTACACATTTTTATTAAAAAATTCAATATTTAAATTAGACAAGTTGCTTCCTTTATTTTAATCAGTCTTATTTTAGTCTTTCACAATGTCTCAACCTGTTACTTGTTTTTGTTGTAAAAGTCAAAATATGGCATCACTTCAAGTAAATAAAATAAAGTCTTTTAGTGATTTTACTAAAGATAAACTGCACTATGTTCCATTAGAATATGTACAACCAACAGAATTATTGGATATTTGGTCAATATTACCTATTATTAAATTAGAACTATTAAAACCTAGTGCGCATGATTTTTTCTATCCGAATTCATCACCAGCAACGACACGTCACTTTTATATAGTCAGATCTAAATTCGATGATAGAAGGCCATAAGGACTTCTCATACAACCGAGCCCCATTAAGCTCGTGATTACCTAAATTAGATCCATTAAAAGGAATCTATTGCGCATGTTTTTTTGTATCAGAAAACATCCCCAGTTACGTCACTGGTTTTTTTCTAGAAACTAGTACGGTTTTTGCTGTACACCCTGTATAACACTTTTTACAAATTAGTTTTTGATTCACCCTGTATATTAATGAAATGTTGGGCGTGGTCATGTCACCTGTCACCTGTCTTAAGTCCTAAGCTTTTAAATTTACCCGCTAAATTCTCAGATATTTGACATTTCCTAACATCGTGCATTTGGCGCCAGACACATGCAATCCCCATACCTAATTTCAGGCCGCCATCTTGACGAACCTACGTCACACACTCTTGGGGTGCTCTTCTGCAGCCCCTAGCGCTCCTACACCTGTGGGGATGCTACAAGGACATGAGGGGATGCTACAAGATGTCTGGTTCTTCACCCTGAAACCAATGACCAGCGGCTCCGTGGTCTAGCTCGATGGTAGCTGGCCATCGAGCTCGCTGTGACCTTGAAAGTGGTCGAGAACATACTTACCTTATCTACTCTTATTATTTTAGATATTTAATTACAATTTTGAGAAACAAAATTTAGTCACTCAACGATTAACGTATTTTTTTTATTTTTAATATCTATTAGTCCCTGCTTTTAAAATTAAAAAGATATTGCATTAAGGGTTATTCTATTCTCCCCATTTGTGAGCAAAGAGAGATAGAGAGAAAGAATTAAAATATTATACGGTAATTCTTTGATATGTTTGTAATATTTTTTCGTTGGTTAATCTACAAGTCACACAATTATCATAAAAAAAAATATTCTACATAAACCTTGTGATTTTTCAGATATAGATCTCTACATACAAATCAAAATCTGCAAAAGCATTCTCCTATTTCATTTTACGGTATTATTTATCAAATAATATGAGTATTTCATAAAATTGAATTAAAGTTCCAAAAATTTAAGCAAGGTTATATAAAAGCGTAGAGGGCACTTTTTTTAATTTTTCAAACAAAATTTGTGACAAACTCAAACAGGGTTTAGTGTTAAACATTATTGAGTGTACTTCTCTTTGTTTTCCAAGGTGGGTATGTACAGAAAAGAACAGTAAAGCATAAAATATTCAATACATTAAATTCAATCATAGTGTGTTAAACTTTTTTAACCCGCATCATACTAATTGATAAATCGTAGGTATACAGGATAAGTAGGTACACATAGAGTACATAATATAAATCACTACATTTATGTACCTTACAGAAAATTATATATTAAGTAAGTACTGAAATAGTTTATGAAGTCTTAATAGCTAATTTATTCATGTAGGTACATATATACCAGATATAACATATTATAACAAATTCTAGAAATCCTTTAATTTATAGATGTAGGAAGGATTGACACAGACAAAACTAACCAACTGGTTTCTGGGACCATATGTATTTGCCGAACGAGTAGTACGTGTCAACCCTATTTCCTAGAATTTATTTATATACAGCCTTATTCAGAACCCATATAAAAAACTTTGAGGATATGTGCATCCTTAAATAAGAAATCGATATTACCAAAAAAATTGTAATAAAAGTAATTAGGATTTCCCGTAAACAATGTTTAAAGTTATACCATTATAAAGGACTAAGTAGATGGGCAACTGTACTTCAACGAGATCGGATATACCACATTCCGACAAAAAACAGTAAACAAGTTTTTTGTACCTGGAACGTCTATCTTTAAGTTTATTTTAAAGTAAAAACGCTGCAAATCTTTTTTGCGCCGGGCGTGCCGGTTTCTTTCGTGCTAGCTAGTTTGCATTGTCAGTCCCAAGGTCACTCCATTACAGTGGACCAGTATCCAGCGGCGTGCAATGAAAAATTTTTAAATAGTTTTCAGACCCCGCCAAAAAAATTTCTTTTTGCACTACCACATTGCTACATGTATGTTGAACATCCCCAAATTTTATTTTCGATAGGTTCTGAATAACCCTGTATATATATATATATAATAGATTTATCTTATATGTAGTACGTTTATATGTATGCGAGTATTGTAAATAAAGAAATTTAAATTTGGCACATGTTTTTTATTACAAACTGTTGGAATACTTCGATTAACAACTGTTTTAACCACTAACCCAAGGTTTTCTGTTACTGCTAGCAGGTACCTTTTCCTAGAAGGCCGAAGCAACCCAAAGTGCCTAGGCGTCTACATAACATTATTATTTTAGTGTGAGCCGATACCTTCAGTGAAGCAGAAGGCAGTTTTACAACTACGTTTATAATCCATAGACTTTTACATTTGCTGTGCCATTTTCATACATAATTGTTTGTATTAGTTTATCACGTGTTAGTGTACTCACATTAGACAAATAAATATTATTTAAATAACCAACAGGTTATGGGCCCAATCCAAACAGTGCAAACAAGTGACTAAAGTGTTGTACGTAAAGAACAGCTAGTGTAAAGTGTAAACGTTAGTAATGATGGCAGACAGTTCATTTCGGTGTGCCATTCAAAAGTTCAATGGTGAAAACTATTCGATATGGAGCGACAAAATGGAGCTCATGCTTATTGAGGAAAATTTATGGGACGTCGTAATAGAGGACCAACCTGGTGAAACTGAAGCTGCGAAATTCACCACGTGGAAAAAGAGCAACGACAAAGCTCGTGCTAGAATCGGTCTCCTAGTCGAGGATGATCCGTTACTCCACATAAGGAAGGCGAAAACTGCGAAGGAAGCTTGGAGTCCCCTAAAAGTCCACCACCAAAAGTCGACACTAACAAGTAAGGTTCTATTGTTAAAAAGGATATGTCCTACAGTTTTGGAGGAGGGTAGTGATATGAGGCACAGATCTCTAATTTCTCAAATCACATAAATCAGCTATCGGCACTTGGACAGGACTTACCCCACAATTTAACCCCAGCAGTACTTCTGGGTAGTCTTCCAGAATCTTATAATATTCTCGTTACTGCACTGGAGAGCAGATCCGAAACGGATATTACAACGCAATTCATTAAAAGCAAATTGATATATGAATACAAAAGGCGCCAAGGGATGAAGAACATGAGGGAGGGCACCTATGGAAATGAAACAGCGATACAAATTGTGTATAACAAAAATAAGGACTTTAATACACAGAAGAATAAAACCTGTTTCTTGCAAAAGGCAAGGGCATCTAAGCAGGATTGCATAAAGTATAAAGAGCTGAAAAATCAAGCGAGAAAAACAGGAAAATGCAAAAAATAAGGTGACTAACGAAGATATATTAAGAAAACACACCGGTATGCCGTTCAAATGGTCGCTTGAATACTTTTGAATATATATGAATCTAATATTGTACTAGGGATTTCAAATTAATCCCATTAAAGAATAATTATAATAAATAAGTAACAGGTTTTTCAGGGAAAATTTAGGTGGTACCTGGAAGAAGGTAATAAAACCAAAGTTTTATGACTATTCTACTATTGGTTAAAATTTCCCCGTTTCTTTTCATTGGTGAGTACAGGGTATATATGAGGGTATAAATAAAAATTACGATTGAAAATTGGCATTTCCTTGACGACCTACCTTAGATAGTAACCTACGAGAATGTTTATTTCAACGACAGAAGACGATGTGCCCCAGCTTTCAGTTGAACTATGAATCAAAATGCTAAGGTAAATAAAGTTTATTTTATAATAATTATTTTACTTTGTTTCTAAAATTTCTAATACTGTCAATAGGTTGTATCATATTTTTTATTTATTCGTTTGTCTCTTAATCTCAGATATTTTGATGGAGAACGAAAATAACGAGACGAAAATAAATCCATACTGGCTCATAAGTGAATATGATACAGTTCTAAGAAATACCTTGGATAAGGCAAGAGATGAGGCATACAGACTGTTAGAACAAATAATCAAAGAGCAAGAAAAAGGCAAAGAAACAGATGCCGCATAAGATTTTATAGAAAAAATAGGAATCCGCTTCTTGGATTTTAGTTTCCTCTTAGTGACTTGCGGCCTAAGCAGCGAACATTAGGTTGTATCACAAATTTTATATTTATTAGTTTGTCTTAATTTCAGATATTTGGATGGAGAATCCTTGTTTGCGTCGACGAGAATAAATCCATACTGGCTCATAATAAGTGAATAAGATACAGTTCTCAGAAATACCTTGGATAAAGCAAGAGATAAGGAAGACAGAATGCTAAGAGACTGCCTCGAAGAGTGTGAGAGGCGGCTGTTAGAACAAATAATTAAAGGAAGAGCAATGAGAAGGCAAAGAAACAATCGCCGCATAATATTTTACTGAAAAACAATTTCTTTGAGCTTGATCAGTTGCCGAAATACGTACCTACCTATCTGTTCATCCGGCTCTCTGTATACGAATATGTGAAAATATTCCAACGCAAGGTATTCCTCACAGCAGTAGAGACAGTTTGCAGTTCTCTCGTTGTCTTCCGAATTCGAAGAGGTGGAAAGATTTTCTTTAATATTTTTTTTTGTTTTCTTCTGTTTGAGTATCTTCTTATCTTCTGCATTTTTTCTTTTAATTATCTTCCCTTTTCCTTCTTTTTTGTTGATATCCTCTTCAAAGGTAGTTTTGTATGGTGAGCTGCTTAAAACTGAACTTCCACAAGACTTCTTCTTTGTTGTGTTTCTCTTATCTTGAATCTTCGCAAAAGGTTGATATTCTTGTGGTATAACAGAAAAAGATGAATTCATTTGTTCATCTCGTCTTGAGCTGGGTCCAGGCACAAGATTATTGTACTGATCGTTTGTTTCGTTAGAATTATTTTCTGATTTGTTAGATAAATCTGTCAATATATCAGCTACGTTACATGAACTGGATCCTGGAATCATATCCTCAGTCTCATCAAGGTCACTTGGTGTTTGATCCGTTACCTCAGCTGCTAAGAACTCAACATGTGAAAAGACTTCGACTTTGGCTTCTCACTTCAAGTGTTTAATGATATCGATTATGTTCTATAGGCGTTTATTTATTAATGGATTTTTATTTAGGTAAATATATTCGCAAGCTCTAAATATTAGTTTTTAAGGTAAAATAAAATGTGCTTCATTACAGGGTATGTGTTTCATTAACAACGCAAGACACTAATAACAATTTTATCGTTTTGTTTTTTAGAACAATGACTAAGTGACAAAATGGATTACGGTATTGGCGGTGATAATGTGACATTAAGTCGCGCTAGTCAAGATTGTTTACACTTCAATTTTAATGCGAAAGTTCCTGAAGTGCCGTAATATTCTCACCGAAGAAGTAAGTTAGTTTTTGATTCATTCCCGGCGTGGTTAATAATTATTTTTTTTTTATTTATTTTTTTCGTAAAGCTTTTAATGAAAACAAGAATATTGCCTCGTTAGGTGTGTTGCAAATTTATTTACAATAAAAAATGTTTTTGACCATTGCTCCTTAAAATCTTTCTTGCAAGTTGGAATTGAATATGCCCGTTGTCACTTTTCAATTATTAATGCTGTAACGAAACTACTTTCCAACATAAACGTTTTCTGATCGAGAATAAATATACCAGTCAAAAAATAATGGATATTACCAGGTAAGGTTACTAAGCCAGCGACGTCCCTATCAAAGAAGTTTTTATTTTGCTGTGTTAGTTCACTGCCATTCCAGATATATAGATACAGATGTAGGCGACACTTTTTCTACTGTTCCTCAGTTTATTGGGTTGCCTTTAAACGAGATTGTATTTCATTGCAAAGTTGGTGTAACCTAAAAAAAAATTAATACTCAGGCAAATGGGTTATTGGAATTAATCGTAATTTGCGTGTTAAAGTATTGACTGAAGTAATAACTAATAAGATGCGCAGCTGAGTAGAATCGAGATTTTAGTGAATGTCTATTTGCACTACATTTATAGTAGTAGTAGTAGTAGTAGTGGGGCGGCCAAGACCTGGTAAGTAGGCCACCACAAGCGGGTCCTTTTTACCTACCCCTGTAGTCCCTACCTAGCTCCATCACCTCTTCCCTCATCGAACCTAAATGTAGGTCAGAATGTCGGTCCATTCAAGGGAACTGACCTCTTCTCCTTGCAACTCTCCGGCCCCCCCAGACGTCGTGTCTCAGTCTGCCTAAAGCCGAGCACTCTGCCAAGAAGTGAGAAGGCGTTTCATCGCCCTCCCCACACTTTGGCCAGATAGGGTCTGCCTCAACACCCATCAATGATAGATGTCTTCTTAACTACATTTATAGTAGGTACTATGAGAAAATAAATGTGTTTTTCCAAAGTGTATAAAGGTGTTTTTCTAAAAATTATCTTTACTTTTTAGTATTTACAAATGTGTAAGTAGCTATTTTATATAATGTGTGATCAAATATATTAATATTTTTTCAAACGGAACAGTAACATGGCTGTATTTTCAGATTCAAATCTAGACAAAACAATCAAATCAGACCTGTTTCAATCAAAACAGGCTACTACCTCCCTTACAACTTAGATAATTATCTTTTAATATTGACCCCTCTTTTCCAAATTTAGGAAACTACAATAAACTACTACTATAAACTATTTATGTACTACTTAACAATAAGACAAAAGTAAACTTAAATAAGGTTTAAACTAAATCTACCTGTATATAATCCTAGGTCATTAATAGTTATCCCTGGTAGTAGTAGTAGGGATAGGATTTAAAATAGGTATATAAAATATGTCTTGTGTATAATATTCAGTTTAAGTTTGTCGACTGTGGGAGAGTCCAACAGTTTTTGTGTTAGTAATTTTAGAACTGAGAGTTCCATGGAATCAGAAATGGAAAAAAATATTCTTGAGTTGCTTGAGTGCCCAGTACTTATGGCAGTAGTAGTAGGGATAGGATTTAAAATAGGTATATAGAATATATCTTGTCTCTATAATATTCAGTTTAAGTTTGTCGACTGTGGGAGAGGAGAGTCCAACAGCTTTTGTGTTAGTAATTTTAGAACTGAGAGGAGTTCCATGGAATCAGAAATGGAAAAAAGTATTCCTGAGTTGCTTGAGTGTCCAGTAGTTATGCCTCACACATATGATGGGACCGTACATATATCAGTGCGTGGAGGATCACGATATATGCGAAACGTGTAACTCGCGAATAAGGAATTGCTTACTTGCTGCGGAGAAAAAGCAGGGCGCGCTCGGGTTTTGGAAAAGCTTCGTAGCAAGTTGTTATTTCCATGCCCATATAGCTTGAACGGGTGCAAAAAAGTTCAACGGGTAACAATATGAGGATTCATCAATTGCTTTGCGGATTTACTGATAAAGATGCCAAGAATGCGGTTGGACGGCTACTATAAAGGAAATTGAGGAACACATTACGAACACAAAGCATTCAGAGAACTTCAAGTGTACTTCATTTCATCATTTCCCCTGATGACTACCCCTTGTTATTGTGTAAAAGATGTGGGTAGAAAATATTCCGTAAACACCCATGTTATGAATAATATATAATAGATTACATAATCTCTGACGGCATTATACACTTTATTGTTAATGTTTATGACAAGGAATGTGCTTCTTCGTAACTTATTTTTCAATGCCGTGTAGTCATAGTAATTAGTAGTTAATAATTTATGTCTAAATTAAAAAAGTGTATTCAATATATAATTGAAATGCATATATGTAAGCACCTTTTTTGGAACGTTAGGGGTTACTTAAAGAAATGTAAATTTTATTGTTAATGTTTTTGATAAGTAACTATATTTACAATTTCATCTAGCTGCTGTAATAAATAGTTGATAATTTATGTCTTAATTAAAAACAATGTGTACCTTCTTCGATATAGAAGTAAATGACCTTTTCTCAATTTATAAGAAATGAGGACCACTTTCTTCAAATAACTCTTTGATCAATCTTATACTGTTTGATCTTCGATTAGAAACTGCATTTATTTATCTTCCAGTGTAACGGTCTCGTTTTTAGTAACTAATAAAATACCTTTCTTAGTTGATTTAACCCTTTCAGGACCAGCGGTTAGCTGAGCTAGCCACAATTTAATAAATTTGTACGTAAACGCCTACCGGTTATTTTGCCTAACCACACTGCACAGTGTGTTGCCTATATAGTATATTATGCGGCAAAAATTACATGCATGCTTTAGATGACACTAGATCGCGTTTTCTTTACGATATTTTGTCAGTGTCAGCCGACTGCTTGTTTATGGTGTGCCCAAGTACATGTGCTTTACGTTTTGAAGTGATTTTGATTGCAAATGGCAGGTAAAAACTATATTTTTTGTATAACCATATGATAGAAATTCATTTTATTGACAGTGATCACCAATTTATGATATCAATTACTTTTATTTTTGTGAAACATATGTGTGGTTTGACGGGCTAACCACCAGGCATTAGTACACCTTGAAACCGTGTATCGGCAAACCAAACTGAGTGTGTTTGTTTACGAATTATTTGAAGTATATACTTAGACTATAATAGTTTTAGCTGGTTTCTAAGTCAAATAGATATTTACCAATTTTTTTACGTTAGTAGTGATTCACTTCGCAGCGGTTTCGTTCAATATCATCATTTTTTTCAGGTCCATCTAAAAGTAGTTGGACGTGGGAAGAATTGCAAAATCTGCCTTCAAATGAGTTTGAAAATTTAATATGTGACATACCATCTGATTGTGATTCAGAAGTATCTAGCGTTGCCGAAGATGAAATTCCCGATAATGGTCTTTTTGATATTATGTCAATGGAAGTTGATATTTTAGAAGATGTCGAAGAACAGGATGGTGGAGGTAGACCTGTAGTTACAACCAACGATGAATGGGAATCTGAGGATGAGATGCCTTTGGCGCAATTACAGTTACAGCTTCGAAATAGTACAATACAGTGGACAAAGAACATAGCATTATGTACACAGGTTGACCCGTTTGTTGAAAATAGCGGACCCGTTCTACCGCACGATGTGGAAACTCCTACTGATATTTTCTTACATTTGTTTACATTGGATCTAATCGATAGAATTGTATTCGAAACTAACCTGTATGTAGTTCAAAAAGGTGGTGGCAATTGTAATTCATTTGTTCCAACAACCTCGGCCGAAATCAAAGTGTTCCTTGGTCTGAATCTTCTAATGGGATTAAAACCTATACCCAGCTATCGTGATTATTGGTCATCCCGAATTGAACTTAGAGACGATTATATAAGTACTGCCATGTCCAGGGATCGCTTTGGCTGGTTGCTAAGCAACCTACATTTGAATAACAACGCAACTCAACCGAAAAAGGAGGATGCCAATTTTGATAAGCTTTATAAAATTCGTCCACTTCTTGATAAATTATCGGATTCTTATCGAAATTCATTTATGCCAAGTGAGCACCAAGCCATAGATGAATCTATGATACGGTATAAAGGAAGAAGCAGTATTCGACAATACATGCCGATGAAACCGATAAAGAGGGGGTACAAGGTATGGGTAAGAAGTGACGAAACAGGATACATGTCACAGTTTCAAATTTATACGGGGAAAGTTGCAAATCTTACCGAAAAGTCCTTGAGTGCACGGGTTATAAAAGACTTATCTAGGGAATTAGTTGGTAAAAAACATAAATTATATTTTGATAATTTTTTCAACTCTGTTGAGCTGCAAATTAGCTTACTGTCGGAAGGGATTTATGCATGTGGGACCGCAAGAAAAAATAGAAAACATATGCCAACCGACTTACGTGACGATAAGCTTTTGAAAAGAGGGGAATCTGATTTTCGAGTATCTTCAAATGGAATTGTAGCCTTGAAGTGGATGGATAGAAAAAGTGTGCTTTTCATTTCAAATTTTCACAATCCTGCTAACACGGAAACTGCCTCTAGAAGGAAAAAAGACGGCTCTAAAGAAGATGTGGTATGTCCATCCCTTGTTAACGATTATAACCGTCACATGGGATATGTCGACAAGTTTGACATGTTGAAATCACTGTACGAAGTAGATAGGAAGTCACGGAAATGGTGGCACCGAATTTTTTGGTACTTTGTGGATGCCACACTGACTAATTCCTACATAATCTTCAAGTCAAGAATGCCAAACAATATGACTTTAAAACAGTTCCGCCTTTCTGTATTGAGTGGTTTAGTTGGTGCAAATCCAGAACAAGCAAAACGTGGTCGGAAAAGTACAGAAAAACTCCCGAATAAATTCAAAACTGTTGTACCGCAAGAAATGAGGTATGACAAAAATGCTCATATGCCCATTCACACCACTTCCCTTAGATGTGCCCAATGCAGCAGCCGCAAGGAACCTCATCGCACCGTATGGAAGTGCTCAACATGTAATGTCGGGTTGTGCCTGAAAGATGTAAGAAACTGTTTTTACGATTTCCACAAACCGTAGTGAGTGACTACTGGTTAGGCCAGATGACCACCGTTTATTTTTTTTTATAATCGACACACTTATCTTTTTCATATTATTTTATGTTCAAAGACCCATTTAAATAAAGATTTTTTGGTAGAAATTGTTTTTTTCGTAATTTAATTAATTCCGTCCTCAAAGGGTTAAACTAGTAATTCTTATCTCATTCTATGTTTTTACCTTCTTGTTAAATACCAATCCTGTATTTAAAGTATTATATGTATTCGGTGTATATTAAGTGATTATAATCCCAACTTCACTCTATGTGTTTGTGCGATAGGTCTATCTCAATACATAGTCCTAGGGTTGCATAATCTAAAGATCAAAACAATATAGTGACGCCATCTCGTGTTACGAACGTGAGCGGATGGACAACGAAGGAGAATGAGGAGGAGGAGAAAAGATGGCGAAAATTGGCATTGGCGAGCAGGTTCAGTGAATTGGGTAGCTTCCAAAGTTTGAAGAAAAAAGCTGGAAAAAGTAAATATAAAAGATGAATTAATCTTAGTAACCGAATCCTACTACTCCCTCGTGTGATTACGAGAAAATAATCATTTCGGTACGTTGATTTGTGAATTGGCAGCAGAACGTATGAACAACGTTAACCCCGAAACCAACTGTTCTTATGTGAGTACTTTATTACTTATTTTGGAAGTGCATCTTAAACCACGTTACGTATACCGTGCCTAATTAGACTAACTTACCCTATGCATAGGTCGTGTGTGCGAATGGTAACAGTAAGGGCCCTTACTGTTACCTCGCGGACTGTACATATCTAAAAACTGCAATTTTTTGGTAGATTTTTAGTACAACCAAACTACATTTTGTTGTCAAGCTTTATTGCTGTAAAACCTTCATTCATTTTTGTAAATTTGAGTGTGTATGTCCTAATATTTAAATTTAGGTGTGTCTTTTATGTATGTACCGTTCGTAAATGTATAGTTGAGAGAATTATATTAAAAAATAACTTTGTTCTTGTCAAGTGTTTTTTTTTTGCAATTGTCTTCACTTAGATAGGAACTATACCTTTACTCTGTCTCATCAAAAAAGATCAATTGATGGCGCCCAAGTTTGGCCAGCTAATAAATAACCCTACCGTACTTTACTCTGCTCACCCCTGATATAGAGTTTCATCGCCATAGTAAGTATATTTTGTACCTTTATCTAAAAATAATAACTAAAGAAAGTTATCGTTATACTAGTTATAACAGAAAGTCTGAAAGTAAGAACTTTCAGAACTATTTACTGTTAATTTAATAGCTCTATATGAGTAATAGCTGCACATAAATAAATATGCATGGCTATTATATCAGAACCATACATTAAATTAAGAATTTTGGTATTTTTAGGTGAAATTAAAAACTAGCCAGGAAACAAAGACGCGGTTCTCCGTCTTTCAACTATATCATTCATGCGCATTGTAAAGCAGATTCAATATAAAGCTGAGTACTTAGTAATGCTATTTGCAGTTTTTTCCGCAATGTTAAAGTTTCCCGAAACAAATTTCTAACGGTTTCATAAGTTTGGTATTTATACCGGGTGTTCCAGGGATATTTGGATTGAAATTTTTACGGTGTTGCCTGTTTCAATCAAAATAGGCTACAACCTCCCTTACAACTTAGATAATTATCTTTTAATATTGACCCCTCTTTTCCAAATTTAGGAAACTACAATATACTAATACTATAAACTATTTATGTACTACTTAACAGCAAGACAAAAGTAAACTTAAATAAGGTTTAAACTAAATCTACCTGTATATAATCCTAGGTCATTAATAGTTATTCCTGGTAGTAGTAGTAGGGATAGGATTTAAAATAGGTATATAAAATATGTCTTGTCTATAATATTCAGTTTAAGTTTGTCGACTGTGGGAGAGTCCAACAGCTTTTGTGTTAGTAATTTTAGAACTGAGAGGAGTTCCATGGAATCAGAAATGGAAAAAAATATTCTTGAGTTGCTTGAGTGCCCAGTACTTATCCCTCACATATATGATGGGACCATACATATATCAGTGCGTGGAGGGTCAAGCTATATGCGAAATGTGCAATAGGGCGGAGCGAATTAAAAAAAAAATTGTTCCTTATACATAGAGGGAATGGAGGCCATTTGTATTCAGAATGATGGGAAAAAAAAATAAGTTTGAAAAAAAATTTTTAGAGGGTTCACAACGACCTTGAAAATATGAAAAAATTTTTTTTTTATTTTTTCGTATACATAAGGTAAACGGAAGACATTTGTATTCACAATGATGAGAAAAAAATTTCAGCTTGATCAAAAAATATTTAAAGGGTTCTTCAAAATTTGCAACGTAAGTTATTTAAGAATGCAGCCGCTTTCCGCAATCAGTCCGTATAGTCTACATACTAACTATCCCTTCCAATACCTCCCGTGCCCTCACCTTCATCCACTAATTATGGCATCATGAACAAACAAGTCAGTCGTTCATAATCGCATTTCGTATACGCACCTAATGATTTGTTGTTTCCCACCGACAGTTCTGTTATAATTATAGTGTTAATTCATTCTTTCAATTATTATTATAGTTCTAAGTTTTTCATTTTAAAACATGTGACAATGTCTTTCACTAGACAAAAAGCTATTCACTATTATTGTACTTGTTTATTTGCCCAAATGCATTTAGTTCATGTTTGTAAATCGTTTTTTAAGTAATTATTGTTCTCTTAACTGTGTTATATTACAATACTTTTTGTCAACTCCTATCCTGTAAATGGTTTTTTACTGTTGGATAGCCGTAATCTAAATAAATAAATAAATAAATAAATAAATAAATAAATAAATAAATAAATAAAAAGCAGAGGACGTTATATTTGGTAAAGCAGAACCACTTCAAGGGTGCGTTTTGCCAACATTTAAGGAGGTGATGAAAGATTACTTAAATGTTATGTTTACTCTTAAAAAATCGAGTAAAAAAGAACCCACTGTACTTCAGATATCAGAAGAAGTGGCACGGAATGTGTATCAAATATGGGGTAAAGCATCCCTTCCTACCACTTGCCACTCTTCCATTGTCAGAAAGATTCGCCAATACCATGATAAATATAAAAAAATTTTGAAGAATTACAAAATAAACCAAAGCAGGCACAAGCTCGAAGAATATAAAGTGAAGCTGCAACCATTTTTGGAAAAATCCGAGAAGCTGTTTGACATATGTACCTGCCAATGTAAAAGCTTTGAGTTGTGTTCATGTGATTCAGATAAAAAAGTTCCACAAGAGCGAGAATTTCTAAAAGATCAAAGGAATTTAAGGAAAATGTATATTGGAAATATTGACTTAAATGCAAGTCGTAAAATTGAGCGACATACAAAAATAAAGGTAGACCGAGCTGAAAGTATACAACGAAAAAGACAATTGAATGAAACCAAGGCTTCAATGAACGCCAATCTTGTAGTAAACCTATCTGATAAATCGGATTTATCTGAAGCAACTGACAGTGATAGCGACTTTATTAGTTACTCACCTGTGAAAAAGAAAAATCCGATTCGTGAGGCTACAAAACAGATGCGATTAAAATTACCTAGCCTAGGCCTCGCATGTGATAGAACGGGGGTATCTGATAGAAATGCTGCTATAATTGCAAGTTGTGTGTTGAAAGACATTGGTATTATATCCCCCGAGGATCAATCGAAAGTTATTGACAGATCCAAAATACGGCGACTAAGAACTGGTGTCAGACAAAAATTACAGAAAAATATTTCTTTAGAAGGGACCCACCTTGAAAGTATTTTTTTTGATGGCCGAAAAGATCGGACTAAAATGTTAATCAAACGCGGAGGAAAAACATTCCACAAAATTGTTGTGAAAGAACATATTTCTCTTATTCAAGAACCGGGATCACATTATGTAGGACATGTTTCTCCTTGCGATGGAAAATCAAGAAGCATTAAAGACTCAATAATGAATTTTCTACATAAAAATAAAATTTCTTTATCTCAGCTAATGGCCATTGGATGTGATGAAACCGTTGGCAATACTGGTATAAAAGGCGGTGTTGTAAGGTTGATAGAAGAAGCTTTGGGTAGACCTTTGCAATGGTGTATTTGCTTATTACATTGTAACAAGCTGCCGCTAAGACATCTTTTACAGAACTTAGATGGCCCCACAGCAGGACCATCTGGTTACTCTGGGCCGATTGGCAAAAAAATGGAAAGTTGTGAGAACACAGCTATGGCGATATTCAAACCAATTACGGAAATACTCACAGTTTTTCCAGATATATCAAAAATTGAGGACCTTAGTTGCGATCAAAAATATTTATATGATATATGCCAGGCAGAAGCCACTGGGAATTGTTCAGAATCACTATTATCAAGAAGCCCAGGAAAATTATCACATGCTCGGTGGTTGACTGCGGCAAATAGAATTATGAGACTATATATTGGAACGGAAAATCCATCTCATAATTTGGTTACTCTAGCGAATTTTGTCGGTCGTGTTTATGCTCCGATGTGGTTCTCAATTAAATGCCACCCTTCCAGTACACATGGGGCACGTCATTTGTGGAAAATGATTTCTCTCTCCAGATACCTTGACTCGGATATAAAAAAAGTTATTGATCCTGTCATTGAAAGAAATTCCTTTTACGCCCACCCAGAAAATATGCTTCTGCCTATGATGATCGATTCAAGAAAATCCATTCGCGAATTAGCTCTCCGACGAGTGATGAAAGTGCGATCCGGAGGAATGCAAGCGACTATTCGGAAGTCTGTGGTACCAACATTGAACTTTGAAGCAAAGGATTATATTGATATAATTGACTGGCAAGGTATTAATGTAACAGAACCTCCTGTAATAAAATTTATATCAGACGAGGTAATTTCGGAGGTAATTACAAGTGGTGATTACAGCAACATCAATTTTCCTCGGATCCCATGCCATACGCAAAGCGTAGAACGTTGTGTCAAGGTGGTAACTGAGGCGTCAAGTGAAGTTTCTGGAATGCAACGCAGAGATGGACTTATCCGGTCGAGAATTGTATCTAGAAAAATAATGATCAAGTTTAATACAAAAAAACAGTTCCGCACAAAATAATAATCGTTGTGAACCCTCAAGACGTTTTCTTATCGAGTTGAAACTTATTTTTCATTAACTTGAAGATGGCATCCATATCCAATATGTATTAGAAAAAATATATAATTTTTTTTTATTTTAGCTGTTTCACTTGTGAACCCTCGAGACATTTTTTTATCGAGCTGAAATTTTTTTCCCAATATTTTGAACCTAAATGGCCTCCATCTCCAGTATGTATTTAAAGAAAAAATTTTTTTTTTAATTTTTAATATTTCACTCCACCCTAATGTGCAACTCGCGAACAAGGAATTGCCCTACTTGCTGCGGAGAAAAAGCAAGGCGCGCTCCGGTTTTGGAAATGCTTCGTAGAAAGTTGTTATTTCCACGCCCATATACCTCGAATGGGTGCAAATATAGTACAACGGGTAAGAATATGAGGATTCACCAATTGCTTTGCGGATTTACTGATACAAGATGCCAAGAATGCAGTTGGACGGGTACTATAAAGAAAATTGAGGAACACATTACGAACACAAAGCATTCAGAGAACTTCAAGTGTACTTCATTTCATCATTCCCCCTGATGAGTGACCCTTGTTATTGTGTAAAAGATGTGGGTAGAAAATATTCCGTAAGCACCCATGTTATGAATATAATAAATTACATAAACTCTGACGGCATTATACACTTTATTGTTAATGTTTATGACAAGGAATGTGCTTCTTCGTAACTTATTTTTCAATGCCGTGTAGCCATAGTAATTAGTAGTTAATAATTTATGTCTATGTAAGCACCTTTTTTTGGAACGTTAGGGGTTACTTAAGGAAATGTAAATTTTATTGTTAATGTTTTTGATGAGGCATGTAACCATATTTACAATTTCATCCAGCTGCTGTAATACGAGTAAATAGTTGATAATTTATGTCTTAATTGTAAACAACGTGTACCTTCTTCAATATAGAAGTAAATGACCTTTTTTCAATTTATAAGAAATGAGGACCACTTTCTTCAAATAACTCTTTGATCAATCTTATACTGTTTGATCTTCGATTAGAAACTGCATTTATTTATCTTCCAGTTATAACAGAAAGTCTGAAAGTAAGAACTTTCAGAAGTATTTACTGTTAATTTAATAGCGCTATATGAGTAATAGCAGCACATAAATAAATATGCATGACTATTATATCAGAACCATACGTTAATTTAAGAATTTTGGTAATTTTTAGGTGAAATTAAAAATTAGTCAGGAAACAAAGACGCGGTTCTCCGTCTTTCAACTATATCATTCATGCGCATTATAAAACAGCTTCAATATAAAGCTGAGTACTTAGTAATGCTATTTGCAGTTTTTTCCGCAGTGGTAAACTTTCCCGAAACAAATTTCTAACGGTTTCATAAGTTTGGTATTTATAGCGGGTGTTCGAGGGATATTTGGATTGAAATTTTTACGGTGTTGCCAGTTTCAATCAAAACAGGCTACTACCTCCCTTACAACTTAGATAATTATCTTTTAATATTGACCCCTCTTTTCCAAATTTAGGAAACTACAATATACTAATACTATAAACTATTTATGTACTACTTAACAGCAAGACAAAAGTAAACTTAAATAAGGTTTAAACTAAATCTACTTGTATATAATCCTAGGTCATTAATAGTTATCCCTGGTAGTAGTAGTAGGGATAGGATTTAAAATAGCTATATAAAATATGTCTTGTCTCTATAATATTCAGTTTAAGTTTGTCGACTGTGGGAGAGTCCAACACCTTTTGTGTTAGTAATTTTAGAACTGAAAGTTCCATGAAATCCGAAATGGAAAAAAGTATTCTTGAGTTGCTTGAGTGCCCAGTACTTATGGTAGTAGTAGTAGGGATAGGATTTAAAATAGGTATATAAAATATGTCTTGTCTCTATAATATTCAGTTTAAGTTTGTCGACTGTAGGAGAGTCCAACACCTTTTGTGTTAGTAATTTTAGAACTGAAAGTTCCATGGAATCCGAAATGGAAAAAAGTATTATTGAGTGGCTTGAGTGCCCAGTACTTATGCCTCACACATGTGATGGGACCATACATATATCAGTGCGTGGAGAGTCAAGCTATATGCGAAATATGCAACTCGCGAACAAGCAATTGTCCTACTTGCTGCGGAGAAAAAGCAGGGCGCGCTCCGGTTTTGGAAAAGCTTCGTAGAAAGTGGTTATTTCCATACCCATATACAAAAAAAATGGATGCAAATATAGTACAACGGGTAAGAATATGAGGATTCCCCAATTGCTTTGCGGATGCACTGATACAAGAAGCCAAGAATGCGGTTGGACGGGTACTGTAATGGAAATTGAGGAACACATTACGAACACAAAGCATTCAGAGAACTTCAAGTGTACTTCATTTCATTATTTCCCCTGATGAGTGCCCCTTGTTATTGTGTAAAAGATGTGGGTAGAAAATATTCCGTAAGCACCCATGTTATGAATATAATAGATTACATAAACTCTGACGGCATTATACACTTTATTGTTAATGTTTATGACAAGGAATGTGCTTCTTCGTAACTTATTTTTCAATGCCGTGTAGCCATAGTAATTAGTAGTTAATAATTTATATCTAAATTAAAAAAGTGTATTCAATATATAATTGAAATGCATTTTATATCGCTATCTTCGAGATAGACTTTTTAAAAATAATAACTTTTTAGTTTAATTAATTATTTATTATAACTTGGTTACACTTATTTAACTTTTTATACTATTTAACATTGTTAACCTTTACTTAGGTTTAATACTGATGTTGCTCGTAGGAGCTGATGAACAATACTGTTAAAAGTAAGCCTTTGATTTGGCTTTTTATACTCAACCAGTGCTGACTAAGAACTACGCTGTTATTTGTGGAAGTGCAGGTGTTCTGCGTTTGGCTGAGACAGCGGAGTCAGCAAGATAAGCAATGAATGGCTATTGTTTTACAAATAATAAAGGCACATAATATTGTGCCTTTATTGCTCACATTCATTGTTCATTGTTCATTAAATGAAGGTTACATAATATTGTGCTTAATTCTATATAACAACTCCCCTTCTTATAAAAAAGTTGATTCCTTGAAACAACTTTTTAAGCATAGAGTTTGCCGGTTGTCATTAATTCCATTTCCGATTCTTCTACATCTTCATGGGCATTGATACTGGGTCTTCTTCTTGGTAAGAGATTCGTACAGGATCTTAAAATTCTGGATCTGGGTGGTTGTGATGGTTGATCATTGGATGAAATAATTCCAAGTCTTATATTTCTTCGCTTTTTGCATTTACATGTAATATATAAAATGATTAAAATAATTATTACAGTAATTGTTAAATAAGTAAACCATGATGTTTTTTGTAACAAATGGTTCGTATATGATTTTGTCCAAATTATTATTATTATTAGGAAGGAAATATGAGCAGAAGCTTTGATAGCTTGTTTTGCTCAAAATTACAAGAAAAAAACTACCTATAAAATACACCCTATAAATGTCATAGTGCTCATAACAGGAGAGTATATACGATATACACATACTAATGTAACAGAACAAAAAGACATCCAATAAATACTACGAATACTACAAGATATGACCAGACTAAGCAGATAAATTCATGAAATGATCCAGTCTACTTTTAAATGAATTTAAAGAAGGCGCGGTCACTACACTATTGGGTAGAGAGTTCCACACGTCGAACACTCTGTTGGGCAGGAAATGTTGCCTACATCTGGTGTGAAAATGCTCTTTTTTCAATTTTAGTTGATGTCCACGAAGACGGGGATCCATATTTAGCTGGAATATATCATCTGGACAGTAAATCTCACTTTGAAGTAAGCTATAGGTCGCAATAAGGTCACCACGCGTTCTGCGTTTATCTAATAATGGTAACTTAAGGCGGGCTAGGCGGGTTTCATAAGGAATGTTATGAAAACCACTGGGTAACTTAGTGGCTCGTCTCTGAATTCCTTCGAGTCTGTTTATATCTTAGTTTAATAAAGGTGACCAAACAGATACTGCAAATTCCAGATGTGGCCGGATATACGCCCTGTAGATCTTTATAAATGTATCAATAGTAAGATCCTGAAAGGATTTTCGAATCACATAAATAAGTTGATTACATCTCTTGACAACCTTTGTAACATGAGCACTCCAAGACAAAGACTGTCACAATAACGCCTAGGTCATTTTGCTGTGCAACTTTTGCAATAATATGTCCATCAATTTTATAAATTAGTTATGGATTATTCTTGGACATATAAAGAACGCAACATTTGCTATTGTTCAATGGTATTAGCCAACGAGAGCACCAATCAGCGATGAGATCCAGATCAGCTTGAATGGTCGGCGATGGCAGTGCGAAAAGTTTATGATCGTCTTCATAAGATACAATATTAGAAGAACAGTTTTGAGCAAGGTCAGATACGTATACTAAGAAAAGAATCGGGCCCAGTACTGAACCTTGTGGTACGCCACTAATAACATTAAGCTTTTGTTATACAGAATCACCTATACACACTGCAAACTGATGATCAGATAAAAACGACGACATCCATGTTAACAATTTTCCGCGCACACCGAAATGTTCAAGTGTAAGAAATAGTCTATTAAGCGGCATCTTATCAAAGGCACGAGAGAAGTCCAAATAAATTATGTCCATAGGCTGCTGCGCATCTAAGCTGGAGGTCCACCTGTTGATTGCTTGTAGAAGGTTGGAGACGACAGATCGACCAGGTTAAAGACCATGTTGATGAGAAGGAATAATTCCGTTGTTTAACAAAAATGGGATTAGTGCATCACAGATAATACGTTCCAACATTTTGCAGGGAACCGATGTAAACTGATTGGTCGATAGTTAACGTTGGACAATGTGTCTCCTTTTTTATAAATGGGTGTCACACGCGACTTTCCAGTCCGAGGGAATTATACCAGTGTCAAGAGACTTCGCCATTATCTAGCTCAGTGGTATGCATAAGCTATTGGCACATTTGGACAAGAACAACGGATTGACTGCACGGCTCCAGGGGACGAATCCGAGCGTAGCTCGATCATCTGTGTGAGCGTATGTGAGCACCAAGTTCGAATTTATTAGCACATTATCAATTCTGCATCTATCCTGGAAATCGGATCTAGAACAAGCATTTGAGTTCCAGGATCAATCGTATATGCTTCGAAGAACGTATCTGCAAATGTATCAGCAACTTCTTTATTATTATTACACAACGGTTGATCTACTTTCCTTATTAGAGGTATAGATACTTTACTAGATAAGCGTGAGCGTGTGTATTTATAAAACATTTTGGGACCTTTGTCCACGAGTTGGTTTTCGAAATTGGCCCTGGCAAGTCGTAAGTGACCTATTAGTATATTAGAGATGGTACGATGGAGTTGGTAATCAACATCCGAAAGTGAACGTTAATAACTTTGCCATGATTTTTTTCCGCATACAGGTTATAAAGCTTTCGTGTGCACCACTGTTTCCTATATACTTGACTATGATTATACTTCGAGGTGTGTATGGAATAATCCTTTGAATAGTGCTAAGCCAGCTATGCCAAAGATCTTCCAGATCATCTCTGTTGTGACAGTCTTGAAACCAATCAATGTTATTGAAATTGTCGTTCATCGATGTGAAGTCATCTTATCGCACAGGTGCTTGGAATCGTCCCTAGATATGCCGGGTGCCCTATAGACCAGAAGTATACGAAATGTGATTAGCTCTGGTAAAGAAATTTTCAATAATAGACATTTTATATTTGGTAAAGTGTATTGTAATTGCCTTACATTTGAATTAAAAAAAAGATTGCTGTTAAAGAAAGCGTTCACTCCACCACCTTTTTTATTTATACGATCCGATCTGAAGAGAATATAATTTGGTAATGCGATGGCAGCATCATGTATTTTAGGAGAGAGCCATGTTTCAGTTACAAGGATTATACTAGGAACAAGTTTGGCAACATAAAGCTGAAAAGGGTTATATTTGGCAGGGAGTGACGCGATGTTGATATAAGCGAAAGAAATTTGATGGAATTTTGAATATGAGAAATCTAGTTCTTTGAGCCATGATCGGAGTCCACAGAAACTATAGTTGGAAGATGTCGTATATATTTAATAGTTAGTTGTTCACCATTATCAGAACGCTGCTGTAGTTCACCTCTTAAAGTTTTCAAGTATTCAATTTGGTGTTTGGTTTGGTCTTCTTGTAGCCGAATTTTTGCATATTTCGTCCCAGCTAGCTTTTCTTGTTTCTTAATAAGGATTTAACCTTGTCTCTTGAGGAAAAGCTTAGTAGAAGTAAATGAGGACTTGGTCATTTAGGACTTGGCCTAAGCGACGAACTCAAATAATATTTGCAGTTGAATCAATTTTACCGATTAAATCCGTTGGTCGACTCTACATCTTCACCCTGGATATTCTCGGTACTAGATTCGGGTAAACCGCTAACAATGATATTCATTTGCTTGTTCAATCTCTGCGTGCAACAATCTCTGCGAGAGATTGTTGCACGCAATCCTCATAAGAGCTTTCGCTGCTTAGAGAACCATTATTCTGAATCTGATGCTCTAATTTTAATAGTCGATTATCAAAGTTATCAACTTTAACACTGATACTGCGGACTAAGTTAACTCCAGTTTACTATCGTTAGACAAACATTTATTGCAATTTATTTTTACTGATTTCGATACCGATCTTGTTAAACGCTTAGCATAATCCACTGGCATTCCCAGACATTCGAAGTGAATAAATTTATTGCATTCAGCACAAGAAACTTTTCTTTGCTCAAGTGGTACCGTGCGATCACAGTTGGGACAGAAATTCATGATGGGAAAGTAGATAGATATATGCGTGTATTTAAAAGACACTTTAAGATCAGGGCGAGTGTGAAACTCCTCAGGCCGTCGGGATACTAGTTTCTTACTTAGAATTTAACCGCAGTCGATCGAGTTCATTCAGCTTGTCGGCGTATCAGTAATGCGCCTAGCATGGGTGTCTAAAATAACCATTATTAGACTAGCCCTGGATTCATGCTGTCTGTTTTCCATAGGTATTTATGTCAATGTTCATAAATAATAAGGACTTACCCCGTTACAGGTGGTGACGTGAGACACAGGTAACGTGGTATACAAAATTTTGTAATTATTTATGCAAAGAACACCAAAAATTATAGTTTTTACTATAGTTTCATCATTCAAAATACAAATGATAAGTCCGAAAAGGCGGCGTAACTGATGCGGATTCTTCAGCAATACTGCTTCGTTCAGACACAAATCATATTCGTCCGTGTGGCTCAGAAGATCAAGAGCAGCATTGATTGTTACACTTTTATTTCAAAATCAACAATAAATACATTATTTAGCGGTTCAGATAAATAAATTGAGTGCTCCTAATGAAATTAGTCAGTGGTCATCTATTTGTTTAGATCATGGTAGGTCTATGGTCATAGGTCTATGATTCCAATCTGACAGTGAATTCTATGAATTTTGCCGCCAAAAAAAAAAAGGTCTTCAAGTTTTTCTGAGACATTCTGCAGCCATTTGTGTGCTTGGTGTGATACATTTTTAAATCTTCGCTTTTGCGGATTTTGCTGCATATTATTGGGCAAATTTATTGCTGAGTAGTTGCTAGTGCTGCTTTTCTTAGTTGTATCAACCATTTGGGTTGGATTTGTGCTCACTCAGGAATTTTATAAAGCATCTGCTTTCACTACGAGGCCGCTCTACAACCTAGGTAAAACATTTATTATTTCTTTAATCTAGTACCTATTTTCTCTAGACTTAGTTGCTTTTAACAAACTGACATTTACCCGCTTCATTTAATTTTTAGGCCTTTTCTTCTTCCCTCTCTCTAACGTAGTCTATTTCCGCTTCTATCTACTTGCTAAGAGTTCCTTACGACTCACCCACTTGCTAGGGTGTATTGCATGTCATTCAGCCATATTGTACGAGAGAACTGAGTATTTGGCGCCGCAAAGTCCAAGTGTGTATGTGTGCAGATATTGTACTGAGCAAAGCCGTATCAATGCATATAAAATACAATGTAAAGTGTGTAAGTATTGGTTCCATCGGGACTGTGCAAATATAAACATAGAAGACATTAAACACTATCTCAAAGTATATTGATAAGTGGGTGTGTAATAGAGTTGGGATTTGAGGCCAGAAGCCCGGCCAGGCCAGGCCCGGCCCGAAATCGGGTCTGGCCGGGCCGGGAAAATCTGCATATTTTACTGGCCGGGCTGGACCTGGCCGGATGCTTTGTAATACCTGGCCGGGCCGTGCTGAAATTGAATTGGCCAGGCCCGACTGGCCGATTCGGGCCAGGCCTGGCCGGGCCGGTTTTGGCCTGGCCGGGCCAGTTCGGGCCTGAGCTGGGCTGGCCGTTTCGGGCCGGATCGGACCAATTTCGACTTAACCTAGGCTAACCGGTTTGCTGTATAACAATTTTAAAATACTATATCTTGTTCTTCCTATGAGGAATTTGATTTCATAATAACTTGAGGTGTTTCACCCATTTATCTTACCACTTACGGCCAATCTCACTCATACTACTTAAAATTTAAGGTGTCCCAAAATGGAAAAATTATACTTAGCAATAAGTATTACTCTGATATTTAAGCACATCTAAAAATTCTTACACAGACTTAGAATTCGATGCAGAATTTAAAAATGAAATATTTGAAAAAATAAAGTTGATGGTCGTAACTTCTTTTTGGACTACCCTGTATACATGAATTGAGCGTAAAAAAATCGCATTAAAAAATAAAAATCCACAAGTCCGAGTGTTTTTCCAAAAAACACACCGCTGAATTTTAAATGAATTTAGACATCACTTCTGGGACTCACTGTATATACATATAATATCTTATACTACTATATATATATATATTACAAGTGTTAAATGTAAAACATTATGTTTGTGTTTAAGTTGTTGAACAAATTTGTTTTCGGAGTTTGTATTTTATTTGATAATGAAATAAAAAATGTAACAAAAGTCACTATGGTTCAGTCCATCCGGTATATATGATAGGAAACTCAAATTCATCTGCTAAATGTCCATAAAAAAGAAGGGTATTGCCGACGCCACTTGTCGTCCGAAAACAAGGGAACATTAGAAAGCCAACATCTGGTCATCAGGCCGGGGCAGTTATGACTTCTTTGAGATTAGGCATAGCTAATCAATTATGGGACAGTAGACGCCTTCAGCGGAACGAATCTTATAAGGAAACATAAATTCTAATTGTCCGTGCCGAATTTAACTTGACTTAACTTCTACGTACGCCTCAGGGGGTACTTGAAGTGTCATACAATGCATCGCCGTCCGTTAGGCCCCTTCAGGGCCGGACTATGGAATATTGGTAACGCAAAACGCGGAACGGAGCCATAGTTAGCGAGAATTGATTCGCGTATAGAGACGTAGGGACCCCTATGAATATCCATTGTTATGTCAAATATGTGGGACAGGTGAGATCTAGGAATATCAGAGGTTTTCAGGGGAACTTTCCTCTGATGGCATAAATTAACGGCTGACATCGCAGTTCCCCCTTGGCGATATAGATCAAACCATTAGTTCGTAACGAGGATTCAACATAGTATAAGTAGAAATGGAATATATTTAGTTATAGGTAAATATAAGGTTTATTAGAGATAGGTAAATAAAGTTACGAGATGTCCATAATTAGTATGGAGTAGGCAGTTAAGGGTCACATTCTAATATCAGCCCAAGACACAGAGAGCAAGGTGGGGTAACAGGCGACGCCAAGACCAGAAAGAACCGCCCTCCGACCTCAACACCATTATTAGTTGCTATTAGGGGTCAAAATACGTGCGTAGCACATGCAACATGACCCCTATCCTATTGTGAAATCTTAAGTCATCTACGACAACCGAGGTGTTGAGGGAAATCAGTAACATCCGAAATACAGTTTCTTTTCTGCTCTTGGAGTCGTTCGGTTCAGCCCTCGAGTTCGCGAGTTCAGTGTATCTTTGATTAGATTTTTTGGAGGAATTTCCACTTAGAATATTTTAAACACCAAGTACAAAATTTACTCTAAATTTTAGTGATAATATTTTGGTTGTAATATACCCCGACCCAGTCCTCTGAGTCTTTGGCATCCGTGACCAGGGTGGAAAGCCACTTGCAGCCACAAGTAAATTAATAGCGTAATTATTCGAGTATTTAGGTATCTCAGTTAGGCAAATATTGTGAGTTGAATTCCTCGTTAGGTACTACTTCGGAATTATTAAAGCCTTCGTCCCGACCTGGTGTTTTCTTCCATCTCCGTTGATTCGCGATATCCTGTGAGTGAACTATTTGTGTAGGTGTAATCCTGCCACACTCCCTCGGAGTACCAGCTGCCGAGATCTCCAGAGTAAGCTACTCACGGTAAGTGCTAGAAGTTATGCATTTGTTTAATGACGCCATTTTCTAAAGAACCCATTGAACGTGACCACTCAAAATCATTATCCCTTTAGAGACAAAAATACCAACAAAAGCGGGGTTGGCCCCCTGTTACAAAATGGTGTCAGATTATGGGATTTTCTTGTATATTGCAGAAACTGGAAATGGCGTAATTAAACATATTAGTAGGTTTTGGGATATTGACATAGCTATAATCGACAGGGCGAGCTAAAGATTTTGGTGGGAAACATTTTTTCTGTACCTCCTTTACGTAAACTGGAAAAAGAATTTTGGGAACTGTCGATTCTGAGCTGTGCCAAGTCAAATTTTAATTGTGAACCAAATTTTCGTTGGGTGCATAAAAAGGGAAAATCAATTGATAATAAGGGTAAAATCATAACAATCATAATAGTAAAAGAAGAAAGTGAACCGTCCTCCACGGTAGCAAGGAAACTCCGACACCTAGTCGTTAAAAAGGAATGCAATTTTGGAGACCGATGTATACATATACGTTTCTTTGCTATGAAAATACAAATTTTTTGCTATGAAAATACAAATTTTTGCTATGCAAATACAAAAATTAAAATTGTGTCGTATATATGTGTGTATAGATGAGCATATCTAAATTTAAAATTCATTTAATGTAGTCCCATGTATATGTCGATATCTTAAATCGCATTCGATAGAATTATAGGAACCTAGAATTAAATAGGGTAGAAAAATGCATGTGCAGGCATATAGCTTAGGGTCTGGAATTTTATAGGGAATTCAGCACAGAGGGTACAATGTTTTTATAAAGTTCGGGAAATATGTCATCAGATGGTAGAGCTACAATAATTTTATTACACCTTTATCAAAGACCTTATACTAGTAAGTATACTTTGATAATAACTGATCGTTTATAGTGCCGCCTCCTATCGCTAAGCAGGCCATAAAGTAATGATAAGCGATGTAAGATGTCGACAGGAACTGTCGGTTATTTAGATTAATATTTTTGTAACGTATTAAAAAGGTCTTTGTAAAGGTTTTAATGAGAAAGAAGCATAAGGTAACGCTCGAACATGGTTTCAAATCGGTGACATAGTGCCTGGAACTAGCTCAGATTAAAAGTAATTCAAGCACAGAGTTGTGTGCCAAGGTCTCATGTATCAGCGCTGAGCTAAGGGATAAGGAAGCAAATATATCTATAAATAAAAATAAGGGGTGTAGTGTTATAAGCTTGTGGTTCCGAGTTAACTGTGGTAGCCTATTATCCTAACTCTCGCATGGGCCAATAAATCTCAGGTGCAGAAAGACCCGACCTGTGTTAGATTATTGCGGTCGCTACTGTAAGGACAAGTACACCTCCCTAATAAACACGTGACAAAGCACGCCCGGCTAGAGGTTGTGAATACTACTGTCTAATAGATGCCACAGACACAAAAGCAGGTGGTAACCAGGCGGTGCCCTTAATAAGTATAGGTAAAGTTAACTGTTAGGTACTATAAATTTCGAAGGGTACATTTTATCTAATCTATTGAATCACTAAAAACAGAGGTCATATCATTTTCAGTATTCGGAGTAACATATATAAGGTAATAGGGTAAATAGGGTAGTAATGAAGTTGACCAGATATTATCCATTCCACGCGCGAAAGGATTTAAAATTAAAACAAGCTTATAAGTTCGCTATACAGTTATCGTAATGATTAGAGAGAAATAGGACGATACAATAGGTTGTAAAAGAGAATGCTCAACTAAAAATTGTGTCGAAACCATGCACAAATGCACTAGGGCAAAGGGTCTAGCCATAAAAAGCTTTATCTAATCAAGGACAATAGACTCCTTCGTAAGTACTTATGTAAATCGAGGCATAGCCGTACCATCGGTATTATGGAAGGGGAGTAGTGATAATTATTATGCAATTGACTGTTCCTTTCGTTGTTAACCGATATATCGGTTGAGCTTGACAAGGTTTGGTTTACATTTGTACCGCGATCCGTTTTACCCAGGCAGAGATTAATTGAATTTTGATTAGGAAAAAGTTATGTAAATTCCTAAAATGGGATAAAATGGGATGGGATATCGTAGTCAATAATAAGGGAGGATTACCAGTAGTCTCTTACTCACATGCCATGTTAGTTTGTAGCCTAAGCGAGGTTTAAATAAATTTGTTTTGCATTTTTTTTCTCTTCATCTGTGTTCTATATTTTACTGCTGTTTAAGAAAGTACATCGTACCTATTTTAGTATCATAGAATCATCCACAATTTCAACGATCGAATTTAGTATCAAGGTAAAGTAAAGAGTATTTTTTTTTGTATTGCATTGGAGAAAAGCTGATACGTATCGTAGTTGGTAATCCTGCTACCCATTCAGAAATTAGTAAGTTACTGCCGGAATAAGGGGGGTTGTGGACAAATTGAACCAAACATAACAACTACGTTGCGTATAGTACCGATGGGTTCGATTTTGATTTCAGGAAGTCAGCGGATACGCGTGCAGTAGTGCCAGGTGCTTGCTTGAGTGATGCGTAGGGGTACGGGTAGAGATAAAAGATATGTGTGTGTGTACGTATGTATGTAGGTGCATATGTATGTAGATATATGTAGGTATTGTCGCCGCATCATCCCGGTATTTATAATTGGAAAAAGGGGTAAGAAGTTATTTAAATACCTTGCCTGTCACTCGAAGTGGCTCTCGCTAGATTAAATCTAGCAAGGGGAGTGTTGACACACACCCGGATCGTCCTAGCCGCTGCTGGCCAACTAGACGACACCCTCGATATACACAGGTGGATGATACTACGCTCTTCGGCTTGAGACGGGCTGCTCATACGCGAATACCTAGTATCCGCGACGTCCGTCCACGTTGGCGGTTACCAGTCTTCCTTCCGGGCCCGCATTTATTTTACTTCGCCGCTGGTGGCACACTTCTTGTCCAGCGGTGGAAGTTTTATATTTATATCGCCACCTCAAAGTGAGCAATGATAATTGCTCTCAAAGAGTGTCTCGTAATAGCGATGACCAATGGGACGTAATGTAACGAGTTTCTTTAAATCGAACCAATTTGTGGAAACAGTGCCCCAGCAAATTAGTTCTATATGGTTATTAGTAACACCCGAAGTGAATAATTATTAAGTAGTGAAAACCTCAATTAAATCTAAACTCTTTTAAATGGTTCTTTCTTTAAATAATGTAATCTAGGAGTATAATTAAATGCAAATAATTAATATTATTAATGCTTAAAAGTGAATAAAGATAAATGAGCCACGTGGTGAATAATGTGCACGTGGTTTGCCTTTAACACGCAATATATAAATAATATAAAATTCAAATCTATTAAATTAGCTTCAGAATAATCTAATGTATGAATGATATGAAAATGCAACGATTAAAACTTCAAGTTAGCAAATGTGAATAAATAAATGCTTTTAGCACATACCCAGACAAATCCAGGCACTCACAAAATCACTACTGCACTCTACGAAAGCCAAGAACCAAAAAGAAAGATTTTTGCCAGTCGGGTTTCTCGACCGTGTCTACTATAGGGGTTGGCCCGCAGGTACCCGGTGGCTGGCAGCGCGCACCACAGAAACGTATACAGGGGGTAGATAAAATAGCCGCTCCGGCGACACCTCCCTCGTATGAAACAATATAGATAATAATTTGCTGTGACACCTTCATTTCCTGTTCTTGAAAAAGAACATTTTTTTTTGTTTATATTTTTTTTTAATTTCCTTTTATAGGATCGTAGAAAAATCCGCCAGTTCGATTACTGCCTAAGGGAAGAACGGCAAGAAACCCTTAGGAGATTTCTATCTCCTCTTACTCATAACCTAGGACTCGGTGTAGCTTCGGCGAGGTTCCTTAAAGCCAGGAGGGCAGCTACGCCTGCAAAGTCCGGGAGTCCTAACCTGGATTGCATGGCCTGCTCGAGAGGGGCCTGCAGGAGTACCTCCTGTGCTGTAGATGTTGCCTGCCAAGCTCGAAGTCCTGTAATGTTCACGAGGTGTATATACAAATGAAAAGATAGAAAAATATGCCTACGCAAATACTTACAATTTTATTACGCTCGCTTAAACAAAACATGCAAATATACTATATACATGAGCTACTCTGGTATTTACAAATTCCTAGCTATAGTACAATTTAAAAAGAAGAAAATTAAAAAGTATACGACCTTACTCCCTCGTTGCGCAAGTCCTCACGATGCTACGGGTAGCCTGCTGAGGTCGTTTCTTCTTCCTTGTTTAATTATTTCTTTCTTGACAAATCAAACTATCGATTTTCTTGGAGGTCACTGACCTACCCTTTTCTAGGTCAGTAGAATAATCCTCTTATAGGCGTCACTGACCTGTCTTATCCCAGGTCAGTGGGATAATCCTTCTTAGGTACTGCTGACCTAGTTTTGTACTAAGTCAGTGAAATAATTAATCTTCTTAATTATTACGTGTGCTTTCCTAGTCCACCTGCAAAGCTATCCGCAGTGTGACATCGTCCCAGCTTTTCCTGTACGCTGCTGTGGCGGCCTTTTCGACTCGGCGAAACCTCCTTTGCCTGTTTTCCTCCCCTGTGTCGTTTTTTTCACCGGCTAGCGAATCCACGCTAGCTAAACCTCCTCGCGAGCGAGGTGAAGGACTTTAGCTTCTCCAACGGCGGCTTTTTACGAATACTTGCTGGCCCTGTCGTAAGTCTGCGCCCGCAGACGACGACAATCTGTTCGGCATACGTCATTCCTCGGCGGCCACAAACAGGTCCTTCTGTATATGCTACGCATCACTAACTATCCTGCTTTGCTGGCTTTCTATTACTCGCACTTTGCGCAATTCTTCGGCTCTTGTCGCCCTGCTATTTGACGAGCGTCGCGGCGACGACGTCATTCCTTACGCGGAGTGTTTTTATTGTTGGCCCGGTGGTGCAGGACGCAGGTCGTCGACATGGATACGTACATGTGAGCCGTCTCGCTCGACCATGTATGTATTATTTCCAAGTCGCTCCACAACCTGATGCGGCCCAGTCCACGTCGGGTGAAATGGATTTTCGCTGTGCCAAACGCGGGCGAGCACGCTCATCCCGCGCTCGAATCCCACTTCAGTTTTTTCTTCTGAGTACCTAAAGGGTGCTACTCTACCAGGTATGTCGTCCTTTAAAATTATCCGGTGTTCTGTTGTCCTGGTAGTGGCTGGTTTCGGTTCCTTGGAGAAAATGTCGATGTACTCGTGTAAAACCGTCCGGTATTCTTCCTGGAAATCGGCGGGTAATTTTTCTTCTAAGATATTTTCCATCTCTGACGTTTCTTCGCGTGTATTTCGTACGCTGTCCATCCAGAAGGCACAACGTCTCCTTTCTGTCCCGAAATACACTGTACGCTGCTTAAAATCTATCACAGCTTCATTTTCTTCGAGCCAGGGCCGGCCTAGGATACATTCTTCATGTAGGTCGTCGACCAGCAGCATCTTCGTCCTTAGGTTGGCTTCGGCTAGGGTACAGTCCACATCCGCGAACCCCCTAGTCTCCATAGTTGCTCCTTGACTTGCTAGTTGAAGTGTGGCGGCCTCCTCGTATGTTACGAGCCCTTCTGCTTTCTCTGTCCTAAGCAAGTTAACTCCGGCCCCCGAATCCACAAGGGCTGCGACCTTCCTATCCTGAATCCACAAAATAAGACGGGGTGCTTCAGCTTCCCCGACGGCGGTATTAACCGTGTAGCTTATACCTGCTTCCCGTGCCATGTCAGTGTCTGCTCCGCAGACTACGGCGTCCTGTTCAGCACACATGCTAAGGCGGCCACACATCGTCAACTTTTTCTTCCCTTTTTCTCGCGAAGCTGCTAGCTCCGACTCTGCAGCTTCGCTGGTACGTTTTCTTTCTTCTCGTACATCTTCGTTCTCTCCAGTACAGCCTATTTCACCATTTTCCAATTCGGTATTTATAGCCATGTCCTTTTCCCACGTCGAGGGCGTTTGCGTCTCTTGCGAAGTGACTGTGCGCCCTGTCACAGTCTCTTCTCTCCTTTCCTTGCGGTCCATTACTGTTGCGAAGAGGGACCGGGCCGAGGTTGTCCTTGTACCTCGACCCGCGGATCGTTTCCCGCGTCTCTTCGTTGTTGCTGCTGCCATCCGTGCTGTGACGCCTCCCTCGTAGGCGATCGTCGCGGCGACAGGCGTCGCGGCGGCGAGTTTTGGGGCGACCATTGTCGCGGCGATGAACGTCGCGGTGGCGAGCGTCGCGGTGGCGACGTCGCGGCTCTCCTTGTTCCGGCCGCCTCCCTCGCAGAGACCGAGTTTACCGGTCCACGTCGAGGCGGTGATCGATGCCTCGACTCCGGTGCTTGATGCCAGTCTCTACGTGGCGGTCCTTGCTCCTGAAAATCCCTTCGCGGCGGTCCGCGGTACTCATCGCGTGCTCCACGCGGCTCCTGCCGAAATTCCCGTCGCGGCGGTGGGCCGCGGTATTCTTCGCGTCTCTCCTGGTAATCCCTTCGCGGCGGTGGTCCGCGGTAATCCGGGCGCCTCTGGGGGGCGCCTTGGCGTCGTTCACCTTCTCTCTGCGGGGGCGGCAACTTCGGTCGATGCTCCGGATATTTGTTGCCCACGTAGTCCGATTTCTTATTTGAGGGTGGCTCCATGCTTCTCGTGGGCCCCCTCTGCAAATCCGCCTCCACTTGGGTCACGGTATTCAGCAACTCTTCGGTGTTGATGAACCGCCCCAAGCGCGCGTAGGTCCGGATTTCGGGTCTGAGCTGCTCCACTATAATCCGGGTTCTTGCTTCCTCCGGAGTTCCAGGCGCAAGCCTTTCAAACAGTGCCACTTTCGTCGCAACAAAGGTGGACACTAATTCTTTAGGTCCTTGCACCTCACCATACAATTTCATAGTTAAGTCGCTAAGTACAGCGACGCTGCTAAACTGGTCGATAATTTTTTTCTTTAGTGCTTCGTATGTGAGTGTCCGGGGCTGCCGTTCGCACCATGTTTTCGCTTGTCCCCGCAAGCAATTTTTCGCTATCTTTAGCTTCTTGTCGCTGTCGAGGATCCTATTTTCGTAATAGAAATCCTCCAGCTTTTCTATAAACGCTGCGGGGTCCTCGTCGTCCCGCGCAGCATACTCGATGTCGGTCCTGACGGGGTATTGGACCCTAGCCATCTTTTCTGTCTTCTCTAGGAGGGTGGTTAGGGCCCACATCATGGCCTGTGTAGCGTCGTCTGGGCGCCGCGGCGCTTGGTGCCGGGTCGCCGCAGATTCTTCTTGGACACGCGCTGGCTCTTGGCACCAGGTCGTGTCCACTTGTCTGTCCATTGTTGGTTGTTGTGTTGGGCGCCACCAAGTCCCTTGACTTGGGTAAGGTCCAGCCGGCGTCGCGTTGACTCCTGTAGCGTCGCGTGTGCACCACGTCGCGGTGCCGCTGGCCTCATGTCGTTGATATATTGGCTCGGCTTGCGAGACTCCTAGTACGTCTTCTTGGGTCGTATTCGGGGTGGATGCCTGTCCAGACACCCTCGCAGTCCAACTTTCCTCAAGCATACGCCGCCAGCCGACGTAGCTTGAAGTTGGCGTCGTCGTACGTGCCTCTTCTGGCACCTGCGCTGCCCCACGTTGCTGGGCGCCATGTCGCCGCATCATCCCGGTATTTATAATTGGAAAAAGGGGTAAGAAGTTATTTAAATACCTTGCCTGTCACTCGAAGTGGCTCTCGCTAGATTAAATCTAGCAAGGGGAGTGTTGACACACACCCGGATCGTCCTAGCCGCTGCTGGCCAACTAGACGACACCCTCGATATACACAGGTGGATGATACTACGCTCTTCGGCTTGAGACGGGCTGCTCATACGCGAATACCTAGTATCCGCGACGTCCGTCCACGTTGGCGGTTACCAGTCTTCCTTCCGGGCCCGCACTTATTTTACTTCGCCGCTGGTGGCACACTTCTTGTCCAGCGGTGGAAGTTTTATATTTATATCGCCACCTCAAAGTGAGCAATGATAATTGCTCTCAAAGAGTGTCTCGTAATAGCGATGACCAATGGGACGTAATGTAACGAGTTTCTTTAAATCGAACCAATTTGTGGAAACAGTGCCCCAGCAAATTAGTTCTATATGGTTATTAGTAACACCCGAAGTGAATAATTATTAATTAGTGAAAACCTCAATTAAATCTAAACTCTTTTAAATGGTTCTTTCTTTAAATAATGTAATCTAGGAGTATAATTAAATGCAAATAATTAATATTATTAATGCTTAAAAGTGAATAAAGATAAATGAGCCACGTGGTGAATAATGTGCACGTGGTTTGCCTTTAACACGCAATATATAAATAATATAAAATTCAAATCTATTAAATTAGCTTCAGAATAATCTAATGTATGAATGATATGAAAATGCAACGATTAAAACTTCAAGTTAGCAAATGTGAATAAATAAATGCTTTTAGCACATACCCAGACAAATCCAGGCACTCACAAAATCACTACTGCACTCTACGAAAGCCAAGAACCAAAAAGAAAGATTTTTGCCAGTCGGGTTTCTCGACCGTGTCTACTATAGGGGTTGGCCCGCAGGTACCCGGTGGCTGGCAGCGCGCACCACAGAAACGTATACAGGGGGTAGATAAAATAGCCGCTCCGGCGACAGTATATAAAACAAAAAAAAAACAGGAAGAAAAAAGAATTACACTAATATACTTTAAATTTGTAAATGAGTAACGGAGGTATCGCTCAGGCAACGCATATGCCGAGATTTGAGGGGTTAAGGTGCACAGAAACGGGTGGAAATGTATATAACCTAGTCAATAAATGTATATATGTGTATATATTTGTATATAAATGTAAGTAACCTAACGTATGGATGAAGTATAGAGTGTAGCGGGCCAATGAATGCGATAAGGACGAGCGTAGACTGTAAGAGTACGTTAGATATAAGGGAAGGTGGCGTAATCTGGGTGCTTTACCTATCAAATCAAGCATGGTTACGGGATTGACGCAAAACCGGTTCGCGCGGGGCAGTCTAAGGAAAGGTTTTACTAGGTCTGTAGGCGTGTATATGTAGGTATTTAGCCAGGGGTGCAGGGCATAACAAAACCGTGCTTAGCGCGAGGGGACATACCAGGGATTGGTCGAGGACATACGAAAAAAAAAATCAGAATGTATGTAGATATAATTTAGTCACCAATAGAGGTATTTGATGGTAGCTAGGACCAGTAGTAGTCAACGTATTGTACACCACAGAAGTTGAAGTTCGGAAATGGGTCTGCGCTGCATAAGGACAGGGTATATATCGGTCCTGAGACATGAGGCTTGTTGAAATAGATCGGTTGCCACATTGTACCTTTTCTGGAGTTTGGTAAATTTATTAGGACATACATTAGAAATAGCCATAAACAAGGGTAGAAAGACTCAGAAATACACACCAATAAACGAACTGCTACTAATTGTAGTGCCTAGTGTTTTGTTTTCAGGTTCCAGGCCGAGAGAGCTCTAGAATTATCGTAATTGTTTTCAGGACTTTGTAGTTTATTCTCTCCTAGGTTTAGTTAGTTAACATTGGTTCCGCTGTGGGACATAGCGCGAAAAGGAGGTAAGGTATTTGAGAACAATAGGGGTAACTTATAAAGGTACTCAAATCGGTAAGGTAAGGTATTACGGACGAATAACGTAAGCAAATCAACAGTGGTCGAGAAGGTACGGTACACAGAGACAAAACAATAAAAGAAGGTGTGGCATCATCAACAACGTACGAAAGTAAAAGTAGTCAGAGTTAAAAGTCCGAGTTAAGAAGTAAGAAGAGAGGAAAATGACGACCAATTCCGAAGTCCTACTAATCCAAAACCCACCCACAACATCCATCGCCGGAGCGATGTCTACGACGCCAACGGCAGCGGCCTCTGCTCCAATCATAGCGGCAACTCTAAATGTCCAACAAGACACGGACCGAGCCACCTCGACACCGAGGAGCCCTCCATCGGCACAACAACTGGAAGACTTGAACTTCTATCTGCGACGACTTACAGTTGGGGAGAACGACATCTCCCACATCGATAGTTTTAGAGGCGGTCCGGACTATGAAATGTTCTTCGAAGCCATCAACAGCATTGGACTTCAATATGGTTGGACAGAAACACAAATGCTCCGGGCCATCGAAATGAAATTGAAGGACAAAGCCAGAGAGTACTATGGAGCGCTGTTACCCGGGGAAAGACCCCAAAGGATGGGAAAAATGAAACAATGGTTCCGAAGAGTCTTTGGAACAAAACTGACCATCAGCGCTGGAAAGAGAGAATTGGAAAGATGTGTTCGGGCGCCAGGAGAGCCACTGGGCGAATACGCCCAGAGGCTAAAGGTCATCGCCAACAAGATGTTCTCCGCGAGTACACTAATAACACCTGAGAAGCGGTACCATCGGAATATGCTTTATCGAAGGTCTAGACCGCAGATTGGCCAATGAACTATTGCGGGCAGGGGAGTTCTACCAACTAGATGACTGTTTGGAGGTAGCGGAGGCATGCGAGGAAATCGTCTCAAGGATGATACCCGACACCCGATATGAGACCATCAGGAGACTGGAGACAAATGGCGGTAGCGGAAGCCAGGATCAAGAACCAGAAGACGCCAATACGCTATTGTCACCGAGGGCAAACAGGTCCCCTCGAAGCGACCGCAACTGGCAAGCCCAGTCAGGAAGAAGGGGTATGGAGACCCAGCGTAGAACCCAACGACGGCCATATGGTGATAGAATGGAGAATAGAGTGAGAAGAGGGAACCTGGACCAGGCTGGACATACTTCATATGACGTACCATTTTCGCAACAGTATCCGTATATGAAAAACCGATGTCGCCGATGTGGCCAGGAGGGACACCTAGCTATGGGATGCCGCAGAGCCCATGTCCAGTTTTGTTTTCACTGCGGGTCCCCTGGTCAGCCCTGTCATTTAAACTCCATGCGTCCCTCAGTCCGGCACGACAGATAAGGGAAGGAAATCAACCTTCCAGTTCCGTGATACTTCATATCAATACAGATAACGCCAAATATATAGAACTATTTGTCAATAATGTAGGTACATCGTGGCTCGTCGACAGTGGAGCATCTGTATCCCTGGTGAAGTACAATCTGGTATGTAAACTGAACATCCCATTGAAGCGGAACGCCTCCCCAGTAATTACGGATATTTCTGGAAACATTTTAAATAACCGAGGAACAGCGGAATTGTCATTCCAATTACTCGGAGACACGATCTTCCACGAATGTGTGGTGTGTGGAAACGACTTGAATTTTCCTTCAGACGGACTCCTCGGATTGGATTTCCTTAATAAGTTCAAGCCTGCCCTGGATTTTCGAAGAAATGAATTGTGGTTAAGGGGTTGCCGATTACCCCTGTCCGATGATCCCATTGTACTGGTCCACCGAGCTATAGACGTAAACAGCTCAATGGTAGGGGACGAGCCGCGTGGAGACCGGGAGCTCCAACTATCAACGCGAGCAGTGGCAGATACGTGTTCATGGGTAAGAATTAAGGATACGGGGACAGGTATGTTGAACTCAGGGATAAAGGCATTGCGGAGTCCGCTTCCGCCTAGGACGTATATAGGAAAAAGCGAAGGGTACAACTGCCCATCGGTCATGATGGAGGCAGAGGAAATATTAGCTGGCGAGGGATGCCATGCTGCGGACTCCCATCCAGGGACACTGGTACCGGTCTGTCAAGCTCGTGTTGATAAGCGCACCTCCCCTGATTCGTCAACCCAAACGAATGGGCAACGATCTATTCAGCGAGCTACCAATAGCCTCCACATTTCGGACAACCTCCTCGAAGCGATAGAAGGCCCGGCCGATACAACCTTGGATACCTCCAAAGGTTCAGGACTAATTAAAGTACGGGAAGACATGATAATTCCAGCTTTTCAGGGTTGCGACTTGAGTGTCCCAATAGACGGCCGACTACTTGCGGGCCCGAGAGTCTGCGAACCTCTTCCCGTCGCCACGGGGATATTTATCGCTCGCACTCTGGTAGTGATACCAGAAGGCCCTACACCAACCGGTCAGCGGGAAGTTGTCGTAAGGATCCTAAATGTATCACCAATACCTCAGACAATAAGGAAACATTCTCCAATTGTTCAACTGACGAATGTGGCAACCGTAGGTGCGATCAGGACAGATGAGTTGGCTGAAGAAAGGAAACAAGGACAGCATATGCACGGGTATAATCTTCAACACCTCAAAAATTCAGAGCAGGAAAAGATGAAGCGATTCTTGGACAGCTACGCGGACATTTTCGCAAAGGAGAATGTGCCACTGAAGGCAACCCAATTAGTGAAACACACTATTGACATCGGAGTTAGCCCGCCGATATATAAAGTACCGTACCGCGTACCATTTAAACAGTAAGCTATTCTAAGGGAGCAAATTGAAGAAATGCTGGACGATGAAATTATAAGGCCCTCTGTATCTCCATTTAGCGCACCTGTAGTTTTGGTGGAAAAGAAGTCACAAGATGGTATGAAGAAATACCGGTTTTGCATCGACTTTAGAGGTCTAAACGCTGTTACCAAAAGAGACTTCTTTCCCATCCCGAACATCAATGAGACCATAGACTCCTTAGGAGGAGCTGAAGTGTTCACCACCCTAGACATGACCAAAGGATACTGGCAAGTTGAATTAGAAGAAAGGGATAAAGAGAAGACAGCTTTCTCCGTTCCGTGGGGACATTACGAGTGTAACCGAATGCCATTCGGACTCGTGAACTCACCAGCCACGTGGATGGGACTGATGCTCGCCGTTCTCTCAGGACTTACAGGATCCCACTGCTTCGTCTACCTCGACGATATTATATGCTTCTCGAAGAACGATATCGACGAGCACATCAGGAAACTGGGAGATATTTTCGGCAGAATAAGGAAAGCAGGACTGACTCTAAACCCAGAGAAATGTGAGTTTATGAAGCCGGAGACCTCATACCTGGGACACATCGACTCGAAGGAAGGAGTCAGACCAGACCCGGCAAAGATAGTCACGGTGAAAGACTATCCCACACCGAAAGATGTAACGGATGTACGAGCGTTTCTGGGTTTGATTGGATATTACAGGCGTTTCGTCCCGGACTTCGCCCAGAAAGCCTTACCATTAACGGCACCTACCGTTACTACGAAGAAGGATGTAAAATTCCACTGGACGGAACTCTGCGAAGAAGCTTTTTGGTAGGCTCAAAGCAACCCTGGTAAAAGAACCGATACTCAAATATCCGGACTTCGAGAGGAAATTCCTGCTCTCCACCGACGCTTCCGGATATGCCATAAGAGCGATTTTAAGCCAAGAATATGATGAGAAAGAGCTACCCATCGCTTACGCGAGTCGTCAGCTGAACAAAGCTGAAAAGAACTACAGCACCACGGAACGAGAGTGTCTAGCATTAATTTGGGCCATTAAGCATTTCCGTTGTTATCTGTACGGTACGGAGTTCACCGTATTTACCGACCACCAACCACTTAAATGGCTAATGAATGTGAAAGAACCTAACAACCGATTGATGAGATGGTCTCTGGCCCTATCGGAATACACGTTTGAAATCGAATACCGCCCAGGGAGAAAACATACCAACGTGGATGCTTTGTCTCGAATCAAGCCGATTCGATGTTTGCAGGAGGAGGTAGTGGAACCTATATGGGACCGGACGCAGATCAGACAACTACAGCTAGCCGACCCGTATATTAGGAAAGTCGCAGGTAAAGTCCATCGAAGGGAAACGGAGGAGTACTATCTAGACCTGGACGGGCTATTATACAGAATGTCAAATGACAGCAGATACGAAGATACGCTGGTAGCACCGGAAACGTTGGTCTCAACGATCTTGAAGATATACCATGATCTGCCGATAGCAGGTCATGTGGGCATAGATAAGACCTATGACCGCATTAAGAAGTGCTTTACTTGGCCTAGATTGACAGACGATGTCAAGACCTACGTAAACGCTTGTGTGTCATGTGCCAAGAGGAAGACATCACCTCACCTAAAACCAGCACCCCTGCAGAAAATAGACATCCCGCCTAGGCCATTCTATCGGATAGCGATGGATGTAGTGGGTCCATTACCCACAACGGCTGCTGGAAACAAATATATTTTGACCATCCAGGATTCGTTGACGAAATACGTAGAAGCCTTCCCAATGCCGGACCAAACTGCCAACATGGTAGCGCAGACTTTCGTGAAAGGTATAGTTCTTCGACATGGAACGCCGAAGCAGTTGTTAACGGACTTAGGAACGAACTTCACATCGAGACTGATTCAGGAAATGTGTGCTATACTGCAAATCCAACATGTGAAGACGACAGCTTATCGACCCCAGACGAATGGGGCACTAGAACGGTTCCATAGGATGCTGAAGGACCTACTTAGCCATTATATTAGACCAGATCAAAGGGATTGGGACGAGTGGTTACCATTCGCTTTAGCAGCGTATTCATCCATGACCCATTCATCCACGGGGGAAAGCTCTTCCTGATATTTGGCAGAGACATGGATTATCCCTATGACGACATCTTCAAACCTCTTAGGGTGAAATACAATACTGATGCAAATTACGTGTCGGAGTTCTTGCAGAGGATGAAGATCGCCCATGGAAACGCCATGGAAACCATGCTAAGAAATACCGAACGCGTTCATAACATCTTCAACCGTAAAGCCGGCGCACGGGAATACGCAGTCGGGGATAGAGTGTATCTCTACAACCCTGCGGATAAGGTTGGAATCAGCGGAAAGTTAGCAATGAAATGGACAGGTCCGTACCGTATCTTGGAGATGAAGGGTGTGAACGCTAAAATAAAAGAGATACACGGAAAGAGGGAGTACAAGGTGCATGTAAATCGATTAAAGCCCTGCCTAGCGACAGAACGCGTCGAGGACCAGTTAGGCAATATGCCACTGGAGCAGCGCCTTAAAGGAGACACATTGGAACCCATAGGGATATATAGGTTTAGGGATAGGTTAGTTAGTAAGTGTGTTTCAGGTAGAAGCCCTCATATTGGTGCCCCGACTCAGTCGAGCTCAGCGGCATCGTGCCTTCCAGACCAACCTACCGGAGTCGACTTACCCCAGCTACCGGGTTCTCCCACAGCGATGAGGATGCACGAGGAAACCGGGAGAACAGCGGTCCAAGGAATCAACCCCGAGGCAGAAAGACCACCACCCCCAGAGGACTTACCAGCACCAGCGGAGTCGCCAGGCGTGGAAAAAGGAGTCGACGAGGAGCCCTCACCGAGAAGAAACGAAGATCACAATCGAGAACAAAAGCGCCGGGACATCCATGGAGATAGCCGACGTCACACAAGAAGTCTCGGACCGGTGCCGGACCAACCATGGATAAGCCAAAATCGAATATAATTTAATTCTTACTTTATAACATCCTGCATTACTAACCGCATGACATGAAATATATATGTGCTATACGTTCTTTCTGAGAACTATAGACGTGAATGTTTCAGACGGGACTTTACCGCTCCGACTCAGGGCCGCCAGGATCAATCCGGGCGCGTGTTTAGGCTACTACTGCTGAAGGTCGAACCAGGATCGCAGCCAGCGGACCTAAGGGGAACAGTACATTGGTCCCAGAGCCGTGCAGTGCCGGAGACGGTGCTGCAGCCCATTCACGACACCTTAAGGCTAGGATCCGAGAGGAGGGTGATTGCTAGTTCAATGCCAATGGAACCCATCATGCATCCCAGATGGTTCCGAGACCGAGGCGGTCACCAGAGGACAGAAGTGAACGGAATGGAGGTGATAACTTCACCCTCGTATCCGGAGCCAGTCGTCCATTCCATCTGACGGCTCAACTAGCGGTCGAAAGGTGGCGCGAAGATGGACCTAGTGAAAGTGCAAGGAACTCAGTGACAGTGACACGGGGACATCCATAGTTAGCGAACAGCGACGGGCCGTGTTAAGCAAAAGACAAAGGTGTATACGAGTCCTAGGGAATCCAAACATGAAAGGTGGAAGGGAGGAAGAGCCAAGAAGAATGCAGTATTAGGTTAAGTTAATTGTAAGGGATTTCTACGTCTCAATTATTAAAAGAAAAAAATTGCTCCGTTCTTAGGGGGGGGCGATGTAACAAAAGTCACTATGGTTCAGTCCATCCGGTATATATGATAGGAAACTCAAATTCATCTGCTAAATGTCGATAAAAAAGAAGGGTATTGCCGACGCCACTTGTCCGAAAACAAGGGAACATTAGAAAGCCAACATCTGGTCATCAGGCCGGGGCAGTTATGACTTCTTTGAGATTAGGCATAGCTAATCAATTATGGGACAGTGTAGACGCCTTCAGCGGAACGAATCTTATAAGGAAACATAAATTCTAATTGTCCGTGCCGAATTTAACTTGACTTAACTTCTACGTACGCCTCAGGGGGTACTTGAAGTGTCATACAATGCATCGCCGTCCGTTAGGCCCCTTCAGGGCCGGACTATGGAATATTGGTAACGCAAAACGGAGCCATAGTTAGCGAGAATTGATTCGCGTATAGAGACGTAGGGACCCCTATGAATATCCATTGTTATGTCAAATATGTGGGACAGGTGAGATCTAGGAATATCAGAGGTTTTCAGGGGAACTTTCCTCTGATGGTATAAATTAACGGCTGACATCGCAGTTCCCCCTTGGCGATATAGATCAAACCATTAGTTCGTAACGAGGATTCAACATAGTATAAGTAGAAATGGAATATATTTAGTTATAGGTAAATATAAGGTTTATTAGAGATAGGTAAATAAAGTTACGAGATGTCCATAATTAGTATGGAGTAGGCAGTTAACGGTCATATTCTAATATCAGCCCAAGACACAGAGAGCAAGGTGGGGTAACAGGCGACGCCAAGACCAGAAAGAACCGCCCTCCGACCTCAACACCATTACTAGTTGCTATTAGGGGTCAAAATACGTGCGTAGCACATGCAACATGACCCCTATCCTATTGTGAAATCTTAAGTCATCTACGACAACCGAGGTGTTGAGGGAAATCAGTAACATCCGAAATACAGTTTCTTTTCTGCTCTTGGAGTCGTTCGGTTCAGCCCTCGAGTTCGCGAGTTCAGTGTATCTTTGATTAGATTTTTTGGAGGAATTTCCACTTAGAATATTTTAAACACCAATTACAAAATTTACTCTAAATTTTAGTGATAATATTTTGGTTGTAATATACCCCGACCCAGTCCTCTGAGTCTTTGGCATCCGTGACCAGGGTGGAAAGCCACTTGCAGCCACAAGTAAATTAATAGCGTAATTATTCGAGTATTTAGGTATCTCAGTTAGGCAAATATTGTGAGTTGAATTCCTCGTTAGGTACTACTTCGGAATTATTAAAGCCTTCGTCCCGACCTGGTGTTTTCTTCCATCTCCGTTGATTCGCGATATCCTGTGAGTGAACTATTTGTGTAGGTGTAATCCTGCCACACTCCCTCGGAGTACCAGCTGCCGAGATCTCCAGAGTAAGCTACTCACGGTAAGTGCTAGAAGTTATGCATTTCTTTAATGACGCCATTTTCTAAAGAACCCATTGAACGTGACCACTCAAAATCATTATCCCTTTCGAGACAAAAATACCAACAAAAGCGGGGTTGGCCCCCTGTTACAAAAATTATTCTATTAAAGTTGTTTTGTTCTATTTTGTGAGACATTTGTACGTTTCATTGAGACATAAAAGAGTTAATAAATTTATGAATTTGTCATACCTATTGTCAATGTCAAGTAGGCAGGATTTCTGGTATCGCCGAATGTGGCTTAGGCAGACTGGGTTGAATTTGGGCGGACCGATTCTGGCTAAACTTGCCTTGATAGTCTGACGTAGCCGAGTCGCGCCTGGCTTGGTCTGGCCCACTCTGGCCGGGCGGGCCGGGCAGAATTCAATCTGGCTTGGTCGGGCCTGGCTCAAATCTGGCCTGGCCGAGCCATAATTGTCAAGAGGCCTGGCTTTAATTGGGCCAAACGTTCGGTGGGTTTATCTGGCCTGGCCTATACTCTGTCGGGCCGGGCCTGAATTTTTTTAAAAAGTCGCAACTCTAGTGTGTAATACATGTCTAATTATTACAAATAAAGTGAAAGCACATAAAACCTTAGAACAGACCGCAGCAGTAACCCAATCGGTAGAATATCTCGCACAAGAAAATAAATACCTGAAAAAGTTGATAAGTGAGTTAGAAGATAAAAATAATTTACTTATTGAAAATAAAAAACTACTAGAGGAAAAAGTTACAGATTTAGAAAGCAAACATATAAGGCGAACGGATATCTCTACTGGAAATAAACCTAAGCAAAATACTACCACAAATTCGGTAGTGAAGATAAATAAGCAACCAATTCTCAACAATAAGATAAGTATAGGCGTAACCTACCTACTAAAACTCCGGAGGTTCAACTTAGTACATCGAGTGATGCTACTGAATCCAATACGAGAAATACAGAGTGGAAAACTATAAATCGTAAACGGAGAAATGCTCTAATTGGCACTGCCAAACTTAGTACCTCAGAGGATGGGGTTAGTATATTCTCGGGTAACAAAAATAGAAACAAAAAAGTCTGGCTGTTTATATCAAAAGTCAATGATGCTGTAACGGAAAACACTATAAAGCAATATATAAAAAGAAAGCCAAATTAGAGGACTGTGATGTAACTGTGGGAACATGTGCCAACTAACTATGATAATATTAGAACAGATTGTCGCTGTTTCAAAGTGGGTATTAAGTATGACTTAAAGAACATGGTTTATGAACAAGAGTTTTGGCCCAGTGGCGTAACGGATATCTCTACTGGAAATAAACCTAAGCAAAATACTACCACAAATTCGGTAGTGAAGATAAATAAGCAACCAATTCTCAACAATAAGATAAGTATAGGCGTAACCTACCTACTAAAACTCCGGAGGTTCAACTTAGTACATCGAGTGATGCTACTGAATCCAATACGAGAAATACAGAGTGGAAAACTATAAATCGTAAACGGAGAAATGCTCTAATTGGCACTGCCAAACTTAGTACCTCAGAGGATGGGGTTAGTATATTCTCGGGTAACAAAAATAGAAACAAAAAAGTCTGGCTGTTTATATCAAAAGTCAATGATGCTGTAACGGAAAACACTATAAAGCAATATATAAAAAGAAAGCCAAATTAGAGGACTGTGATGTAACTGTGGGAACATGTGCCAACTAACTATGATAATATTAGAACAGATTGTCGCTGTTTCAAAGTGGGTATTAAGTATGACTTAAAGAACATGGTTTATGAACAAGAGTTTTGGCCCAGTGGCGTAACTTTTACTAGATTTAAGTTTAATATACGGTCTAATCCAGGTACTAATTATTTTTTAGAGAAACAAAAAAAGCAGGTAACAACATTGTAAACCTAACTGATAGTAAATCAAATAAAGATCTCCAACTTTTGCAGCTTAATGTCCAATGTTTAAGTCACAATAAGATTCTCGAAATGGAAGTTTTATTGGAGGACAAACCTGTGGACATTATTTGTTTCAATGAGCACTGGCTTAGTGCTTCTGAGATTGATATTGTGAAACCGGATAAATACAGGACCATCTCTAGTTTTTGCAGGGAAAAAGGTAAACACGGCGGCGTGAGTATATTGATGAGAAATTCTTTTTAGTCCGCAGTCATTTTAACTAATATTAACAAGGTATCTGAGAAAGTACACTGTGAACTTTCTGGTATTGAATTTGATAATTTTCAAGTTGTTACAGTGTATAGATCAACATCAGGTGACTTTTATATATTCCTTGACAAACTAACGCTAGCTTTAAGTGAACTCAATAAACTGAAGAAAATTATTTTGACCGGTGATTTAAATGTCAAGTTCAGTGCTAATGATAATAATTGTGGTGACAAGAATGCTCTCCTACCGAAAACGGTTACAGAGCCCACTAGAGGAAAGTCATGTCTTGACAATATTTTTACAAATCTTGATTTTGATAGTTTTTCTACTCAGGTATTTGACACTTGCTTGTGGGATCATTCGGGAAATATAATGAGAATTCAACAAGCTAACGTAAAACACAAATCTAATATAAGAATTAACTACAGGTCGGTGACGGATCTTGGTTTGTTCAATCTCTATAGAAACATTGAAAGTCAGGACTGGAGTATGACAAATGATGTTAATCTTACTTTAAATGAGAAATTTGAAATTTTTATTGTTGTATAGAAATATGTCCAATTAACGTGTGGCTCTCCGCCATGTTGGTGACCCCCCACTAGTTTTTAAGACAGTACAGTCAACTCTCTTACACTGGTAGCATGCCGGTGAATTTTCGCTAAATGTTAATGTCTATTGCCATGTAATAATAAACAACACTTATTTCAATCTATGTTTGAATCCAGCAACAGTTACCACACAAAACATAATGGTCATTCGACCGGATGTAAGATTCGAAATAAGTGAAAAACAGTGCATAACAGTCAAAGAAGTGAACAAACAAGTGCATCGCAGCTTGTATTTGTTGTATTTGTAGTGTACAAGACAAACAAGGGCACTCATAGTGCAAAGTTACAGTCAGGTTTGTTAGACATCTAATAAAAACCATTTATTCAATACCAAAAACATTTATTAAATAATTAAGTAAGCATAAACAAGAACAATCTACGCAAGGGCAAGATTGTCAGTTGCGTTAGGTACGGCACAAGGTATTCCAGCCGGCACAGCAATTGCGTTAAGCGGGCACAAGCTATTCCAGCCGACCCACCACTAGCGAGAGTCGAAGCGGGAAAAAGTCAACTGGTCCTAGGCGATATAATAACAGGTGAGTCTCCAATATTCCTTGTATCACTGTCGTTTCCTTGATATCTGTAAAACAAAATAAATAATTAAAACATGCCTAATCCACAATTACCGCAATTAAAAATAAAACGAGGGCAAATTAAGGCTCAGCTAACAAGAATCAAGACGTTTCTTGAAAACTACGCAGAAGAAAATCCTTTACCAATACAAGCAAGACTGCAAAAGGCTGAAGCATTGTGGGAAAAGTTTGATGAAGTTCAATCAGCAATCGAATGTGACTCGGCAGATGAAGGAACACAAGGTAATGAAAGACCGGAGTTTGAAAATTCGTATTTTACAACAATTGCACAATTAAATCAAAAAATCTTAGACTTGTCTAGCAATCAATCAAGGGTAGTAACACCTCGAGTTGAAAATTCCATTTGTACAAAACTACCGGCTTTAAACATACCTACCTTCACTGGGGAGTATGACAAATGGCTGCCTTTTAAGGATTCGTTTGTAGCAACAATAGATGAAAATTCAGCATTGTCAAGCACCCAAAAATTCCAATATCTCCTAAGTTCCCTCAAGGGAGAAGCTAGCAAGGTAATTCAATCATTACAATGCACCGGGGACAATTACAAGAAAGCGTGGGATTTGCTAAAGAAAAGGTTTGAAAATCAACGTCTTATAATAAATACACATTTAAAGGCGCTGTTTGAAGTTGATACTATCTACAGAGAGAACCACATGGTTTTAAGAAAATTTATAGATGCAGTAAGGAGCAACATAGCGTCACTAGAAGCCTTAGAAGAACCTGTCGAACATTGGAATACAATAATTATTTACCTTCTTAACTCAAAAATGGATATTCGAATTTCAAAGGAATGAGAAACCGATCTCAGCAGTAGAGTTTCGGATAACAATAACAAAATGCCAACATTGGAAGAATATTTAGAATTTCTGGAGAAAAAGTGCCAAACATTGGAAATGACCGACAGAAATCTAAGACAGGTCAAACCTGACAATAAAAGAATTACATTAGCAGCAACAATGGAACAAGAAGACACCAAGCGTTCATATTGCAACAACTCACAACATATGATATATATTTGCAAGGATTTTATAAAGCTACCTACAATAAATCGATCAGAAGAAATAAGAAAACGAAATTTATGCTTTTATACTGTTGATGAATTTCTGCAATATCGTTTTTAATCGTAGGTATTTATTTTTACGCGCATTTGTTGCTTTTTTGCACTTATTTTATTTGTATTTCTTTTGTAATTTTTTGGAAAAAAAAAACATGAAGCAAAAACAAAAACTGTTTATTAGTTGTTAAGTATTGTAATTGTTACTTTTATCAGATTTTGATCATCTACTGTTTGTGCTTGTTGACGACTCCCATACTTGTATTGGTCTTATGGATAATAAATAATAATAATTATTATTATTAATGGGCAAGTATATTGCGCTATTTGGCCTGAAGTTATGATGGGCCGCAAGGGTAATGATATTTCTAGTGCCCTTATCAAGATTTTAAATCGAATAATTGAGGATCACCTCAACATAAAAGAACTGACTCTCTGGAGCGATAGTTGCGTTCCACAAAACAGAAATTCTGTTATTTCCTATGCAATTGCTCACACTATAAAACAAAGTCAAATATGGTAACGTTGAAATATTCAACTCCAGGACATTCCTGTGTACAATAAATTGATTCGGTACACAGCGTTATTGAACGAATTTTAAGTAAAGTGGAATACTATTCGCCGATTTCTCTTGTAAGAATTCTATTAAAGTAAACAGCAAAAAGCCGTATATTTTAATCCAGATGAAAAGTTCTGATTTCCTTGATTACCAGTTTTTAACAGGATGCTACAATTACAATGAAGTTCCTTATAATAAGGTTTCAGTACTGCAAATCAGAAAAGGAGTTCCAAGCATTGGTTACAAAACATCACACGATGACAAAGATTTTAAAATTGTTAATATTAAGCCCAATACGAGAACAGCTAAAGAAATAAGTTATTTAGTATTTCCCGATTCAAAAACTGGCAAAGTAAAGGTTGAATTTCCTTTGAGAAATAGGGAAGCCATTAAATCTATACTACCATACATGCCCAAAATTGATCAGGAATAATAATACTTCAAAGCGGTTATTCCCAATATAACTACCACGAAAATAAATCCAAACGGTAAAACAAGTGCTAAAAGGGCAAACTCCAAGTAGCAGACCAAGGCAAAACCCAAGAAGCGCACCTGAATAAATTAAGTACCTTCACAAAATATTACCTTATCCAAAAATACTAGATTTTAGTTTTTCCCTTTTATATTGTCTTCGATGTTTTAGTTATCATAATAAATCTTGTAGTTTTGTATCTGTTTCACTTCCGTATCTCCAAGTTTGCAACTTTTGTAAAAGTTGTATGTTTTTTTATTGCTTTTTTCTTATTTTCAGAAAAACAAACAATTGTGTACCTTCAGTTGTTTCTGGCTACTCATCCAGTGATAAATTAGAAAAAATATACAAGTTTTTTAGTATTCAAATACTAAAAACTTGTAAGACTGTTTTCTCAAAACTGTTACCTTGTAACATTGAACCTGATAATTTCAAGCCAGCGATATGAAGCTTTTTTCTGCGGAAATGGAGTTGTGGAGGTATGCTGTAATAAAAAGTTAATCCAGGTAAAGAACTTCAGCCTACTGCGCTGCTGTTGTCTGTCTTAGATGGTGTTACTTATGTACCCGTTTAAAGCGCAAACTAGTGTATGTGACCGCGCTCGCATTTCAAGTACAGAAAACTACACTCGGAAATAGACCCAAGAAAGAGCAAAGAAAACGTAATATGCAAGAACTGAGGAAAAGAACAAAATGTGCTTTTTGTAAAGAAAAAGGTCATTGGGTCGCGAGTGTCCTAAGAAAAACAACGTGTTAGAAGGAGCGTCGGCGAACGTTTCTGATGTCACCGCAACTTTTTCCAGTACATGTGAAGATGATAGTGAAGTTTGGATTGCCGATTCAGGTGCTATTCATTGTGCATTCAAACAAGAGTACTTCACATATCTGGAAGCACCAGCAAAAGAATATTTGGCCAAAGTAGCTGACGACAAAATATTTAAAACGAGCGGCAAAAATACAATTATAATTCAGAAAAATTTACTGGGTCGATTACAAGAACGCGAGCTTCGTAATGTGCTTTTTGTATCTGAATTAAAGAGGAACTTGTTTTCTATCGGAACAATTAGCGATAATAACTTTTCTTTTCACGCTTATAATAAGGAAAAGTGTGAAATTCGCGAGTGCGACGGTAAGCTATCGTCAGTCGGGGTTCGATACAAAAACTTGTACCGTATGCGGATCCCTGTTCAGTGTAATGTGGATCATGTAAAGGGAGGTTCACAGTGACAAAATAAAGCTCTAGCATAAGCGAATGGCACACGCAAATATTCGAGCGGTGTAAGCGGAATAAGACTTTTTTTGCAAAGCGTGCGTGATGGGCAAGCAGTCGCGTAAACATCATGCAAGTGTAAAAAGTGAAACAAATTATAAGTCAGGACAAAAGATTCACACTGACATTTGTGGTCCGGTAAATATTGAATCTCCTCAAGGATCCAAGTACTTTTTATTGTTCAAGTTTGAATTCTTTGAAAAGTTTCGCGAGTTTAATGCATTTGTGTTGACCCAGCTTAACACAAAAATTAAAGTGTTAAAATCCGACAATGGCACAGAATATACATCTCGCGATTTCGAGAAATACCTGCGTGAAAACGGTATTGTGCACGAATGTTCGTCTCCGTATATCCACGAACAAAAAGGTCGCGCAGAACGTGAAATACGAACTATAGTTGACCTAAAAGTGTCAACAGCAAACTCTGGCCCGAGGCGATTAACACAGTGCTACGTATTAAACCGTGTCATTTTGCAACCCAGCGTAAAAAAGAAACTCCATACGAAAAGTGGTTTGGACGTAAACCACAAATTAAACATCTTAAAGTTTATGGAGTGGATGCTTACCTGAACATACTCAAGGAAAAACGTACAAAGTTTGACTGACTGTGGGATAACGATACCAGCAAAATTTACATTAGCAGCGATATGGATTTTAATGCGCATTCAAACCCCCAAACAGTCAATTTTTAATTGACCTAGACTTTAAAATCCTCGAAGAATCGACATGTGATGAAGCTAAAGCTGCAGCTGCTGAGCAAGTCCAAATTCCTCAGTAGGAAGTGAGGAACGAAAGAAGAGTACTACGTCATCGTAACCTAGTGCACGCCCCCGATCGCTATGGCATACCAGTTGTTTTTTTGCTGACGCTGTACCTTCAAATTACAATTAAGCTGTAATAAATCAAGACGCAGAGAAGTGGAGAAAAACTATGAACGAAGAAATAGAGGCGCTTAATGAGAATAAAACGTGGACCTTGTCTATCCTGCCAGAAAATAAACGTTTGATTGGGTGCATATGGGTATTTGCTGTTAAGACAGATCCTACAGAAAATCTTGAAAGGTACAAAGCAAGACTTGTCGCGAAAGGCTTTTCTCAGCGTCAAGGAATGGATTATTTAGAGACATATGCGCCGGTTGTAAGGTATGAGTCGATAAAGCTCCTATTAGCAATCGTCACAGCTAGGGATTATGAAATCAAAAAAATCCGACGTGAAGACGGCATTTCTGTATGGCGAACTTCAGGAAGAAATTTACCTAGAACAGCCGGAGCGGTACGTTGACCCAAATCATGCAAATTCTGTTTGCAGATTACACAAGAGCCTATATAGATTAAAGCAGTCCCCACGATGTTGGAATGAGAAATTCAAGGGTTTAAGGTGTATTAAGCACTTTATGTCGACCACGGGCTAATTATGTGCGAAAATATGAGTGTAATCGATGAAATTTTGAGTGTGTTAAAAGGTAAATTTAAAATAACTGGTAAATTTAAAATAATTGTTGATGACGCATGTGATTTTGTAGGCTTAGAAATTGATTTTGACGGTAAAAGATATTGGGGTTACGTTGGCATTGGTATTGATTTCAACAATGATCAGGTGAACCCAGCTCAGGAAGCTTTGGTGTTAATTATTGTGTGTTTAAATGCTTCGTGGAAATTATCCATAGGATATTTTTTAATAAAATCTTTGACTGGCGCTGAAAAAGGTAATATTATAAACGAAGCACTGGCAAGACTTGCTGATGTTAATATAACTATAACATCTGTGACATGTGATGGACCTACAGCACATTTTGCGATGTTCAAGGAATTGGGGTGCAATTTTCGAGGCATAATCATAAAAACTCATTTTCCACACCCTTCAAATAAAAATTTAAAAGTATATTCAGTTTTTGATATCTTTCATATTCTGAAGCTTGTAAGAAATGCTCTAGTAGTGCTACAAGTTATAATAGACCCAAAAAGGAATGAAATCAAATGGGAATTCATCTCGAAATTATATAACATTCAAGAAGAGGAAACTCTCTTGTTGGCCAACAAGCTCGGGAAACGTCAAATGGAATGGAGAAAACAAAAAATGAAGGTAAATTATTTGTATTTTAGAAGATCTTCTTGTTATCACATTTGTTTTAGGTAAACCTTGCAGCTCAAACATTGAATCGACAATGAAAGTGATTGGAGACCATTTCTGGAGATAGCAGCTGATTATCTTTTAAGTCGAAAGATGTGTAAAGGGAAGATTTTTATGACAAACTCCTCGAAAAACTCCCTTTCTGGGATTTTCCATTTCCATCGCATCTATTCTGGGCATATTTCATGGAATCGTAAAAACTGAAAAATTAAAATATCTCCTTACATATAAGTGCAGGACCACCTAGAATTATTTTTTTGTTCAATTAGGTAAGATTTCATAAACGTTTCCTTCATGCTTTAGTTAATACTGAGTATAATTTTTGGATCGAGAAATGGTTAGAATAATAACCCATCAGCACTTCAATTTATACGCTCCTACAAAAAATTAATATTGCATGCTGATATATCTAGCAGCGGCGGAAATTGTCGAGTTCTTGACATCACTTCAACATCAATTTTAAGTGTTACCAGTGGTGGAGTATCAAAAAAAGATTCACTTCTGCAGCAAATTGATTTGTACGGATTAAGAAAACATAGTTAATACTATCATGAATATGTTGATAGCATGCATGACCATACATGATTATGATGTCCTTCCAAATCTAATCTCGCTAACAGAATTCAGCGAAAATGTAGTAACATATATAGGTGCGTGGTCAGCTTTAAAGTGACAAGCAGGATTAAAATGCTCTACAATTTGCCTATGGTTTCATTCGACTTGGCACAAGCGAAAATTTCAAATAATTTAAAATACAATCTAGCAGATCCTACATTCAATTTGTCAAGTCCAATCGACATTCTATTAGGTTCCAACATATTTTGGGAACTTTTATGCGTAGGACAGGTCAAATTAGATTCCAGTTTGATATTACAAAATACAAGATTATATTGGCTAATAGCGGGAAATATGAACAATTTTAGTGCCACACGTTCATCCACGAATGTGTCAATAAATTGTTTACAAGTACGATTGACAAACCACTCATTAGAAAATTCAATTAAGAAATTCTGGCAAGTCGAAGAGGTTGAGTTCCAACAAATGTCAAAAGAGACAATGAAGGTCGATTTGTGGTGGCAATTCCATTTAAATCAAATTGTGATGAATTAGGTAGGTCTAGAGAATTTGCAATGCGAAGGCTCATTTCTCAAGAAAAACTATTACAAAAAAATCCCGAATTATATTGTGACTATAAAAAAGTAATGTTGGAATATGAAAAATTAGATCACATGACCGAATTACAAGAATTAGGTCAAGACAATGTTGTAAATTATTATTTGCCTCACCATCCTGTGGTAAAGGACACAAGTTCGACTACGCGAGTTCGCATTGTTTTTGACACGGCTATGAAATCGGACAGCAGCGGTCTATCGCTAAACGATGTGCAATATAGTGACCCTCTTATTCAAAATGATTTATTATCAGTCATCCTACGGTTTCGAAAACATGAATTTGTCATGATCAAGGATATATAAAAAATGTACAGGATGGTTCGCGTGCAAGAGAGCGATAGAATATTCCAGACAGTACTTTGGAGAAATGACCCGTCTAGTGCTGTCAAATGCTATGAAATGAATAGATTGGTTTTCGGTACGACATCAGCTCCATATCTCGCAGTTAGGTGTTTATCTCAATTAGGAGTAGAGCACCAAGAATCACATCCTGCAGCAAGTCGAGTCATTAAGGACGATTTTTATGTTGATGATTGTTTGACAGGTTGTGATTCCGAGTCTCAACTACTAGAAATCCAAAGGGATTTAACGACAATCCTCTCAAGTGGCGGGTTTGAGCTATGCAAGTGGTTATGTAACAAATCTAGTTTGTGTCAATCATTTCAAGTAGACGGCGAATTATATTCCAATATTTTACATATTGGGAAATTATAGGCAAATAAAACATTAGGCATTATGTGGAACGCACCTCTGACACAGTTCAATATTCGATCGTTGATCCGTTGAAACATAAAGGTATAAGTAAACGTCTGATCCTTTCAGAAATTTCGCAGGTATTAGATCCGTGGGGTTTACTTGGCCCTATAATTATAATAGCGAAATTACTTATGCATACATTGTGGCAAGAAAATATAGGCTGGGATTCTTTACTGCCCCAAAGTTTAAAAACAAAATGGGTACAATATAGAAAAGATTTGACAATTTTAAATCAACTAAGAATTCTCAGACATGTAATAATTCGCAAATGTAAGTCGATTGAGTTACATGGCTTTTCGGATGACAGCGAAAGAGCGTATGCCTGTATTTATATTCGATCTCGCGACAGGTCGGGGAATGTAGGGTCTCGGCTAGTCTGCGCAAAGTCGCCAGTCGCGCCGATGAAACAATTAACTTTACCAAAATTAGAATTATGTGGCGCTCTGTTATTAGCGCAACTAGTAGACAAGGTAAACAGTGCAATGCAAGTCATGTTTGACAATACTTATCTATGGTCCGATTCGACAATTACATTATCATGGATAATGGCTTGTCCTCGCAAATGGAAAACTTTCCTTGCAAATCGCGTTAGCGAAATACAGCGTATAACTTATCTAGAGAATTGGCATCATGTTAGGTTAAGTTAGGATCAAAAGTGAGTGGGCCGAAAACCAGACCCTCCACCGCAACCATGTGGTCTATTGTGGCTCACACCTACAGGTCCAGCTTCTTAATGTAGCTGATTACCTTATTGGGTGAGAATTTATTCAGATCCTCTGGCAGAAGTTGTCCTTTGCCAAATAATGAGTATCTGATCCTTTCCCCAACGGGGCAGGTGCACAATATGTGTTCTGCCGTTTCATCATCTTCTAAGCACAGGCGGCACTCAGCATCTTCTGCTAGGCCGAATTTGCACAGATGATATTTTAAACGGCAGTGACCCGTATATAGGCCAATTATAGTTCGTAGGTGAAACCTGCTTAACTCTAGAAGTTTTTTAGTTCTTGTTTTTGAAGGGTTTATTATAAACGCCTTCGAATGAACTAATCGTGGTAGTTCCTGCCAGTACTGGAGGATTTGCCCCTCAGTCCAGGTCAAGAGCGTTGCTTTGGCAGTACTCGAGGATATGCCAAGAATCGGTTCTGGTCCGACAAATTCAGAAGCAGCACCCTCCCTAGCTAGAGAGTCGGCTGCCTCATTCCTTTCATGGCCAGAATGGCCTGGGACCCAGACCAGAGTTACTCTACTTTTCCTGCTCAATTGAACGAGTGCCTGCTGGCAGCTCCATACCGTTTTTCAGTTGCAACGGTAGGAACCAAGAGCTTTAAGAGCTGCTTGGCTGTCTGAGAAGATTTTTATCGATTTGCGTGTATGTTGCATTTGTTCCAGCCTCTGTACACACAATTCGATGCCATAAATTTCTGCCTGAAATATAGTTGCATAACTGCCAAGGGATGAGGATATTTTCACCGTTGGGTTGCAACTATATACTCCGGCTCCCATCGATGTTTTGGAGCCGTCTGTAAACCAACAACTATCTGTACCAAGATGAGAGGTCGAAACTCACCCGGTACGTTTGTTCTTGCAAGAATTTAACTTCACAGTTGAACATTGCCCTGGGAAGGAAAACCACCTAGCTGACTTTCTATCAAGACACCCCGGAAATGAAGCCCGAATGGAGTTAGATCAGGATAGATTGTTGCCCCTAGAAGCTGCCCCTACAAACAATCAGCAAGATACTCTAGTATTCGCCCTAAATCATTCAAGGCGTCAATCAAAGAAAAAGGCGAAAAGACAAAGAAGAGTACATAATGGCTTTGTCAAACCTATCATAATGAAACTAAAACAAATGGAGGTAAATCACCCCGAAGTACCATTATACGATCAAATCGTTCAGGCACAACAAGAAAATGTAGAATATCAAGCTACCCGATGGCATAGTTACAAACAGGGGAAGAGCCAGTTCGTCAATCATGGCAGAAAACACTGAACGAACAATATACTGTAGAAAATGACTTGATCTGGTACACTGCTAACCAGAGAAAACCCTTAGTAGTTCCGTTGAATTTCTGGCAAAGGGTAATACATCATTACCATTATTCACCCACAGCTGGTCATCCGGGCCGAGATGAGACATTAAACTCTATATCTCAATTATACTACTGGCCAGCCATGAGAAAACAAATTAAGACCCACGTACGTAACTGCATAGTGTGCGCATCAACTAAGAGGGGAGGTACTCTACAGCAAAAAACACCTCTAAGACCTCATCCACGGAAGAACCGTGGCAAGCGATAAGCATAGATATTATGGGTCCTTATTCAAAAACTAGAAGTAACAATAGATTTTTATTGGTGGCAACGGACTTATGTGCGAAGTGGATAGAAGCACAAGCTGTTCCGGAAGCAAACGCGACATTGGTAATCAAATTCCTTGACCAAATATGTAAGAGATGGGGATATCCGAAGCAAACCATTACGGATAATAGAAAAGTGTTCACTAGTGCTAGCTGGATCCGATTCCATAATAAGAATTACATTGAACATTATACCACCCCAATTTACCACCAGAGATCAAACCCTGTTGAGAGAAAAAATCAGGAGATCAAGAAGTTCTTAAGACTTTACTGTCTCAATAAATCCGACGATCAATGGGACGAGGAAATAGACCAAATACTATTGACCTTTCGAACCAGAATCAACGCAGCGATAGGTATGACCCCTGGGGAAGCATTACTCGGAGCTCCATTAGTGCGCACCGGGGATTGGAAACACCCAGAGGTCCAGAAACAAACTAGTAACAATCGGGAAGTGCGAGAAAACCAGGTAAGGAAGTTAAAACAAAGACAAACGGTGTTTACGTGAAACATTTTTCCCCAACCTAACATTGCCCCTATTCATTTTGCCGTTGGAAAACAAATACTTGTCAGAAATTTTCCAGGTTCAAAAACCCACTTCAGCCGGTATGGAAAGGACTATATCCCGTGACTGCAGTCTTAGCCGATGGTACCTACGAGATAACCCGAGAGGACGGCCCAACCAAGGTCCATGTGAATGATCTGCAACCTATCCCTTTTGGAGGCCAATTCGAGATGCCTAAGGTGGATCCCATGTATGGACCAGATCCAGACCCAGATGCCCAGGATGACCCGAGAACCGATGACCTTGACCGACCTGCAATAACAGGGAGGAAACGAATGGAATCGTTTCCCCAGTTCCAGACGAGGAATTCTGAGTCAAAGGAGCCTAGGAGCCCATCAGAGCTAACCAAGGGCCTATTGAAGAGGAACCACAATCAGGTCCCTCAGGGATGCCTCGAAAATCCCTGTCTGAGAACTTCATCCGTTTTGATTCAGATGAGGAATCTGATGTGGAAAGCGATTACGAAGCCAGTAATCTCCAGATTGCCTTTGTACAACGAGAGCAAAACCCTAATATAGTTGTAATCATGGAAGACCTACCAGCTAAGGACCGTGACATAGGTGAGGCCTACCCACAACCTATAGGAACCCCAGTGGTGGGGCTGTTTCCATAAAGGCCAGAGCCAGGAAAGAAATATTGGCCGTATATTGTCGTAACTATCAATTAGCATATTGTCAATGCATAATTAAGTACTAAGCACTATTGTTTCTGACCTCTTCAAGGTATATCTTAAGTCATCACATTAAGTGATAACCTTGTAAGGGAGTTCACATCTGATGAAAATAGGAAATAGGGAAATTTACTATTTTTCTTGCGTCCTGCACCGACAGAAAGAAGATAGGACAGTCAAAAGGAACTCTGACCTACCATAAGGCAGGGCAACGAGCTCCCTGACCTAAGTCAAGATAGGTCAGGGACACTACAAATACAGCAGAGCAGAAGATCATCGCAAGCAATGTAAGCATGGTACTCTGGGCCCAGGACGTACGGTGTAACACAAAACGCAACGTGGGATTCTTCTGGTATAATCTAGGTTAATTTTAGAGTTAAGTTAGATTAGGTTTTAAATATTTAGCTTTTGTACATATATTAAGATAGGGTATTTTAGAAACTTTGTTTTAGATTAGGTACTTTTGTTGGTTTCGGAAATCTGTGCGCTTTTGTAATGTTTCATGGCATCGCAGGACCTTCTACAGCGGACTACTGGTTCCACAGCTGGGTCACCTCCACCACCTGGATGTCATCGCCACCGAGGTCTAGCTCCAAGTGAGGGACTCCTGGACGCCGCACCCGCAGCCAACCTAAGTTCCGTTGTAGTTGGCAAACCGCCGAAGCGGAGGCCGTAGTCCTGTTTCACGCCCAAACAAAGACATTGTAAACAAGATTGTGACGAAAAGGGCATCTCCAGTGGGTTTCTTGCCAGGTTCTTCCCACTAGGTAGTAATCGAACCGGCGGATTACGAATTGTATATAGGTATTGAAAAATACCTATATACAGAAAGTTCTTTCTCAAGAACAGAGGCGAAGGTGTCACGACAATTAACGCAGTATGGTGTAGTCTACGAGGGAGGTGTCGTCGGAGCGCACTTTTCCTTTTATATGGTGGGCGGAGTCAGCGTTTCCGCGCGCAAAATTTTAGTATAAATAGAGGGATAACGGTCAAACATCAGTTAGTCATCTCCGAGCAGTCATAAAGTCAACTTCGTGTTTTTAACAAAAATTTTCATAATTTCATTTTTGCTATTAGTAGAGACTTTTGGCATTAATAAATTATACTTAAAGTCGGGAATCTTTTGATTGTAGTTAACAGGGGTTTTCTATATCAAAATTCCGCGTATTTTCAGGGAAGTGATTAGTTTGTTCGTTTTGTTCGTCGAACTTAGGGAAACAGCCGCGTCGCGACTTTTCCAAATTTTATTGTAATAAAACTAAACCATACGGTTAATTGTTGGGACACTAGTCTCAACAATTGATTCGTAAAAAGAAAGTCGTAAATACGGTAGCCCCTGGTAATAAACGTCAAGAAAGAAGAACGTTTTGTATTGCACTAGGTGGTGAGTATTAATAGGCAACATTTTCCAACGCTAGTACCTAGGTACTAGCAACCCAATAAAAAGAATTGTCGAGGTACGGTTACCATATTTAAAGAAACATCGAAAAGCCCAGGTACCAAGAAATATCGTAACGGGGTCACCGCAGGGAAAGTAATTTTCATTACTTCCTGCAAAGATATAGAAACAAGAACTACGTATAATAAAAATCTACGAGGGTAATTTTAACAAGAATTGTCGCATCGTGGGAACTCTGCGAAGCCAGAAGAACGAAGAGGACAACCGGTAGACGTAGTGGATCGGCCGCTTTCAGCCCTAACAGTTTTCGTGCGTGCAGGGACACTTAGCTTCTCGCCGGTGTGAAAAAGTTTCGAAAGGAACTTTTGTGCCGCTGGTTCAGAGAGGTTTTGAAGTACTAGCGGGCGCGCGATTACGACCGGGGAGGTCGAAGGCGAGTGCTGTTTAGCTAGCGGTCCAGCCGGCAGAATTCGACACGAAGGTCTGATAGTAAGATTTTAGATTTTACTTATCTTTCCAAATTCGGTCGGATACGGGAAGAAACCAACGAAGCGGGTTCTCGGGACGTTTGCAGCCCTAAGTGGACTAGTGACGCACCCTGCTAAAGCGGCGAGGTCGTGGTTCGCTTCTGACTGGATTTACACTGTGAATTCAGAAGTGAAGCGAATTTACACTTCGACTTTACCGCCGGGTGCAGGCAAGCAGATCGTGAGTCCTACCAAAGGTCTGTAGGCATGTCGTCGACTCGCTGGTTCGCTGGGAACTTTTCTAGAGCCGTGGAGACATACGGACTCTGTAAAAAGGGCAATCCCGCGAACAGAAGTCGAACAAAGAAACGAAAATCTACCTCGTGGGATTGTGACAGCGAGTAATCTGAGGTGGTTTGCTTGCTTGTTCCAGCCAACGCTAAGTAAATCCTGGGGTGATTCGACGAGACGTCGATAGCTCCCTTACTAGGTCACACTAGTAAGTGCCACTTATATTATTCGTGGTCGGGGGTATCTAGAAGCAAGAATACTACGTATTCTCGACCGCAGTCAAGCTACGATAAGAAAGCGTAAAAACTACAAGTCAAAAATGGACTTTCGACGACATGTAGCACGGGACTGCGAAGAAGTAAACCCCATACGACGACATTATGAATCTGCGATCAGTTTCATTTCACGAAAGAAACAAATATTTGATAGATTGTTGCCAAGTACAGCGTTTAGCACACAAGCTAGGATCATTATCAATCAACTAGAGGTACGAAAGCATTGAGGAGCTTATGAATAGAGCAGGTCAGATTCAAGAGGACATAGCAGAAATTCGAAAAATAGAAAACCGTAATAAACCACGTACAGCCGAAAATACGACTAACGTAATAAGGAGACCTGTCAATACTGGGGCGGTAACAAGAACTGTAACGGAGGAAAGGAATCGAAGTAACCCCGAAACTAGTCAGAGACCACTAACTCCTTGTAGGTATTGCCAGCAGTGGCACTATAATAATGAATGCCCACAAAATCCGTATAGGACGGAAAACTTCAACAGGGCCGAGACGCGCCAGAGGCGGGATTAAGATTCGGCCCAGAAAAACATAAAGACATACTACTGCCATTGTTCGAGGAGTTCGCCGAATTATTTCAGCCACCTCAGATAAACAACGCTACGCTTACCACCAACCACAAAATACAACTTACTAGCCCTACCATTATACATCAGAAGTCATATCCACTTAGTCCAGAAAAAACAAAACTGTTGTATGAACAGATTAACGAAATGCTCAGTAATGGGATTATAGAACCATCTACATCAGAGTACAGTTCACCCCTCGTAATAATCGAAAAAGCTGGAAAAAAGCCTAGATTTTGTGTAAATTACCGAAAGCTCAACTCTATCACACAAAGTGAATCCTCTACTCTACCAAAAATCCCCGAGGTTCTCAAATAACTTGATACAGCGAGAATATTTACGGTGCTCGACTTAAAATCAGGATACTGGCAAATTCCCATGAGTCCAGAATCGAAGAGGTATACTGCATTTTCAAGCCCCGATGGGACAACATATAATTTTAATGTGTTACCCTTTGGTTTACGTAACGCTCCGAGTTGCTTTCAAAACACAATGACAAGAGAGGTATTAACGGGGCATTTACATAACTTCACTCAAGTATACCTGGATGATATTATAGTATATAGTAAAACCATCGAAGAACATCGAAATCACTTGAGATTAGTTTTGGAGCGTATGAGACAGCATAGGCTAAAAATATCGCCGGAAAAATGCACAATAGTCACAGACACCATAGAATACCTAGATTACACCATCCACCAGAACATCACAACACCGTTAAATAAACACCTCGAATCAATTAAAACATTCACCGCCCCAAGAACAAAGAAACAATTATAAAGCTTTATAGGCATATGCAATTGGGTGCGTGAATATATCGAAAACATGGCCATTTTAACAAGACCACTCACGAGATTGCTACAGAAAGGCGTTAAATTTACCTGGACAACGGACTGTGAAGAAACTTTTCAAGACATTAAAACCAAGGTATCTTAACCACTCCAGTTGCATCGTCCAGACTTCACAAAGAGATTCTACCTACTGGTGGATGCATCACTGCATGGGTTAGGTGCGGTGCTTTTTAAAAAATCTGAAAACGACGAAAAACATGTAATTTCGTACTCGACCTCAACACTCTCTTGAAAACGGAGACCAGATATCATATTAACGAATTGGAAGTTTACGGGGCAATCCAAGGAATTCGACGGTACCGAGCGTACCTTACAGGCCGTCCTTTTACTCTCATCATGAACAGCAGGGCCTTATACTGGTTAGAAAAGAATAAGGACTACAAATCCAAACTAACTAGATGGTCGATACTCCTGCAAGAATACAATTTCGACGTGGAGCATTGTAAGGGTAAAGAAAATGTGCTTGCGGATTACCTTAGCCGTAACCCTAGATCCCAAGAACTCACTGAGGAACTGAATGAAGATAGAAAGGTGCTCCCCGAACCCATACATATCCACCGTATTACGCAAATTACTCACAACGACCTGTATAGCGAAGTACAACGTGCTCAGGTTCATTCCCCTAGGATTAGGCAGGAAATATTACAGTGGCACGAACTACGACTACGTGGGCCACAGACACCACAACAAACATTATTTTACCAAAACTACAATGTGGAAAATAACTATAGGATGCAGGATGGAAATAAAAAACTAATCATTCCTCGTCGCAAATTTCCGAAAGTGGTACATCTCTTCCATGATACCGCGGAGGCAGCGCATCCAGGTGTGGACGAGACTACCCAAGCCATTCAGGAACTCTACTATACCAGGAATCTCCGCAAACAGGTTGCTAACTATATTAAACGATGTGTCCCCTGCCACTCGATTAAAGCGAGACAAATCCAGCAAGCAGCACCCCAACGACCTCCCACAGCAACTGGACTATTTGAGGTATTAAGTATAGACGTTTTAGGCCCATACCCCGAAACCAGGTCAAAAAATAGATTTGTCCTCATCATAGAGGACTTATTTACAAAGTGGGTCGAGGCAAAGGCGGTGCCCAACGGAGAAGCTAACCAGATATGTGCCTACCTAAATGACGAGATATTCACTAGGTACGGGTATCCTAAACGAATAATCTCTGATAATGCTTTTACCACGCAACTTTACATAATCTCTGCTTTTACCAGTAACTTATATATCCGAATGTGTGAAAACCATCGAATTCAACCGTACTATACGGCTATATATTTCCAACGAGAAAACCCCGTTGAACGCAAGGTAGCAAACTTTAAGAATATACTCCGGTCCCTCACGTTTAACATGGGGCATCGTCTTAACTGGGATGTACATGTGCCAAGGACCCTAGGTATATTACGAGCACGCAAGAACCGAGCCACGGGAGAAACACCCGCCAGAGCCCTACTAGGGAAAGAATTGACGAGGCGTGGAGAATGGGAGATCCCCGCGGTACAGCGTCGAAGGAGAGCACCAAGGGACGGCGCAAGAGCGCGTCGTAGGGTGATACGAGCCCGTCAACTAAACTTCCAGAACCAACAGTATCCATGGAGGAACGACATGCCCGTCGTAACCTTTAGGCCTGGACAGCAGGTCATGGTTAAAGAACACGTTCCCCAAACTCCTTTTTCACCTCCTTGGACAGGTCCTTATATTGTTTCAGTGAGGCATTCACCTACCATATACGAGGTTGACAAAAATGGACAGCCGTTGCGATACCACATCGATCAACTCAGGTCGGCTCCCCTAGGTAACCCACCACGTCCCGACGATGCCAGCAGCGACGAAGATGGTGATTCAGGGCCCTCCGATGGCGAATCCACCTCCTACACCGAAGTGGACAGTGTAGGACGTCCCGCTGACACCGACTCACGACCAGGAGGATAAACTGTGGGAGCAGACCAGCCGAAACCGATATCGAGCGAGCTCTATCAAATTCGGGGACGTTCGCTGTACACCTAGAACCTGTTACCATACATCAACCAGATCAGCCCACAGAGGCAAACATCACCCAAGGTACACATCCTGTGTATACGAGGATCTTTTATCGACGGCGACCAACCGTGCAGCAACAACACACAGAGCGCGCGGGTCCCAGCACTAGGCTGGAAGCACGACGATCCCCGTGAACGCTACGTATCCTGAGGAATCAGCAGAACGAGCTGCAGGACTAGGCAGCCCAGGCCGTAACGAATTCTACGCATCCACTAGTGCGCGAGGAACACGAGTGCGGGAGTGTTAAGAATTCGGAAAAAAAAATGAACACCGTAGAGTGCTAGAAAAATCTTAATAGATAAATCGAAAAACTTCATAAAAGTTTTCAGTGCCCATAAACACGCAGATGACATTAGTTATAAGTTGTTCTAGGTCCAGGATAATTGTTCTGAGCGAGACCAATGTTAATCCCATGTAATCCAAAAAATGTATATACAGAATGTTATTTTTTCTCCGTGCCAGTCACGTGTTCATCATCAAATGTTTTTGTTAAGTTAATGTTTTAAATAAAACTCGTAAGGCTCCATGGATTTTTCACACAAAAAAACAGAGGAAATTCGCTCCTGCAAGGAAGGGGAATGTCGTAATATCATAAAATTCATCGAATTCCACAAATATTTTAGCACTAATCGATAAAGCTACATTAGCTGTACCTTACATAAAAATTGCATTAGAAAATTCCCAGAAATAAGCCAAAAAATCGAAATTTTAGATTTTTCTAGTCAACCACGCCCGAAAACGGTGTCTAGACCAATCGCGGCGTAGCGTGGGGCTATAAAAGACGAGAAATTCTATCAGACGAGATCAGACTTGTCTGGAGAGTCAAACCATCAACACGTACCAAGTGCGCAGATTTCCATTACAAAATTCATTAATTTCATCATAACTTCATCATATTTTTTAGTAAACGTGTAGTGCAACTATTCATCCAAACCTTTTTTACAAGACCATTCTAATTTTAGTTAATTATTTCGCGAGTGTTGTTATAGAAGGGCCTGGCTACAACTTTAAAACTACATCTGGTGAGTAATTGATGATAATTAATTCTCTATTACATAGTCAAAGCAGTCTATACCATATTAGAAGTGTTTCCAAATTCATATCCAATAAGATTAAATACATATCTAATAAGATTATCTACATATCTAATAAGATTATCAAAATTGGAACTCGAAAAAATATATTTGTCATATGTTAAGACGCCAAAGTCTGAAATACGATAAGCCAGCTCCTCCTTAGCATCTCACACTGCCTCAACAAGTGAAATAAAATATTTGTGATATAAGAACCGTAAGAAACAAATTTCCTTAGATTTTTTGTGATAAATTTATCGAAGTCCAGGGTACCATTGTTATATTTTATAATTGTCTTTTATTATACCTACATATTTCCCGCACCTCATTCTCTTACAGTCATACTAGCACCTGGAGGACTTCACCAAGGATCCAGGGCCGTACCAACAATTTTTTACATTATTATTTTTTCCCTAATACTCCTATATTTTATTCTTTAGAACATCGTAGACGAGGCACTCGGAATAGGAATTAACGTATCACCAATAGAAAAAATAAAATCCGTGACACTTATCAATAAACTACCATTTTGCGGAGTTTTAGTATGGCATGCGTTCTATGTTTATTATTACAGGTGCTCTGAGACTTCATAATCGATAAAATAAACTTTATTAGGGGTTTATAAACTCATTAGCTAGAATAAGCGTTCATTAATTAATTTTCTTATTTTTTTTCCTCTTTCAGAGGTACTAGTCGCCATTCGCTGGTCAGTCAGGCGAGTGATGAATCGCTTCGGCATAGACGAGATGACTCAGTGGTACATTATTGACTCCTACACTAATTCATGTACCAAGATCACGGTTGGGGACGGAAGAAAGGTACTAGTCGAAATGATGAAGCCTCGGACTTGGAGAGCCAAGGCCCCGACTCTCATCGACTCCTACAGGGGGTCGTCGGTGACGACGCCGCAATGGCGGCCGAAGGACAGGCTGAGTCAACGGAGTACCTCTTTGAGTTGCCCTTTCAGAATCCGAGCTGTGGCGTGTCTCCGCGCCGCTAAGGGCAACTTTATGGCACTGAGTTTGAACCCGAGAGCGGTACAAGTGCACCTACTGCGACAAGCAGTTCCGCTCGAAGTATGCTGCTCAGTGCCGTATGCCTAAGTGCACCGGGCATCGACCACTTCCCCAATTTGAAAATGGCGTGACCTGCGGGGAATGTGGAATCATATTCGTAAGCAGGCGTGGCTTAGCAACCCACGAACGAACAGGCACCCGCTCGTCAGAAATGTCGCCAGGGCAGCCGCAGCCGGGGGTTTAAGGGAGCCTCCTCCTCCTCGTCCTCCGAGAGCAGGTGACGTGTTTTCGGAGGATGAGATAGAACTAATGCTGGAATTAGAGGTCAGGCTGCGGAACGAGCGGACGATAACCACACGTATGTCGGAGTATATGCCGGGAAAAACACCGAAGCAGCTCAGAGATAAAAGAGCGACCCCGACATATAAAAGGTTGAGAGAGGAGCGCTTGGGAGGGAGCCAATATAGAAATAGCAGAGGAAGGCTTGGTGGAGCCTTTAATCCCGGAGATCCCCGAGGTCCCGATACTTCCTTTGCATGCCAATCACATCGCGGAGGGGCCACGAGAGTAGTCGCCTGAGATCCTTGAGATAGTGATCGACGAAAGTCACGAATAGTGCTCTGGCGCACCAGTTACCAGAGAAGGCAATATCTTGCGAATCGTCTGCAACTCACCAGTTGTTGCAACAAGCTCTTCAGTACGCACGGGAGCTTAATGGTAATGTACCAATAGCTGACATAGACCATGTCTATAAGTGTGTACTGCCCCACCTTCTATCAAAAGGTGACGACGACCAAAATCAAGAGCGTAGGACCAAAGGTGCACGTTCACAAAGAGCCCGCCGGCGGTTCAAATATGCACGTGCTCAGGATCTATACAAGAAAAATCCAGCTCGCCTTGCCTACTATGTGAGGAACAACATCAAGTGGATTGATGAATCCACTCACCAGCTACAGGCTGCAGATGTTGAAGAGTTGTACAGTGGTCTATGGGGAACCACGCCGGATGTACAGCTACCTCACCGGGAGATAACGTAGAGGAGGTGATTCCACACGAACGCCTCCTCACGCCCTTTACTGTAAAAGGGATACAGGCCAGAATTTCCCGGAAAAAGAAAGACTCTGCTGCCGGGCCAGATGGACTGAGGAAGAGGCACCTCGTTCAGTGATCGGACGCAGAGCCCCTCTTTACCTACTCTTTAATTTTGTGTTGGTATGCGGAAGGCAGCCGACACAGTGGAGGACGAACCGCATGTCTCTGCTGCTCAAAGAGGGTAAAGATCCCTTGAGAACAGAGAATTAAACCTATAACAATAAGCTCTATTCTCAGTCGATTATATTGGGGAGTGATCGATGAGAAAGTTAGAGAGCACGTGCGGTTCACACCTCGCCAAAAGCGGTTCGTATCCAAGGCATGGTGTTTCAATAATGTGTACGTCCTAAATGAGTTGCTGCGGCACTCAAAAGGTAATAAGAACGAACTAGTCGTGGTGCAACTGGATGTATCTAAAGCCTTCGATACAATTCCTCATAGTGCTACAGAGGGAGCGCTACGTAGAAAGGGAATCCCTGAGCCTGTGGTTCGACTCATTTTGGATTACTACAAGGATGTGCGAACAGTCATCAAGCTGGGTGCCGTCGAAGTACCCATGCGACTCCAGCGAGGGGTTAAACAAGATGATCCCCTGTCCCCCAACCATTTAATGCAGTTTTTGAACTCCTTTTGCTGCAGCTGGAGGGTCTACCAGGATATGGTATAGGAGAGTTGGCTAACGTCTCCTCGCTGGCCTTCCCCGATGACATTCTTTTGATGGAGAATAATGTACCACAGGCGGCAACCCTGTTAAGACATACGGAAGCCTTCCTACGCGGGTTAGGCATGAACCTCTCAGCGCCAAAGTGTATGGTTTTCCATATACAACCAAGTAGAGAGTTTTGGTTCTTAACAGATCCTGGTATGACATTGCAAAGTCGTGAAGTGATCCCGGTGGCGACCGCAGACACTTGTCTGACCTATCTCGGTGCTAAAATATCTCCTTGGGCAGGAATTGAATTAGAGGGCCTAAGAGCACAGTTTCAAACAGCGCTAAGTAGGGTCCAGCGTTTGTCAATGAAACCGCACAAGATAGACCTTATCACCACATACATAGTCCCCCACTACCTTTACAGACTGGTGCTTGCAGTACCGCCAGTCAAATTGCTTAGGGAGCTAGATCAGGAGCTAAGGGGAGTGGTCAAAAAGATCCTCCGCCTGCCCGTGTGTACAACAGACGGGTTGTTGCACAGTGACAGGAGAGACGGCGGACTAGGTATACCAAAGCTGGAAATAGTCGCCTATTTTTCCAGCCTGAAGGCCGGGTTCAAATTCAGATTATCTAAGGACTCGGTCGTGCTCTTGCGGCGGATCCAGGCAAGGAGGTGCGTCTCAGAAGTCTGGCCGTCGCCACTAGAGTGGTTTGGCCGCCCGCCGCTGTGTCTGACTTAGACAGACTCAAGCGGGTAGCTAAGAAAAGAGAGCTTGCAAATTGGGCATTGCTACGCTCGCAAGGGAAGTCGGTTAAGACTCTTACCGACTATCCCATTGGAAACGCCTGGCTTACGAACAAAAAGCTCCTTAAGCCGGAGCAAATGATAACGGCCCTCAAGTTGCAAGCAAACGTCGCCGGTAACATGGTGGCGTTGAATAGAGCAGTGCCTCAAGCGGACATCTATTGTAGAAAATGTCGTGCCCAGCAGGAGACACTGGCTCACGTCCTAGGCCAGTGTGTGAACACGAAAGCCCAGAGAGTCCGCCGCCACAACGAAATTCGGGACTTCGTTATGGCAGAAACGATGAAGTGTTCCCGAGGTAGCAGCAACACGGGAAAATAATATTAGGATGCCCGAGGGGGGAACCTCCAACCGGACCTGGTATTGTTAAGCCAGGGAAGGATCTTTGTGGGCGACGTAACAGTCCGCCACGAAGATAATGATTACCTTGCTCAGGGACGGCTTGAAAAGCTCACAAAGTATACCCCGCTGCTACCTTCCTCCAAGAGAGAATGGGAGCTCTCTCTGGAGAAGTTCTGCCGATTGTGGTAGGAACGAGGGAGGCTATGCCCAAAGAGACGATCAGTGCTCTGACCAAAATTGGCTTAAAAGATCGTCACTCGCTATTAACAATTTCGTTAATAGCGTTGCGTAGCACCATAAATATTTACCAAACGTTTATGGACTATGACGCCCGCCCTCGGCCCATCGGAAATATTCCTGATGGGTAAAGTCCTCCGCCAGTATTTAAGAGCTCATTTTCCAAACACAATTTTATTGTCCTATGTTTGTGTTTTATGTTACTGTCTAGGAGCTTTTATAAATATGGGGGCACTTTACACCCGCATAGACTTTGTGATAGAAAGCGGTCTGATACTTCGCTTCCCACTCCGAAACAGTATTTTATATTTTATGTATGTACAAGTGTAAATTTAAATTAAGTTTTAATGCTGCACGTGTGCACGGCAGCTGATTGGTAAGTGGTGCGAGTCGTTGAGGTTAGTCTAGGACCTAGTCCTATCCTACTGCCACGGCGGCTGAGCTAACTGCATGGGCATTCGCAGTTGGGCGGACGCCTCCACGAGGTTCCCTGTGGGCAATGGGTGTGCTCTGTGCAAACATAGTGCACCTAGCAAAATAGACCGTTTCCTTGCTTCAGAGGTTCGCCTCCCAAGAGGACTCAGTTAAACGGTTTTTCCAAGTCGATAAAATTTTCTTGGATGGGTGGTTGCCTCTCTTGCTTTCGGAGAGGACCCGGCGGAGGTTGCAGATAAGTGGGCATAGCAAGGTTCAGCGCTACAGGCTTGGTTAGGGTGGCCAGTTATAACGATAAATTTCCTTATTTACGTTTTATAGGTAAAGGTACAACATATACTAAAAATTGACGGCACGTTGGGCGCCAATTGTATAACGATTTCTCGTTATTTTTGATTTAGGTAAAAGGTACAAATATACTTACTATAGAGATGAAATTCTCCCTCAGGGTTGAGCAGTGTGAAGTATGGTAGGGTTTTCTATTATTTGCCAAACTTGGGCGCCATCAATTGATCTTTTTTTATGGTATTAGTAAAGGTATAGTTCCTATCTAAGTGAAGACAATTGAAAAAAAAAACACTTGACAAGAACAAAGTTAGTTTTAATGTAATGATATTCAACTATACATTTACGAACACTCAATACATATAGAAACATAATTTTACATATATTAACAAGTACTCTCAAATTCAGATACAGGAGAGAAAATTCGGCTATATTAAAATTTATATAGAAAGGTAAGTTTTAGAGATTTTCAGTTCGCGCGGTAACGATAAGGGCCCAATTCTAGCGCACACGCGGCCTAGGCGTTAAGTTAAATAAGGAAGTCATGGTATACACAAGGTGTTCTAGAAACACTTCCAAAATAGGTAGATTATGAGCTACTCACAAATTTACAGGGATGGTAGACCTTAACGTTTTTACTACGTTGCTGTCCAAGCACCATAAAATAGTCATCAACGATCGTCTTGCCTTTTTCTTATAGAAAACAAATTCAGGGTTCTGCTGTATCACACTCGTAATACTTTGTTTTATTTCTTTCCCTTATTTCTAAATTAAAATTCAGCTACACGTTTTCACCAACTCATCGGTACTACTCTTTTTCGCCATCCTTTTTTGCCTCCCTTCTTGCTCTCCTCTCTTCCTTTTTTTCCCGTTCTTAACACGAGATGGCGTCACTATATCGTTATGAAGTTAGTTTATATAACCTACGACTATCTATCGATAGACGTAATATACCACAGAAAATGAAGTCGGGATTGTACGGAATTAATATACACAGAATACCTAGAGTACGTTAAATACAGAATTGGTGTTTAACAAGTAGGTAAAAACATAGAATAAGATAAGAATTATTAGTTTAAATCAACTAAGAAAGGTATCTTATTAGCTAAACAAAACGAGACCGTTACACAGTGCTGGAGGCGGCGGACGATCCCCATCGTCCGTCCGGAGCCGGTCACTGTTGTTGACGGTTACCGCACCACACAGCGGAAAGTAGCAGGGGATTCCCTTGCAAGGACCTAGCCAAATACCTCGTCATCTAATAAGTGACGCGCATAAATGGATTAACGAAATTCCCAGTGTCCCTATCTAACAATCTAAAATAGTCTAAATGTTAACGCGAAAAAATATAAGCAAACGCGGGTGACCGGCGGGAGTAACTATGACTCTCTTAAGTTTAGAGAATCAGCTTCAGATCGCCAGATCAGAGGCTGAAGTTTCAGAACAAAAAGGAAGTCAAGTTACCAGGTGCAAACAACAAAAAGCACCCATCATCTACCTCCTCGTGGTCCCGCTGGAACGGCAGGTAGGCGTAAAAACCTCCTGTTAACCAAACGATGATGGCTCCGTGCAGAAGTTGCAAAATGGCTGGATCAGGCAAGACAACTCGCAAAGACGAGTGCCGACAGAATCCAGCACGAAACAAAAGCAACGGGCCACCCAGGTAGCCTGGCCAACTCCTGGGGAACAGCGCCCAAAACGAAAGATGGTGGTATAGGCACAGAACATCAGGAGGCACGGCTCCTAGTACCAGACCAATAAAGAGTGATAGTTAACGAACAAACTAGCAAACCAACACAACAGTCATTCTGCAGCAAAAAGGGAGACAAACAACTATCACTCTAGAAACTCCCTCTGGTGAAAATCCAGGAACAAGAGCGAGTTGGACCGTCCGACGGCCGGCTCGCTATTTTTATGTCATCTGGGATTTCGCTTCACTTTTGATTACAAGCAGAAAAGGGCAGAACACTACCGGAGGCGAAATCCCATGTCAAAGCCCGATCGCACCTTCCGCAGACCAACAGCGGTGCAAGGCTGGGAAGTCGGAGTCCCAGCCCCAAGGGGGAGAAGGACCCCACCCAAAAGCAAATGAAATTCAAACATGGACCACAATTTAAGAAACAGCGGCCAAGCCGCGCCGGTTCAGCCTCGGGGGCCGGTAAACAATGACGAACAAGCTATGGGTGGAGACGAGGTACTCCCTGAGGTGCCCAACGCGCCACCAATGGGCGCAAACCCAGATATGACAATTACGTACCCAGTGGAGGGGATTCTGGAGTGTCAGGCGTGTCGAGCGAAAGGGAGGGCCCAGGCCTTCCTAGACGCGAAGGATTACGTCAAACACGCCGAAGAGTCTCATCCGAAGTGCAGTCTGACTGTGGTCTGCAGGGGTTGTACAAGAAGGTTCCCCGGACTTCACAACGTCCGAACCCACAAACCCCACTGCAAAAACGAACCAGTCCCAGAAATGGGCGGTGACGTTCAGTGCCAAGCATGCGACCGACGATTTCAATCCAGAAGGGGTCTCAGTATTCATGAGAGAACTGCGCATCCAGACTTGAGAAATCAAGCGAGGATAGCGCAGACCCTACCCAAAGCTCCCAAACAACGAGCGGGAAAGATCGGGACGGATGAGGAAGTTGCACTGCTGATGGAGCTGGAAGTCGTGTTCGCGGGCAGAAGGGGGATTAACAAACTTATGGAACCGTACTTCACCGGCAAGACCAACAAACAGATCTCTAGCAAACGATGCGAACTAGCTGGAAAGCAGAGAAGCACTGAAGAGAGACTCGAGGCGGAGGGACATGCACCGGAAGAACCAATGATACGCGAAGAGGTACACATGGATGTGACTAACAAACTTGACAAAGTCTTTGATCCAGTAGCTACGGATCAGACAGAGGACATGGATGACGACAGGGCTTGGAGAACATGCCTAGCGGCTTCGGCCGTAAGGACGTTCCACAAGCAGCAGAGGAAGCTCACCCACATCGAGTTCTATGAGCTAGGTTGCGAATTGGAAACAATTGGCGGCCAACTCAGGATCGAGCCCGAGAATGGTGAGAAGTTCCACGCTAGCCTAGAGTCCATCATCGGCCGACTAACGTCGATGAGCCAGAAGGGCAAACCCGCAAGGGGGAACCCTCAAAACAAGAACTCACGGAAAAGGGGGAGGAAGAACAACAGGATGGCCAGGAGAAAGCAAAACTATGCTATAACGCAAAGACTGGCAAACCGCGACATGAGAAAGCTGGCTAACATAATCGCGGAGGACCGACTTGAGGAGCTTGAGGACGAAAGAGCAGTTCCACCGGCAACGGAACCCGTCCAAGCCCTGTACGCTTCACTCTGGGGCGTGAGGAATGAAACATCGTTCCCCACAAACTGGGGTAAGAAAGCGGAAACCAGGTCGGCCATCATCCTAATCCCCCCAATCCAAATAGAGGCTGTCCAAAACAGATACCGGGCTTTAAAGGCTGACACAGCCGCTGGTCTCGATGGAATCAGGCAAGGGGGATATATCTAGTGAAGCCCTGATAGTGCTCACTATGGTGTTCAATCTCTGTCTTGCAGCCGGATACTTCCCAATTAGCTGGCGAATAAATCGAACTACCCTTATCCCTAAGGCTGGAAAGGATTCGAACCAGGTTGCCAACTGGCGACCCATCACCATTGGCCCGATATTCGGTCGATTATTCTCCGGAATAATTGACGCCAGCCTTAGACAGAACACAATGTTCAACTACAGGCAGAAGGGGTTCACCAGCGAAAGCGGGACATACAACAACGTAGCATTGCTACAGCAGATCCTGACAAATATGAAGCAGGACCTAGGAGGGATATGTTCAATACTGGACATATCTAAGGCGTTCGATACGGTGCCGCACGATGCAATCGCGCCGGCATTAGAGCGACTAGGGATGCCGAAATGTGTGTCAGGATACATCTGCCAAATGTATCAGGGCTGCTCAACCACAGTAACATGTGGAGACGGGACTGCCACCGTAGAGCTACTCAGAGGGGTGAAACAGGGTGATCCTCTGTCGCCGTTCCTGTTCAATGCCGTTGTGGATCCGATCTTGAGCCACCTTGACGAGAGAGATAAGGGAGTGAAGCTGAACGGCCGGAAAGTCTCAGTCCTCGCCTTCGCAGACGACCTCACCTTGGTGAGTGAAACGAGCGAAGAGGCAAAAGAGGACCTTGCACTAGTAGACAAATATTTCCAGGCCCTAGGTATGTCACTTTCAATCTCCAAGTGCAGCGCCTTCAAAATAAGAACGGCAAGGAAAACTTGGGCGATTGAGGACCCGAACCTCGAGCTGTCAGGGGATAGAGTGAAATTCATCGGTCCCGATGAGCAATTTCGATACCTCGGGGCGAGTTTTACCCCTTGGGGGGGCGTCGACGGCTGGGGGGCCTGCCAAGACTTCGTGAGTAGCTGCAGGCGAATCAGACACGTGGCTCTGAAGCCGCAGCAAAAACTAAAACTCATAACCGAGTACCTTTACCCGAAGTACCGATATGCCATGGTGATGGACCCGCCCTCGGTCCAGAATTTGAAGAGTGCTGATAACCAGATCTGGTGGATTATCAAGCGCATCCTACACCTTCCCAAGAGCATTACGGACTTCATGTTCTACACTCGAACTAGAGACGGAGGACTAGGACTGCCTAGGATGGAAACGGACATCCAACTAGCAACCCTTAAAAGCGTCGCTCGGATGCGTGCATTCGAAGACGACGTGGTAAGGAGGTTGGCAGATGTTTCCATCAAAGCCAAGCAGGCAACTGTGGCGGCTAGGAACCTGGGGATCCAGTGGCCCTGCAACGTAAAGACGGTAGACCTTGCACGAGACCGCAAGAGGACTCTGGAGCACACCCGATGGGCTGGGTTGTCGTGCCAGGGTCAGGGAATAAAGGAATTCCGCAACAATAGTGTATCCAATCAGTGGCTACGTCGAGGAGGACTTCTGCTGCCCAGCAGAATGACCGACGCGCTAAGACTGAGAACGAACACTTTCGGAAACCGTGTTGCGTTGAAGAGAGCTGGATACAACCACCTCTCACATATGTGTAGAAAGTGCCGGCTCAGGCCGGAAACCCTGAGCCACGTCATCGGAGGATGCCCAAGTCAGAAGGCTTGCGTGATTAAGAGACATGACGAGGTGGGAACGTTAGTCTCGGAGAAATACGCAAGTCGGAACCCTGAGGCGGTGCTCCTCCATGAGCCGACCTTTGCACTAAGAAACGGAGAACGTTTAAAACCGGACCTGGTTATAAGGAACCAGGGAAGGGTTCACGTAGTCGACTTTACGGTCCGCTACGAGAACGGAGACGATCTCCTGAACGCAGCAAAGGAAAAGGAAGCGAAATACGAGGTATTGAAAGAGCAGGCATTAGAACGCCTGGGTGGGGATACGTTCAGAGTACACGCTATCGTGATCGGCGCGAGAGGCGCAGTACCAGCACGGACCCAACGAGCACTGAAGGAATTGGACATTTGGAGCAATTCCTTCGCACTGACGCTCTCCCTAACTGCTCTAAGATCCTCTATAGAAATGTCGAACTCTTTCATAGACCAGTGACGCTGGCGCCCACTCGCAGAGTGGTCTCTTATGCAGAGGTCTAAGCAAACTCTCTGTCTATCTCTTCAGGTTCTCTTCTCCGTTTCACAAAACCATCTCTTTCCTGACAATACTTTCCAAATAGTGGCAACTAGGGGCCGTCAATCCCTGGGAATACTCGACCAGGACTGCGCGTCCATTGGAACTGGCAGGCGTGACATCTATATGATGAAACGTCGTGTTGGGCACCTCTGGGGGTACCTGTGCGACTCACTGTTAGAGAATCAGCTTCAGATCGCCAGATCAGAGGCTGAAGTTTCAGAACAAAAAGAAGTCAAGTTACCAGGTGCAAACAACAAAAAGCACCCATCATCTACCTCCTCGTGGTCCCGCTGGAACGGCAGGTAGGCGTAAAAACCTCCTGTTAACCAAACGATGATGGCTCCGTACAGAAGTTGCAAAATGGCTGGATCAGGCAAACAACTCGCAAAGACGAGTGCCGACAGAATCCAGCACAAAACAGAAGCAACGGGCCACCCAGGTAGCCTGGCCAACTCCTGGGAAACAGCGCCCCAAACGAAAGATGGTGGTATAGGCAAAGAACATCAGGAGGCACGGCTCCTAGTACCAGACCAAATAAAGAGTGGTAGTTAACGAACAAACTAGTCAAACAAACACAATAGTCATTCTGAAGCAAAAAGGGAGACAAACAACTACCACTCTAGAAACTCCCTCTGGTGAAAATCCAGGAACAATATAGCGAGTCGGACCGTCCGACGGCCGGCTCGCTATTTCTACGCAAACTGGGATTTCGCTTCACTTTCGATTACAAGCAGAAAAAGGGCAGAACACTACCAGAGGTGAAATCCCACGTCAAAGCCCGACCGCACCTTCCGCAGACCAACAGCGGTGCAAGGCTGGTAAGTCGGAGTCCCAGCCCCAAGGGGGAGATGGACCCCACCCAAAAAGCTTAAGAAATTCAACATGGACCACAATATAAGAAATAGCGGCCAAGCCGCGCCGGTTTAGCCTCGGGGGCCGGCAAACAACGACGAACAACAAGCTATGGGTGGAGACGAGGTACTCCCTGAGGTGCCCAACGCGCCACCAATGGGCGCAAACCCGGATATGACAATAACGTACCCAGTGGAGGGGATTCTGGAGTGCCAGGCGTGCCGAGCGAAAGGGAGGGCCCAGGCCTTCCTAGACGCGAAGGATTACGTCAAACATGCCGAAGAGTCTCATCCGAAGTGCAGTCTTACTGTGGTCTGCAGGGGTTGTAAGAAGGTTCCCCGGACTTCACAACGTCCGAACCCACAAACCCCACTGCAAAAACGAACCAGTACCAGAAATGGGCGGTGACGTTCAGTGCCAAGCATGCGACCGACGATTTCAGTCGAGAAGGGGTCTCAGCATTCATGAGAGAACTGCGCATCCAGACTTGAGAAATCAAGCGAGGATAGCGCAGACCCTGCCCAAAGCTCCCAAACAACGAGCGGGCAAGATCTGGACAGATGAGGAAGTCGCACTGCTGATGGAGCTGGAAGTCGTGTTCGCGGGCAGAAAGGGGATTAACAAACTTATGGAACCGTACTTCCCCGGCAAGACCAACAAACAGATCTCTAGCAAACGCTGTGATCTGGCTGGAAAGCAAAGAAGCATAGAAGAGAGACTCGAGGCGGAAGGACATGTACCGGAAGAACCAATGATACGCGAAGAGGTACACATGGATGTGACAAACAAACTAGACGAAGTCTTTGATTCAGTAGCTACGGATCAGACAGAGGACATGGACAGGCTTGGAGAACATGCCTAGCGGCTTCGGCCGTAAGGACGTTCCACAAGCAGCAGAGGAAGCTCACCCACATCGAGTTCTATGAGTTAGGCTGTGAATTGGAAACAATTGGCGGCCAGCTCAGGATCGAGCCCGAGAATGGTGAGAAGTTCCACGCTAGCCTAGAGTCCATCATCGTCCGACTAACGTCGATGAGCCAGAAGGGCAAACCCGCAAGGGGGAATCCTCAGAATAAGAACTCACGGAAAAGGGGGAGAAAGAATAACAGGATGGCCAGGAGAAAGCAAAACTATGCTATAACACAAAGACTGGCAAACCGCGATATGAGAAAGCTGGCAAACATAATCGCGGAAGACCGACTTGAGGAGCTTGAGGACGAAAGAGCAGTTCCACCGGCAACGGAACCCGTCCAAGCCCTGTACGCCTCACTCTGGGGCGTGAGGAATGAAACATCGTTCCTCACAAACTGGGGTAAGAAAGGGGAAACCAGGTCGGCCATCATCCTAATCCCTCCAATCCAAGTAGAGGCTGTCCAAAATAGATACCGGGCTTTAAAGGCTGACACAGCCGCTGGACTCGATGGAATTGGCAAGGGGGATATATCTAGTGAAGCCCTGATAGTGCTCACTATGGTGTTCAATCTCTGTATTGCAGCCGGATACTTCCCAATTAGCTGGCGAATAAATCGAACTACCCTGATCCCTAAGGCTGGAAAGGATTCGAGCCAGGTTGCCAACTGGCGACCCATCACCATTGGCCCGATATTCGGTCGATTATTCTCCGGAATAATGACGCCAGCCTTAGACAGAACACAATGTTCAACTACAGGCAGAAGGGGTTCACCAGCGAAAGCGGGACATACAACAACGTAGCATTGCTACAGCAGATCCTGACAAATATGAAGCAGGACCTAGGAGGGGTATGTTCAATATTGGACATATCCAAGGCGTTCGACACGGTGCCGCACGATGCAATCGCGCCGGCATTAGAACGACTAGGGATGCCGAAATGTGTGTCAGGATACATCTGCCAAATGTATCAGGGCTGCTCAACCACAGTAACATGTGGAGACGGGACTGCCACCGTAGTTACTCAGAGGGGTGAAACAGGGTGATCCTCTGTCGCCGTTCTTGTTCAATGCCATTGTGGACCCGATCTTGAGCCACCTTGTGCAATGAACCTAGTGGAAATTAATTGGCTTTAATCCACCAGGAACTACTGACATTAGCTCCGGCTTAGCTTGTCGGTTAGGTGTCGGTTCGTAGGAAGAAAAAATGTTATTTTAAGTTATCCTGTTGGAGCGCCAGGATAATTTTAAATAGACGATAATAAATAATATGAGTTAATAAAAAATAATGAATGTTTGATGAAATTAAACAAGTCGATTAAAATAATTGTATATTACAGTTAAAATAATGATGCAGGATATGTACAAATTATGTGATGAATCAAAGAATAATGATCATGTATTAAATATGGATTAAACTACTATATTTGTGGTTGTTACCACGCAACAATGACTTTATAAAAACTTGCTGGTAGCAGATATTGATTTGGTTTACACAAAAACAAATATATTTCTCTGGCCTCGAAGAAATCAGATTAACTCTCACCAAAATATATCCTTAACAATGGTAGATTAGGACTCTCCAAAGGGAAACAGTTATGCACCTACTGCAGTCTGCAACCAAAATAGATGGGCTAGCTAGCGTTTGGCTGGTATGTTCTGAGACGTTGGATATCAGCAACTTTGTCCTTTCCAGTTCCTAGTGGTGGAGTTAAAATTTCTGAAGATTCCTCTCTTCCAGTAAGCCAAAATGTTCTCATGAAATATAGTAAATGTGTTAAACCAAAATCATAGGATAAATACAAACTCTACTTTAACAAAGTAGAATCTCAGTAGACAATCTTGCTGTGATAACAAACACAACTGTGGTATTAAAATTTAAATTAGGTAATGAAACCAATTAAATGAAATAAAAGACAAACAGGAATCACCCTGTATAATTTGCAATAAAATTATCCAAAATTTGCAAATGAAATAATAATAGTTTAATAATAGTAAATAACCAATATACTATGTAGTTAATTAAATACAGGAACTGTTAATTAGTTCCTAAAAGAATTTATGAGAAATTATTTCTTTTACTTATGAAAAAAATTACAATGTGAACAAAAACCTATTAGTGACCTTGCTGGTTGAAAAGGAAATATATAAACATTCACTAACTGGCTGGGTTATAAATTAATTATTGTAAATGATTGAATATTAACAGATTGTTAAATATTAACAAAAATAAATATTAAAATTGCCTAAACTTTAAACAAATGTATTTTACATCTATGCAATTTTAATTAATAGAAATACAAATCAAATTAATGGCTTTGTGCAACTTGATCAGGAGAGATACTTGTTAATAAAAAAATATTAAACATGAAATTATTTGGGGTTTATTACCTTAGCCTATACTCAGTAAAAAAAATATAATCTATCTCCAATCAGAGATATAACTAACTGACTTTGAATCCCTTTAATATCACAAATAGACTAACAATTGCCCCGAGTTATAGATTTTCCTGCAAAGCTGGTTAAATAACCTTAATAAAAAAAATCGAATTTAAAGGTCAACTGCCTTGTAGTCTTAAACTTGATTTGAACTCCAAAATTACCACAAAATGGTAGTCATAAAGACATGAATTCAAAACGAAATTACAGCGATATTTAGTTATTCAAAGTACTAATATAATATATATAGTGCTACGCACTTTCCTATATAAAAAAAAGAAATCGTCTCTAGTACTCTAGTGGGTTGTCACAAGTGCGCAACCATAAAATTCCGGGATGCTCAGTCGGTTTTATGGGCGGGGTACAAATCTATATCGGCTATTATGCTAGCCAGAAACAAAATAGAGAGGGCGCCACGAGTTTCGTAAAATTACCAGTCGAAGCCCGAAAACTGCCTAGCTCTTACAGGAACCCACTAGCGAACTAAAGGAAAAAAAAAAGAATAGGGTAGGAAGTAAACCCCAGTATGTTTGTAAATTTCAATTTAATTTTAGTTAAATTCTCAAAGGACTTTAAGAAGCGAACTGAGGGTTCGCTCTTAATATAATAATACAATTACAATATCTGGTATTATAAATACAAAATACAAAAATATCAATACAAAAGAATGAATTCTCGTACTACAGGGTTAGTGAATTCAACTTAGGCTAACTAACTGGTAACCAATCAATAGAGTGGTAATAAGCGGGATGATATGTATACTCTAAAACTACTAACCCAATTCAGTGGACTAATTTAAAACCACAATATTGGTAACCTGCACTCGCCTTAACTTACATCAGCTAAATACGCTGTACCTTAAACCAAGCGTGACGTCACGTAGGCCTAACAATAAGGACCCTGGGAAAAAAAAAGGGTTACCTTCTTAAGAGTGGGCTACCACCAATGTCCACTGAAATTAATAGGTAATTAAATCCCTACAATAATCTAAAATAGATAATAATCTATATAACCTTAATTGCTAAATATGGACAGCACTATGTTGTAAATAATATACTCTGAACATTTATTACATATAAATAACTAACAAAACCGACACTTAATCGGCAGACTAACAATTCCATATGCTAAACTGGACCTGGACCTCGTTACCTGTTTGGTAAGACTATAACTATCGGTATTCCCCCAACTATACTTTACTGTACTCGGTATGTGAACACTTAGCTCAACGGTAAGTACTATTAAAAATGGACTTAAACTCTACGTAGGTATACTCTGTGTGATAGTAAAATATTCCCCAATTAAGAATCTACTGGTGGTGCCAAGGTTACAAGAAAAATGGATGGTACATGTACAAAAAAAAGTAAATAGGTGTAGCTTATCTGGTCTGCTGAGGGAGCTGATGAAGATCTTCCCTAGCCACTAGATGGACGTCAACCTACTCGCTGGTGGACCTCGAGACTAATGGGATCCTTAAATCCTCCAACTTCTCGGGAGTCCACCCAGGTAACCCACTGAGTTCTTCGCCAGTCCTGTCGAAATCCTACTCAATATCCGGGGTATGCGGTCGTCACCATAAATCAGATCAAGGGGGCAGGCCAGATAGGCTTGCTACCAAATGGATGAGCGGCAGGAAACAGTTGACTAATGAAAAAACAAGCGGACACCAAAATTCTTCAACCAGAGATAACTCAGGGTACAATTTCCTTAGGCCTATGTATTCAAATCTCCACACAGAGATACCGAGACAAGGAGGGACTGGATTCAAGTCCACCAAACGCTATCCATAATTAACTACACTCGGGCCAAGTCCAAACCAACAATCAAAAATTCGCCCATCGACCAAAACTAGGCCATAAAATAAAAACCCTCCTGGGAATCAACAGAGGGTTTTCCCAACCAACAATCTACCGGCCACGCTGCCAACTTATCTCCACTTAAAATTCGTCTTGCCAAAAAATATACTGTGGAACACACCTTACCCAAACAGAACATCCATTTCTTTGGGTTTATCTTACAAATCCATAAATGATGGGTCCAATTTAACGCGAATATTCACCAAGTTGCTAGACAGCGTGGCGGCTTCGGTAGATCAAAATTCGAAAAAGGAACAACAGAACACAGAACTACAAAAGGAGTGTCTACAATGTACCCAGAACTTATTCCATGGAACATATTCTATGGTAGGTAGATCATGGGTGGTTCTATGATTGACAATGGAAGGAGAATACCCCGCTAAGGGTTTCACGTTCCCAGGCTTCCTCTCCGGATGGTTATGAACGAGTATAAGACACAAGTGATGTTATTAGTTAGTTTAAAATTTTATAATATTGTCGACCATCGAACGCAGACTTGCTAATTCGAAGTCTGTCCCGTGAATTAAGATCTATAGTTGGCAACCCTACCTGTCAGTTCCATATATAACCTGTTGCTTACCGAATGAATTGGGAAAAATACTGCTTATTGAAAAAAAGGTGAAATAGCAACAAAATGGTACTATAATTCCCAGAATATGCCCTAGGGAAGTGTGTTGGGTGGGTATTAAACTCAGAGATGATTTACTAAGCTTGAGATACAAGGTTGTTTACTAATGCCCTTCGCTACCCTCTATTTCAGGTATCACATTACTGAGGTAGATACAACTTTGTCGAATCACTAATTAGTCTTCAGGTTAAAACCTACATTTATCCTCGACCGGAAAGTGGTTGTCAAGACAACAATTCTACCTAACTTCTCCAACTTATAAGGTGACTTCATGACGATAAACAACTCGTACCTCAAACTGGGTACTGTATAATACCCAGGACATACCTTGCAAGAAAGTGAGCCAGTTTCAACCTTTTCCCCAGTCTTATAACAAAAGGTGAACTATAAGCAGATTCTAGTCCCGGAGCCCTTGCGTAACCTGTGTCAATTAAGCCAGCCTTACTGAATAATGATAAATCCTAGCCTAAAAGAATTACTGACTAATTAACTTCATTTAAGAGCCAACCCCAACAAAACAAAAAATACAAAACTAAATCTTGGGTATATGTGTAGCGCAACAGAAACAAATCTCACATTTGCTGTGACTCGATGGAGTTGGTATGAAAATAATGTGTTACAGGTCCACTAAAATTCGACCTGTAACAATAGAAGGCATCAATCAGACGCCCTAAAAAACTGAAGGCAACACGTGGCTTTGAACCTTAATAAAAAACCCTACACGTATCCTTGTGTAAAAGTAGAAAAATACCAAATATAATTACTGAGTAACACTATGCCCTGAATAAACCACAAATATAATAATAGCAAATAATAAATTAATTAATCAATATATAGAAAATGAAATTCAATAACAGAAGTATCTCACCTGCTGATTTACACCGAAAAAGCCCTGAAATTTGTCTCTCCTGTCAATTTATGGAGTTACCCCTTCTCTGTTGCAAGGGTACCATGTGACACCAATGTTTTAAAGTATCATCCGCAACTGGTAATACAGAGGTGGAGTCATGGTTGCATATGAGTGACTAGCAAAATACCACTGTGCGTAAATTGTTAAAATTTTCGCTACACACCCCCTGTTCCCGGTAAATAAAAATCAAAGACTCTAGGAGTCATGGATTTTTATTTTAAGCTCGAGTATAGATACTTAGTTATGGAGTAAACCAATAAGTTACTTGAAAAGGTGTGAAAAGTTCCACTGCAGAGAAAAATATATATGAGACTTAAAATGCGGGAAATGATACGTCTCTAAAAAAAATCGTTTCACTTGCAATATGAAAAAGGAAATATACGAGACTTAAAATGCAGGAAATGATGCGTCTCAAAATCATTTCACTTGCAAAACCACAAAAATATGAGACTTAAAATGCTGGAAATGATGCGCCTCTAAATCATTTCACTTGCAAAACCACAAAAATATGAGACTTAAAATGCTGGAAATGATGCGCCTCTAAATCATTTCACTTGCAAAACCACAAAAATATGGGACTAAAAACACATGACAACCGTACGTCCCTCTACTGTTATACTCGCGAATAACTTAAAACGGGAGTGCTCCAGGAAACCACTACGAAAAGCCAATTTTTAAAAAGCAAACACCTCAAAAGGTTAAATAGAGCACAGTAGCAATACACCCTCTGAGAACCTCAACAGCAGGTGACCTCGATCACTCTGACTGAAGGCATACTACCCCCCAATGACTACCCTTCCTAAAGAAGTTATAATGTTGCATTGCTGCAGCAAAATATGTGCTCCCAAAATTTGCCTGTCCCAATACCTTCCTAGTCCCTAAATAACAAACATATATAATAACAAGACAGTAAAAAGGCTATCACGGCCCGTGTGAATTATTCAGGAAAATATCCTTGTTTATCACTGCCTCCACTGTGAAAGAACAAATTATGAATTTGGTCAATGAGATTGAATATGATAGGGAAACAAAGTGCACAACTCGAAAAGTCAAGAGCAGTCTCGTCTTTGTTTCAACAGTCAATATAATGTCCTTCACCATAGCAACAGATCAAACAAAACCAATTTTCCAGTAGTAGGAACATATTTTTATGTTAAGTAGGTATAGGTACCTAGGTATATTACTAAATATTTATGAAAATAATTATTTGAGCCACCGTGTAATGGTATTTCAAAACATGTGGCAACTAAAAAATATAAATCAAGAGATGCTCATCTATCCGTTTACCCAAAAAAACACAAGGCATTGACCTACTCAGTGACGTATTTAGATATAAACTGTAGAAGTTATCAATAGAAGAAAAAAATAATAAAAACCTTCACATAAACTTAAGTTCTTTATACCACACTAACCTACACAGTGAGTACCAAAAACTTAGCTCATGCAAGATTTGAATATGTAAAAGAAGAAATAGGTACCTAAGTAGAATGTAAGTAGATATCTACATATAACATAAAAATTAAAATAACAAGATTACAACAATATAACTATGGAATTTAATGTGTGATGGTTTGAACCAACTTGTGTTCTCAACATACGATATAAACCATTAATTGTAAAATTTGCCAACATATGATAATAAGATAGAAAAATGGCAATTGTTTACAAGATACAAAAAAGTACAAAATACTAATCAATAATAAGTAACAAATTCCATAGGAGTACAGAAACGAAAGAAAAAATATAATAATAAAAATAAAAGATGACGATGTTAGTTTTCGACTATCTATCTGTACATAAGAAATAGAAATTAGGAATGTCCAAATAAAGAACAGATGTAATATTTATCCATGGTCTACACGGATAACACAAGATAAAGATAGGTATTATTCAGACACCCAAATTTTTTTTGATAAAACCATTTATTGCAACAAAGCTCAGGCATTCTCTAATTTTGTTCTCTAAATTACGATGTTATTTGTAATATTTCTATTTGTATATGGGAAAACTAGTAAAATACTGAAAGGAACAGATTGCCATACCTCAAATAAATATATATGTCAGAAAGAGAATAAATATAAAATACAATAAAATATTCTGACACCAAAATTGACCATAGCAATACTTACGATTACCTAAGTTAGACATTTACTAATTCTCGATCTCTACTCAAAATGAGGAGCATATACAAACAGACAAAATAGTTCCCACCCTACAACCCTTGCATCGAAATAACAAAAACAAAAAAATGATGCAAGCCAAAATAAAATTTTTTTAGAAAAAAAAAATATAAAATGAAAAATTATTGATTAGTCTCCTGTTCCGAATCGGAAGAGTGCTCAGATTGGGGTTCATCGTCTGAATCCAAATTAGTGTAGTCTGGTTTAAGGTCTTTTACATGATAATTCCCTAAATTATTTCCATCGGTATCTTTAAGATTATAAACTAAATTTGAAATAACTTTATTAATTAAGCAAGGAATATATTTAGGAGCTAGTTTAGCAGAATAATCATTTGGTTTACTAGACAGTGTGTAATTTTTCTTCCAAACTATATCTCCAACATGAAATCGAACATCACGTTTGCGAAGATTAAACTGGTTAGCACTACGAACATAAGCGTCATGTAAATTTTTCCGCACATCGACATATAACTCAGGTAAGGCCTGTAGGTCATTAATTAATTGATTTTTATTACTTATGGTAACTATATTGGTGTTATTTTCAGCAATTTTGCCATAATAATCTCCAGATAAAGGAATGTTGCGTGCGAAAGTTAAAAATGCTGGAGAATAACTCGTTACATCATGCTTTGCTAACCTAATAGCCTGTGCAACCTTATGGATTGAAGCATCCCAGTTTTTATGATTACCATGAATGTACGACCTAATTGATGTTAAAATAACTTTATTACAACGCTCGGTATGGTTAATTCTAGCGTGATACTTGGCAGTTAACCACATAGTTATTTTATAACTATCCATAAAAGCTTTCATTTCCTTGCTAACAAAATAACTCGCATTGTCCGATAAAAAGATTTGAGGACAACCATAAATAAGGAAAACTTGATTTTCTAAAAATTTTATAATACCTTTGGAAGTAATTTTGGACATGGGATGCACTAATACGAATTTGGTAAACCAATCCACTACAACTAAAAGATATTGATTACCATGTTTTGACCTAGGGTATGGACCTAGAAAATCCGCAGATATTAACTGAAAAGGAAAATTTATGTTTTTATAAGATCCCATTAAACCAGCTACAGGTAAATTTGTACTCTTATTAGCCGCACAAACTGAACATTTCTTTACATAATTATAAACACTTTTACGTAAACCAGGCCAATAATACAATTCCAAAATTCGGGATAAGGTTTTAGATATACCAAAATGACCTGCTGTTTCACTATCGTGATACAACTTAAAAATATCAGTGCGATTAGGTTTAGGTACTACAATTTTCCAGTCTGACAAATTACTAACAATAGGGCTAGGAGAAAAAATATGTTTATACAAGATGTTATTTTCCACACGAAAAGAAGGATACTTCTCAGGGTTACTTTGAACTCGTTTTATCATAGTAAGGTACCATTTGTCTTTGTTAAAAGTGGAGACATCTAGAACAGCGGTTTCGGATATAGAGCGAGATAAGGCATCTGCAACAACATTTGAAGAACCTTTTCGATGTACAATATCGAAATCATATTGCGATAACCTTACTGCCCACCTTGCCAAACGTCCTGAAGGGTTGGAAAGACTATGAAGCCACAGGAGAGAGGAATGATCGGTTTCTACAATAAAATGAGTACCCTCAACATATTTTCTGTAGGCCTCGATTCCGAGGATCACACTGTAGAGTTCTTTTTCCGTGGTGGAATAAGAGCGCTGACATTTGTTTAACATCTTACTAAAGTACGCTACAGGATGTTCAATGCCATCGTCCATTTGATATAAAACAACACCTACTCCCGTATCAGATGCATCACACTGTATATGAAATTGTTTTGTAAAATCGGGGCTAGCTAAAACAGGGGCTGTAGTTAACCTTTCCTTAATTATTTCGAAAGCTCTATCAGCTTCCGATGTCCAGGAAATTGCCTGACCCTTCTTACGACCATGAAGAAGGTCCGTAATAGGAGAACATAACGAAGAAAAATCTTTAATAAATCTACGGTACCAACTAACTAAACCAATTAATCTTTTTATCTCTGTCGTATTCTTAGGAACAGGATAATTAATGACCGCATCAACTTTAGATTGATCTGTTCTTAATCCTTGAGAATCAACAACAAATCCTAGATATGATAAAGAAGGTCTACAAAATTCACATTTTTCAAAATTAACAGTTAAATTAGCCGATTTCAATCGATCATATACTCTCTTTAAAACCTCGATATGAGTAGGGAAATCTGGGGTAGCGATGATTATGTCGTCTAAATATGCAAAAACAAAAGGCTCTAAGGAAGGTCCTATTACCTGGTCCATCAACCTAACCATAGTTTTAGGACTATTTGATAACCCAAATGGCATAACTCGATATTCAAATAACCCGCGGCCATACACAGCAAATGCAGTTTTAGGCCTAGAAGAGAGATCTAATGGAATTTGATTGAAAGCGCTTTTAAGGTCTATTGACGTGATATAACGAGCATCTCTCAATCTACTTAAAATAGTATCAATTAATGGCATAGGATAGGCATCAGGAACAGTAACCTGGTTTAGTTTACGACCATCAAAACAGACTCTAAATTTGCCAGAATCTTTTTTTGGAACCAACCAAAGAGGACTGCACCAGCTAGACTGAGAAGGTTGTATAATTTTAAGTTGGAGCATCTCATCGATATCCTTATTAAGATGTTTAGACATAGCAGGAGACAAAGGATATTGTCGCTGCCGTATAGGTAAAGCATCTCCCGTGTCAATAGTATGAGTCATGAGATGAGTATGACCGATTCTATCGGCAGGGGCAATAGATTTAAAAAGATTAATAACCTTCTGCAGTTGTTCCCTTTGGTTAGTCAAAAGATCAGATGTAGATTGGATAGTGTTAACTGTACACAGAGTAGAAGTCTGAGAGACGTAAGTGAGACTACTAAAATCAATATTAATTTTAAAAGTTTGAAGGAAATCAATTCCGAGAATTAGAGAGTGTTTTAATGAAGGAATAACTAATAATTTTAAAGATTTAGAAACACCATTTAGAGTTACCGGAAGCACAACAGAACCAAAAACTTCCTGAGACTGACCATCAGCTGTGGTGACCTGTATATTACTATCATGCTGTATAGTAAAATTCATTAATCGCAAAAGGGTCATACCTAAAGATCCTAATATCGAGGAATTACTTCCACTATCTACTAAAGCTAACATGTTATTATTATAAATCTGAACATAAACATAAGGACGCGTGTCATTAGGCTTCCTCACAAAAATGGGATTTGCACTATTAAGAGAAACATTAGAATTAGAACTAAAAAATTGTTTTACGACTGCTAACCATTTGTTCCACTCTGAAACAGATGATTTTATTGTCGTGAATTTTTGCCTTTGCCCTTTCCCTTGTTTTTGTTCAGGTTCATAGTTGCGTGCGAAGTGGAGGGTGTTACGGCTGGACTTGACTCGTTGGTGACGACGTCCAGGTTTACGCCACCACTGACCACGTTTTTTGGTAACTGGTTCTTTGCCTGACACCTACTACAATTGGACATGGTAAAATTACTAAGTCCACATCTATAACAAAAAATAGTTTTGGGTTTCCTACAAATTTGGAAAGTATGCCCAACTAAATTACAATTCCAGCATCTAGGCGAAGAAACAGTAGCAATGTTTGCACGATTAAAAGGACGAACAAAAGTAGCCTTAGAGGTAGATGGTTCACTAGCTGCATACCCTAAAGCTGGTTCTAATAAACCTACAGAATTCCTACTAGGGGAAACATAACGATCCGACCAAGCTCGAGACTCCTCCAATTGTCTACAAAATTTAGTAAGTTCCTCTACAGTTTTAGGTTCAACCAAAGCTAATCTAGATATATAATAAGGATGTAAGTTTTTCTTGATTTTATTTACCCGCTCTAGCTCATTAGGTTTGATTTTAAGTCTACTGAATAAATTTTCCATACACGCTATGAAGGCGATTATACGTTCGGTAGGACCCATTGTTCTACGGTCTATTTCCCGATTTAACTCATCCTCATAGGTGTAAGGAAGGAAATCATTTTTTAATTTAGTTACTAACGTATCCCAATCATTAATATTTGACCTATTCTGTAAAAACCAGATATAAGCAGTGCCTTCGAAGAAATCTCCAGCAGCGGTAAATAAATCAAATTTTGAAGCACCCCGGGCTTCACTTAATATTTCTACTTTCTCTAAAAACGCGAGAACAGAATCTTTGGTTGACCCAGAAAACTTAAGGTTCCATTTATATGGAGCTACAAACTTGTTCGGTGTTGCAGGCATAATATTGGAGGCTGGTAAAATACCAGTCCGTATGGGTGGAGAAGTGGAGGATTTAGGCGTGATTTTAGAGGCCAATTCTCCTTCCAAATCTAAAATCTCATTTTGCAACTCGACAACCACAGTACCATCCACATCTTCGGTTATGTTTAATCTATCAAAACGCCCTACTAAGTGTGTTAACCGAGCGGATATTTGTCTGTATGTCTTATCGCTTCCATCACCTAAAAAATTATCTATTTACACTTTTAGATCATCCTTTGTGTCGGTGATTTCTAGTACATCTTCTGCATAAGGCAGAGGATTACTAATGGATGTCTTTGCAAAACTACGGTTCGCTTTCTCTTGAGCGAGTACACCACGTAAACGTTTCCTTTTAGCATCGACTGAACCAGAATAATCTAAGTGCCTAATACGTAATTCGTAAGATAATTCTTTAGTTTTAAGGTAATGAGGATCCATCATAAAAAAAAATCTAAATAAATTAAATGAAATCGGTAAGACTATTATACGGTAAAGGTCGAATCTCACAATTTATAAAAAACAGAATATGGTTAATGGTATACGTTCTATTCACCCACAAGCAACTCCTTATTTGTTCCACCGTAAAGTAAATCTCAAAGCTTTTTTAAAATAAAATTATAAAAGGTATGGAAACAAAATCGATAATTGAATTATACCAGCTGTATGTATATATATATATATAAGAAATTCTAACTTCAATTTATAAATAAATATCTTGAAACTCATAAAAATTCCAGATAATCTTTGTTATCTTTCAAAATATAAAACATTAAAATATTCAATCACCAATAAAATTCAATCACAAAAAAAATTATCAACAAGGTTTTGTGGCCAGAAGAAATGTTCACTATCTGTAAACTTGTTCTATTCCACCAACATTCACTATAAAAGTACCCGATAACTCAAAACAACACTTGATGTTATTTGCCAATTTATTAGTTTTGAACAAAAGCTACACACTTGTGTGCTATTTATGTACAAAAGCCCCACGTTTTGTGTGCCATTTATGTGCAATGAACCTAGTGGAAATTAATTGGTTTTAATCCACCAGGAACTACTGACATTAGCTCCGGCTTAGCTTGTCGGTTAGGTGTCGGTTCGTAGGAAGAAAAAATGTTATTTTAAGTTATCCTGTTGGAGCGCCAGGATAATTTTAAATAGACGATAATAAATAATATGAGTTAATAAAAAATAATGAATGTTTGATGAAATTAAACAAGTCGATTAAAATAATTGTATATTACAGTTAAAATAATGATGCAGGATATGTACAAATTATGTGATGAATCAAAGAATAATGATCATGTATTAAATATGGATTAAACTACTATATTTGTGGTTGTTACCACGCAACAATGACTTTATAAAAACTTGCTGGTAGCAGATATTGATTTGGTTTACACAAAAACAAATATATTTCTCTGGCCTCGAAGAAATCAGATTAACTCTCACCAAAATATATCCTTAACAATGGTAGATTAGGACTCTCCAAAGGGAAACAGTTATGCACCTACTGCAGTCTGCAACCAAAATAGATGGGCTAGCTAGCGTTTGGCTGGTATGTTCTGAGACGTTGGATATCAGCAACTTTGTCCTTTCCAGTTCCTAGTGGTGGAGTTAAAATTTCTGAAGATTCCTCTCTTCCAGTAAGCCAAAATGTTCTCATGAAATATAGTAAATGTGTTAAACCAAAATCATAGGATAAATACAAACTCTACTTTAACAAAGTAGAATCTCAGTAGACAATCTTGCTGTGATAACAAACACAACTGTGGTATTAAAATTTAAATTAGGTAATGAAACCAATTAAATGAAATAAAAGACAAACAGGAATCACCCTGTATAATTTGCAATAAAATTATCCAAAATTTGCAAATGAAATAATAATAGTTTAATAATAGTAAATAACCAATATACTATGTAGTTAATTAAATACAGGAACTGTTAATTAGTTCCTAAAAGAATTTATGAGAAATTATTTCTTTTACTTATGAAAAAAATTACAATGTGAACAAAAACCTATTAGTGACCTTGCTGGTTGAAAAGGAAATATATAAACATTCACTAACTGGCTGGGTTATAAATTAATTATTGTAAATGATTGAATATTAACAGATTGTTAAATATTAACAAAAATAAATATTAAAATTGCCTAAACTTTAAACAAATGTATTTTACATCTATGCAATTTTAATTAATAGAAATACAAATCAAATTAATGGCTTTGTGCAACTTGATCAGGAGAGATACTTGTTAATAAAAAAATATTAAACATGAAATTATTTGGGGTTTATTACCTTAGCCTATACTCAGTAAAAAAAATATAATCTATCTCCAATCAGAGATATAACTAACTGACTTTGAATCCCTTTAATATCACAAATAGACTAACAATTGCCCCGAGTTATAGATTTTCCTGCAAAGCTGGTTAAATAACCTTAATAAAAAAAATCGAACTTAAAGGTCAACTGCCTTGTAGTCTTAAACTTGATTTGAACTCCAAAATTACCACAAAATGGTAGTCATAAAGACATGAATTCAAAACGAAATTACAGCGATATTTAGTTATTCAAAGTACTAATATAATATATATAGAAGGCATCAATCAGACGCCCTAAAAAACTGAAGCCAACACGTGGCTTTGAACCTTAATAAAAAACCCTACACGTATCCTTGTGTAAAAGTAGAAAAATACCAAATATAATTACTGAGTAACACTATGCCCTGAATAAACCACAAATATAATAATAGCAAATAATAAATTAATTAATCAATATATAGAAAATGAAATTCAATAACAGAAGTATCTCACCTGCTGATTTACACCGAAAAAGCCCTGAAATTTGTCTCTCCTGTCAATTTATGGAGTTACCCCTTCTCTGTTGCAAGGGTACCATGTGACACCAATGTTTTAAAGTATCATCCGCAACTGGCAATACAGAGGTGGAGTCATGGTTGCATATGAGTGACTAGCAAAATACCACTGTGCGTAAATTGTTAAAATTTTCGCTACACTTGACGAGAGAGATAAGGGAGTGAAGCTGAGCGGCCGGAAAGTCTCAGTCCTCGCCTTCGCAGACGACCTCACCTTGGTGAGCGAAACGAGCGAAGAGGCAAAAGAGGACCTTGCACTAGTAGACAAATATTTCCAAGCCCTAGGTATGTCACTTTCAATCGCCAAGTGCAGTGCCTTCAAAATAAGAACGGCGAGGAAAACTTGGACGATTGAGGACCCGAACCTCGAGCTGTCAGGGGATAGAGTGAAACTCATCGGTCCCGATAAGCAATTCTGATACCTCGGGGCGAGTTTTACCCCTTGGGGGGGAGTCGACGGCTGGGGGGCCTGCCAAGACTTCGTGAATAGCTGCAGGCGAATCAGACACGTGGCTCTGAAGCTGCAGCAAAAGCTAAAACTTATAACCGCGTACCTTTATCCGAAGTACCGATTTGCCATGGTGATGGACCCGCCCTCGGTCCAGAATTTGAAGAGTGCTGATAACCAGATCCGGTTGATTATCAAGCACATCCTACACCTTCCCAAGAGCATTACGGACTTCATGTTCTACACTAGAACTAGAGACGGAGGAGTAGGATTGCCTAGAATGGAAACGGACATCCAACTAGCAACCCTTAAAAGCGTCGCTCGGATGCGTGCATCCGAGGACGACGTGGTAAGGAGGTTGGCAGATGTTTCCATCAAAGCCAAACAGACAACTGTGGCGGCTAGGAACCTGGGGATCCAGTGGCCCTGCAACGTTAAGACGGTAGACCTTGCACGAGACCGCAAGAGGACTCTGGAGCACACCCGATGGGTGGGTTGTCGTGCCAGGGTCAGGGAATTAAGGAATTCCGCAACAATAGTGTATCCAATCAGTGGCTGCGTCGAGGAGGACTTCTACTGCCCAGCAGAATGACCGACGCGCTAAGACTGAGAACGAACACTTTTGGGAACCGTGTTGCGTTGAGGAGAGCTGGATACAACCACCTCTCACATATGTGTAGAAAATGCCGGCTCAGGCCGGAAACCCTGAGCCATGTCATCGGAGGATGCCCAAGTCAGAAGACTTGCGTGATTAAGAGACATGACGAGGTGGGAACGTTAGTCTCGGAGAAATACGCAAGTCGGAACCCTGATGCGGTGCGTGCTCCTCCATGAGCCGACCTTTGCGCTAAGAAACGGAGAGCGTTTAAAATCGGACCTGGTTATAAGGAACCAGGGAAGGGTCCACGTAGTCGATTTCGCGGTCCGCTACGAGGACGGAGACGATCTCCTCAATGCAGCAAAGGAAAAGGAAACGAAATACGAGGTATTGAAAGAGCAGGCATTAGAACGCCTGGGTGGGGATACGTTCAAAGTACACGCTATCGTGATCGGCGCGAGAGGCGCAGTACCAGCACGGATCCAACGAGCACTGAAGGAATTGGACATTTGGAGCAATTCCTTCGCACTGACGCTCTCCCTAACTGCTCTGAAATCCTCCATTGAAATGTCGAACTCTTTTATAGACCAGTGACGCTCGCGCCCACTCGCAGAGTGGGCTCTTATGCAGAGGTCTAAGCAAACTCTCTGTCTATCTCTTCAGGTTCTCTTCTCCGTTTCACAAAACCATCTCTTTCCTGACAATACTTTCCAAATAGTGGCAACTAGGGGCCGTCAATCCCTGGGAATACTCGACCAGGACTGCGCGTCCATTGGAACTGGCAGGCGTGACATCTATATGATGAAACGTCGTGTTGGGCACCTCTGGGGGTACCTGTGCGACTCACTGTTAGAGAATCAGCTTCAGATCGCCCAGATCAGAGGCTGAAGTTTCAGAACAAGGAGAAATCAATCAAGTTACTAGGTGCAAACAACGAAAAGCACCCATCATCTACCTCCTCGTGGTCCCGCTGGAACGGCAGGCAGGCATAAAACCCTCCTGTTAACCAAACGATGATGGCTCCGTGCAGAAGTTGCAAAATGGCTGGATCAGGCAAAAGAACTCGCAAAGACGAGTGCCGACAGAATCCAGCACAAAAGCAACGGGCCACCCAGGTAGCCTAGCTAACTCCTGGGGAACAGCGCCCCAAACGAAAGATGGTGGTATAGGCAAATGAACATCAGGAGGCACGGCTCCTAGTACCAGACCATAACAAAGAGTGGTAGTTAACAAACAAATTAGTCATACATAAGTCATTCTGTAGCAAAAAGGGAGACGAACAACTACCACTCCAAAAACTCCCTCTGGTGCAAATCCAGGAACAACAAAACGAGCTGGACCAACCGACGGCCAGCTCGATTTTTCACGCAATTTGGAATTTCGCTTCACTTTCGAAATACAAGCAAAGGGCAGAACACTACCTGAAGCGAAGTTCCACATCAAAGCCCAAACGCACCTTCCGCATAACATCAAGCGGTGCAAGGCTGGGAAATCGGAGTCCCAGTCCCAAGGGGGAGAAGGACCCCACCCAAAAGCTTTTGAATACAAACATGGACCACAACAGAAGGAATAGCGGCCAAGCCGCGCCGGTTCAGCCTCGGGGGCCGGCAATAAACGAACAAGCTATGGGTACTACCGGAGGTGCCCAACGCGCCACCAATGGGCGCAGATATACCAGAACTGACATTTATGTACCCCGTGGAGAAGGACCCCACCAGAAATGGGCGACGTCCAGTGCCAAGCGTGTGACAGACGATTTCAGTCCAGAAGGGGTCTCAGTATTCATGAGAGAAGCGCACATCCTGACTTGAGAAATCAAGCAAGGATAGCGCAAACCCTGCCCAAAGCTCCCAAACAACGAGCGGGCAAAATCTGGACAGATGAGGAAATTACACGACTGATGGAGCTGGATGTCCAGTTCGCGGGCAGAAGAGGGATTAATAAACTTATGGAACCGTACTTCCCCGGAAAGACCAACAAACAGATTTCCAGCAAACGCTGCGAACTGATTGCAAAGCTGAGAGGCATAGAGGAAAGACTCGAAGCAGATGGGCATGAACCGGAAGAACCAATGATACGCGAAGAGGTACACACGGAATTGACAAATAAACTAGATAAAGTCTTTGATCCAGTAGCAATGGATCGGACAGAGGACATGGGCGACGACAGGGCTTGGAGAACATGCCTAGCGGCTTCGGCCGTAAGGACATTCCACAAGCAGCAGAGGAAGCTCACACATATCAAGTTCTATGAGCTAGGCTGTGAATTGGAAACAATTGGGGGCCAGCTCAGAAACGAGCCTGAGAATGGTGAGAAGTTCCACGCTAACCTAGAGTCCATCATCGGCAGACTAACGTCGATGAGCCAGAAAGGGAAACCCGCAAGGGGAAACCCTCCAAGAAAGAACCCAAGGAAAGGAGGGAGGAGAAACAATAGGGTGGCCAGAAGGAAGCATAACAATGCTATATTGCAAAGACTGGCAAACCGCGACATGAGAAAGCTTGCTAACATAATCGCGGAAGACCGACTTGAGGAGCTTGAGGACGAAAGAGCAGTTCCACCGGCAACGGAACCCGTCCAAGCCTTGTACGCTTCACTCTGGGGCGTGAGGAATGAGACATCATTCCCCACAAACTGGGGTAAGAAAGCGGAAACCAGGTCGGCCATCATCCTAATCCCTCCAATCCAGGTTGAGGCTGTCCAGAAACGATACCGAGCTTTAAAGGCCGACACAGCCGCTGGACTCGATGGAATTGGTAAGGGGGATATATCTAGTGAAGCCCTAATAGTGCTCACTATGGTGTTCAATTACTGTCTTGCAGCCGGATACTTCCCAATTAGCTGGCGAATAAATCGAACTACCCTTATCCCTAAGGTTGGAAAGGATTCGAGCCAGGTTGCCAACTGGCGACCCATCACCATTGGCCCGATATTCGGTCGATTATTCTCAGGAATGATCGACGCCAGCCTTAGACAGAACACAATGTTCAACTACAGGCAGAAGGGGTTCACCAGCGAAAGCGGGACTTACAACAACGTAGCATTGCTACAACAGATCCTGACAAATATGAAGCAGGACCTAGGAGGGGTATGTTCAATTCTGAACATATCCAAGGCGTTGGATACGGTGCCGCACGATGCAATCGCGCCGGCATTAGAACGACTAGGCATGCCGAAATGTGTGTCAGGATACATCTGCCAAATGTATTAGGGCTGCTCAACCACAGTAACATGTGGAGACGGGACTGCCACCGTGGAGTTACTTAGAGGGGTGAAACAGGGTGATCCTCTGTCACCATTCTTGTTCAACGCCATTGTGGACCCGATCTTGAGCCACCTTGACGAGAGAGATAAGGGACGGCCGGAAAGTCTCAGTCCTCGCCTTCGCAGACGACCTCACCTTGGTGAGTGAAACGAGCGGAGAAGCAAAAGAAAACCTTGCACTTGTAGACGAATACTTCCGAGCCCTAGGTATGTCACTTTCAATCGCCAAGTGCAGCGCCTTCAAAATAAGAACGGCAAGAGTGAAATTCATCGGTCCCGATGAGCACTTTCGATATCTCCAGGGCGAGTTCTACCCCTTGGGGGGGGAGTCGACGGCTGGGGGGCCTGCCACGACTTCGTGAGTAGCTGCAGGTGAAACAGACACGTGGCTCTGAAGCCGCAGCAAAAACTGAAACTCATAACCGAGTACCTATATCCGAAGTACCGATATGCTATGGTGATAAACCCGCCGTCGGTCCTGAATTTGAAGAGCGCTGATGATCAGATCCGGTTGATTTTCAAGCGCATCCTACATCTTCCCAGAAGCATTACGGACTTTATGTTCTACACTCGAACTAGAGACGGAGGACTAGGACTGCCTAGGATGGAAACGGACATCCAACTAGCAATCCTTAAAAGCGTCGCCCGAATGCATGCATCCGAGGATGACGTGATAAGGAGATTGGCAGATCTTTCCATCAAAGCTAAACAGGCAACTGTAGCGGCTAGGAACCTAGGGATCCAGTGGCCCTGCAACGCGAGAACTGTTGACCTTGCAAGAGACCGCAGGAGGATTCTGGAGCACACCCGATGGGCTGGGTTGTCGTGCCAGTGTCAAGGAATCAAGGAATTCCGCAACGGAAGCGTATCTAATCAGTGGCTGCGTCGAGGAGGACTCCTGTTGCCCAACAGGATGATCGACGCGCTAAGACTAAGGACGAACACTTTCGGGAACCGGGTAGCGTTAAGGAGAGCTGGATACAACCACCTCTCACACATGTGTAGGAAATGCGGGCTCAGGCCGGAAACCTTGAGCCACATCCTCGGAGGATGCTCAACTCAGAAGCCTTGTGTAATTAAGAGACATGATGAGGTAGGAACTCTAGTCTCGGATAAATACGCAAGTCGGAACTCTGAGGCGGTGCTCCTCCATGAGCCGACCTTTGCACTAGCTAATGGAGAGCGTCTAAAACCGGACCTGGTTATAAGGAACCAGGAAAGGGTCCACGTAGTCGAGTTCACGGTCCGCTACGAGGACGGGGACGCACTTCTGGCCGCAGCAAAGGAAAAGGTCAGGAAATATGAGGTATTGAAAGAGCAGGCACTAGAACGCATGGGCGGGGAAACGTTCAGAGTACACGCCATCGTAATCGGCGCGAGAGGCGCAGTACCAGCACGGACCCGGCGAGCACTGAAAGAATTGGCCATTTGGTCAAATGATTTCGCGATGACGCTCTCCTAACTGCTCTAAGATCCTCAATTGAGATGGCAAATTCCTTTATAGATCAGTGACGCTGGCGCCCACTCTGAGGAGTGGGCTCTTATGCAGAGGTCTAAACAAACTCTTCCGTCTTTCTCTTCAGGTTTCTCTTCTCCGTTCTTACAGACCATCCTTTCTCTAACATACTTTCCGAAATAGTGGCAACTAGGGGCCGTCAATCCCTGGGAAAACTCGGGCAGGAGTGCGCGTCCATTGGACTGGCAGGCGTAACATCTATATGATGAAACGTCGTGTTGGGCACCTCTGGGGGTACCTGTACGACTTACTGTTAGAGAATCAGCTTCAGATCGCCCAGATCAGAGGCTCAAGTTTCAGAACAAAGGGAAATCAAGTTACCAGGTGCAAACAACAAAAAGCACCCATTATCTACCTCCTCGTGGTCCCGCTGGAACGGCAGGCAAGGCGTAAAACCCTCCTGTTAACCAAACGATGATGACTCCGTGCAGAAGTTGCAAAATGGTTGGATCAGGCAAAACAACTCGCAAAGACGAGTGTCGACAAAATCCAGCACAAAACAAAAGCACCGGGCCACCCAGGCAGACTAGCCAACTCCTGGGGAACAGCGCCCCAAACGAAAGATGGTGGTATAGGCAAATGAACATCAGGAGGTACGGCTCCTAGTACCAGACCATAACAAAGAGTGGTAGTTAACAAACAAATTAGCCAAATACACAAGTCATTCTGAAGCAAAAAGGGAGACGAACAACTACCACTCCCAAACTCCCTCTGGTGCAAATCACGGCCAGCTCGCTATTTTTATGCAAATTGGGATTTCGCTTCAGTTTTGAAACACAAGCAAAGGGCAGAACACTACCCGAAGCGGAGTACCATGTAAAAGCCCGATCGCACCTTCCGCAGACCATCAAGCGGTGCAAGGCTGGGAAGTTGGAGTCCCAGCCCCAAGGGGGAGAAGGACCCCACCCAAAGCTTAAAAACCACAAACATAGATCACAACATAATGAACAGCGGCAAAGCCGCGCAGGCACTAAATAATAACGAAGAACAAGCTATGGGTGAAGCCGAGGTACTCCTCGAGGTGCCCAACGCGCCACCAATGGGCGCAAACACACCGGAAATGACTCTAGTGTACCCAATGGAGGGGATTCTGGAATACCAGGCATGCCGGGCGGAAGGGAGGGCCCAGGCCTTCCTAGACGCGAAGGATTTCGTCAAACATGCCGAAGAGTCTCATCAGAAATGCATTCTCGCCGTGGTCTGCAGGGCAAGAATGCACAAGAAGGTTGTACAAGAAGGTTCCCCGGACTCCACAGCGTCCAAACCCACAAACCCCGCTGCAAAAACGAACCAGTCCCAGAAATGGGCGACGTCCAGTGCCAAGCATGCGACAGACGATTCCAGTCCAGAAGGGGTCTCAGCATTCATGAAAGAAGCGCGCATCCGGACTTGAGAAATCAAGAGAGGATAGCGCAGACCCTACCCAAAGCTCCCAAACAACGAGCGGGCAAGATCTCGACGGATGAACAAATTATTTCCCGATGAGCACTTTCGATGGCACTTCCTCATCCGTCTACAGACGGATGAGGAAATCGCAATGCTGATGGAGCTGGAAGTCCAGTTCGCAGGCAGCAGGGGGATTAACAAACTTATGGAACCGTACTTCCCCGGAAAGACCAACAAACAGATCTCCAGCAAGCGCTGCGATCTGATTGCAAGGCAGAGGCATGGATGGCAGATTCGAAGCAGAAGGGGATGAACCGGATGAACCTATGATACCCGAAGAAGTACACATTGATATGACAAACAATCTCGATAAAGTCTTTGATCCAGTAGCTACGGATCAGACAGAGGACATGGACGATGACAGGGCTTGGAGAACATGCCTAGCAGCTTCGGCCGTAAGAACGTTCCACAAGCAGCAGAGGAAGCTCACACATATCGAGTTCTACGAGCTAGGCTGTGAATTGGAAATAATCGGAGGCCAGCTCAGAAACGAGCCTGAAAATGGTGAGAAGTTCTACGCTAGCCTAGAGTCCATCATCGACAGACTAACGTCGATGAGCCAAAAGGGGAAACCCGCAAGGGGGGAACCCTCTGAAAAAGAACCCAAGAAAAGGGGGGACGAGAAACAACAGGATGGGCAGAAGGAAACAGAATTACGCTATATTGCAAAGACTGGCAAACCGCGATATGAGGAAACTAGCAAACATAATCGCGGAAGACCGACATAAGGACGAAAGAGCAGTTCCACCGGCAACGGAACCCGTCCAAGCCCTGTACGCTTCACTCTGGGGCGTGAGGAGTGAGACATCATTCCCCACAAACTGGGGCAAGAAAGCGGAAACCAGGTCGGCCATTATCCTAATCCCTCCAATACAGGTTGAGGCTGTCCAGAAACGATACCGAGCTTTAAAGGCTTACACAGCCGCTGGACTAGATGGAATTGGCCAGGGGGATATATCTAGTGAAGCCCTGATAGTGCTCACTATGGTGTTCAATCTCTGTCTTGCAGCCGGATACTTCCAAATGTAGCATTTAAAAATGCCACAGTGTTATATTTATTTTTCATGAAGGGCTAAGGCCAGATTCAATTATGTTCAATGTAAATTGTACTGTATCCTTCGTTATTACGCTACCTAAAATACATCAACCAGTATTGTTGGTTGCTCAAAAATATCATACACCAAGGGTTTGTGTATTTACAAGTCAAAATTTATTATAATAACATGTACATTAATCTATATTAATTTACATACATCTGATGCACTAAAACATTTATAAAAAAAAATATCATAACAACTATTACCTAACTATTAATGCCTATAGTTCTTTCTCAATGTTAGTTAACAAATTCAAGGTAATGCTCTACATTCAAGGTGCCTCCTTTTATCTTGTGGAGACATGATATTATTTACATTCTTGCGCCCAGATGTATGACACAGTTATGATAAACCATTAGATCATTCCTCTGATCTTCCAGAACACCGCTGTGATAGTCCTTGTAGTCTATCTTCCACATTTTCTTTCTGAGATGCTCCAAGCTTACATAATTCCTGTTGATACCTCGATTGCCAAGATTTTCCGTGTTTGACATACTTCCGACTCTTGAAGTCTGTCAACACAAAAGGTTAAAATTCCCCAACCCAGATTTCCGCGTAGGAGGGACGGCTTCCGGCTTGCAAATACGAAACAAGAGGGAGACGAGTTTCTGTTGGTGATAAGGTCGGGTGTATAGTTAGTGCTCATCACACAATTTTTCCATTTTTGGGATATAGAAAAAAACTACCCACATGATCTACACCTTCCATTAAGTTAAGGAGTTTAGATTTGTTGTCCTAGTAGAAGTTTTAATGCTTTCTTGACAAACTCCTCAACACGTGCCTCTCTTGGATTTTGTCCTATTATACCGGTACGTTGATGACGCCCCAAAGTTAATTAGTTATAATTAGTATTTAAAACCCTTCTGGAGAAGGTGAGTTTCCATTTATTTTAGTTAATATTACCTAAGATAAGTAACATGATTTATTTTAGAGTTTTAGGATAAGTCATAAGTTCAAGCAACTTATTCTCAGTATCTATTTTGACTTCCAAGTTTTCTTTTGGTGGCCAGCCAATAAATTACATGATATTATCAAGTTAATTTCCAATGGTATCCAAATCAGTCTAGACGTCCGATATTTGCAACCGCCGTCAAGACGTTCCAACCTAAACTACACTGGTAGACGAAGTTTAGGTTTAGATCGCCACCATTTTGTCCAGAGCTAAACCACTTTGCAGATACCTCTGGTCAGTATGTAATTACTATTAATTCCAACTCCAGGACCGATCAATAATTCAGGCCAGCAAACTGTTTATTTATTTATATTGAAACCATTTTTTTATTACCAAAGATAATTTTGTCACATACCACTGGTAGTGAATCACAAATAAGTATTGCGTATACATGTATTTTTTTGCTTAGCTGTAAACGCCACGTCATAGTACTATGAGGGTGCGGTGAAAAGTATATATCATTTATTCATTATCTTATATATTTGGTTTATATACTAAGTTGAAATCAACTTAACTTAAGTGTTAAAAAAAAAAAATATAAGTACATATACACATAATTGATCATACATTTTAAATAACATAATAAACTGTTTTTGCTATATATTTCCTCTAAGGAAACTCCGGAAGTTGGAGAATAAATACTTTATAGTTGCCATAATAAGTTTCATGAATATTGCCCTACTTACCCTATATATATTTTTTTCCCTAATTATTTGAGTAATAAATTTAAAGATCTTTGTTATTTTCGTTTTGTGTTCCGTGACTTGGCAAAACAAGAAGTCATACATTTTTTTAAAGATACGTGGCGCCCTTATATATTTGCCTTCTAAAAAGAATTCTACATCCTTACCCACGACCGCTCTTCCGACGTAAAGCTGCCGCACGCGAGTGAAGGGTCCCCCGCTATGAATTTGGAAAGGATTTGAGCCAGGTTGCCAACTGGCGACCCATCACAATTGGCTCGATATTCGGTCGATTATTCTCAGGAATGATCGACGCCAGCCTTAGACAGAACACAATGTTCAACTACAGGCAGAAGGGGTTCACCAGCGAAAGCGGGACTTACAACAACGTAGCATTGCTACAGCAGATCCTGACAAATATGAAACAGGACCTAGGAGGGGTATGTTCAATTCTGGACATATCCAAGGCGTTCGAAACGGTGCCGCACGACGCAATCGCGCCGGCATTAGAACGACTAGGAATGCCGAAATGTGTGTCAGGATACATCTGCCAAATGTATCAGGGCTGCTCAACCACAGTAACATGTGGAGACGGGACTGCCACCGTGGAGCTACTTAGAGGGGTGAAGCAGGGTGATCCTCTGTCACCATTCTTGTTTAACGCCATTGTGGACCCGATCTTGAGCCACCTTGACGAGAGAGATAAGGGAGTCAAACTGAACGGCCGGAAAGTCTCAGTCCTCGCCTTCGCAGACGACCTCACCTTGGTGAGTGAAACGAGCGAAGAGGCAAAAGAGGACCTTGCACTCGTAGACGAATACTTCCGAGCCTTAGGTATGTCACTTTCAATCGCCAAGTGCAGCGCCTTCAGAATAAGAACGGTAAGGAAAACTTGGATGATTGAAGACCCAAATCTCGAGCTGTCAGGGGAAAGAGTGAAATTCATCGGTCCCGATGAGTACTTCCGATATCTCGGGGCGAGTTTTACACCTTTGGGGGGAGTCGATGGCTGGGGGGCCTGCCAAGACTTCGTGAGTAGCTGCAAGCGAATCAGACACGTGGCTTTGAAGCCGCAGCAAAAACTAAAACTCATAACCGAATATCTGTACCCGAAGTACCGATATGCCATGGTGATGGACCCGTCCTCGGTCCTGAATTTGAAGAGCGCTGATGATCAGATCCGGTTGATTGTCAAGCGCATCCTACATCTTCCCAAGAGCATTAAGGACTGTCACGAAATTCTCCTTAGAAATCAAAATTTCGCGAAAGGAACAAAAGATTCGAAAACTGAGGTTAGAAAACTCCAAAATTAAATTTTACAGCTTGCAAATCGGTTAACAAACTCCGAAGTAAGAATCTCAGAAATTAGGTATGAGCTGCGAGTCTATTTCATAAAATCAAATAAAAAATAATAAAATAACTTTTTCAAATTTCAATCGCTCAGCTTAAAACTTTGCACACATTCATAACTTTAAATACTGAACACGTTGGTACTTTCAATTTTCCCGGATCTTTTCTAGGAGCCCGGATCTTGAATGTAAACAACAAAGCTCCACCCACTTTTCTAATTTAATTCATAACTTTCAAACCCTTAATCCGATTTACTTCAAACACATGCACAGATTATACTTCAACTTATTCTCTATCCAACAGTGAAAACCTCATCTTCATAGCTTTTCCCGTCTCCGAGTTACAAACCTCCATTCCTAAATTGCACAAGCCACGCCCACAAACTAATTATGCTAATTACTCTGTAACCGCTGCACCTAGCGCAACGAGACAAAGTTCAGCGTACTCAGGAGACGATACCCAATCTTTCAATACTAATATCATTACCCAAATCACAGTAATTCCGCAAACTTTAAACCAGCATCTAGAATGATCGCCGTCGCTTCGCGAATTGTTCTGGAAATGCCATCGAAAAACATTAATTATCTTCACTTCTAATTATCCGATCAAAATCGTACTTGTACTCATCGATAGGTCATTTCATCCCCTATCACACCCCCAAGTTTCTAATTTCTAATCTTATCACAAAAACCCGCAAATTAACAATTTCTATATTCGAACAATCGCGAGGTTCTAGAAATCGAACTTCGCGAAATCCCAAAAAGTATATAAGCCAAAACATAGCGGCCCAGAGAGTAGAGTTAGAGATACGATATCTTAGTGCTTCCAAGCTTCTCCAAAGTGTTCCAAAGTGTCCTAGTGAGTGCGGGCTGCGTCTGAAAAGCATTCGTCGGCTGCTTTAAGAGCGAAGTGGCGTTTAGTGACAAGTGCCTCAGTGGTCAACCGTCTCCTAGTGAATCGCGTCGTGTAATACCCGTCTGTCCGCGTTAAGAGTGACGTGAGACAACTTCAAAGGCCTCGATCTCTACTTAGTGTCGCTGTGCCTCACTCGCAGATACCAGGCAAGCTACCTACGAAGAAGACATCCATACAACAAGCTACGTACGGATATTTTCGCCAGTTCTTTTCACAAGTTCGAGTGAAACCTTTCCTATCTACCTGCATTAGTGAATAGCACCTTTTGTACAGGGCGTTCTCTAATAAGTAGTCATTAATACCATTATCATTCAATCACTAGCATATTCAAACTTCTTTTACAATTCTATTTTAAACTAATCACTGCCCATACACAGGGTGTTATCCAGCCTCTATCCAAGTGTGTATACGGGGTGTTGGATCAAATCAAACCACATAACAAATAATTTAACTCTACTTTCAAACTGAATAACTCATTTTATCATTAGTACTCAGTACCTACTTGAGTCTAGGTACCTGTTGTGCTCACCCCCTTATACTCATCACTCGAAACCGAACATAAGGTGTCGCCACAAGAATAGATCCGTGTCTTCAGGTCCCAAATACTTACTTTAAATAAATAATTGTTCACGTGATAGATTGGCTGGGATTTTGAACAGTCCAGTCATTCCTGCTAGCTACCCCACTACTAGTGATAATAACCAATAGGAACCATAGAAGAGACACGTGACATGGCGCCCGAGCAGGGACTTTGAAGACGTTGGGGAAAATTATTACATACTTTCATTATTTATTATTGAATATTTACTTTTAAGCTACTTTAACTTCAAACTTTTAACTTCAATTTTGAATTCGACTTCAACCCCTGATCTCGGCCTATACCCTAACGGACACGAAGGTTATAGGTTAGGTTATCATTATAAACATAGATTAGCTATCTCCAGGTCCATTCGTGTGCGATAGGTACACCTGAAGGTACGCAAAGACACCTATAAAGTTTTTTGCGAAATATTCAAAATGACATCAAGATACACATCCCACGACGACTCCATCGACCAAGTGCGAGTCGAGGACCCTCGAGCGGCACCTTCAATACCCCCAAGAGCGGCAAGCACTCCGCTCCACGTGGTTCATAGCTCCACGGAGGAGAGAAACCCACCTCGTACAAGACCACCTCAATTACTAATAGATGAATCAGCTACTGAGCAGGAGAACCCACCAGTAGACCCAATGACCCTATTAGCACAGAATTTGTCCAATTTAGTTCAACAATTCACGACTCAAGTTACTAAAATGAATACAAGACGAGAACGTCCCACACAGACATTTCAGGACAAATACATGAAGACCCTGCAGCTTTTGTCAATTATATACAACGATTTTTCCGAGAAAACCGAATCATTGAAGACACTCATAAAATAGACATATTCAAAGGACAGCTGCGTGACTCCGCAAAGCAATGGGTACAAGCCTTTGAAGGCCTACCCCTATCATATCGGTCCCTAGAAGAAAGCTTCTATCGAAAGTATGATTCTATGGTAACCCGGTCAACTGCAATGGCACAACTCTATGGAGATAAACAAAAAGACAAGGAAAACGTGGAGATGTTCATAAACAGAAAACGCAGCTTGTTTTCACGAATCAACTCAAACATAGGAGAGGACGTCATGACCCAGATCCTAGTGGACCAGCTACTACCACCGCTACGTTCAAGGCTTCGAGGGCATGCGATCCACAATATACCAGAACTGCTGGACTTAGCCACCAGAGCAGAAGCGGACATAGCCGAAGAAGCGGCTTACTGGAAACAACTATACTCGCCGAGGAACCAAACGTTCGCTCCTCCGAGCCGAGTCCCAAGGGGGGAGGAGGCCACCAACAGGAGAGCGACGCCACCGACACCTCCGAGCCGAGTCCTACGGGGGGAGGAGGCCACCAACAGGGGGTCGTCAGGGAGCTGGACGCCAGATGGTAACCCTGGAGCGGGAACCACCGCGAAGAGTCCACAACCACCTCGACGCGAGTACATCAGACAGCCAGCCACAGAAGCAGCGCGTCCCTATACGCCCTGCAAGTTCTTTGGAGAGTGGCACTTCCACAGAGATTGTCCGCGAAACCCTTACAACAAACAACATTTAAACTCCAGCAGGGCCCCGGAGAGCCGCGGTACTCAGAGAATGCCTCCGGAGTTCTCGGCCCCAGCACAAGAGCCGCGCGACAACAGGAGAACCGAAACACGACCGCCTACTCCTGCCACGACGTCCCGAGCCCCATCGGCCGAGCGGCGCCAGCGTCAGTAGAGCCAGCCAAGAAACCACCCATGCAGGAAGTCGGAATTCAGACTGACCCGCCGACCTTCAACTGCATGGTCACTACCACAATACCCAGAATCAGACTCCAGATCGGCGACCAATGCTGCGAAGCACTGATTGATACAGGCGCATCTTGTAACCTGATCAGCTAAAGAATATTGCCACAAGATTCTACCCTTGAGGACGAGACTCCACCAAGACAATTTCGACTAGCCTCAGGTGAAGGAGTGATAGAATCAGGAGGATCTATCACCACCTCATGTGCCATTGGTGACGCGCACTACAATGTAAACTACCAGATACTCACAGACTTAAATGAAGACATGATCTTAGGCATGCCCTTCCTAATTCAGGAGAATGCCAGCATCGATTTTGTCAGAAAGTGCATCTACATAGGCAAAGAAAAGAGACAAACTGTTTTTTGGCTAACACAGCAAAAGGAACAGGCAGAGAATCCTCAACTACCAGAGACACTATCTGTACCAACTGAATTGACTGAAACTTTTGAGTCCTTTGCAGACTTGTTCAATTACAATCCTGGTAAAGCGACCACTCAAACCGTTCAACATTGCATACGACTAACATCGGATAAACGAGTCTATCAACGACCTTATCCATTGTCACCTCACAAGAAAAGGATCCTGGACGAACAAGTACAAGAGATGTTGGAGTTAGGAGTAATTGAGCCATCCAACTCTCCATTCAGCTCACCACCAGTAATTGTGGAAAGGCCAGACAAGAAACCAAGATTTTGCGTCGATTACCGAAAGCTAAACGCCATCACTATAGATGAGGCAGCAGTACTCCCCAAGATACACGATACCTTAAAGGAATTCGGAAACGCTACAGTCTTTACAACCCTCGATCTTAAGAGCGGATATTGGCAGATCCCTCTTGAAGAAGCATCCAAGCCATACACAGCTTTCTCAACTCCTGATGGAGCCTCTTACCAATTCACGGTAATGCCCTTCGGTTTGAAAAATGCACCCTCGACGTTTCAAAACTTGATGGTTCGGGAAGTACTTGCTGGATACATAAACAACTTCGTACATGTATATATAGATGACATAATTATATACAGTGACACCCTGGACCAACATAAGGCACATCTGGCCATGGTGTTCGAAAGACTACGATTACACAACTTGAAGGTATCTCCAGAGAAATGTATCATCGCTAAAAGAGACTTGGATTACCTAGGGTACCACATAACGGACCAGACTACCCGGCCTCAAGAAAAACATCTGCAATCTCTACAAGAGTATCCAGTACCCAATACCAGGAAGCAACTACAAGCCTTTCTAGGATTATTGAACTGGGTACGTGAATATATACCGAACGCAGCCAAACTAGTCAATCCTCTAACTGACTTGTTAAGGAAAGATCAGAGATATAAATGGACCCGTCAGCATCAAGAGGCATTCGACGCCCTCAAACAAGCAGTAACAGAACCTCTTCAATTAAGTCGTCCAGACTACACCAAACAGTTCATATTGCAAACTGATGCTTCCACAACTGGCCTAGCCGCCGTACTATACCAGGAAGTAGACGGCGCTAGGAAAATCATATCATACCACAGCAGTGCTTTGAATCCTTCCGAAAAGAAGCTACACATCAATGAGCTCGAAGTACTCGCCGTACTCTCAGCTATCAAGAAGTACAAGAATATTCTACAAGACCAACATTTCATACTAGGCACAGACAGTAAAGCCCTAGAATGGCTCAACAAATGCCAAGATACAAAAGCCAAACTAACACGCTGGTCGCTGTTACTACAAGAGTACAGTTACACAGTTGAACATTGTCCTGGATCACAAAATCAGTTCGCAGACTACTTGAGCAGACATCCTTCACCGAATCCTACTGACGCTCTATCAGAGGATCGCATATATTATCCTATCAATAACATCACACTACTTGACTTTCATGAAGAAATCAAACAGGGTCAAACACAAGATCAAGACATACAAGCCCTCAAAATTCGAAGACAAGCCATGGACCAACTCGACCTACCAGATAGGAAACGTCGAGAGCTACTCAAATACAGGGTCAAAGACGACCATCTGTACAAAGTCACTCCAAAGGGAGACAGACTAGTAGTACCATCTGCATTAATTGAACAAACGATCTACCAACACCACGACACGCCTGAATATGCACATCCAGGTTATCTGGAAACTGTCAACCAGATAAGCCGACGGTATCACTTCCCAAACATGCCACAGAAGGTGCAGGATTATGTCCGTAAGTGTCTAATCTGTGCAACCATCAAGCCACATAGACTACAGCCTAGAGCTCCTCTACGACCAAGAACACCTACTGAACCCTTCGAAGTTATAAGTATTGACATACTTGGTCCATACCACGAAACCACTAGAAAAAACAAATACATCATCGTCGCAAATGATACATTTACCAAATGGGTAGAAGCCAAAGCCTATCCATTCGTTGAAGCCCAACAAATAATCCAATTCCTCGAAACCGAGATATTCGCTCGCTATGGATATCCTCGGGTAATCATATCAGACAACGCCAGAATCTTTCAAGGCCGAAGATACCTGGACTTGTGCAGACAGCACCAAATTCAAGCATACTACTCTCCAATCTATCACCAAAGGGCAAATCCCGTCGAAAGACGAGTACAAGAACTGACAAAGGTTCTCAGGGCACTCTTACACAATCAAAGACGTCGCCATAACTGGGACCTAGCCTTGCGTAATTAAGAGACACGATGAGGTAGGAACTTTAGTCTCGGATAAATACGCAAGTCGGAACCCTGAGGCGCTGCTCCTCCATGAGCCGACCTTTGCGCTGGCAAACGGAGAGCGTCTAAAACCCGACTTGGTTATAAAGAACCAGGAAAGGGTCCACGTAGTCGACTTCACGGTCCACTACGAGGACGGGGACGCACTCCTAAACGCAGCAAAGGAAAAGGTCAGGAAATACGAGGTATTGAAAGAGCAGGCACTGGAACGCATGGACGGGGAAACGTTCAAAGTACACGCCATCGTAATCGGCGCGAGAGGTGCAGTACCAGCACGGACCCGGCCAGCACTGGAAGAATTATCCATTTGGACAAATGATTTCGCAACGACGCTCTCCCTAACTGCTCTGAAATCCTCAATTGAAATGGCAAATTCTTTCATAGACCAGTGGCGCTGGCGTCCACTCTGAGGAGTGGGCTCTTATGCAGAGGTCTAACCCAAACTCTTCCGTCTTTTTCTTCTCTACTTTTACAGACCATCCTCACTCTGAACATGTTTTTCTGATATAGTGGCAACTAGGGGCCGTCAATCCCTGGGAAAACTCGAACAGGATTGCGCGTCCATTGGACTGGACTCTGGATGTGGACTCTCTTAAGCATCGTAGCGACGAGAGGACGTTCTTCGCGCCGCGCTCTGAAGTTTTATGTTATAAGTGCTACTCCCGTTTGTGCCTGTGATTCGAATTTTGTGTTAGGTGGTGTTGAGATCCGAGGACAAGGTGGTCACGTTTGCAGCTAAATCCAGGTTCCTGTACGCCATCCAGGACCATTACTGAGGAAGCCTGTCAGGTATAACCTACAAACCACGCCGTGTCAGGTAATTATAACCTCACTTAATCTTTGCAGATGTCACTTTGGCTAAAAACCTGATATTCCATCTTCGGGGTCTTATTAGTGCTCCTGTTTGCCCAAATTACTATTTCGGTGCCCTAACATATTGTTCCCTATCCCACCGACGCCTTGGGACGTCTGGAAGCGGCTTTTTAAGAATTTTAGTTATCAGGAGCACAGAAGGTGTGAGGAGAAAATTTCGTCGCTAAACGCAGCGTCGAAATCTCTGAAGCCACGTGCACTGGAGAGTTAACATCTACATGATGAAACGTCGTGTTGGGCACCTTTGGGAGTACCTGTTCGACTCACTGTTAGAGAATCAGCTTCAAGTCACTCAGATCAGATGCTGAAGTTTCAGATCCAAGGAAAATCAAGTTACCAGGTGCAAACAACAAAAAGCACCCATCATCTACCTCCTCGTGGTCCCGCTGGAACGGCAGGCAAGGCGTAAAATCCTCCTGTTAACTAAACAATGATGACTCCGTGCAGAAGTTGCAAAATGGCTGGATCAGGCAAAACAACTCGCAAACGCAAGCGTCGACAGTATCCAGCACGAAACAAAAGCAACGGGCCATCCAGGTAGCCTAGCAAACTCCTGGAGAACAGAGCCCAACAAACTAACGAAAGATGGTGGTACAGGCAAATGAGCAACAGGAGGCACGCCTCCTTGTACCAGACTATAACAAAGAGTGGTACTAACAAACAAACTAGCCAAGCACACAAGTAATTCTGAAGCAAAAAGGGAGACAAACAACTACCACTCGAAACTTCCTCTGGTGTGAGTCCAGCAACAACATAGCGAGTTGGACCGACCGACGGCCAGCTCGCTATTTTCTATGCAAACTGGAGTTTCGCTTCATTTCTCAAACACAACAAAGGGCAGAACACTGCCCGAAGCGGAGTCCCATGTAAAAGCCCGATCGCACCTTCCGCAGACCATCAAGCGGTGCAAGGCTGGTAAGTCGGAGTCCCAGTCCCAAGGGGGAGAAGGACCCCACCCGAACAGCTTTAAAGAATCTCAATATGGATCACAATACAAGGAACAGCGGCCAAGCCGCTCCGGTTCAACCTCGGGGGCCGGCACAGAATAATGCAGAACAAGCTATGGGTGGAGCCGAGGTACTCCCCGAGGTGCCCAACGCGACACCAATGGGCGCTGAAATACCGGATATGACATTAGTGTACCCAGTGGAGGGGATTCTGGAATGCCAGGCATGCCGAGCGAAAGGGAGGGCTCAGGATTTCCTAGGCGCGAAGGATTTCGTCAAACATGCCGAAAAATCTCATCCGAAATGCATTCTCGCCGTGGTCTGCAGGGGTTATACAAGAAGGTTCTCTGGACTTCACAACGTCCGAGTCCACAAACCCCACTGCAAGAACGAACCAGTCCCAGAAATGGGCGTCATCCAGTGCCAAGCATGTGACAGACGATTCCGAACCGGAAGGGGTCTAAGCATTCATGAAATAAAAGCGCATCCGGACTTGAGAAATCAAGTGAGGATAGCGCAGACCCCGCCCAAAGCTCCCAAACAACGAGCGGGCAAAATCTGGACGGATGAGGAAATGGCACTGCTGATGGAGCTGGAAGTCCAGTTCGCAGGCAGGAGAGGGATTAACAAACTTATGGAACCGTACTTCCCCGGAAAGACCAACAAGCAGATCTCCAGCAAGCGCTGCGATCTGATTGCAAGGCAGAGGCATGGAGGACAGATTCGAAGCAGAAGGGCATGAACCGGATGAACCTATGATACCCGAAGAAGTACACATTGATATGACAAACCATCTCGATAAAGTCTTTGAACTAGTAGCCACGGATCAGACAGAGGACATGGACGAAGACAGGGCTTTGAAAACATGCCTAGCGGCTTCGGCCGTAAGGACGTTCCACAAGCAGCAGAGAAAGCTCACACATATCGAGTTCTACGAGCTAGGCTGCGAATTGGAAACAATTAGCGGCTGTCATGATGTTAATATGTATATATATTTGAAATAGTTTTTGTAGAGAATCTTATCTCAACTTTTTGTGTTGGTTATTTTTATGGGTAAAATAAATCAGTCTTAAATAAATCGAGTATGATTTCACATGGCGCTGCGAACAGGATCAATACCAACTTTGCCAACTTTTAACGTTGGCAATATTATGACCCTGAAAAACCTATAATTGTTTCTGCAGATGCGTAAAAAAAACGGAGTTGGAGCCGTGTTGCTTCAAAATGGACTTCCGTGTATGTATGCGTGCAAAGCTCTTACGGATGTGCAAAAATTATGCACAAATTGAAAAGGAGCTCTATGCTTCATTATTCGCGTGCGAGCGTTTTCATCAATTTATATTTGGTAAAACAGTGACGCTAGAAACTGATCACAAAGCACTAGTTCAAATTTTTAATAAACCGTTATACAATTGCCCTCCTCGTTGCAACGTATTTCTCTCTGTTCTTTTGTGAGAAGATAATACCTATGTTACACAGCGGACGGCAGCTGTTCGCCTATTAGAGCATGAGTCGTAGGTTTACTTGGTCAATCGTGTTTTCTTATAAGAGTCAACAAATCTTCTAATTTAGGGCGCCACTCCACCCTTGGTAAATTGGTAGGCAAGTGGAGTACCTCTGAGTGATATGTACCAAATTAGAAATTAACGCTAGCTAGCTGAAATAAAAATATAGTACCTCTTTCGACAAATAAAACTACACAGTATATGGTCCGAGATATGATCTATTTAATGATTATTGTTACTGGAGGATTATAAAATATTCAAGTATTACAGCAGGCAGTTTAACCTGTATAGAATTACAATTGAGATCTCTAGGGAAATCAAGAATCTAGATCCTTTTACAAGTTTAACCAATTCTGAAAGAGTGAAGCTCAAGTACTTATATTACTAATCAAATTTATAACGAGTTAATATGTAAGGCTTATCTGACCATCCGGTAACGTAACCATCAAAACAGGACTTCGGACAGCGGTGATAATCAACTGAGATTTATCCTAACATCTCCAGCAGGCAAAAAGGCAGGTAGTATTCAAAATTCTCAGGACCATGAATAGTTCATCCCCAACTAAGACTTCAGGTTATCCATAAAAAATTAAACTAGGAACCAAAAATTATATAACCAGATTTATAACTGCAAACAAGATATCATCCTCTTGCTTAAAGATTACCCAGGAAACCAGGTAGTCTAAGATATAACCTAAAACCCTGGAATACAAATCCCATTATAGTTATGTAATATAACGAAAAGTTAAATTCAACTCACCTTTGCATAAAGAGGGTTTTAAAAACTTAAGAAACATACTGAAAGTATGTCAGGAACGGCAATGCGGCAGCTAAAAGATTTAAAAGGTATATAGAACCACATGGGGGTATGAAATTTTGAATATAGACATACCTGTGAGGAATTTACTGACAAATCTGACTGGGATAATACTTCGTAGTCATACTCGACTAACACTATGTATAAAAATCCAATAAAGTATACATGAAGTTCAACCCTTGCGGAAGTAAAATAGCTCTCTCAAACAACCGACTACTTGCCCATCTCGATTATCAAAAAGAACCAAAAAGCCAGAGTTCCCTGTGAACTTCTCAAAAAAACCCTTCACAGAACATGATCACAGAATTCTTAATTCACGGAATAACAAAAGAATGTCACAGAACAACACTATGAAATATGTACGAAACTTCTGTATTATATGAAGTGCTATTATTAAAAAAAAAAAAAAGAAATCCAAGTGCCAAGTAAATGAATACCACTGCCTATTCGCCGCTAGATGTGTACTAAACTGTTAAATATAAAAATAAATAAAATGTATAATTTCGTGGTTTCGTAGTTATCTCAATGAAACTGATATAAACAGTGACATAGATGATGCAATTGAGGATCAAATTTGTGTACTCAGACTAAATCTAAATGCAACAGATGAAAAAATTAAGCAAATTCAAGAATTGACATCAGAAGATAATGAATTAAAAATTTTATTAGATTATGTGAAAAATGGTAAATTTCATTCGAAAATTTCCAGAAATAAGCTCAAGAATTTCAAATGTATCCAGGAATTAAAAATTTTCCGAAAATTTTGAAAATTTTTAATTCTTGGATAAATTTGAAATTAGTATCAAACGATAGCTTATAAAAAGTTAAGATAGGAATGTGCAAACCGTTTTGCTTGATCTCAAACCGTTTAGATTTTACAGGGTGTCAAAGTTGCAAAAATGTCAATATTCACCAGTCAATATTTCAAAAACAGTTTAAGTTAGGTATAGGGAAGGCTGATGAAAGTCCTACTAAAATCAAGGGTTTAGTTCGAAAAAGCAATAAAAAATATATATTTCCATTTAGAAAAACGAAGTTGGTACCTGTCCAGGAAAAACTGAACACCCTGAATATGTAAATATATTTTCATTTTGTGCAGCTCGGGATATTAGACAACCCTGTAGAAAAAAAAATTAAGTTATCTCTTTTATTAACCCAGATATTGGACTTACGCGCACTAGGTGGACACCCTGTATAGTGCTCCGATATTTTATTCCTTAGCACATCCAGAAAAAAAAAAGAAAAGTCGTAACCACTTATTAATAAAACACCATTTTATTGGGTTTTATTATTGCACGCCTTTTGTGTTTATTATTACAAGGGCTCTGAGACTTCATAAACAATAAGATAAACTCTATCAGGGATTTATACACTCATTAACTAGGATAAGCGTTCCTCAATTAATTTTTTAATTTTTTTCTTTTAGAATTAAAATATTTTGTTTCATTAGTTTTCCGTAGTTAGGAAATTGCTTATTTATTTAAATTCGCCATCATCTAGGGAAGTACATACTTTATTTTGAAGCTTTTTGCTTAAATTATAAATTATCTAGATTTAGGTATATAGCATATCCATACAAGTGACCTTTTAACACTAGCATACAGGGTGGTTATAATTTAAAGGGGGGAAAAAATTAAATTTTTTTTATTTTTTACGATACCCTTTAGCCAAACCTCGAATATCTCTTCGCTCATATATTTCCTAAATTCAATTTTCTTCATTTTAAATTTTTTTTTTAACCGACCTTGAGATTATTGTGGGTGCAAAGGAGTAGAACAGCGTGGGTGTAGATTGCGGAGATCCCACCATTAGTAGTAGGTCCTTTTATAAAGAGACTGACTATATTCACTTATTTCTATATTTTATAAAGTATTGTTTAAATATTTTTTTCACACTTGCATCTCTCCTCTCCCCCCTGTCCTGCGTCGAGGTTGCATTCCACGAATTTCCCTACTTCAGACGACGGATCCACCAGTATCCTTCGCCGTTATGCCGAGTCTCTGACCACCAAAATAAATTTTGTCGCTCTACTCTGACTTAGTGAACGGAAATAATGGATCAAGGAACATCCAAGTTAAGAAATCCAACTACCGAGCAAAATAACGACGAGGAGAAAGTGCGACATTATAAATTCAAAGATGATATTACGGAAGCCGATGGTCTAGTGTATAAAAATAAAAAACTTATTGTTCCACAAAAATTACGAGTTGAATTTTTGTCCAGGATTCATTACAGTCATCTGGGAGTCACTAAATGCAAGAATAAAGCCAGAGAATGTTTTTTTTTTGGCCTCAGATGTCAAAGCAAATAGAAGATTATGTTTGAAATTGCTTAGTATGTAGAACCATTCAAAAAAATTAAATTAGGGAGCCTATGATACCCCACGATGTTTACCCTGGCCGACCCTGGGAAAAGGTCGCGTGTGATTTGTTTTATCTGGACTCCGAGGTTTATTTGTTGGTTGTCGATTATTTTTCAAAATTCATAGAACTAGCTAGATTGGCCGACAGTACCTCTTCCCTACTGGTTATAAATCATTTAAAATCAATATTTGCACGACATGGTATACCTAAAACTGTTATTAGTGACGGAGGTCCTCAATTTAATAGTTTATATTTTAAACAACTCTCTAAACTATGGCAATTTAATCACATAATGTCAAGTCCCGCGAATCCACAGTCAAGCAAACTTTAAAACATATGTTAATGAAAGCAAAACATGATAATAAGGATTTATATTTAACATAATCACCTCATAATATTAAATCACCTGCAAATATTTTAATGTCTAGGAATCTAAGGGATATTTTGCCAGTTGAGAATTCATTATTAAAACCTAACAAAAATTCTTATAAACTTATTAAAAACAATTTACAGAATAAACAAAAACAGCAAAAGAAATATTATGACCGAAAATGTAAAATAAGTAAACATGTTTTTAGAAATAGAGATAAAGTTCTGGTGAAAACAAAGTTAAATGATAAAAAATGGAAACCAGGTACTATATTGTCTGAATCGAAAATTAGGCCTAGGTCCTATGATTTCAGATGGCCATGGTAAATGCTCAATCTTCAAATAAATCAGATGATGTAGTTTTTATACCTAATGCTACAAGAAGTGGTAAGTTAGTAAAGGTCCCTGATAGATTTATGTATAATTGATTTTTGGGTGAATTTAATTTTAATTGTTGAGCACATTATGTGCCTTTTAATTGTTTTATTGTCTATTTTAATTGTTATTGTGTGGTTTAGTTGTTACATAATGTTTTGTTAGCTAGGTACTGCATTATTAGAATGTAAATTATATAAATCTAGGTAATTATTTATTTTATTTCTCAAAGAGGAATGTCATGATGTTAATAAGTATATATATTTGAAATAGTTTTTGTAGAGAATCTTATCTCAACTTTTTATGTTGGTTATATTTATGGGTAAAATAAATCAGTCTTAAATAAATCGAGTATGATTTCACAGCGGCCAGCTCAGGAACGAGTCCGACAAGGGTGAGAAGTTCCACGCTAACTTAGAGTCCATCATCGACAGACTAACGTAGATGAGCCAAAAGGGAAAACCCGCAAGGGGGAACCCACCGAACAAAAACCCAAAGGGGGGGGGGGAGGAAGAACAGGATGGCCAGAAGGAAGCATAACTATGCTATATTGCACAAACTGGCCGACCGCGATATGAGGAAGCTAGCAAACATAATCGCGGAAGACCGACTTGAGGAGCTTGAGGACCGTCCAAGCTTTGTACGCTTCACTCTGGGGCGTGAGGAGTGAGACATCATTCCCCACTGGGGGAAGAAAGCGGAAACCAGGTCGGCCATTATCCTAATCCCTCCGATCCAGGTCGAGGCTGTCCAGAAAAGATACCGAGCTTAAAAGGCTGACACAGCCGCTAGACTCGATGGAATTGGCAAGGGGGATATATCTAGTGAAGCCCTGATAGTGCTCACTATGGTGTTCAATCTCTGTCTTGCAGCCGGATACTTCCCAATTAGCTGGCGAATAAATCTAACTACCCTTATCCCTAAGGTTGGAAAGGATTCGAGCCAGGTTGCCAACTGGCGACCCATCACAATTGGCTCGATATTCGGTCGATTATTCTCAAGAATGATCGACGCCAGCCTTAGGCAGAACACAATGTTTAACTACAGACAAAAGGGATTCACCAGTGAAAGCGGGACCTACAACAACGTAGCATTGCTACGTCAGCAGATCCTGACAAATATGAAGCAGGACCTAGGAGGGGTATGTTCAATTTTAGACATATCCAAGGCGTTCGATACGGTGCCGCACGACGCAATTGCGCCGGCATTAGAACGACTAGCAATGCCGAAATGTGTGTCAGCATACGTCTGCTAAATGTATCAGGGCTGCTCAACCACAGTAACATGTGGAGACGTGACTGCCACCGTTGAGCTACTGAGAAGGGTGAAACAGGGTGATCCCCTATCGCCATTCTTGTTCAACGCCATCGTAGATCCGATCTTGAGCCATCTTGACGAGAGAGATAAGGGAGTGAAACTGAACGGCCGGAAAGTCTCAGTCCTCGCCTTCGCAGACGACCTCACCTTGGTGAGTGAAACTAGCGAAGAGGCAAAAGAGGACCTTGGTGGGCTTTATAGCGACAATATTATTTGTTACCTTCGGGGAATTAGTTTTATTTGTGTGGACTGTATTTTCGCTGGATTAAAATAAAAATCTCACAACACTACATGTATGCTTTATTCTCTTCACCATTTCTCACACAATCTTCAGTGCTGCCAACTTACCAGTGGTAACAGAACGGTTTTCTCCAGACCTTGCACTTGCAGACGAATACTTCCGTGCCCTAGGTATGTCACTTTCAATCGCCAAGTGCAGCGCCTTCAGAATAAGAACGGCAAGGAAACTTGAATTGTTCATCGGTCCCGATGACTGGGGGGGCTGTCAAGACTTCGTGAGTAGCTGCAAGCGAATCAGACATGTGGCTCTGAAGCTGCAGCAAAAACTAAAACTTATAACCGAGTACCTGTATCCGAAGTACTATTATGCCATGGCGATAGCAACCCTTAAAAGCGTCAGCTGGATGCGTGCATCCGAGGATGACGTGGTAAGGAGGTTGGCGTTTCCATCAAAGCCAAACAGGCAACTGTATCGGCTAGGAACCTAGGGATCCAGTGGCCCTGCAACGTGAGAACGGTCGACCTTGCACAAGATCGCAAGAGGACTCTGGAGCACACCCGATGGGCTGGGTCGTCGTGCCAGGGTCAAAGAATTAAGGAATTCCGAAACGGAAGTGTAGCTAATCAGTGGCTGTGTCGAGGAGGACTCCTGTTGCCCAACAGGATGATCGACGGGCTTAGACTGAGGACGAACACTTTCGGAAACCGAGTCGCATTGAGGAGAGCTGGATACAACCACCTCTCGCATACGTGTAGAAAGTGCGGACTCAGGCCGGAAACCTTGAGCCACATCCTCGGAAGATGCCCAACTCAGAAGCCCTGCGTAATTAAGAGACACGATGAGGTAGGAACTCTGGTCTCGGAAAAATACTCAAGTCGCAACCCTGAGGCACTGCTCCTCCATGAGCCGACTTTTGCGCTGGCAAACGGAGAGCGTTTAAAACCGGACCTGGTTATAAGGAACCAGGAAAGGGTCCACGTGGTCGACTTCACGGTCCGCTACGAGGATGGAGACGCACTCCTAAACACAGCAAAGGAAAAGATCAGGAAATATGAGGTATTAAAGGAGCCGGCACTGGAACGCATGGACGGGGAAACGTTCAAGGTACACGCAATCGTAATCGGCGCGAGAGGCGCAGTACCAGTACGGACCCAGCGAGCACTGAAAGAATTGTCCATTTGGACAAATGGCTTCGCAATGACGCTCTCCCTAACTGCCTTGATATCCTCAATAGAAATGGCGAACTCCTCCATACTCCCACTCTGAGGAGTGGGCTCTTATGTAGAGGTCTAATCAAAACTCTTCAGGCTTTCTTCTCCGCTTTTTCAGACCATTCTTTCTCTAAACATACTTTTCCTAAAATAGTGGCAACTAGGGGCCGTCAATCCCTGGAAAAACTCGGCAGGATTGCGTCCATTGGACTGGCAGGATTGCATCCATTGGACTGGCAGGCGTTAGCATCTACATGATGAAACGTCGTGTTGGGCACCTTTGGGAGTACCCTGGCGACTCGTTGATAGCCAAATACCTCGTCATCTAATAAGTGACGCGCATAAATAGATTAACGAAGTTCCCAGTGTCCCTATCTAACAGTCTAAAATAGTCTAAATGTTAACTCGAAGAAATATAAGCAAACGCGGATGACCGGCGGGAGTAACTATGACTCCCTCAGGTGGGTAAAAAGTAAGTAATAAATATTGTTACGGGTCAAAAATAAACATTAATCATATATTAATATAAACCAAAATAAACATTAACTTTATTTATAAATTAAATCAACAGACATAGTTAAGTGTATTAGCAGGCACAGCAGCGGTACTTTTAGATGGTCCCCTGGTAGCTTCGGTTAGTACCTAAAAAGTATTTTGTTAGTCCCCGCAAAGGAACAATATAAATATCTTGATTATTACAGTACCTTCAACGATGGGTCCTCCAGACCAAGGAAATTCTAAGAATCGCATTATCATATATTCCAATCAATATAGTTGCCCTGTCGCACATAAAGTATAACCATAAATATGTAAACAAACCATGTGGCAAGTTGAGGTTAAGTGGTTTGGGGAACCTAAACCACCTGTTACATAGAGGTACCTAAAACAAAAGCCAGATTAATCCAGTCCAGATAGTTTTCACTAAAATAGCCCATATTGTACCTTAAACATCTTAATTTTTCTTAAAAATATTGAATTGACATCTGTCATTGTAAATTTTAAAAACCAGGCTGGCTTTAAGTAAATTCCCTAGTAGAGATTTTTGACATGATTTCCGTCACGTGCTTTTCCGCTTTTTTGTATTCCCATGCTTGACTTTTGACAAGTTTAAGACGCTCTCGCGGATTTTTGGGGTCAAATTTATAGAAATTTTGGAATCATTTTTTGGACACAGTCCAGGGTGACTGGTGCTCTGTGTTACAGCTTTGGCTGGATTTTCCAAATTTCAATAAAGAAAATAGCTTCACGCTTTCACTTTGAGGCCATCCGCCATCCGAGGTAAGTAAACTCAGTACTTCATTTTAAAATTCTCTACTTTGATGCAACCTTCATATTTTAGGCCTCTTCGTCTTCTTTCTCTTCTTCGCTTTCTTCTCCATTCTACCATAGCTACTCATCTCCGCTCTTCCTAAAAGCTTGTAGTATGCATGTACCTGCTTGATTCACCTCTCCGCTTGGCATTGACCGCATGTGGTTTGTTCACGAGACTGCGATATCTCAGGCAGCCCGTAATTAATAGTCTAGGAAGACCTATCGCTAATCCAGAACCAGGACCAGGATCTGACTCAAACACCGAGGCAGCCAAAACCAGATAAGCTTAGAATAAGTTCAACCGTCGCTTGCTTGTACAGGGCTTAACCCATAGTTTAACTTTTAATTGTTCACATGGATGCATCAATCAACCACTATTGGCTTAGTTGTTCTTGCACAAACTTTAGGGCTTTATAGCTCTAATTATAATATTTAAAGCTCTGTTACTAATTTTAATTTAAACAGCTTGTTTGATTGCTTCGGCCCAAACTATAATAACTTGATTTCTGCACCTAACACTACTTATCTACACTCTAATCCTTATATCACCGTACGTGCCTCCCTCTAAAACCAAGAATTTAATAACACTTGTTCTATGTTATATATTAAGGACATACATACCTAAAATTTATATTTTGAGGATTAATAACAAAGCGTGTAACCCAACCAATAGCGCTACTGGGTGGGATTTATCGTCTATGTATCTAGTTATTAAGATAATTCCCCCGAGTAAACCGTTTACACAACTATTATTGTTTATTATTTTTGGTGGGTGAGGTAATTTACCACACAAAACGTAAATAGGAAATAGTTAACCATAGAGTGGAAATAGGTAGTTTTGACCACAGAATATCTAGTTTTGACAGTAGTCAAAATATATGTAAACAGTGCCATGGGCCATGGACCCATAGAGTAACGGATAGGTAAGTGAGCTTCTTCGGGAACTGAGCGGATCACTCTGGCCGTTCAGCTTATTGATTCTCAGACTTTCAGACTGGTAATCAGGATATTGTTTTATTGTTTTTTTCCTTCGGTGCTTTGTCTGATACCCGCGACCATCTCCACGGCAGCTAGCCGCAACCCTCTAAACAAAAAGAGGCAGCAGCCCCTCTCTTTTAGCGTAAGGCAGAGCTAAATAATAGCGGCTTGAAAAGGAGGGGTTGCAATATCCGAGAGAATTTTCTTAATCGCTTTGACGCGGCCCTATTGAGAAGACCACAAACAGTAAAAAAAATACACGCGGCACTCAAAAAATCCATTCGAAAATATTTCAAAATCACTACTGAGACAATCCATCTTTTCGATGGATAAGTGAACCATGCAGGAAGAAAAATTACAAAAAATCCGAACTGAAATACCAAAATTGTAATATCAATAAAGTTGCCTTTCATCTAAATTAATTAGAAAGTAGAAGTTACTTTTTGTTCCATAATAATTTAAACAAGAAACACATATGACCCGTTTTATTTTAACACACCGTATATAAGTATACGAATATTTTTATGAATAACTCACATCCAAGTAATGCATTATTGTTTTCCAGTATAGTTTTACTGTTATATTATCGTTTACTGAAAAAAACGAGTGCTAAGATTTTTGTGTGGTGATTGTAATACTAGATTACTGCAAATTCCTTCAATTGTACAGTCAATAGAGGAGCTAAACTCTCCGTTGTACTCTCTAAAAAGGTCTCGTTGTATCCCCCATTGAATAATGGTAATGAAATGTTGTTTAATGGTTATGAATTGGAAGCCGAAAATATTATTCATGAAATGCTGGAGAGACAAAAAAGAGCCAGTAATATTATAATTAATTGCTAATTTGGATGAATATCCTCGCCCAAGTATCGGAATAAATACTCAGTCTATCTGAAAGCTGTAAAAGCTATTTTAAAGGATATACAGGTTAACACTGATGATATTAAGGTATTTAGATTGGGAAAGCTTAATTAGCAGCGTCCATGTTTGGTTAAAGTTGTAATGAATACTTGTGAGGATCCACTTGCAGTGCTGAAATCAAAGGCGATTATTAAACTACCCAATAATAAAGTGGATGCTCGAAGCGGATGGTTCTTTATGAAACATCGTGAAAATAATTGTTTTGAAAAAAACATTGATCTCATTTAGAGTTCCAAGAAATATATAGAAAACACTCTATATAAGTCATAACTCGGAAACCATTAAGAGAGCACTTTAGATGTCTTTGATCATTCATATAAGGTAAAATCTCTCGGAAGAGCCTAGGGTTTATAAATGGTCTACTCCAAAAAGGAAAAATTCTCCAGTCACCCTCAAGTAATTTCGTAATGTATTATTAGTAGAAACAATGGACTGAAAATACACTTGAGAAAATAACTTCACGATCCGCTACGTTTTTTCTGAGCCTGGCAGTTTATGGATTGATATGCCACAATATGACCAGTAAAAATTCACTGTTATTGGTTCAATAACAATAAAATATCCTCAAATTATGTTTGGGGTTTAAAATACGACAATGTAGTAGTATATTTATTTGCAGAGGTTTCTGCCTTAAAGTATATGTACACTATTATTTTAAGGTCAGTTTAGCTATTTAGATCTTTTAATAAATCTAATTAAAATGTTTAATTTCTTTGAAAATGGTTTCTTTCCAAATTGGTTATTAGTAATCCAGAGCAGCAAATATGTTTTTCTCCTGCGCATGAGAAATAGTAAAAATAAACTTTAGAAGAGAATAGAAATTTTGCTATAATTACAAAAAAAAAAACACTAAAATCGAGGTTGTTCCCAAAATCTCACACTATGTATTTTAGTGTAAGGCCAGTAAGACAATTTAAGATTATTTTCAGTAGACAAAGAGCTTACAAAACTATGATTAAATACAGTTGATAGAGTCCCCTATTCTTCCATATCTAGCTTCATTCAGGACAATGCAATATCAAAACGGCTTTAAAATATTGAAAGGAGGCTTTCTTCTTCAAACCTACGAGATCGCAGTTTTAATGACATTCGTCACACAATTTCAGGTTTATCAGTCCTACCATTGAGTGACAAAATTTTAAAAATTGTTTTAAAATTGAGTGACAAATGTCGTCAACTCAATGTTCGTAATTATACTTACATTACCTTTTATATAGGTATTTAAAATTTTTAGGAAAATAAAAATACAGAAACATAAAATTATTTCAGGACATAATCTAAATGTTAAATCAGGTGTAATTTAAAAACTTGTTGCTTTCATAAATAAATGCTAAACTTCGAATTAGAATTAGAATTCGTTGCTCACCCCTTCATAATCTATTCGGAAATATTTAAAAATTGACAAACGGGGCTAGTTCGGACAACATGCCAAGTGCTTACCGCCGACCATTAAGAGTCGAACACCATTGTAATTACAATTCTTCTAATTTGCAATGTGCAATTAGAGATGTAATAGAAAAAAGAAAGACAATTCGTGAAGCAGCGAAGTTATAACTGTTATAACAGGTTGTAGAAACTACTTCTATTACTTGTCAGATGGCATGCATATGCATATAGCAAGTAACTACGAATAGTAAGGACATCATTATCCTCCATCTGCAAACGCCTTATTTCAATAAGGACTAAAACAAATCAAGCCAAAACAGCTATTCTCCTGGCAATATACCGCGCCGAGCGCTGAATTACAAAGCAAGATTTACCGTATTTTGGTCTAAACACAGTTAGAATAAAAATAGAAGGATTTGGATTGTAACGAAAACTACGAGGAAATACTCGACCACCTACGATGTGTGCATGTGCAAGCGAAATGCAATCAAGTACAGTCCGAAATGCTTCCAACACTAAAATCAGATAGATATACCTAGAATCTAGGTAGTTACAAAATGTATTAAAAAAATATTTTTTTGGAATACGTAGACATATGTTAATGTTAATATTAAATATTTTTCACTTATTAATTATTATATTGGCTCAATAATTTAATTCAATTACAAAAAGAAACCATACGTAAACTTGAGTTTTACCATATTTTGCTATTTTAATAATCTACATATTTTGTAACCATACAACATAAGTAGATAAACCAGGTTCCTTCCCCACCGGAAGTGACGTCAGGGGCACGTTCGGACAGCTGCTGATGGCCACCTGCACCACGAAGCTACTGGTCATTGCCGTAGGGGCTGAAGACGAAGACTTAGCAGCATCCCCGTAGGCGTAGCACCCCAAGGGGCTGCAGAAGAGCACCCCAAGAGTGTGTGACGCAGGTTCGTTAAGATGGCGACCAGACGTCATGAGCCGCGCCCAATGATTGGCGCCCCAGTGTTGCCACCCCAGTTATTGTCCACTCGGTTATTGGCCATTGTGGCTTTATTGCAGCATTCAGCCAACGCCCATCAGATTGCAGCATTCACCCATTAATATCTTCAGCATTTGACCTTGAACGACCTTGATACGAGTGCCCTTGAATGGCCTTGAATAACCTTGAAATAGGTCACCTTGAGATGGGTGTGTATATATATACACGGTGGGAATCTATGCACCTGAAAAACTCAGTAAGTTCGCATCCTATCAAAAAATGACCTTTATAAAAGTTGTAGGATACAAAGGGGGTCAAACAATAGTGACCTTGAATTTGACCTTCAAGGTCAAATCAAGGTCAACTTGAGTTTTTTAAATGGAAACCCCTATTTTTTACACCGGAATCGGAAAGGGCGGGAAATTTTACGTCCGAATATGCTCTCAGGTCATCTGACCTCGATGACCTCAAAGGTCAGATGAAGGTCATAAATACGAAATAATCGGATGGCTATGAAAAATCTTAGGTAGGGTATTGCCGAAAAAGTAAAGGTCATTATTTAAGTAATTTTTAACGTGAAATTCAGTGGTGACCTTTATTTTGACCTTGGCGATAACTTTCAAGGTTATTTCAAGGTAAAATTTCTTTTTTAGATGAAAACACTTTATTTTGACATTAAAAATCGAATGAGCGCGAAATTTTACGTTTAGATAATGTTTTTTTCGGTGAGGTCCTGATTACCCCATACGGACATAATGGGGTAAAACGAAATCCAGGTTGAAAAACCCGTTAAATTTTGCATCCTATCAAAAAATGACTTCTACAAAAGTCTACTTCCATCCGATTATTTCGTATTTATGACCTTCATCTGACCTTTGAGGTCATCGAGGTCAGATGACCTGAGAGCATACTCGGACGTAAAATTTCCCGCCCTTTCCGATTCCGGTGTAAAAAATAGGGGTTTCCATTTAAAAAACTCAAGTTGACCTTGATTTGACCTTGAAGGTCAGCTTGAAGGTCAAATTCAAGGTCACTATTGTTTGACCCCCTTTGTATCCTACAACTTTTATAAAGGTCATTTTTTGATAGGATGCGAACTTACTGAGTTTTTCAGGTGCATAGATTAAAATGGCCCACCGTGTATACAGGGCGCCCTATTTCTTGACCCGTTGCATGGGTAACTTTTTTATTAGTAGAGATACAAAAACGCTTAAATGAGCAAATTAGTGCAGTTTCGTATTAGTAATTCTACGGTAAGGCGAAAAATTATATACGGGGGAAGGTTGAAAAGTTATTGACAAAAAACGAAAAATCCAACTTTTCTATTATCCCTCGTAGCTCGTTCATTTGAAGAGTTAGAGAAAAATGCTTCACATGTTTTTTGCAGTATTTTTCATGTAAAATGACATGCACTTGCTACTTTTTATATATCTCTTAAAATGGTTGAGAATCACAGTAAAATATATTTTTTTTAAATGTAATGGATAGGTGGCTGTGACATTAACCGAAAGTCCCCTTTTTTCTCTTTCAGATGATATAACATAGTCCATATTTTATCCTTACAAAAGTAATAATAATCGTTGTTTTTAAAGAAAGTTTATTGTCACATCAAGAATGCTATGGAAATAAAACAAAAAATAAGATTCCTGATATTTTTAAAAACGTCTAGTTGGCATTTAATTATTGACATATCATAAGTGACATTTTTAGTTTTTGTTAAGTAGTTTATTGTTTATTATTAATACTGCATACAAAATAATAGTGTTGCAAATATGTACACCAACGAAGAGAAAAATGATATGCTATTTTGTTATTATAACCAAAATCGAGATGCACAAGCTGCAGCGAATCTTTATTTTTAAACTTACATGGAACGAAGACAACCCCATCATAGAATATTTAGACAGCTGGAAAATAATATACGATTATACGGTTCTTTTTCAAAGCCTAAGGATGAAAGAAACTTCAATGAAGACACTGAAATAAATGTTTTGGCTTATGTAAATTTTAAACCTGATTCTTCAACTGCAGAAATTGCACATCACTGCAACACTTCCAAGGAAACTGTAAGAGCTATTTTAAAAGGTAACAATTTAAAGCCTTATCATTATTCCATATGCAATACTTTATATCCAGCTGATAATCAAAGAAGGATGACATTTTGTCGATGGTACATTTCAAAATGCGAAGAGGATCTAGACTTCTGGAAAAAGATTTTATTCAGTGATGAAAGTAGATTTACCAACAATGGTATTTTTAACCGCCATAATAACATAATGTGGTGCCGAGAAAATCCACATCTTGTTTCTGAAAGAAGAAATCAACGTCAATTTGGGATAAATGTGTGGTGTGGAATTTTTTGTGGCAAAATTATTGGCCCATATTTTTACGAAGATAATTTGAATGCGAATAATTACCTTCATTTTCTAAGGAATACTCTAACAGAGGAATATTTAAATGAATTACCACTTCATATTTTTAGAAATCTTAAATACTTCCAACACGATGGAGCACCTGCGCATAATTCCCACGAGGTAAAACAATATTTACATGAACAGTTTGATAATGTTATAGGAAATAGAATGGATATCGACTGGCCAGCGCGAACACCTGATTTGACCCCCTTAGATTTCTTTCTTTGGGGGTTATTGAAAGATAAAGTTTATGTGACAGCTCCTCTAGATATAGAGGATCTAAAAGTCAGGATTCAAGATGCAATTAGAAGCATACATGGACATTCAATAAATAATGTTTTAAGAAGTATCCAGAAACGTTGCTTACTATGTATCCAACAGGATGGTGGTCATTTCGAACATTTACTTCAATATAATTAATTAATTAATAATTTCTGTTCTCAAAACATTCTTTTGTTCCATAATCCATAGCATTCTTGATGTGACAATAAACTTTCTTTAAAAACAACGATTATTATTACTTTTGTAAGGATAAAATATGGACTATGTTATATCATCTGAAAGAGAAAAAAGGGGACTTTCGGTTAATGTCACAGCCACCTATCCATTACATTTAAAAAAAATATATTTTACTGTGATTCTCAACCATTTTAAGAGATATATAAAAAGTAGCAAGTGCATGTCATTTTACATGAAAAATACTGCAAGAAACATGTGAAGCATTTTTCTCTAACTCTTCAAATGAACGAGCTACGAGGGATAATAGAAAAGTTGGATTTTTCGTTTTTTGTCAATAATTTTTCAACCTTCCCCCGTATATAATTTTTCGCCTTACCGTAGAATTACTAATACGAAACTGCACTAATTTGCTCATTTAACCGTTTTTGTATCTCTACTAATAAAAAAGTTACCCATGCAACGGGTCGTGAAATAGGGCGCCCTGTATATGGGTCACCTTGGGTGGCCTTGGGCTACTTGGGTAGTCCTGGGTGACCCCGAGTCACATTGCGCCATTTGGGTGGCCCAGGGTGGCCACCCAAGTAGTCTCTGACCGCGCTTGGGCCACCTGGCCACGAAGCAGATCTCTCAAATCTCGGATCTATGCAGGGGGGTTAGAGCGATGGTGTGATGATATGACGCTGACGCGTTGCATGATTATAAAAGAGCGGTAGCACAGGTCACACACAGTCAGTTCAAATATCTTATATGCAGCTAAGCGAGCAGAGTGTTGTGCAATCTCAATTGTTTTAAGTGAGGATTATTTATATTTTATTTATTGAAAGTTTTTGCTATATTCTACAACTTTTTAAAATGGCAGCACCCAATATTAGCTTATCAGAACTTAACGAGCTCATCAGTAAAGATAATCCATTTACAAAACAAAAAACAATTAAATCAATTACTGTAGATAAGTCATATATTATAAAAGAATTACTTGCAGTTTCTATACGGTTTGGAAAATCGATTAAAGCGATTTTGTTTGATGACGGCGCAATGAATACATTTAAATCGTTTTTACCGAAACGGGTGGTAAAACTCATACCTTCAGATATTATTGATGCAATAAATTCGTCAAAGGTTTGACTCTGACCTATCTAGGTCAGAGTCAGCCAATCTTTTCCGGATCAAAATCTAGATCCTTAATAAAATTTCGTCATATTGAGCGATTGTTGGCCATACATAGGTATATTGGTAGCGTTAAGTAGTTAATAAATAGAATATATTGAAACAATCTTAAAATCCTAAGACTTAACACATTATTTGGATTACACACATTTGCTCATTTTGCCGCCATAATAATATATCTATTTCATGATATAGTCTTCAAAATTAAGATATACCTGACACACACACACACACACACACACACACACACACACACACACACTCACACACACACACACACACATGTAAGTAGCTAATTAAAATATTTTATATCCATGGCCTACATGAATATTCAATTTCCAGATAAGCAACAAATATGTGGATGCATTATTCGGCTCAATGGTGGCCAAAAGCAGAAAATATCGATTCAGCTATTGAAAGACTATCTTCTGAATTATATGATTTAAGTATGGATTCCATGCATCCTTCAAACTATGATCTAAATTATTGCCTGGATGATTAAAGCTGACTTCTTATGGAGGCATCTGATAGATACGATAGAAGTGTAAATGTCTGCAGAAAATATTGTCGAGGTATTTTAAGCTTAGAGGCGTTTTGTGAAGAGATGGTGAGCATAAATTTGGGGCATTTTCTACATCAAATCGAGAAATATTTACCAAAGGAAGTTATTGAGAAATATCAACTAAAGCAAAGTGATGGTGACAATGGCGGTGACGATGACACTATAGATGACTAAATAATATTTAAACATAAAATTATTTTAAGAAACATATGATATTAAATTATACACACTGTTTTATTTGATATAATAATTAAAGAAAAAATAGAAGATGCTCAGTTAGGATTGCATACATAGATTTATAAGACAAGGGAGATGTAATTGTTTACATTTTAAAGCAATCAGAGATCCCCTTGTTTACTCTTTATCTGGTCAACTGCAAGGTCTACTTTATGATTGTACGAAAAACTGTTGCCAAACTGTCAATTGTGTAATTTATATTTTCACATTTAAACTACCATGATTTATGGGTTAAGGTTAAAATATTGCATAAAAATATTTTCCCGTTTCCTAGTTAAGTAGATAAATCATATTTTGTTAAAAAAGTTGCGATAAAAACTAACTTCATAACGCAAAAATGGATTGAACAGGCATCATTGCTCCCTACTCCAATCCGCATGTCCATTGATGCACGTGAATCGTAGTATTTTATAGTATTTCTTTTGTGCGGTGTTGCTGGCAGTCGGAATTTTGCTTTTGTGAATTTTTCAGTGTTTTTCGTAAGGATTTTATTACTATTCTTCAGAAAATGGTGCGTCAGTGTCAAATGTATGGAAAAATGAATTCTTTATATTCAAAACTGTCTTTCCACAGGTAAATTTTGCCAAGTTTTGTTTGGTTATTCGGTCGCTATATTTGTCACGCCATATTTACGGATTTTCAGGGGCGTGCTGGCTGGCTTCCTTATCATTTTACGGAATATAGTATATATATACTATATTATATTATGGAATTGCTTTTGTTATTTTTTAAAATATGGCTAATGTGTTAGTTTTTGGGAGTTACCTACACACATGCTTAAATACGATCAAAACAAGAATCCAAGCAAGAAGCTAAGGCATCATTCAGCACTTTGCTGCATAACAAATTAAAAAACCTATAATGTTTGGTAAGTGTGAAGCCAACATGCAACGTTTGCACACAAAAATTAAAATCAGTTGCGTAACCAAGGTAATTTTTAAAGGTATCCTTTCTACTAATCTAAGAGAAAATCACCATTATCAGGCTTTTAGAGTTATTTTGAAAACAGTAAGTCAAATAACTTGAAACAAAAAGTTGAATTAAAAACTAACACCATGTACATCTTTCTTATTTTAAATTAAATTATGGAATTGCTTTTGTTATTTTTTAAAATATGGCTAATGTGTTAGTTTTTGGAGTTACCTACACACATACTTAAATACGATCAAAACAAGAATCCAAGCAAGAAGCTAAGGCACCATTCAGCACTTTGCTGCATAACAAATTAAAAAACCTATAATGTTTGGTAAGTGTGAAGCCAACATGCAACGTTTGCACACAAAAATTAAAATCAGTTGCGTAACCAAGGTAATTTTTAAAGGTATCCTTTATACTAATCTAAGAGAAAATCACCATTATCAGGCTTTTAAAGAGTTATTTTGAAAACAGTAAGTCAAATAACTTGAAACAAAAAGTTGAATTAAAAACTAACACCATGTACATCTTTCTTATTTTAAATTATATTTCACTTTTAAATGTAATTGAACCCTGTATACAGAGTTTGGGTATCTTTGAAAAACTGAAAAATACTTTTTTACACTACTGTATATATAAGTTTTTGTAATGTAGTAGGTGTACCGGCCTTTACTTAATTCAGAATTTTAAGTGTTCAAGTTTCAATACATATTCCCTACATTAAAACTCCGATACTAATTTAATTTCTAATCTCACAAGCTTTTGCTGTTGCAATGTATAGTACTGATTTTCTTAAAATTCCTTTTTTGATGTTTTATTATCATACCCAACCCTTCCAAAAACAGTACGCCTTTGGCGTCGGAAGCAAGTTCTCCCAAAACTTTTGCAACGTTGCACGGAGTCGGAATTTTGCCGTTCTTTCTCTCGGTATTCTTTGTCATACACATTGCCAATGATTGATACAAAACAAAAGGTTATTTATGAATGAACCGTGAGGTCTCCTCTTATTAAGTCTATGATTGCATAATATACTTTAGCGGGTGGCCCTGAACGACCTTGGGTGGGTGACCTCGGCTCTATGCAGGTGCGCGCCGCACCTGCTTGACCTTGGGTGACCTTGAGTCGCCTTGCGCCACTTGGGTGGCCTCGGGTGACGAATAAACAAAAGATGCTCAGTTAAGATTGCATAATATACTTTCTTAGAAATTTGGCTACATGATACATTTGAAGCAAGTTGTACATTTTACACTAATCCAAATAATATAGGTACAAAAATCTATGTCATTTTTATTAATCCAAGAATTGTGATCTTTCGAAAAACTCAGCCAATTCACAAATTTTTGTTACCTCATATACATTTTGTTAATTCTAATAAATAATAAAACATCGCTATCTGCCTATAGAAACGGGTCTATGCCCAAATAGCTTTGTTTAAGTTGATTCTGTCTTATAACAGCGTAAAGAGCCGAAACAAACCTAGGTATTAATTTCATTCTACAAATACATCATTTACTAGGTACATGTCACCATTTTGGTACTCGTATGACCTTGAACGATAGATTGCATGTCCCCCACTTCCTCCACACAATGATAGATTGCATGTCCTCCACCTCCTCCACACATGAACAATTAAGAACGACACGACATTGAGATGGCCTTGACATTGTGCGGCCTTGGGTCACCTTGAGCCCCTTGGGTGGTCTTGAGTGGCCTTGAGTCACTTTGAGCCACTTGGGACTTACGCTCTACAAACAAGGTATAAATATTTAGAGTTGTAATTGGCTTGATACTATAACACACCTATAATTAGCGGTGAGAAACATTAGTAGTGCCCTCTTTCGGTTTAGCTACTATCTGTCCGACAATTATTGTCTAATTCTAATTGACAGCAGATTTCGAGCAATGGGATTGATATTGTAATGTATTGTGTAAGCATCGTGCAGCCGGCCTTACTAGAGAGAATTACGGCTTACGCAATATTCGTTCTTTGCCTGACATTCAAAGTATTCAGACATGTTGTTACATATCCTCAAAATAGCAAGTCTAAGAGATAAGAATGCTCTGATGAATGAATGATTATAATCTAAATGTCACAAACTTTTTCATTGGTAGAGCTCATAATTCTGGAAAATTCATTTTTTGTGCGCCATATTAGCTCAAACGAATGTTTTATGTAAGCAACAGTAAAATCCTATATTGGCGCAAATGCAAACCAATCCAAATGCTTAAGCTATTGTAAATTATTTGTGTATGTAAGGAGCTTAATTATAAAAGAGACTAGAGGGCAACACACAATCATTGTTAGTTAGACCTCATACCACAGCAAAAGTAAAATATGTACAAGTGCAGTGCTTGAGGTGTGAGTTTTACTCGTACTGATAATTTGCGTCGCCACCAGAGGCAATTATGGAAGAACTTAAAGCGAAAGCAACCTCCAACAAAGCGGCCCAAATTGGATTCAAATCCCTCATCATCATCCACAAATGTTCAAACATGTAACTCTCAAAATGCGCCATCCACGTCTGCAAATGGACGCCACATGACTGCCCACAGATGCAAAAAGTTTACCTGCGAGCCGTGTGACGAAGTATTTACAAGAGGGGATGCCTTGAAACGTCACATAAGAAACATCCACAAACAAAACATAACTGATAAAATTCTACCATTACCAGACGAAACATAGCCCATTGAAACACGAAAGCAGGACCTTAACGATGGTGACAACATCGATCTACCTGTCATAAAATACATTTACCACCCTCAAAAAGACGATACCGGTAATGATGGTAACAGCAGCTATACCAGTGTCGGTGGTAAAATCAGTGACAGTTGTGTCGATGAACAGACCAATAGAAAATATTGGCCTGAAAGCGCATCTGCTGATCTATATAACATCAGAAAATATAATTATCAGCCTAAAAGTCTCGATGTGAATCAATCCAGCAGAAATTATCAAGACGAGGTGCTTGATTGGAATGACAACACAAATCCTAGCGATTTAGTCGATGCGTTAAGAATTAATCGTTGCCTAGGCGTCGATTATCAGATATACATAAACACATTACGAGCAATGGGGTTGATATTGTAATGTATTGCGTAAGCGGCATAGAATTAGAAAAAGTATCACGTTTAGCTGAGTACGCAGGTAATGATCAAACAATCAATAACAATACAGAGAAACTAAATAATAAAGAAATATTAGAGTGGAGTCCTGAGGCTGACCTAGTGATATAGTCGCAGCAATACGAATCAACATGCATCTAGGCCTAGATTATAGCATATATTTATATATTTTACGTGAGATGGGAATTATTGAATAAATTTTGAATGTATATATGACTTTTATTTTTACAAGTAATCATTCTTTTCAGTAACCCCACATAACTAACACATTGTACTATAATTTGAGCTTTTTTCGTTAAGATATCACCTCTTTGGTACTCGTATGACCTTGAACGATAGATTGTATGTCCTCCACTTCCTCCACACAACGATAGATTGCATGTCCTCCACTTCCCCCACGCAATGATACATTGCCTGTCCCCACATCCTCTACACATGAACAATTAAGAATGACACGACATTGAGATGACCTTGACATTGTGCAACCTTGGATCACCTTGGGCCACTTGGGTGGTGTTGACTGACCTTGAGTCGCCTTAGGCCACTTGGGTGGTCTTGAGTGACCATGGTCACTTTGGGCCACTGGGGACTTACGCTCGATACGGGTGGAAGGAGTGGGGGTGTAGAGCTTTTAAGCAGCGGTGCTGCTGCGAATGTTCATTGAACGACTCCACCTGTGACACCGAGTGTTTTGCATTCCCCAACGCAGTGTTTAATTCAGATTCAGTTTTGTTGTTTGTGTCGTTTCTGCGAGTTAAAATGCAGAGCCCTAATAAAAGTTCCTATTGCTTGCCTTGCCTTGCTTGTATTTGCCTTGCATATTTTTACTTATTTAATGCAGCTGTTTTGTTGTGGCATGTTTTGTGATATTTATTTGCAATTACTTTTTTTTTAATTGACAATTTCAACAAGTCTGTATATTGTGGTCGATTGTATTTACGAATATTGTATTGTTTTGTACTTGTGTATTCTTTAATGTTTATATTTTGCTGCTATAAACTTTAGTTCTTTAAATTACTAGTGTATGTATACGTCCTGAAATTGGGCCTTGTGCCTGTTGGATGTGAAACTAAAATAAATAAATAAATAAATAAATAAATAAATAAATAAATAAATAAATAAATAAAAGTCTGAGATGTGTTAGCTCCGAAAACGAGCCAAATTCTGCGGATCCGGCGAAGCAGTTAGCGCTCATGGCATTTTTTGCCAATTACCGAACACCACCTGAGGCATCGGAGGGTCCCGATGCCTTTGACCCCCAGTATGCACCCGAGATGTCAGAGACCGCTGGTGGTCTAAATTGGTCGGCACCCCAGATGTTACAAAATGAGGTTAGGAATCCAGAGCATGGTACCCCAACAGCGATGGTGGCTGGTGCGTCTCAGGCAGGTGGTCGGACCATGGATTCACAACCGACCTATGGCGACTATCGCAACAATGCTCCATGTACCTCTGCTCCCATAGATGATATTATGCTTCATATGACAAGTCAGGATTTTGAAAGTATAATGCCCGATTTCAACGGCATGTTAGAAGAGTTCGACACATATGCATTTGCTTCTGCATTAGGTGAACCGCTTCCGGCTTCAAGCAAAGATGAAACTAGAGGTGGAATGCGTAACGTAGGGCGCCAGGTGCAAGAGGGCAGTCTTGCCAGTGAATACATCGCACATTCTCATATTCCGACAGTAATTTGCCAGGTGAACGATCACTCTGGACCGAGAACATCATCCAGCAAAGCAGCACCGCTGCTTTGCTGGATGCTATGCTAGACGATGATTTTGTAGTTGAGCCTACATACTCAAATGCAAAGACATACAAAAACACGAAGGCGAAGAATTCTAAGGTGAGAAATTCTAAGAATGATGGGGGCGGTGGCTGATCCATATTGAGGGAAATATTATGCAAGGAGACCCCCCCTACCTACCCCCACCTGCCCTAAAGCAAAAAAACGCAAGTCATCAGGGCCGTCAAGCAAGGGGGTGCTAAAAACTCCATGCCAAAAGGGCATCGACCGCAGCTTCTCAATCTGGAAACGCCGTATTAGAACTACCTCACGCTTCTAATACAGCGTCATCGACATCGACTGCGAATCAGAATGTAAATGATTTGCCACCAACACAATTAATTCAAAATTCCGATTCGGAGTCGGTCCAAGTTTTCTCTCAACCGGATCAGATGAAAATATTTAATGATTTTTTCATATTATATAAATCGATTAAGACAGCATGCGATGAATACGATGGCTTCTCAAGGCGATGCTACCCTGAGGGGAACAGCATTAATTAGACGTGGGCAGGCCATGTTGGCCGATATTGAACAACGCAACATTGCCTTGGAAATTGGATCTTTTTTTACTACTATTAATATTTATAAATGTAGCTATATAATGCGTATTTAGGAGTAATAAATGCTATTTGTAGGGATTTAGTTGGACCAAGTTTTGATCTAAGATTTACTGTACATATAAAAACAACAATAAAATTATTCTGTACAGAATTTTTAATAATATTTTATTTAAAACATTTGAGGTGTTTGACAATCAAGTCTATTCCAATGTATCTTGCGAATAGCGTAGTAGCAGTTCCAATATGCAGGGAGTGTAAAATAAATAAAAGTTTTAATGAATAAATAAAAAAGATGCCCAGTTAAGATTGCATAATATACATGGTATAATATGGGCGATTCCCACAATATATCTGATTGATACTGATCGATTGGCTGTAAAGTTAGATCCATCCTAGGTATTTAGAAAATGAAAGAGACCTCTAGTAATATATGGGATGGCGCCCGCGATGACACGAAATTATATATATACAATATATTATTAGGGTGAAGTTATCCACAAATTCTCATCCACAAATGCTGACGTGGAGGAAATTTTATCCGATATAGGGATATAAGTAGTACGGTTAACTGTAAATGATCGCTACGCTAACCATCTTTCAGACGATCTGCGCATGACCAGTATAGGTATGATACTCGCTCTGTGTCTTGTTTCAAAGAATTATTTTTTTATCCCACCAATTTTTATCACAGTTTAACAGAATATTTATTTCAATATTTTCAAGCAAATATAAATACCTGAGGAGCCGAACTTCATAGAAAATTAAATTATTTTTCATTTTTGTGGATTGTCTTCGATTTGTTATTACATCCAATAGATCTTTTTTCTTAAACGCCGACGTGTACCCCCACCAATATTTTTTCACAGTTTAACAACACATATATCAATGTTCTCAAGCAAAAATTAATGCGTGAGGAGCCGTCCATCATAGGAAATTAAATTATTTTTTATTTTTGTGGATTGTCTTCGATTTGTTAGTACATCCAATAGATCTTGTTTTTTCTTAAACGCCCACGTGTACCCCCACCAATATTTTTTCACAGTTTAAGAAGACATATACCAATGTTCTCAAGCAAAAGTTAATGCGTGAGGAGCCGTCCTTCATAGGAAATTAAATTATTTTTCATTTTTGTGGATAGTCTTCGGTTTGTTAGTACATCAAATAGATCTTGTTTTTTCTTAAACGCTCACGTGTACCCCCACCAATATTTTTTCACAGTTTAAGAAGACATATACCAATGTTCTCAAGCAAAAATTAATGCGTGAGGAGCCGTCCTTCATAGGAAATTAAATTATTTTTTATTTTTGTGGATTGTCTTCTGTTTGTTAGTACATCCAATAGATCTTGTTTTTTCTTAAACACCCACGTGTACCCCCACCAATATTTTTTCACAGTTTAAGAAGACATATATCAATGTTCTCAAGCAAAAGTTAATGCGTGAGGAACCGTCCTTCATAGGAAATTAAATTATTTTTCTTTTCATTTTTGTGGCTAGTCTTCGGTTTGTTAGTACATCAAATAGACCTTGTTTTTTCTTAAACGCTCACGTGTACCCCCACCAATATTTTTTCACAGTTTAAGAACACATATACCAATGTTCTCAAGCAAAAATTAATGCGTGAGGAGCCGTCCTTCATAGGAAATTAAATTATTTTTCATTTTTGTGGATTGTCTTCGGTTTGTTAGTACATCCAATAGATCTTGTTTTTTCTTAAACGCTCACGTGTACCCCCACCAATATTTTTTCACAGTTTAAGAACACATATACGAATGTTCTCAAGCAAAAATTAATGCGTGAGGAGCCGTCCTTCATAGGAAATTAAATTATTTTTCATTTTTGTGGATTGTCTTCGGTTTGTTAGTACATCCAATAGATCTTGTTTTTTCTTAAACGCTCACGTGTACCCCCACCAATATTTTTTCACAGTTTAAGAACACATATACGAATGTTCTCAAGCAAAAATTAATGCGTGAGGAACCGTCCTTCATAGGAAATTAAATTATTTTTCATTTTTGTGGATAGTCTTCGGTTTGTTAGTACATCAAATAGACCTTGTTTTTTCTTAAACGCTCACGTGTACCCCCACCAATATTTTTTCACAGTTTAAGAACACATATACCAATGTTCTCAAGCAAAAGTTAATGCGTGAGGAGCCGTCCTTCATAGGAAATTAAATTATTTTTCATTTTTGTGGATAGTCTTCGGTTTGTTAGTACATCAAATAGATCTTGTTTTTTCTTAAACGCTCACGTGTACCCCCACCAATATTTTTTCACAGTTTAAGAAGACATATACCAATGTTCTCAAGCAAAAATTAATGCGTGAGGAGCCGTCCTTCATAGGAAATTAAATTATTTTTTATTTTTGTGGATTGTCTTCTGTTTGTTAGTACATCCAATAGATCTTGTTTTTTCTTAAACACCCACGTGTACCCCCACCAATATTTTTTCACAGTTTAAGAAGACATATATCAATGTTCTCAAGCAAAAGTTAATGCGTGAGGAACCGTCCTTCATAGGAAATTAAATTATTTTTCTTTTCATTTTTGTGGCTAGTCTTCGGTTTGTTAGTACATCAAATAGACCTTGTTTTTTCTTAAACGCTCACGTGTACCCCCACCAATATTTTTTCACAGTTTAAGAACACATATACCAATGTTCTCAAGCAAAAATTAATGCGTGAGGAGCCGTCCTTCATAGGAAATTAAATTATTTTTCATTTTTGTGGATTGTCTTCGGTTTGTTAGTACATCCAATAGATCTTGTTTTTTCTTAAACGCTCACGTGTACCCCCACCAATATTTTTTCACAGTTTAAGAACACATATACGAATGTTCTCAAGCAAAAATTAATGCGTGAGGAGCCGTCCTTCATAGGAAATTAAATTATTTTTCATTTTTGTGGATTGTCTTCGGTTTGTTAGTACATCCAATAGATCTTGTTTTTTCTTAAACGCTCACGTGTACCCCCACCAATATTTTTTCACAGTTTAAGAACACATATACGAATGTTCTCAAGCAAAAATTAATGCGTGAGGAACCGTCCTTCATAGGAAATTAAATTATTTTTCATTTTTGTGGATAGTCTTCGGTTTGTTAGTACATCAAATAGACCTTGTTTTTTCTTAAACGCTCACGTGTACCCCCACCAATATTTTTTCACAGTTTAAGAACACATATACCAATTTTCTCAAGCAAAAATTAATGCGTGAGGAGCCGTCCTTCATAGGAAATTAAATTATTTTTCATTTTTGTGGATTGTCTTCGGTTTGTTAGTACATCCAATAGATCTTGTTTTTTCTTAAACGCTCACGTGTACCCCCACCAATATTTTTTCACAGTTTAAGAACACATATACGAATGTTCTCAAGCAAAAATTAATGCGTGAGGAGCCGTCCTTCATAGGAAATTAAATTATTTTTCATTTTTGTGGATTGTCTTCGGTTTGTTAGTACATCCAATAGATCTTGTTTTTTCTTAAACGCTCACGTGTACCCCCACCAATATTTTTTCACAGTTTAAGAACACATATACGAATGTTCTCAAGCAAAAATTAATGCGTGAGGAGCCGTCCTTCATAGGAAATTAAATTATTTTTCATTTTTGTGGATAGTCTTCGGTTTGTTAGTACATCAAATAGACCTTGTTTTTTCTTAAACGCTCACGTGTACCCCCACCAATATTTTTTCACAGTTTAAGAACACATATACCAATGTTCTCAAGCAAAAATTAATGCGTGAGGAGCCGTCCTTAATAGGAAATTAAATTATTTTTCATTTTTGTGGATTGTCTTCGGTTTGTTAGTACATCCAATAGATCTTGTTTTTTCTTATACGCTCACGTGTACCCCCACCAATATTTTTTCACAGTTTAAGAACACATATACCAATGTTCTCAAGCAAAAATTAATGCGTGAGGAGCCGTCCTTCATAGGAAATTAAATTATTTTTCATTTTTGTGGATAGTCTTCGGTTTGTTAGTACATCAAATAGACCTTGTTTTTTCTTAAACGCTCACGTGTACCCCCACCAATATTTTTTCACAGTTTAAGAACACATATACCAATGTTCTCAAGCAAAAATTAATGCGTGAGGAGCCGTCCTTCATAGGAAATTAAATTATTTTTAATTTTTGTGGATTGTCTTCGGTTTGTTAGTACATCCAATAGATCTTGTTTTTTCTTATACGCTCACGTGTACCCCACCAATATTTTTTCACAGTTTAAGAACACATATACGAATGTTCTCAAGCAAAAATTAATGCGTGAGGAGCCGTCCTTCATAGGAAATTAAATTATTTTTCATTTTTGTGGATTGTCTTCGGTTTGTTAGTACATCCAATAGATCTTGTTTTTTCTTAAACGCTCACGTGTACCCCCACCAATATTTTTTCACAGTTTAAGAACACATATACCAATGTTCTCAAGCAAAAATTAATGCGTGAGGAGCCGTCCTTCATAGGAAATTAAATTATTTTTCATTTTTGTGTATAGTCTTCGGTTTGTTAGTACATCAAATAGACCTTGTTTTTTCTTAAACGCTCACGTGTACCCCCACCAATATTTTTTCACAGTTTAAGAACACATATACCAATGTTCTCAAGCAAAAATTAATGCGTGAGGAGCCGTCCTTCATAGGAAATTAAATTATTTTTCATTTTTGTGGATAGTCTTCGGTTTGTTAGTACATCAAATAGACCTTGTTTTTTCTTAAACGCTCACGTGTACCCCCACCAATATTTTTTCACAGTTTAAGAACACATATACCAATGTTCTCAAGCAAAAATTAATGCGTGAGGAGCCGTCCTTCATAGGAAATTAAATTATTTTTAATTTTTGTGGATTGTCTTCGGTTTGTTAGTACATCCAATAGATCTTGTTTTTTCTTATACGCTTACGTGTACCCCCACCAATATTTTTTCACAGTTTAAGAACACATATACGAATGTTCTCAAGCAAAAATTAATGCGTGAGGAGCCGTCCTTCATAGGAAATTAAATTATTTTTCATTTTTGTGGATTGTCTTCGGTTTGTTAGTACATCCAATAGATCTTGTTTTTTCTTAAACGCTCACGTGTACCCCCACCAATATTTTTTCACAGTTTAAGAACACATATACCAATGTTCTCAAGCAAAAATTAATGCGTGAGGAGCCGTCCTTCATAGGAAATTAAATTATTTTTCATTTTTGTGTATAGTCTTCGGTTTGTTAGTACATCAAATAGACCTTGTTTTTTCTTAAACGCTCACGTGTACCCCCACCAATATTTTTTCACAGTTTAAGAACACATATACCAATGTTCTCAAGCAAAAATTAATGCGTGAGGAGCCGTCCTTCATAGGAAATTAAATTATTTTTCATTTTTGTGGATAGTCTTCGGTTTGTTAGTACATCAAATAGACCTTGTTTTTTCTTAAACGCTCACGTGTACCCCCACCAATATTTTTTCACAGTTTAAGAACACATATACCAATGTTCTCAAGCAAAAATTAATGCGTGAGGAGCCGTCCTTCATAGGAAATTAAATTATTTTTCATTTTTGTGGATTGTCTTCGGTTTGTTAGTACATCCAATAGATCTTGTTTTTTCTTATACGCTCACGTGTACCCCCACCAATATTTTTTCACAGTTTAAGAACACATATACCAATGTTCTCAAGCAAAAATTAATGCGTGAGGAGCCGTCCTTCATAGGAAATTAAATTATTTTTCATTTTTGTGGATAGTCTTCGGTTTGTTAGTACATCAAATAGACCTTGTTTTTTCTTAAACGCTCACGTGTACCCCCACCAATATTTTTTCACAGTTTAAGAACACATATACCAATGTTCTCAAGCAAAAATTAATGCGTGAGGAGCCGTCCTTCATAGGAAATTAAATTATTTTTCATTTTTGTGGATTGTCTTCGGTTTGTTAGTACATCCAATAGATCTTGTTTTTTCTTATACGCTCACGTGTACCCCCACCAATATTTTTTCACAGTTTAAGAACACATATACCAATGTTCTCAAGCAAAAATTAATGCGTGAGGAGCCGTCCTTCATAGGAAATTAAATTATTTTTCATTTTTGTGGATAGTCTTCGGTTTGTTAGTACATCAAATAGACCTTGTTTTTTCTTAAACGCTCACGTGTACCCCCACCAATATTTTTTCACAGTTTAAGAACACATATACCAATGTTCTCAAGCAAAAATTAATGCGTGAGGAGCCGTCCTTCATAGGAAATTAAATTATTTTTCATTTTTGTGGATAGTCTTCGGTTTGTTAGTACATCAAATAGACCTTGTTTTTTCTTAAACGCTCACGTGTACCCCCACCAATATTTTTTCACAGTTTAAGAACACATATACCAATGTTCTCAAGCAAAAATTAATGCGTGAGGAGCCGTCCTTCATAGGAAATTAAATTATTTTTAATTTTTGTGGATTGTCTTCGGTTTGTTAGTACATCCAATAGATCTTGTTTTTTCTTATACGCTCACGTGTACCCCCACCAATATTTTTTCACAGTTTAAGAACACATATACGAATGTTCTCAAGCAAAAATTAATGCGTGAGGAGCCGTCCTTCATAGGAAATTAAATTATTTTTCATTTTTGTGGATTGTCTTCGGTTTGTTAGTACATCCAATAGATCTTGTTTTTTCTTAAACGCTCACGTGTACCCCCACCAATATTTTTTCACAGTTTAAGAACACATATACCAATGTTCTCAAGCAAAAATTAATGCGTGAGGAGCCGTCCTTCATAGGAAATTAAATTATTTTTCATTTTTGTGTATAGTCTTCGGTTTGTTAGTACATCAAATAGACCTTATTTTTTCTTAAACGCTCACGTGTACCCCCACCAATATTTTTTCACAGTTTAAGAACACATATACCAATGTTCTCAAGCAAAAATTAATGCGTGAGGAGCCGTCCTTCATAGGAAATTAAATTATTTTTCATTTTTGTGGATAGTCTTCGGTTTGTTAGTACATCAAATAGACCTTGTTTTTTCTTAAACGCTCACGTGTACCCCCACCAATATTTTTTCACAGTTTAAGAACACATATACCAATGTTCTCAAGCAAAAATTAATGCGTGAGGAGCCGTCCTTCATAGGAAATTAAATTATTTTTCATTTTTGTGGATTGTCTTCGGTTTGTTAGTACATCCAATAGATCTTGTTTTTTCTTATACGCTCACGTGTACCCCCACCAATATTTTTTCACAGTTTAAGAACACATATACCAATGTTCTCAAGCAAAAATTAATGCGTGAGGAGCCGTCCTTCATAGGAAATTAAATTATTTTTCATTTTTGTGGATAGTCTTCGGTTTGTTAGTACATCAAATAGACCTTGTTTTTTCTTAAACGCTCACGTGTACCCCCACCAATATTTTTTCACAGTTTAAGAACACATATACCAATGTTCTCAAGCAAAAATTAATGCGTGAGGAGCCGTCCTTCATAGGAAATTAAATTATTTTTCATTTTTGTGGATTGTCTTCGGTTTGTTAGTACATCCAATAGATCTTGTTTTTTCTTATACGCTCACGTGTACCCCCACCAATATTTTTTCACAGTTTAAGAACACATATACCAATGTTCTCAAGCAAAAATTAATGCGTGAGGAGCCGTCCTTCATAGGAAATTAAATTATTTTTCATTTTTGTGGATTGTCTTCGGTTTGTTAGTACATCCAATAGATCTTGTTTTTTCTTATACGCTCACGTGTACCCCCACCAATATTTTTTCACAGTTTAAGAACACATATACCAATGTTCTCAAGCAAAAATTAATGCGTGAGGAGCCGTCCTTCATAGGAAATTAAATTATTTTTCATTTTTGTGGATTGTCTTCGGTTTGTTAGTACATCCAATAGATCTTGTTTTTTCTTATACGCTCACGTGTACCCCCACCAATATTTTTTCACAGTTGAAGAACACATATACGAATGTTCTCAAGCAAAAATTAATGCGTGAGGAGCCGTCCTTCATAGGAAATTAAATTATTTTTCATTTTTGTGGATTGTCTTCGGTTTGTTAGTACATCCAATAGATCTTGTTTTTTCTTAAACGCTCACGTGTACCCCCACCAATATTTTTTCACAGTTTAAGAACACATATACCAATGTTCTCAAGCAAAAATTAATGCGTGAGGAGCCGTCCTTCATAGGAAATTAAATTATTTTTCATTTTTGTGGATAGTCTTCGATTTGTTAGTACATCAAATAGATCTTGTTTTTTCTTAAACGCCCACGTGTACCCCCACCAATATTTTTACACAGTTTAAGAACACATATATCAATGTTCACAAGCAAAAATTAATGCGTGAGGAGCCGTCCTTCATAGGAAATTAAATTATTTTTCATTTTTGTGGATAGTCTTCGGTTTGTTAGTACATCCAATAGATCTTGTTTTTTCTTAAACGCCCACGTGTACCCCCACCAATATTTTTTCACAGTTTAAGAACACATATATCAATGTTCTCAAGCAAAAATTAATGCGTGAGGAGCCGTCCTTCATAGGAAATTAAATTATTTTTCATTTTTGTGGATAGTCTTCGGTTTGTTAGTACATCCAATAAATCTTGTTTTTTCTGAAACGCCGACGTGTACGCCTACCATTTTTCTTTCACAGTTTAACAACATATATATCAATCATGTCTTCGGTTTGTTTGCTTATGAATCCTAATTGTTTCACCACCTTTCACTCTCATGAAATTCTGATAAAAAAAATTTTAAGTGTGAAATTGACTTATTATTATTTGACTTTATATCTATTTTCACCAGTCTACGTTTTGATTTTACAGCTTCTTGCGATCTTCTGGTATCCGTACTTTATATGCTTTTGATTTCTCTGAATAGCCAACCAAAATTCTTTCTTTAAAACGCGATTCGAATTTTCCTTTGGCTAGATTTCTATTCGAAGTAAAAACTTTCCATCCAAGTTCTCTCAAATGTGAAACAATAGGAACTCTTTCTGTCCATTTTTCAAAAAACGTTTTCCCCATTTAGATTTCTTATAGGACATCTATTTCTTATAATAAGTTGAAGTTGCTATTATAGTTTGTGCCCAAAATGATGGAGGTAGACTCGATTGAATCAGTATATATAATTTCCATTTCAATAAATGTTCGATTTTTCCTCTCAGCTACTCCATTTTCCTCTGGTCTATGTGTTACGATAAGCCTTTTTTAATTTCTTAAATTCTATTCCTAAATAGTAATTGATGTCTCCCAAAACCCTTATTTCGAACTGTTGCATTACATTCTTGAATTTTATTATTTCAGAAATATTTTTACAGGCAATGATAAGGTCTTCGACGAAGATAGACACGATTCACAAATTTTCTCCATGCTTTGTGCATACACAAGAATCTGCAGTAATTGGCATCAAACCTAATAATGTAAGTTTCACATCGAAACCCTTATGCCACTGTCTTCTACCTTGCTTTAATCCATATAGATATTTTTAATCGACATACCATATTATTCCCCTGAGGAATATAATAAAAGGAAATTTCCTATGAAGGACGGCTGCTCTCGCATTCATTTTTGCATGAGAACATTGATACATGTGTTCTTAAACTGTGAAAAAATATTGGTGGGGGTACACGTGGGCGTTTAAGAAAAAACAAGGTCTATTGGATGTACTAACAAACCAAAGACAATCCACAAAAATGAAAAATAATTTTATTTCCTATGAAGGACGGCTCCTCACGCATTAATTTTTGCTTGAGAACATTGATATTTGTGTTCTTAAACTGTGAAAAAATATTGGTGGGGGTACACGTGAGCGTTTAAGAAAAAACAAGATCTATTTGATGTACTAACAAACCGATGACTATCCACAAAAATGAAAAATAATTTAATTTCCTATGAAGGACGGCTCCTCACGCATTAATTTTTGCTTGAGAACATTGATATATGTGTTCTTAAACTGTGAAAAAATATTGGTGGGGGTACACGTGGGCGTTTAAGAAAAAACAATATCTATTTGATGTACTAACAAACCGAAGACTATCCACAAAAATGAAAAATAATTTAATTTCCTATGAAGGACGGCTCCTCACGCATTAATTTTTGCTTGAGAACATTGGTATATGTGTTCTTAAACTGTGAAAAAATATTGGTGGGGGTACACGTGAGCGTTTAAGAAAAAACAAGATCTATTGGATGTACTAACAAACCGAAGACGATCCACAAAAATGAAAAATAATTTAATTTCCTATGAAGGACGGCTCCTCACGCATTAATTTTTGCTTGAGAACATTGGTATATGTGTTCTTAAACTGTGAAAATATATTGGTGGGGGTACACGTGAGCGTTTAAGAAAAAACAAGATCTATTTGATGTACTAACAAACCGAAGACTATCCACAATAATGAAAAATAATTTAATTTCCTATGAAGGACGGCTCCTCACGCATTAATTTTTACTTGAGAACATTGATATATGTGTTCTTAAACTGTGAAAAAATATTGGTGGGGGTACACGTGCGCGTTTAAGAAAAACCAAGATCTATTTGATGTACTAACAAACCGAAGACTATCCACAAAAATGAAAAATAATTTAATTTCCTATGAAGGACGGCTCCTCACGCATTAATTTTTGCTTGAGAACATTGGTATATGTGTTCTTAAACTGTGAAAAAATATTGGTGGGGGTACACGTGAGCGTTTAAGAAAAAACAAGATCTATTTGATGTACTAACAAACCGAAGACTATCCACAATAATGAAAAATAATTTAATTTCCTATGAAGGACGGCTCCTCACGCATTGATTTTTACTTGAGAACATTGATATATGTGTTCTTAAACTGTGAAAAAATATTGGTGGGGGTACACGTGCGCGTTTAAGAAAAACCAAGATCTATTTGATGTACTAACAAACCGAAGACTATCCACAAAAATGAAAAATAATTTAATTTCCTATGAAGGACGGCTCCTCACGCATTAATTTTTGCTTGAGAACATTGGTATATGTGTTCTTAAACTGTGAAAAAATATTGGTGGGGGTACACGTGAGCGTTTAAGAAAAAACAAGATCTATTTGATGTACTAACAAACCGAAGACTATCCACAATAATGAAAAATAATTTAATTTCCTATGAAGGACGGCTCCTCACGCATTAATTTTTGCTTGAGAACATTGATATATGTGTTCTTAAACTGTGAAAAAATATTGGTGGGGGTACACGTGGGCGTTTAAGAAAAAACAAGATCTATTTGTACTAACAAACCGAAGACTATCCACAAAAATGAAAAATAATTTAATTTCCTATGAAGGACGGCTCCTCACGCATTAATTTTTGCTTGAGAACATTGGTATATGTGTTCTTAAACTGTGAAAAAATATTGGTGGGGGTACACGTGAGCGTTTAAGAAAAAACAAGATCTATAGGATGTACTAACAAACCGAAGACAATCCACAAAAATGAAAAATAATTTAATTTCCTATGAAGGACGGCTCCTCACGCATTAATTTTTGCTTGAGAACATTGGTATATGTGTTCTTAAACTGTGAAAAAATATTGGTGGGGGTACACGTGAGCGTTTAAGAAAAAACAAGATCTATAAGATGTACTAACAAACCGAAGACAATCCACAAAAATGAAAAATAATTTAATTTCCTATGAAGGACGGCTCCTCACGCATTAATTTTTGCTTGAGAACATTGGTATATGTGTTCTTAAACTGTGAAAAAATATTGGTGGGGGTACACGTGGGCGTTTAAGAAAAAACAAGATCTATTTGATGTACTAACACACCGAAGACAATCCACAAAAATGAAAAATAATTTAATTTCCTATGAAGGACGGCTCCTCACGCATTAATTTTTGCTTGAGAACATTGATATATGTGTTCTTAAACTGTGAAAAAATATTGGTGGGGGTACACGTGGGCGTTTAAGAAAAAACAAGATCTATTTTATGTACTAACACACCGAAGACAATCCACAAAAATGAAAAATAATTTAATTTCCTATGAAGGACGGCTCCTCACGCATTAATTTTTGCTTGAGAACATTGGTATATGTGTTCTTAAACTGTGAAAAAATATTGGTGGGGGTACACGTGGGCGTTTAAGAAAAAATAAGATCTATTTGATGTACTAACAAACCGAGGACTATCCACAAAAATTAAAAATAATTTAATTTCCTATGAAGGACGGCTCCTCACGCATTAATTTTTGCTTGAGAACATTGATATATGTGTTCTTAAACTGTGTAAAAATATTGGTGGGGGTACACGTGGGCGTTTAAGAAAAAAACAAGATCTATTTGATGTACTAACAAACCGAGGACTATCCACAAAAATGAAAAATAATTTAATTTCCTATGAAGGACGGCTCCTCACGCATTAATTTTTGCTTGAGAACATTGATATATGTGTTCTTAAACTGTGAAAAAATATTGGTGGGGGTACACGTGGGCGTTTAAGAAAAAACAAGATCTATTTGATGTACTAACAAACCGAGGACTATCCACAAAAATTAAAAATAATTTAATTTCCTATGAAGGACGGCTCCTCACGCATTAATTTTTGCTTGAGAACATTGATATATGTGTTCTTAAACTGTGTAAAAATATTGGTGGGGGTACACGTGGGCGTTTAAGAAAAAACAAGATCTATTTGATGTACTAACAAACCGAGGACTATCCACAAAAATGAAAAATAATTTAATTTCCTATGAAGGACGGCTCCTCACGCATTAATTTTTGCTTGAGAACATTGATATATGTGTTCTTAAACTGTGAATAAATATTGGTGGGGGTACACGTGGGCGTTTAAGAAAAAACAAAATCTATTTGATGTACTAACAAACCGAAGACTATCCACAAAAATGAAAAATAATTTAATTTCCTATGAAGGACGGCTCCTCACGCATTAATTTTTGCTTGAGAACATTGGTATATGTGTTCTTAAATTGTGAAAAAATATTGGTGGGGATACACGTGAGCGTTTAAGAAAAAACAAGATCTATTGGATGTACTAACAAACCGAAGACAATCCACAAAAATGAAAAATAATTTAATTTCCTATGAAGGACGGCTCCTCACGCATTAATTTTTGCTTGAGAACATTCGTATATGTGTTCTTAAACTGTGAAAAAATATTGGTGGGGGTACACGTGAGCGTTTAAGAAAAAACAAGATCTATTGGATGTACTAACAAACCGAAGACAATCCACAAAAATGAAAAATAATTTAATTTCCTATGAAGGACGGCTCCTCACGCATTAATTTTTGCTTGAGAACATTGGTATATGTGTTCTTAAACTGTGAAAAATTATTGGTGGGGGTACACGTGAGCGTTTAAGAAAAAACAAGGTCTATTTGATGTACTAACAAACCGAAGACTACCCACAAAAATGAAAAATAATTTAATTTCCTATGAAGGACGGCTCCTCACGCATTAACTTTTGCTTGAGAACATTGGTATATGTCTTCTTAAACTGTGAAAAAATATTGGTGGGGGTAAACGTGGGCGTTTAAGAAAAAACAAGATCTATTGGATGTACTAACAAACCGAAGACAATCCACAAAAATAAAAAATAATTTAATTTCCTATGAAGGACGGCTCCTCACGCATTAATTTTTGCTTGAGAACATTGGTATATGTCTTCTTAAACTGTGAAAAAATATTGGTGGGGGTACACGTGAGCGTTTAATAAAAAACAAGATCTATTTGATGTACTAACAAACCGAAGACTATCCACAAAAATCAAAAATAATTTAATTTCCTATGAAGGACGGCTCCTCACGCATTAACTTTTGCTTGAGATCATTGGTATATGTCTTCTTAAACTGTGAAAAAATATTGGTGGGGGTACACGTGGGCGTTTAAGAAAAAACAAGATCTATTGGATGTACTAACAAACCGAAGACAATCCACAAAAATAAAAAATAATTTAATTTCCTATGAAGGACGGCTCCTCACGCATTAATTTTTGCTTGAGAACATTGGTATATGTGTTCTTAAACTGTGAAAAAATATTGGTGGGGGTACACGTGGGCGTTTAAGAAAAAATAAGATCTATTTGATGTACTAACAAACCGAGGACTATCCACAAAAATTAAAAATAATTTAATTTCCTATGAAGGACGGCTCCTCACGCATTAATTTTTGCTTGAGAACATTGATATATGTGTTCTTAAACTGTGTAAAAATATTGGTGGGGGTACACGTGGGCGTTTAAGAAAAAAACAAGATCTATTTGATGTACTAACAAACCGAGGACTATCCACAAAAATGAAAAATAATTTAATTTCCTATGAAGGACGGCTCCTCACGCATTAATTTTTGCTTGAGAACATTGATATATGTGTTCTTAAACTGTGAAAAAATATTGGTGGGGGTACACGTGGGCGTTTAAGAAAAAACAAGATCTATTTGATGTACTAACAAACCGAGGACTATCCACAAAAATTAAAAATAATTTAATTTCCTATGAAGGACGGCTCCTCACGCATTAATTTTTGCTTGAGAACATTGATATATGTGTTCTTAAACTGTGTAAAAATATTGGTGGGGGTACACGTGGGCGTTTAAGAAAAAACAAGATCTATTTGATGTACTAACAAACCGAGGACTATCCACAAAAATGAAAAATAATTTAATTTCCTATGAAGGACGGCTCCTCACGCATTAATTTTTGCTTGAGAACATTGATATATGTGTTCTTAAACTGTGAATAAATATTGGTGGGGGTACACGTGGGCGTTTAAGAAAAAACAAAATCTATTTGATGTACTAACAAACCGAAGACTATCCACAAAAATGAAAAATAATTTAATTTCCTATGAAGGACGGCTCCTCACGCATTAATTTTTGCTTGAGAACATTGGTATATGTGTTCTTAAATTGTGAAAAAATATTGGTGGGGATACACGTGAGCGTTTAAGAAAAAACAAGATCTATTGGATGTACTAACAAACCGAAGACAATCCACAAAAATGAAAAATAATTTAATTTCCTATGAAGGACGGCTCCTCACGCATTAATTTTTGCTTGAGAACATTCGTATATGTGTTCTTAAACTGTGAAAAAATATTGGTGGGGGTACACGTGAGCGTTTAAGAAAAAACAAGATCTATTGGATGTACTAACAAACCGAAGACAATCCACAAAAATGAAAAATAATTTAATTTCCTATGAAGGACGGCTCCTCACGCATTAATTTTTGCTTGAGAACATTGGTATATGTGTTCTTAAACTGTGAAAAATTATTGGTGGGGGTACACGTGAGCGTTTAAGAAAAAACAAGGTCTATTTGATGTACTAACAAACCGAAGACTACCCACAAAAATGAAAAATAATTTAATTTCCTATGAAGGACGGCTCCTCACGCATTAACTTTTGCTTGAGAACATTGGTATATGTCTTCTTAAACTGTGAAAAAATATTGGTGGGGGTAAACGTGGGCGTTTAAGAAAAAACAAGATCTATTGGATGTACTAACAAACCGAAGACAATCCACAAAAATAAAAAATAATTTAATTTCCTATGAAGGACGGCTCCTCACGCATTAATTTTTGCTTGAGAACATTGGTATATGTCTTCTTAAACTGTGAAAAAATATTGGTGGGGGTACACGTGAGCGTTTAATAAAAAACAAGATCTATTTGATGTACTAACAAACCGAAGACTATCCACAAAAATCAAAAATAATTTAATTTCCTATGAAGGACGGCTCCTCACGCATTAACTTTTGCTTGAGATCATTGGTATATGTCTTCTTAAACTGTGAAAAAATATTGGTGGGGGTACACGTGGGCGTTTAAGAAAAAACAAGATCTATTGGATGTACTAACAAACCGAAGACAATCCACAAAAATAAAAAATAATTTAATTTCCTATGAAGGACGGCTCCTCACGCATTAATTTTTGCTTGAGAACATTGATATATGTGTTGTTAAACTGTGAAAAAATATTGGTGGGGGTACACGTCGGCGTTTAAGAAAAAAGATCTATTGGATGTAATAACAAATCGAAGACAATCCACAAAAATGAAAAATAATTTAATTTTCTATGAAGTTCGGCTCCTCAGGTATTTATATTTGCTTGAAAATATTGAAATAAATATTCTGTTAAACTGTGATAAAAATTGGTGGGATAAAAAAATAATTCTTTGAAACAAGACACAGAGCGAGTATCATACCTATACTGGTCATGCGCAGATCGTCTGAAAGATGGTTAGCGTAGCGATCATTTACAGTTAACCGTACTACTTATATCCCTATATCGGATAAAATTTCCTCCACGTCAGCATTTGTGGATGAGAATTTGTGGATAACTTCACCCTAATCAATATATTTCGGAAATTATAGGCATACCTCGATTTCAATTTTGAAAATTCGAGCAGTGGTATCTTCAATCTTATAATTCATAACTGAAATAAAGGCATCCACCTAAAGCTTCCGGTTATATCGAAAGTTGATGTCTTCTTCGTTATTTTAAATGGAACGCCCTGTCTATTATTGCAATTTTTTGGGGTTCTACGTAAAACTCTAAAATGTATTTCATGCGAGACGTTCTATATCTATCTTCAGCTGTTTCTTTAAATATTTGCATTGTCACCCATAAGAAGTAACAATAAATTACATGCTAGTGCAGAATAAAATCGCATGTGTATATGAATTCCGGTTTTAAATATAGGCTAGTGGATGACATGATGCGCATATATGCGCCATTAGTTGCATACGAAGTTTTCATTTTGAATTCCCCTAACTTCTATTCTATTTTATAGGTGGTGTACCTAAGAGTGACATTAGTGCAAGTGATTTATGTGAAGAAATTAAAGCTACTGAACTGTATTTTACCGCCGAAAAAGTTCCAGTAATATTCTTGAATACACTTGAATATTTATGAAAATAATAAACTGTAATAAATTGATAAGTGAATCCTTTATCTTGCCTGTTTTCGCCAAGTAAAGAATCTATTGTATCTCAATATAATAGCTTTGTATGCCTAGATACATACGACGTGGGGGTTCCTCATTTGAATGAAAGAAATATTTTATTTTGTCTATTGAATGCAGGGCATCTTTGGCGTCACTTCGAGCCATTTTATTGCCCTCTGCGGGCTCAGGTAGGGATGCACCTGACCAGGGAGACACTTAATTTTATGACTGACATAATGGCGCAGATATAATCAATAGAAATCTCGCCAACTCGTCCGTAATTCTTACGCTTCCAAAAATTCCCATTGTTAAACATATATATTATATGCGGAGATGTTCAGTGGCCATGCCACGGGTGCGCACGTGTGATTTTACGTCACCTATAATTCCCACGCAAGTGGGTGGCCAATATATTTGGGAAGTAGCTTAATAATGGCTAATTAAGGAAGAATGCCTCTTTCAGCATCATTCGAATAATCGTCACGAAATCTACGAGATATACCTGCCACATTAATTTACAATTGGGGTTTATTGCCACATCGTCAGCCATTTATCGGGTACATGCTAAATTCTGGAACTTATGTTGGTGTGAAAATATATTTTTAGCCGTGCATTCCATTCTCGCTCCCATGGTATGGAATTGATTACAATCTCTCTCTCTCTCTCTCTCTCTAATTTCACATCTATAGAAGAAATGTACGGTGTGTGATGTTCCACTCTTATTTTTTCGCTATTGATACCATAATACCGATGCATAATTTATGAGATTTCATAAATAAATATGCATGATAATGAACGCTACAATAAAACGCTATAATTTAATGTACCTAGCTGTGCGAATGTAGGTTTTGTGTTTGAGGTATTTTAATATACATTTCACATACGGGTATATACATAATAGATATTTCGATGCTTTAGCGGGCTGCAATTGCAGAATTGAAATTGCTGGTTTATTGCTTCATTATGTTTTTACCGGTGGGTAATTTAGTTGTCGCATGCTCCCGACAAGAATTCGGCCACGCCCTTAGACAGGTAAAGATTGCTCGACCAATCAGGGCATAGCACCACGCCCTCGCGCGTTCGCCTAAGATTCGGGCAAATATATATAAAACCCCCGTGTTTTACATACTACAACAGTTTCGAGCGAGCATCCGAAGTGGCAACACGTAGGTTACGAGAACGAAACAAATTGTGCGAGTTATCGATTTTTCGAAGGCGAGCATACGAAGTGGAGGCCCCACAACAAACTGTCTGTATAGACAATTCAGCGAGTAGTAAAGAAGTGGAATTGGTTTGCGTGCATATGCTGGGAGGAAGCATGGCACAGCGCCCAAGAGTGACGCCGATGGAGTCGTCGACTTCCGAGGAATCGGACTCCAGAGCAGCGACGCCAAAACCGGTCACCACAGTGCCGGCGCACCTCTTCTTCGAGTTGAAGGAGGAGAGAGACGCTCTACGACAAATCGTCGAGGAGCTGCGCAAGGAGATTAAGGATCTGCGAGAGATCGTAACGGCCAAGGCTAAGGAGCCGACGGCAGAGCTACCAGCGGTGTCCGCAAGGAAGGGGGCGGTACCTAAAGGCAAAACAACAGCCAAAAAGGACGCCGCACCCTCTGCGGAAACCGCGCCCAGGCAAGGTAAGCGTAAAATAACCTCGCTCTCTCTTTCAGATGAGCAGCCGTCCAAACAGGCCCGCAAAGAGGGAGAGGACAATGCTGCCGCCCCAGCGGCAGACCCCGCTAAAAAGAAGATCCCGCCAGTGGTACTCCGCGACGAAAGTCAATGGACCGTTGTCAGCAAGACGCTGAATAGGAAAGGCATTGCTTTTACCAAGGCAAAGCTGATCGGCGGGGGAGTCAACATAACCCCAGCGACGGTGGACGACCACAGGAAGTTGACGAAAGTCCTGGCCGAGGAAAAGAGGGAATACCACACCTATTCCCTCCAAGAAGACAAACTACTAAGGGTAGTACTTAGAGGCATCCCCATTGGAGTGACGGACCAGGACATCAAGGACGACCTGACGAGTCAAGGACTTGCCCCCAAAGCTATCTACCGGATGACGAGCCGGAGGACAAAGCAGCTCATGCCCCTGGTACTAGTCCAAGTGCCGCTGGACCAGACAGCCGTCCTAGACGTCAAAAGATGCTGCGATTTGGTCGTGAGGGTGGAAAAGCAACGACAGCAACAAGGAGCGTCCCAGTGCCACCGATGCCAGAAGTTCGGTCACGGGCAGAGCCGATGCACCGCCCAGGCCAAATGTGTCAAATGCGGAGAGAACCATCCCACAATGGAGTGCCGCAAATCAAGGGACGCGCCGGCAAAATGCGCGAACTGCGAGGGCGCCCACCCAGCGAGCTACCGAGGATGCCCGAGGTTCCCGAAGCCAACGCCGGCCAAGAAGACGGCAGCCCCGAACAGGAAACCAGCCGCAGCAGCAGGGACTAAGGGGAGCAACGCGGAAGTAGCGAGGCCCAGGCCGGAAACCGCGACCAGACCCGCGGGCGCGAGGAAAACCGCGACCCCGCCAGCCATCAACTTGGACGAGGCGGCGAAAATGATGGCCCAGATGCAGGAGTGGTGGACGGCGATGAGCACCTTCCTGGCCAATGCGCCACAACTGCTAAAAAGGTAATGTTTACAGGTAGATCGAAGCCCAAATCGCTCAGACTTGCGTCGTGGAACGTCAACGGGTTCCGCGCAAGAAAACACGAAATCCAAGAACTCCTGTCACGTCTGGAAATAGACGTGATTGCACTACAGGAGACACGGCTGAGCGAAAACATCAGGACCAGAGTTCCAGGCTACGAGATGTACCGCAGGGACAGAGATGGTAGACTGGGAGGCGGAGTCGCGCTGCTAGTTAGAAGAGGGTTAGACTACCATGAGATCACAACGCCGCAGATGGACAACATGGAAGCCGCCGCTATCGTAATCCGGACTGAAAGGAATGGTGAAATAGCTGTGGTGACCTGTTACCAGCCACCAAATCTCCCGCTCCTGGCGCAGGAGCTAGAGGCGACCCTAGCGGTCAACCCCCAAGTGGTAGCAATGGGCGACTTCAATGCCAAGTCCCCGACGTGGAACAGCGGTACAACCAACGCCAGAGGACGGGTCCTACTGGGCTACTTGGAGGCGAATGGCGATGTAGCAGTATGGGGACCAGAGGAACCTACACACCACGGACACGCGGGAGCACCAGACGTGCTGGATATCGCTTTACTCAAGGCAATACCGATGGTGGCTGAAGTAGAGACATTGCACGAGGGATCTACAGATCACAGCCCCATCCTCCTACGCCTAGGTGGACATCAGCCCACCGAGACCACCTTCACTAAGAGGCACACAGACTGGGAGCAGTTCCGAGCAGAGATGCAGAGGATCTGCGTACCCATTCGAGTCATCGACACGGAGGAGGACATCGAAGCCACCGTCGTGAGCCTTGAGAATGATATCCGCGCAGCTCTGGCGGCCAGCACTACGGAGAGACAGGTAAGATATGCACTTAATCCTACGGGTGAACTTCCTTTACAGGTTATGGAGCTGATAGGGGACAGGCGCAGAGCCAAGAAACACGCTCAGCGGACGAGACTCCCGCAGGACAAGCTGGCATTAAACCAGCTTAACCGAAGAGTCAAAGCCGCATTGCACGAGCATCACCAGGCTAGGTGGCAGAGATATCTCGAGTCGCTGAACACCGAGGATAGAAGTCTATGGAACACCCAGAGAACGCTCAGAACACATCGCCGAAAGATACCTCCGATCCACGGTGAAAGGGGACTCGTGTACACGAGGCAGAAAAAGGCAGAGGCATTCGCCGACAGCCTGGAACTCCAGTGTGCGGAAAACAATTTGCCGGACGAAGACGAGGAATTTACAGACGAGGTGAGTAGACGAGCTCGACGGATAGGGCGAATGCCCGACGATACGCAGTTTCGCCCGACCGACCCAGAGGAGATGAAAACCATCCTAAGGAGACTGAAAATCCGAAAAGCACCGGGATGCGACGAGATAGGGAACCTGGTTCTTCGGAAGCTACCTCGCAAGGGAGTAGCAGCATTAGTGAATATCACGAATGCAATTCTGAGGTTCCGCTTTTTCCCTAGCAGATGGAAAACTGCACACGTAGTACTGATACCCAAGCCAGGTAAGAATCTAACTTTCCCTTCTAGCTACCGACCGATCAGCCTACTACCAGCGGCGAGCAAAGTGGTGGAAAGGGTAATAAAGGAGCGACTGCTGGAGATCACCGAGGAACTGCACGCTATCCCGGATGAGCAGTTCGCTTACAGGAAAGGGCATTCCGCTGAACTTCAAATCCTGAGGCTGGTGGAACATATCACCGAGGGGTTCAACAACAGACTCGTCACCGGCGCTGTCCTCCTAGATGTGGCCAAGGCCTTCGACAGGGTATGGCACGACGGCCTGCTTGTCAAGATGATCGACGCAGGCTACCCTGTAGCGATGGTAAAACTGGTCGGTTCGTACCTACGCAGGAGGCAACTGAGGACGAGGGTAGATGGAGAACTTTCAACAATCCGCCCCATGGAAGCAGGAGTACCCCAGGGCACTGTCCTGTCACCCCAGCTGTTCAACATTTTCACGTCGGACCTGCCTAGGACGCACCGTACCTCGGTAGCTCTGTACGCAGACGATACGGCCATCATTGCACGGTCTTTTCAGGCCAGGATGGTTACGAGGTACCTCCAAGAGGCAGTGCTCCTTCTTGAGAACTGGTGCAACAGATGGAAGGTGGCTATTAACCCGGACAAATCTAACGCCATTCTTTTTTCCCGCAGGTCTGGTCAAAAGCCGCAAGGACATGTCATCTTGCACGGGGAAAACATCGAATGGAGAGACACAGCCCGATATCTAGGTGTAACCCTGGACAGAGGACTCACGTGGAAAATCCATATCGAGAATGTCGTGCAAAAAGCACGACTGGTCAGGGGGATGCTGTATCCAATGCTCTGTTCCACCAGCGGGCTCAGCCTGAGGAACAAGAAAACCCTCATCAAGACCATCATTCAACCCCAGATGACATACGCGGCGACAGCGTGGGCCTACGTGGCGAAGACGCACATTCGAAGACTGCAGGCAGTGGAAAACATCGCCCTGAGGGTCGCAACGGGCGCCCCTTACTACTTGCGCAACGCCGACCTATACCGGGACTTAGAGTACGTCCCAGTCCTGGAGGTCCTCAGAAGACGAGGTGAGAAAACCTTTGCACGAGCCGAGACGCATAGCAACCCACTAATCCGGAGAGCCGTGGATTATGCACCCGACGTGGCAGCTAAGTACAAGCGGCCAAAGTTCCAACTCTTGGACCCAGGATAAGGTATAAGGTAACATTTTCAGATTCTACCTGGAGCAAGAGTAGGAGACTACGAAGAGACATCGACGACCCACAGACCTCCCTCGAAGTCGCGGCCGCCGACTGCGGTCGCGGGTACACTTCGATATCCACTTCCCTTCCCGACACCCACTAATGGGCCATTTGGTCCCTTAGAGGTGCATCCTTAGGCTACAATGCCAATCCTGACCCCACCTAACTACAAATCCCAGGGCGGGAGCGGCAATTGCCGTCCCCGCCCATGACAGACCACCCCCGGGGGTTAACATGCCGGCGAAGAAAGAACATCAAGACAGAAGAGCGCCAGAAGATCCTACCCGGCCGCCAGGGTAGAGCCAGGACAGGAGGAGATCCCACAAATCGCCCACACCTATCACTCTTGTGATCGGGGTTGGTGAGGGATGGGGTCCACCTCTACGAGACCGTCCAGGCCTACAGAGATGAGGAGGGTAAAGAGTGATAGTCCCACTCGACCCCGAATCATACAAGGTCACGTTCACAGCCAAGAATAATGGCGCGCGTTTACATACTACAACTCACGACATATTCGAAGTTTGTGCCATCTACATTAAAAAAATGTATAGACAACACGCTAGCAGTCATCCCCAGAAGAGATCTACACAGCAAGCTCACATATCCTTTGAAACCATGGTCGCGGCTAAGACGATTCACGGCCTTGCCAGTGACACCCCGGATGCAAGTATAATTTTTTTTGTGATGATTTCGGTGTCCACAAGCCGATTATGCAGGGGAGGACGTCGCTAGATGCCGACAAGAACCTGCCTGCAAAACACGTCATGACTGCCGTTGGCGGAGGCCCATATGATTCGCGACAAGCCGCCGCTGATGGGAGTCCAGATTTGTGGCCATCACCTGCCGCCATCGAGAATAATCTCCCAACCGCAAAACGGCCCAGGATCGCCGCAGCCGGATGCAGTCATGGTCCTGAACGAGCAATCATCGACGAGGTCCCGGACTTTCAGTCGATAGTGGCATCGACACCGCGGGAGCCAGACGATATTATGCTGCAGTTGGAGGACATATATCGCGCCCTACGCGATGATGCGGAAGATGAACATGCCCAGCTGTACCGTAGTGCCAATTTGTGGGCGATCGAATTCCAAAGGCATATAGATGAGCAGGGCGACAACTTTCGCAAGATGATGGACACACGTCGCGCTGCCATCGTGCTACAGATGGAACAGGTCACGGCTCACCAGGTGCAGCTCGACATCATCATGCGGGGATTGGCAGGGGATGTTGCCGATATAGATAATGTCGTTTCACTGTATGTACGGTTTTCCGGTGAAGTCCCAAATCTGATTGACGCACTCGGTAAGATAAATATATATATATATATATATATATATATATATATATATATATATATTTATTAACATTTAGATATTTACTATATTTCTTAACAATTGTAAATAAGGATATCGGTCCATATGTAATGTACTCTTTTAGGTTTAAAAATTAAAGAACATTATTTAAAGTACGCTCATTTTTTTATATTATATTGCAATTTTCACATTTAGTATTATAACGAATACCAAACTATTTATATCATTCGATAGCTTATGTAAATAGTTATCAAATGCATATATTCTTATTAAAATACAGTATACAGAAATTTCTTTTTGATTCTACAAATACCTATTGTACATCAATAGGTTTATGCAACAATCGTAACAACGCCATTCTATAAATGTGTAACGCCTGTTCTGATTTTTATAATTTTTGGTTTACCATTACTAGGTACTCTTACTTTAGTATCACATGTCCAAATTTGAAATTCAAATCACTTTAAATTTACGTACTATTTGTAATTAAGTTTTCTATTTAAACAAATTGGAAATTGACACTTTTTGCAGAATAAAATTAAAGTTTTCTAATGTATTAATAGTCAGAATAACAAGTGTATATTAAAATTCTGTATTTGATTTTCCATCATTGTAGAATCATTTATTAGTGCAAGAAGAGAGTGCAACCTTCTGAACTAAATTAGATATTTTCCTCTATGCCTCTATGAATAAAAAGGGTTTGTATTTAAAATATAGGAATGCGCTTCCTTTTCTTAAAATAATATTACAATTTTCCAATTTATTTATAGTCAGAATAACAGACTACTGACATATGCTGATTCCGCACAAAAAACCTATTAAACGAATGTAATTTTCAAACATTATATTCAATAGGATATGTTCTAAATCTATAATAAATGAAGATTGCAAGCACAAATATGTACCTAGGTATTGAAGCTCAAATTTCAAAACATTTTATTTTTCCACGCTTTATTTATATATTTTGTCTTTGTCTAGCTCATTCAATACAAGTAGGTCCAAGGTAACCTTAATATAGGCAGTGGAATATTTTTGGACCGGATCGAATGACAAAAAAGGAAGGGTTCATTTTTTTCTTGTCTCATGTCTAGGCGTACACAAAGCGTACGTCTAAGAGTATAAGATATCAGGCGAAAATTATATAATGTGAATACTGTGTTTTCGTTAATATTGTATTGAAAATAACAAAGAACGCACAGATAGGTATAATATATTTAAAATAAATTTTAGGGAGGTATATATAAGTTCATAAGTAATTCATATACGTACAATGGAAAATTTAAAAAAAAATTATTTATTTAATATTATTATAAAAGGTCATATTGTTATACTTAATTTAATATTATAAATACATTACAATTTAAAGGAATAACTTTCTACCATACTCAAAATTGTATTTAAGTACATCTTTATATTTTTTTAATATATATATATATAAGTAGATATATTTTTAACATTAAGTATATTTCTTAAAACTTAAAAAACAAGTATTGTGATGTTTATAATTTTTGGCATATCATTAGTACTCTTACTGTATTATCAAATGTTCAAATTGTAAGTTCGTCACGTAAAATTTACTATTTTTAATTAGGTTTTTTATTCAAAAAACTTGAAATCGATCTCTTTTTCAAAACAATATTTGAATGTACGAATATATTTATAGTCACAATAACGAACTATTTACATATTCTGATTTCCCACAACAAATATAAAACATATGTAATTTTCTAACATTATATTAAATATAGGATATGTTTTAAGTGTATAAATAATTATTTATATCTTTATAATTTTTAACGTACATAGGTATATTTTTTAATATTAAGTATCTATATTTGTTAAAGCTTCAAAACTGATGGGTTTATATTTAATGTCTTTTTAGGTTTTAAAATTATAAAAAACTAAAATTATGCTCATTCCTTTATATTGCATTACGATTTTTATATTTATTAATATATCTATGTATAACAGTAAATTAATTTAGGGTTGCTAACCGTCCCGAATTTTGCGGGATGTCTCGGTTTTACATGCTTTTGTCCTGCGTCCCGCTCGTACATCAAGCGGGACACCTTTAGTCCCGCATTTTCAGGATTTCTGAATTTAGTCATATAGTTTATGATTTAGTCCGATTTCAGGCGTTACGTCCTGCGGTCCATCTCGCGTTTAGCCCAATGTCTAGTCATTATGATAAAGCAGATCTGGTACGATCCGATTTACGTGTCATTATCGTCAAAGCCACGACTCTATGCCATGCCCACCTTCAAATATTGTTACGGAACGCGTATTTTCACGTTGTGAAAACTTATGGACTTAAGAAAGGAATCGGTTGTCCATTGACCATGTTAAAGCGGAACTCCAAATAAAGACAAATTTTAAATTTACGTGTGAGGAATTTTATAAATACATATTTAATAATAAAAATATTTTAAAGGCTGTCAAAAATTAGTCAAAATATTCTTTCAAGAAAGAAATAATTTAAATAGAAACTAGGCTTTAGGTACTTACAGTGCACATAGAATCTAAATATTTTATTTTATTTTTCCGCTGAGCTGTGTTTTTTTGTGATTTTTAGTCTCTAAATACCAATAATAAATATTTATTTAAAGTGTTTTCTTATTTTTTTAAGTTAAATATTTATTAAAAAAATATTTTATACTTAGTTTGTTTTATTTTTGCAATAAAATTGTAAGTGCCGAATTTTTCCCGTATGTCCCGAATCTTCAGATGAAATGTCCCGATATATAAATATAAAACTTTTGAGTTGGCCATCCTAAAGTAGGTATATACATTAAGTATTGAATAGCTTATATTAATTGCTATTAAACGTATATATTTTTATCGATATATACTTGGTACATAGAAATTTTTTTATACTGTTATAAACATTTCACATCAATACTTTTCCGTAGTGCTTAATGAGAAGAACGCCATTTTTAAGGTGTAATCAAGTGCGGACTAATTACAGCGTTCCAAGTGAAAGACCTCACAGGACGCATTCTAACAAGACCGTTAGGGTGTTCGCTATGTGTTTCGTATTTTGTTAATTATCAAAAAACGATTATTGTTATGTTTATAATTTTTGGCATACCATTAGTATTTTTACTGTATTATCAGATGCTCAAATTTGAAGTTCGTCAGTTAAAATTTATCATTTGTAATAAAGTTTTTTATTGAAATCGACCTCTTCTTCAAAACAATATTGGAATTTACGAATATATTTATAGTCTCAATAACGAACTAACTATTTACATAGTTTGATTCCCCACAAAAAAAACGTATAAAACATATGTAATTTTTTAAGATTATATTAAATAGGAAATCTATGTTTTAAATACATAATAGGTAAACCAACATTTCTATGTGCAAGTTACAATTTGCATTATGAAACCAAGGAGGGGGCGTGGGTAATATTTTTATGGCCAATCAGGCATTTGCAGCGTATCATCTCTTTGGAATTTTTACTATAAATAACAGAATGCGGGGGACTGCTTTTTATTGGCGACAGCGTGGGCCTACGCGGCGAAGACGTACATTCGAAGACTGCAGGCCGTGGAAAACATCGCCCTGAGGGTCGCAACGGGCGCCCCTTACTACTTGCGCAACGCCGACCTATACCGGGACTTAGAGTACGTCCCAGTCCTGGAGGTCCTCAGAAGACGAGGTGAGAAAACCTTTGCACGAGCCGAGACGCATAGCAACCCACTAATCCGGAGAGCCGTGGATTACGCACCCGACGTGGCAGCTAAGTACAAGCGGCCATGGCTCCAACTCTTGGACCCAGGATAAGGTATAAGGTAACATTTTCAGATTCCACCTGGAGCAAGAGTAGGAGACTACGAAGAGACATAGACGACCCACAGACCTCCCTCGAAGTCGCGGCCGCCGACTGCGGTCGCGGGTTCACTTCGATATCCACTTCCCTCCCCGACATCCACTAATGGGCCATTTGGTCCCTTAGAGGTGCATCCTTAGGCTACAATGCCAATCCTGACCCCACCTAACCACAATCCCTAATTGGTTTTAGGCATTGGCCTAAAACCAATGCGGCAATTGCCGCCCCCGTCCATGACAGACCACCCCCGGGGGTTAACATGCCGGCGAAGAAAGAACATCAAGACAGAAGAGCGCCAGAAGATCCTACCCGGCCGGCAGGGTAGAGCCAGGACAGGAGGAGATTCCACAAATCGCCCACACCTATCACTCTTGTGATCGGGGTTGGTGAGGGATGGGGTCCACCTCTACGAGGCCGTCCAGGCCTACAGAGATGAGGAGGGCAAAGAGTGATAGTCCCACTCGACCCCGAATCATACAAGGTCACGTTCACAGCCAAGAATATTGGCGCGCACTGCTTTTCATTCGCGATTCACGATGGACGATCGGTGTGATGACATGAATGTGGAAGAAGAGGCATTTTGGGAGGCTGCGGTGAATTTTGTATCCGTTATTGAAGCGTTGGAAATGCCTGCAGATGTGTCGCCACATAATTGTCAAACAGAAGGCGATGAGGGTTTGTTGGCAGCCGCAGCGAGGTTGGAAGAAGCTTTCCTGGGATTGGAGAATTCCTTTCATGTTTCTCCTGATCTAGGAGAAAAAATCAATGCGTTGCCGGCGGTAGAACACGAACTTCAATCGTCTCCTGATGAAGATATGTGGCAGGACATGGATTGTGATTTTGAGGAGGCGATGATTCTTACACTGGCATTCGTGGAAGATCAGGAGCAGCAAGATACTGATACAATTTTGGTGGACATGTTGGATTCATCGCGGGAGTAATATATATAAGTATATATTTATATATATTCTTATATGTATTACGAACTTATTTTTATTACATTATTATATTGACAATTAATTACATTATTACATAATTACAAACAATTACATTATTTTTCAAAAAATAATTTTGTATATGCATGATCTATATTTATTTATTTATTGAAATATTAAATTTAAACAATATATCTACTGAGAATATTGTATAGGGTCTTTCATATATCGAATCTGCATATTATATAATATAATTCATAATATAATATAATTTTTTTTAATATTTAAAAGTATTCACTCATTAGACTGACAAATTTAATACATTATTTATAATTATATTTTGTAAAAGTAATGAATGGTTTTTAAAACTATAAGTACATCAAATATCAATTTTATTAATATTTTTGCAAGACATCAACATATGTAATTTTTTAAAATAATATTATAAAGCGAATATGTTTTAAATCTATAATATTTAAACTAACGGCGTAAATGTATTCAAACCAAAGTTCACTACCTACATAGATATCTACAGGGTTTTTTATCTGATCACAGGTATATCCAGCGGGCGCCAGGTTGTTCGCCACCTTTTTAACGTACTTTTTTAAAAATAGTTCCGCAAAGAGGCACATATGATTTATCTTTACTGGCTACAAAATATACAGTAAAAGGTAAAATATTTGCAGCAGTTATCTGTAGTTCATTTGTAAATAAGAGCACACTGACAGTGTTATTTTTAAACAATATCTACTAGACACTGCACGAAAGGCAGCAATGTACTTTACGCGATCGCTGAACTTTTCATGTTTAGTGCAAATTCTTCATCTAGTTTTTCAAAACATCTAGTGCTTCCGAAATAGCCACAATAAGAATTTCTAGTACCACTAATTGTGCGTGGTCGTGATGAATGTCTTCATCAACGAAGAATGAAGTAAATGGAACGAGATCTGGCAACTTTTGAACTTATTTGTAAAATTTCACAACAGCAAAGTTCACACAAGTGCAAGTTCCAAGAATGTTTGCCTGAACTATATATTTTCATGTAATGACTAGCATAAGGATGTTAATTAACTATATTCAACTTGTTCAGTTACTGTGAATGTCCAACAGTTGTTTAACTGCACCTACATCAACTTGGCGGCAAATGAGATTGGCACGATAGTTGCTCCTAAACAAGAGTTGTTAACGACAAGGAATAAAATGACAAACTTCCAAATAAATCGTAAAATATTCACTTGATCCCGATAACTCGTTTTAATGTTAAGAGGAACAACGCATACCAATTAGTTGTAAAGCGTCTCGTCTGAAACTGGTAAATGCACTTTACATGTTTGTTGTACTTCCACATTTAGTGGCAAACTTTTTAGCGGGATTCTTTAAAAAAAAAAAACATGTCGGCAAAAAGTTGCAAACATGATATATGGACTTCGATCTTAAAAAATATCAAAATAAAAGGTGATAAAATTGCAACTGCGGTCTGCAACTAGATTTTATATCACGGAGTACACAGGAGTGCTAATTCTAAAGACTGCACGCAAACCACCAATGTACTAGAAACCATTGTTGAACTTTTCATGTTTAGTGGCAAGCTTATTAATCTTGTTCTTCAAAACTTCTGCTGCTTCTAAAATAGCCGCAGTAAAGATTCAGAAAAAGTATTTGAATTCACAAAAACCTGTTATGACTGTGAAGCAAAAAAAAATCAACGCAGAAGTTTCAAACACATCGAATTACAAAAACCTCCAGACAACCAGCTCGTTACCAAAGAACAAATAGCAGATATTATGGAACAAGAAACCCTTGTACAATGCGATGAATATGTAAATAAGACAAAACATAAACCCTCGGACCATAATATATACGTCCAGTGGCGTACGGTGTCCTGTAAAAGAAAAAAGACAAAAATACAAATTGTGATTGGCATAACGTGACTGTTAAACATCCCTAGTTAAAAACCAAGAAATACAACAATATGCTCAGAACAGAAATATTTTTGAATTAATAATCCTTATTCCTGAAATGTTAGTTCAATTCCCTTGGCTCACTCTGCTCTTACAAGTATTTATAGATCATTTAGAGCATATAATACATTAAAATCAACTCGGCGTTTATCTTGAACTGAGTTGGGATCTCCTGCAAAAGCTGTGTATACGGCATGAATTTGTATTTGCTTCCTTTGTCTAGCCTCTTCTGAGAGGCCTCTGTTTGTCGCAGTAGTCAGTTCACCTTTTAATTAAAAAAGCAGATAGAGCGCCAGAAGATCCTACCCGGCCGGCAGGGTAGAGCCAGGACAGGAGGAGACCCCACAAATTGCCCACACCTATCACTCTTGTGATCGGGGTTAGTGAAGGATGGGGTCCACATCTACGAGGCCGTCCAGGCCTGCAGAGATGAGGAAGGCAGAGAAAGAGTAATAGTCCCACTCGACCCCGAATCATACAAGATCATGTTCAAAGCCAAGAATAACGGCGCGCGGTTGGAATATCAGTCTGCTCTTTACTTTCGACAGGTTCTAATGTTCGTTTGTCGTTTATTATTGTCAGAAACTTATTATCAATCGCGATGGCACGGTGAATTTAATTGTTTTCGAAAAAATCCCCTGACACGTCGATTTTGTTTTAAAAAAAGGCACTTTTTGACATACCACCCATATTTGTGACGTCATCGTTGTTCGAGATATGACGTCATCGACAATTTTTTTAAATAGCAATCCCCAATTTTGACCACGCCATTTGAAAGAGCATATCATTCTACAAAGGCATCATGAAAAATGATGGTTGCCTGACAGTAGCCTTAGCGACCGAGAATGTTTTTTATTGCTCTCAAATAGAAATTTGAAATCGTACTTTATTAAATAGTTTTTTCTGTTTTTTAAGTTATTTCTTTAGTTCTTATCTTTTGTTTGCCAAAAGCACTGCGTTTGAAGTGTTTATTGAGTAGTAACTTTGTCATTTTATAAAAAAAAATGGTTAAATTAACTGAACGAGAACGAATTAAAATTTTTTGCATGATCGAATTTGGAGACAGGATGCGCACCCAAAGAGAAGTAGTTGAATTGTTCAATGAAACTCATCCTGATCGACATCCCATTAGCCAAAGCATGGTAAGCAATATTAAGTCTAAATACCGTAACTTTGGACATGTTCGTGATCTTCCTAAATCTGGTCGACCGTCAAAATCAATAGATGATGAGTTGGCAATACAAGAAAATCATCACTCAACACTTAACCAATTGGCTTCTGATTTCCATATGGCAGCGTCCACAGTTCACAAAATTATGAAAAAAGCAAAGTATCATCCTTATAAGGTATGCCTTGTTCATGAGCTATCTGAAGACGACTTTAATCGGCGAAATCAATTCTGCATTAAAAATAGTATGTAATGAATTATGTATATGGATTATAATTGTATGTATCTTTGTTACAGATCTCTGGATGATTATAGGCAGTTTAGGAGATGCTTCGACAGAAGAGATAGTACTAATATTTCTCTGCCTAAAGAAATAAAGGGAAACCTTTTTAGTTGTCCTCCTTCGTATGCCTTGGCTCATTGTGTGTCTTCGGACTTTAGAATGACTCGAGGTATTTCTCGTATCTTTAGGTGAGTTACATTACACTTTCGTAACAAATATTATATTGTTACAAAAATTGTGAAACTTATTGGATTTTTTATTTTTCAGAGATCGGTATGGCCAGGTGGGGAAGCTATTGAGGCAGAACCTACCGGTTGGAGGGGTGGCAAAATTAGAACTTGCGCGAGGTGGCAGATTCATTTATTATTTGGTATCCAAAAAGTTTTTTCACGATAAACCCACCTATAGAGATATTTTCGCCTGCCTCGTGCAGTTACGAAACATATTGGAGGAGAGGAGAATCGCACATCTCGCTGTTCCGAAAATAGCATGCGGGTTAGATCAGAAAGATTGGGAAGTCGTTTGATTTATGTTGGCATATAATTTTCGGAATAGTACTTGTTCGGTATTCGTTTATTGTCATTAAATTTGGAGGATACTATTATTATAAATTACCATAGGCTCTTTTAGAGCCACAGAATTTTTACAAAAAAAAGAAAAACGTTAACGATATGACGGTGTCATATCCAACAAAAAAATGTATTTCTTCTATAATTATTATAAACATGGATATTATATAAAAAATATAGTCTATAAATATTTTAAACATTGTAAGAAAAATATTGAGAATAGTTAATTTATATATTTTTAAATATTGACAATTTTGTCTCATATTGTTGAAAATACGCATGTAGGCAGGCCATTGGTCCGAAATTGTGTGCTCATGTTCGTCGTTAATGGGTATTACCATTAATGACGAACCTGACCAGAAAATTCTTTTACGCAAAAAACGAAAAAACCCTACCCCAGGAACTGGCCACTAAATATAAAGTAAAAGGTAAAATATTTTTAGCAGTTAGCTGTAGTTACTTGTAAATAAGAGCACACAGTGCTATTTCTAAACAATATCTACTAGACACTGCACGAAAGGCAGTAATGCACTTTACGCGATTGCTGAACTTTTCATGTTTAGTGGCAAATTCTTCATCTAGTTTTTCAAAACATCTGGTGCTTCCAAAACAGCCACAATAAGAATTTATAGTACCACTAATTGTGAATGGTCGACACGAATATCTCAGTTACGAAGAATGAAGTAAATGGAACGAGAGATCTGGACATTTTGAAACTAACTTCTAAAATTTAACACCTTTAACTCGTTTTATGACAACGAAAAAGTGCACACAAGGGCACGTTCTAAGAATTTAATTAATATATTATAGTTAATTAACTATATTCCATTTTTTCAGTTACTGTGGAAATCCAACAGTTGTTTTACTGCACCTACATCAACTAGGCGACTATACATAGTTGCTCCTAAACAAAAGAATTGTAAACGATATAACAGTTCTTATGAAATATCATAAGTAGACAGCAGCAGTGTGAATATTATACATACAGGGTTATTCAGAACCTATCGAAAATAAAATTTGGGGATGTTCAACATACATGTAGAAATGTGGTAGTGCAAAAAGAAATTTTTTTGGCGGGGTCTGAAAACTATTTAAAAATTTTTCATTGCACGTCGCTGGATACTGGTCCACAATGGAGTGACCTTGGGACTGACAATGCAAACTAGCTAGCACGAAAGAAACCGGCGCAAAAAAGATTTGCAGCGTTTTTACTTTAAAGTAAACTTAAAGATAGATAGACGTTCCAGGTACAAAAAACTTGTTTACTGTTTTTTGTCGGAATGTGGTATATCCGATCTCGTTGAAGTACAGTTGCCCAGCTACGTAGTCCTTTATAATGGTATAACTTTAAACATTGTTTACGGGAAATCCTAATTACTTTTATTACAATTTTTTTGGTGATATCGATTTCTTATTTAAGGATGCACATATCCTCAAAGTTTTTTATATGGGTTCTGAATAACCCTGTATAATTTCCAATATACTTTCTGCTTAATCAATATAACCTTCATGTATTCCTCTTTACTGTATTCTTTCAATTTCCTTGTTTACCTTTTGTTTTATTATTTTAAAATTTTATGCCACACATTAGTGACCCTGAGTACTTTTGCCAGCCGGAAAATTAGCACGATATAACAAAAGCAGCACAATTCCATCTTTAACCACCCAACTATTATCGTGCGATAAATATTAAATTCTGAAGCGTGGCAAGGGGAATGGGTTTGGTTCAACGGTTGCTCCTAAACAAAAGAATTGTAAACGATATAACAGTGAAGAAACAAATTGATAGAAACTTCTAAACAAACCTCAAAATATGTACTTGACCTCTTCATAAGTCGGTTTAACGTTAAGAGAAGACGTTTAGAAGGCATACCAATTTCAGTTGTAAAGCTACTCGCCTGAAATATATTTAATAGCCAAAATTGAGGCATGACAAGAGGAAAATGAGCTGTACTTATTTGTTGTACTTTCACGTTTAGTGGCAAACTTTTTAACGTACTTTTTTAAAAATAGTTCCGCAAAGAGGCATATATGATTTATCTTTACTGGCTACAAAATATACAGTAAAAGGTAAAATATTTGTAGCAGTTAGCTGTAGTTCATTTGTAAATAAGAGCACACTGACAGTGTTATTTCTAAACAATATCTACTAGACACTGCACGAAAGGCAGCAATGTACTTTACGCGATTGTTGAACTTTTCATGTTTAGTGCAAATTCTTCATCTAGTTTTTCAAAACATCTGGTGCTTCCAAAATATCTCAGCTACAAAGAATGAAGTAAATGGAACGAGATCTGGAAATTTTTAAACTAACTTCTAAAATTTTACACCAATAACTCGTTTTATGACAACGAAAAAGTGCACACACGGAAAAGGGCAGGTTCTACGAATTTAGTTAATAAAATATAGTTAATTAACTATATTCCATTTGTTCAGTTCCTGTGGACATCCAACAGTTGTTTTACTGCACCTACATCAACATGGCGACTATACATAGTTGCTCCTAAACAAAAGAATTGTAAACGATGAAGAAATCACTCAAACTTCCGGATAAACCAAAAAATATCCACTTGAACCATAAAACTTGATTGGATGTAAAGAGAATGAGTGCATGCAGATCACAGTTATAAAGCTTCTCGTTTGAAAGTGGTAAATGAACTGTATGTACATGTTTGTTGTACTTTCATGTTTAGTGGCAAGCTTGTTAGCGAAGTTCTTACAAAATATCAAAATAATGATGAAATATTGCAACTGCTATCTGTAACTCGGTTTTATATAACAGAGTACCCTGAAGTGCTATTTCTAAGGCATCTCTCCTAGAAACTGCACGCAAAACAGTAATGTACTTGACAGGATTGTTGGACTTTCAATTTTTAGTTATAAACTCATTAACCTAGTTCTATAAAACTTCTAGTGCTTCCAAAATAGCAGCAATGATGGTTTATAGTACCACTACTTAATAAATAGTTGAGATGAATAACTTGTGTCTTCTCTAAAGAGATAAGAGAAAATGAAACACAATACTTTCAACTGATTTGTAATACTTTACCTATGTAACTCGTTTCATTAGAACAAAGTGCACACAAGTGTAAATAAATGTTGGTTCTATGAATGTTGAATGTTCTAGAAATGTTTGAGTGAAATATATCCTTTCATGAAATAACAAGTATAAAATAACTAATGAATATTTCAACATGTAGGCGAATGGGTTTGGTTCAAAGGTTGCTCCTAAACAAAAGAATTGTAAACGATATAACAGTGAAGAAACAAATTGATAGAAACTTCTAAACAAACCTCAAAATATGTACTTGATCTCTTCATAAGTCGGTTTAACGTTAAGAGAAGACGTTTAGAAGGCATACCAATTTCAGTTGTAGAGCTACTTGCCTGAAATACATTTAATGGCCGAAATTGAGGCATGACAGAGGAAAATGAGCTACACTTATTTGTTGTACTTTCTCGTTTAGTGGCAAATTTTTTAACGTATTTTTTAAAAAGTAGTTCCGCAAAGAGGCACTTATGATTTATCTTTACTGGCTACAAAATATACAGTATAAGGTAAAATATTTGCAGCAGTCAGCTGTAGTTCATTTGTAAATAAGAGCACACTGACAGTGCTATTTCTAAACAATATCTACTAGACACTGCACGAAAGGCAGCAATGTACTTTACGCGATTGCTGAACTTTTCATGTTTAGTGGCAAATTCTTCACCTAGTTTTTCAAAACATCTGGTGCTTCCAAAATATCTCAGCTACAAAGAATGAAGTAAATGGAACGAGATTTGGAAATTTTTAAACTAACTTGTAAAATTTAACACCAGTAACTCGTTTTATGACAACGAAAAAGTGCACACACGGGCAAAGGGCACGTTCTACGAATTTAGTTAATAAAATATAGTTAATTAACTATATTCCATTTGTTCAGTTACTGTGGACATTCAACAGTTGTTTTACTGCACCTACATCAACATGGCGACTATACATAGTTGCTCCTAAACAAAAGAATTGTAAACGATGAAAAAATTACTCAAACTTCCGGAAAAACCAAAAAATATCCACTTGAACCATAAAACTTGATTGAATGTAAAGAGAATGAGTGCATACAAATCACAGTTTTAAAGCTTCTCGTTTGAAAGTGGTAAATGAACTGTATGTACATGTTTGTTGTACTTTCATGTTTAGTGGCAAACTTGTTAGCGAAGTTCTTACAAAATATCAAAATAATGATGAAATATTGCAACTGATATCTGTAACTCCGTTTTATATAACAGAGTACCCTGAAGTGCTTTTCACACTTATTATACACAAATTTGCATTGTATTTACATTTATATTTTTAATATAAAGTTAAAACACGAACTGAGGTCTTCGTTTTGTGGTCTGTTACTTACTATATAATGGGTGGTATGAATAAAAACGAAGTACCTGCTACCTACTACTACAAGTATTAGTATATTCTACATAGTATTTACTTTAAAACGAAGTAGATACTACAATTTCAAAGTACTCCTTTCTATTTTTCCGGAAATGCTAAAAATAATAGCATTCTTATATACATTATAATTACTTTAATACTTTTTACTGGTAGATAGGTACCTCGATTTTAACAACAACTGAAATATTTGCTATTATTGTTGCAATTTTTGTCGGAACACCGGATTGACAAAAATTTCAACAATAATAGGTGCACGCGTTTAGCACAAAGATTAAAATGTTGCGACGAATGTAAATATGCAATTTGTGGTATGGATAAAAACGAAGTACTTGCTACTACTACTACAAGTATTAGTATATTCTATGTAATATCTACTTTAAAACGAAGGATTTATTAATTTCCGGTAGTATCTACTTTACTTGACATAAAACATGCTTCACCACAAAGTATAATATACTCCATATTATGAAGTATCTACTTAACAAGTGTAGTACATTCTTTGAAATGTGTAGTAGGTACCTACTTACTTCCGTCACACATAAGCCGCGCGCCGGGCCCTGGCTAACGAGATAGACATGTTTAAAAGTTTTTGGGAAACAGTTTCAGTTTTGTATGTATTTATAACATCAACAGTCTTTAAGATGTCTTCGGATGAAGGAAGTGTGATAGAAGAGTAACGAGTAACGAGAACGTAACGTTTTCCCTACTAAACATAGATGAAAAATATAAACATAAAACATTTTAAATTGATGGTACTTAATTGTTTACCTAAATATTTGACGGTATATGGTATCAACGCCGTAGTGTCTTCTTGTAGTATAAATTTTATTTATGTATTTGAACCATTTTTAAAGTAATCACTTTGTAGCACGCACGATGAGGCTGCCATGATATCAACTTCGCTAATGACGGAGCAAATATTTCAGTTGTTAAAATCGAAGTATCTACCAGTAAAAAGAATTAAAGTAATTATAATGTTTAGAAGAATGCTATTATTTTTAGCATTTCCGGAAAAATAGAAGGGCGTACTTTGAAATGTAGTATCTACTTCGTTTTAAAGTAAATACTATGTAGAATATACTAATATTCTACATATTTCTATTAGGATATAAATTATTAAAGATATTACACGTTTCCTGTTGACTTCTACGCACATCACCATATCCTAATATCATTAAAATCTCAATTCGTTCTTTCTCAGATAAACGGTCCTTTGTAACTTTCAATAAACACCAACAATAATAGTTTATTAAAACGTCAAAATTGTTTTTGTCGCAGACATAGCCGCCCTGATGTAATATTTTAACTTCGGCGGAGATATTGCAAATGTAGCTGTAACTCCGAAATTATGGCAATTAGGTATAGGGAACATTACATGAAAAATATTCTAAATTTCTTAGAGATTTCAAAAACAAAAAAATATATAGGGTGATCCATTTGAAATAACAAATTTCAGTATATTTCCGGAAAAACGAAAGATCTGACAACAATGTAAATGCCACAATAATATCGGCCATATTACAAAACCCTTATAAACCAAAATTCATAAAAATCGGGCAAGCCGTTTCCGAGATAATTGAGGCGTTCCATACATAAAACTCACTCTGTATTGTTGTTGTATACTAGTAATGGTATATCTTTGTAGCGCTATAGAATAAGTTGTAAAGTAATCAAGTAATCAGTAAACAAGTATTCTGTTCTTTTCTCGTTGTATATATCTACCGACCGTCCTTAAGAACCTACACCTGTTAGATATTAGATAACACTTCAAACAAAATTATTTCAGGACATGTGGGTGTAATTTAGAAACTTGTTGCTTTAATGAATAAACGGTAAAATTCGAAGAAAAGTTCTCATCCCTTTATAAACTATTCGAAAATATTTAAAAATTACTGAACACAGTGTGAATGTCAATGCAAATAAATATAAGCAAACACGAGTGAACGACGGGACTAACTCTAAAAAAGGTTTTATCTGACCCGGCGTGCCTCTGATTTTTATATCTTTAATCGCCTTCAGATGAAGAAGACAACATGTGGGAGGAAATGGATGCCGGTGCTGAAGAGATGGCTTTTGCCATACCTCTAAAAGCTTCTTCAAGATGTGGGTTAGTAAATTTAACAAGGACAAAAAGAAATGAGGATGCGTACATCTTTGAGTATCTTAAAGATGTCGATGGCAAGTTGGCAGTTATAAAAAAATTGCTCCATTTGGACATAAATTATCAGAAAGACGGATAAAAAGTTATCGAACCAGAGATATATTTTTAAAGAACAACCATCATGGTTAGATAATCTAATATAGTTTTCACAGAGTTACAATCCTACATACATGATGTTCCAAATAAACCCTTAAGTGGTGTCTTTCTCCTAAACGTGCTACGTGTGTTAAAAAATCGTTTCACACGTTTATCTTCGTCAGCAAAAAGATGCAGTATTGAAAGAGACAGAGAAAAAGTAATGAAGAAGCACTGGCATCTTTTAGAAGAAAAAATGTTTAAGAGATCTTACATAGCTATACAACAGCGTCTCAAGCGTATAGGCGCCAGAGTATTTCTTACATAGTCAGTATACGCAACGATTTACTAAAAAAAATATTGAGTTCTTAGGAGATGAAGAAAGTGCCATCCATATTCGTTGTATCTATAATTACATTGCTGTAAACAAAATAAAATAAATTATGGTAAATTTGTTAATTATCTGACTTTAGCAGTCATCAAAAATTATAAAAGATGAAACGGAGCAGAATGAGCAACAAATATCTCAATTTATGTTCAGTAAATGTAATTGCGGATAAAAATTACTTTTTTATCAAACCAGTGTTGACGTTTTCCATGGCAGATTTTTTTTAAATTCTCTTTTGGATGTGTCATCACAGAAATACTACATAGGTGGATGCACACAGTAAGATATTAATGAAAGATCGAAATTCTTACACTGTTAATCTCGAAAGCAATCAATTTGATTTGACGTTCAGAAGCTGTAAATAAACTGCAACAACTTTAAAACAATTTCAATTTAAAAATTCTCTTGGATTTAGGCGATTCTTGATTGTACCTTGGCACAAGCATTACGATGCCCTACTAGGTAATAAGGACTTAAAATCGTTAGGTGCAACCTTAGATTTCACAAATCACTTGTTGCACACAAAAAATATAACAATTCAATAATATTATATTAAACAATATTATGAGCACATTAATGATTTCAATTTAATTACCTCACCTCAATCCGAATACATAAAAGTACCCGTTAATATACAACACGGTGAAGTAATCTGAAATGCAATTAGGTAACGATATTATACCTGAGTGCATATGTAATATGAAAGAAGGATTTGCAAACATACCGTACAAAGTACAAAATGAAATTATTTTTGATAAACCTGTCAAAGTAGAGCCCCTAACTAACTATAAATGTAAATAAAAGACATGAATACCCCAATCAAGACATTGACATAAGGCAATGAATTCGCACTAATCATATGAATGTTGAGGAAAAACAAAAAATTATGAAACTTTGTCAACAATTTAAAAACATTTTTTATGACGAAAATAAAGACCTAAGCTTTACTAGTGCCGTAAAACATTATATCAGAACTACCGATGAAGCTCCTATTTTCTGCAAAAACTTTAGGTATCCATAGTCCATCAAGTTAAAACAAGAGATTCAAAATCAAGTAAAAAAAATGCTAAATAATAAAATCATTAGACCGTCAATCAGCCCATACAGTTCACCTGTATGGATTGTACCAAAAAAGTTAGATGCAAGCGGGAAAAGAAAATGGCGTATGGTCATAGATTTTAGAAAATTGAACGAAAAAACTATGGAGGAAAAATACCCTCTTCCTCGTATTGAGGAAATTTTAGAGAATCTGGGCAAATGCACAGACTTTTCCACCTTAGACCTTGCTCAGGGATTTCATCAAATCGAACTTGACAAAAATTCCATTGAAAAAAACAGCCTTTACAGTTGAAAATGGGCATTATGAATATGTTAGGATGCCCTTCGGATTAAAAAACGCGCCTTCGACCTTTCAAAGGCTCATGGACCATATTTTAATGAAATATCTACACAAGAGTTGTTTTGTATACATGGACGATATTGTCGTATTTTCTAAATCTTTACAAGAACATCTAACTCTTAAAGAAATTTTTATAGAACTAGAAAACTATAATCTAAAAGTATAATTAGATAAAAGCGAATTCCTACGCAAAGAGGTACCTTTTCTAGGACACCTAATAACGCCTCAAGGTATAAAACCTAACCCTGATAAAATCCAATGTATTCAAAACTACCCTATACCCCGAACGACGAAAGAGATAAAAGCCTTTTTAGGACTTGTAGGATACTATCGTAAGTTTATTAAAAATTTTGCCAAAATAGTATAACCTCTCACAAAATGTCTGAAAAAAAATTCAAAAATCGACGTCAATGATATCTCTTATATAAATGCTTTTAATACAAGCAAATAACTAATTTCTAATGCACCCGTACTCGCATATCCAGACTTTTCAAAGTTTAAAATTACTACAGATGCAAGTAATTATGCGATCGGCTCTGTCATTTCTCAGAATGAAAAACCTATTGTTTTTTATTCTAGAACTCTCAACACGGCTGAAAAAACTACTCCACCATAGAGAAAGAATCCTTTCCATCGTGGAAAGTACAAAAACATTCAGGCCATATGTTTTTGGAACTAAATTTATAATCGAAACCGATCACAAATCGCTAGTTTGGGTTTTCTCTTTAAAGGATCCAAATTCTCGCTTAACGAAATGGCGACTTCAGCTAGAAGAGTACGTCTACAAAGTTAGGTACAAAAAGGGCAAAGAAAATGTCGTAGCCGATGCCTTAAGCCGCATCGAAATAAATAATCAGGAAATCGAAATTGAGGACGATATAAATTTATTAGGTTTATTTCCGAACGTCGATGAAACAGATATTTCACCTACCGAATACTAGAGAACTAGACCAAATATTAGAAAACGGACCGATTGTTAATACCGCGAATATAATTCCTGAAAAATGTAACGAGGAAAGTGATACTGTTCATTCCTCTAGTGAAAACCCTATTTGCGAGTTAAGAATATCCGAAAAGCCTCTACAATCTTTTAATAAAGGTATTACATTCAAATATGCTGATAAATACCAAGTAATAATCAAATCATTTGACAAGAAAACTCTATATCAAGTAACACTTAGAAAATCATGTGAAAATGACCAACTACAAAAATTCTTATATATTATATTATACCAAAAACCACGTATGGAGTTTATTTTTTTGACAGCTCAATTGAATCTATATTTGTCAACCTTATTCGGGAGTTATTCGACAATACAGAGTGATTTATAAAAAGCCCAAAATTCCTTATCAATTTAACTAATCAGGTATTTTTAAAAAGACTGGAAAATTATCATAGACTCAATCACAATGGAATTAACGAAACATATCAGCATTTTAAAAACACGCGTAACTCTTCAAATATGAAAACTATAATTAACAAATATATAAATGAATGTCCTACATGTCTCGACTTCAAATATGAGACACCCCTACAAACTTCATTTACAAGGTCCTTTGCTCGCTAAAATACCTTTACAACATTTATACATTGATCTATTCACCGTTCAAAATGTTACCTTTTTAACAATATTGGATAATTTCTCTAAATATGCACAGGCCTATTGGGTAAGAGATAAATACGCCACCACTATTCTAAGCAAATCAAGGCATTTCTTTTCTCATCATAGTTATCCTGAGAAAATAACATGTGACAATGGAACCGAATTTAACAACGCCTTGTATAGGGAATATTGCGTTATATTCAAAATCCAAACCCACTTCGTTGCTGTTCAAAATCCTAACTCAAATTCTCCTATTGAACGATTTCACAGTACCATAAAAGATAAATTAGGAATTTTAAAAAATTGTAATCCCAAAGAGGATATTGTCGATCTAATGACAATAATACCGCTATAACAATTTACAATCAATCTGTACATTCATCAACCCAACTAACTGATTGAGGTGAGTTCGTGAAGATGAATATACTTAATTAAATAAAACAATACACCTTTCTTCACATATATATTAGCAATCCTAAATGTATACATTTCGAGTATTTAGTTTTTCGTGTTAGTGTTTAAGCTACCGACGATGAGTACATAGTACTCGAAATGTATACATTTAGCATTGCTAATATATATGTGAAGAAAGGTGTATTGTTTTATTTAATTAAACCCAACTAACGCCTTTTACTCACCTCTAAGGACCATACGAAAATCTAAACGCACACTAAATAGATTTAGACGTTTCTATATTTCAATACTACAATAATAAGCGAAAAATTGAACTTCTGCCATTTTGCGAAGTCTTATACACTAAAATGTTAATCAGGGAACAAAATATTCTAGATAAACGTAATCAAAACCTTCAAGATGAGATACCCGACTTAACCAATAAGGAAATATATATTCCAGTAACAAGTCAAAACCGTAACAAGTAAGTATTCTAAATTTCAGGTAACCAATCAGGAAAACCAGACATTGCACGGTAAATTAAATCAGCGTTCCACTAGATGTCCTCTTAGAGCATTAAAAAGACTAAGAAAGCAAATTTCTTTGCAGGATTTCAACAATCGCCCTGATAAGGATGGAGAACAGCCAAGCACTTCGCAGAATACTGATTGATGAGAACAATATATACTTTCGGGAAAACCGCGGCATCGCACAAGTTATTCATCACTATCACAGCTTTTATTTTTACATAACTGTCACCGCAATACATGCCGCTTATCTTGCATTAAATTACAAGGTTCAGTTGAATACCGAGTACCCGGAACTAGCTTACCTGGCAAGCAACTTAAATATCAAATGAATTAATACAGAAAATCAACTAAATAGAATAGTCAAATTTAGAAATAAGATAGGCTTAATAAATGCCTTAGGTACGGTCATAAAATATGTCGCAGGAAATCCTGTTAACAGTGACCTTCAGAGCATAGATTCTAATTTACAAATCTTGTTTTCTAACCAACAGAAATCATCGAAGTAAGCGAGTCAATACGTATCGTTCGCTAATCATCTAACAAATAGGTACAAAAACAATATAACCAAGATACAAAACAGTTTAAGCAATACCGAAACTTCCCTAGACAAAACAAATCACTTATTAGATAGCCTGCTTACTTTGCAACATCAACTTTCAATTGCCGACGAAATCCTTAAATATATACAGTTAATCGAAAGAACCCTTTCATTAGCCTCATTAAACATTATAAACTTGGAAATATTAGATTCTCAAGAAATTCAAAAAATCTATGATACTCTACATCAAATTTACAAAGATAATAAATTGTTAACGTTTAATCAAATTCACCCATTTGAAATTTTAAAAATATCAAAAACCAACGTATTAATTGCAAATGAAAGTGTCGTTTGTATCTTACAACTTCCTATATTGAACCCGGCAAAATACACCTACTCCACGATCTATCCCGTACCCAATGTACATCGACATATGATACTTCCACCTCCAAGATATCATGTCTAACACCTTCAAGAAGAAGCATGGACAAATGAGGAGTGCGTTAGAACACAAGGAACATTCACATGCAAGAATAAACTAGAAGAAAATAATTGTAAACTCTCAAACTGGTCCACCTGTGACACAGTGAGTGTTGTGAACAATAATTATAGTTTAAGCCAAGAATTGGACAACAGTGCTGTCTTAGTTGTCACTAATAAACTCATAAAAGTGTTCGAGAATTGTAACAACCAGGACAAAACCTATAATATAGTATCCAATTGTATATTAACAAATTATTATTGTAAATAGCTGTAGGAGATGATGTATACTCTAGTTTACACCATACTATGCATTTAGGGAAAAATGAAATTAATGGAAATTACAAAATTCCTCGTAAAACCGTTAATTTGCGGATTAATCATTTAAAAGATTTCGATAAACTCAACAATGATCTAGAAAATCTGAATGATGACATTAAAACTGAACCTCTATACTTCTATAGTCATCTTTCCGTAACCTTTCTATGTATAATAAGTATAATTGTCATAATTTTAATATTGTGTAATGCTAAGGTAAAAATTGTGAAGTTTGTAAGAATATTTAGAAATTCAGAGGAGTCACCTAGTTCACAAGAAAATAAAGAACAAGAACTCCAATTAGTATACCCGATTCCACAAAACGAGGACGTTTTACAGTCTTAAGAGGGTGGAATTATGTCCAGACAAAATACATTAGTTTATCTATTAATAAATATTAACGATAACAGGCTAACGTGACTTTCTCCCAAACGACCCTAGGACAATGAGTAGAAAGCTTTATCATCTACGTCATTACCGAAGTTAATAAATAAGGACGTAAGATAGTTATTAGGTAATAATATAGTATTGGTCTTAGGTTAGACATCTCTGTATTGTTCACAAAGTTCCAGTTAGAAATTGTAAAGTGACTTTTTATCCTTAATCAAATAAATAAATTCGTTGTTTTTAAAGACGTAGTTTTTTATACGACAAACATAATTATTGTAGAAAAAACAAAGTGCCTGTTGGTTGACGCTAATTTAAAGAAATCCTTTTGGGCGGAGGCGGTTAACACGGCTTTGTGCCTACGCAATAGGTCATTGGCTGGTGGTTTACAGAAAACCCCATACGAAGCTTGGACCGGTAATACACCTGATGTAAGCCACCTCAGAATTTTTCCTGTCCTGTCATGGTTCATGTTCCAAAAGAGAAGCGGCTTAAATGGGACAAAAAGGCTGTCAAATGTGTTTTGGTGGGTTATGGCGACAGTAGAAGGGAAATGAGAGGGCAAATGGAGCGGAGCATTATATGCTATGCTATGCTATGCTATACCATGTATAGTAAAGTATGACTAATAGACCATCTGGCGGTGAATGAACACCTGGCGTCTAGACAGCATCCGGTTTCATAGTATGATGCAATATTTAAAAATATCTGACGACGGTATTTTAAAAAAGCTGACGGCGATAAAAATTGTGGGAATAGCCGTTACATGTAGTTCTCACAATCTGCAAATAAAACACCTGGCGTCTAGACAGCGTCCGGTTTGAGAGTATTATGCAATATTTAAAAATATCTGACGACGGTATTTTGAAAAAGCCGACGGCGATAAAAAATGTGGGAATAGCCGTTAGAAGTAGTTCTCAGGAGTTGAAACACAAGAGGTTAACGAACACTGCAGACAGGTCTAAACTTGTTTGAATGATCTTGAATGCTTGGTATAATATAGATTTATATGATTATTGATTTATTGATTTTATTGATTAGCGATTATTGGTTATTGATTTTATTGATTATCGATTATTGGTTATTGATTTTATTGATTATTGGTTATTGATTATTGATTATTGGTTATTGATTTTATTGATCATTGATTATCGATTATTGGTTATTGATTTTATTGATTATTGATTATCGATTATTGGTTATTGATTTTATTGATTATTGATTATCGATTATTGGTTATTGATTTTCGATTATTGGATATTGATTTTTTTGATTTTTTGATTATCGATTATTAGTTATTGGTTTTATTGATTATTAATGGATACAGTATAAGGTACAGAGCATGTAAAACATACAACACTTATTGAAATCAAGACTAATATATTTCACATGTTTTATTTTACTCAACCGCGTCAGCAACATTTATTATTAATACATATGAATGATATGCTCCTGTTTTAAATACTTAATCCTATAAGAAGTGATATACATAGTAATAATATACCATTCCCCACACAAGTCATCTATAATCAAATATATATGTGCACAGTACTAATATACTACCCCTTCCCCACACAACTCGTGAACATGATGTAATATCTAAATATAAAATATGAATATCTGGTTTCAATAACCTGTCGAGACAAGTTGGTGTGACTCATTGAACACCTGGTGTCTAGACAGTATCCGGTTTCATAGTATGATGCAATATCTAAAAATAGCTGACTTGTCAAGACAAGTTGGTGTGACTCATCGAACACCTGGCGTCTAGACAGTATCCGGTTTCAGAGTATGATGCAATATCTAAAAATATGAGTTCGGCTGAAGTCGGGTAATATCGGAAGAAGCAGCCATTTGATTGGTTCAAATCCAGATTAGCCCCGCCCCCTTTTATATACTATAAAAGTGAATACTCAGATGCTTTGTATGTAGTCTTGTCAGTTACAATGAAGTGTGAACATTGCGGAAAAGATTTCTCTTACAAACGCAGCCTAGTGCTACATATTCGTGACTACTGTCCCGTTCTTCATAAAAAAAGGAAAAGTGATAATATGCCTTCTACAACTGCAATAAAGAAACAAAAGAATAATGTACCATCTTCCAGTAATATTAATAAAACGATACCAGTGGTTTGTGAACATTGTGGAAAAGATTTTTCTTACAAACGCAGTCTAAGTGCTACATATTCGTGATTACTGTCCTATCCTACATAGCGATAGAAAAAGAAAAAGTGATAATGTGCCTTCTACATCTGCTCCAAAGAAACAAAAATGTGATGTACCATCTTCCAGTGATGTTAATACAACAAACTCAATACTCTGTGAACGTTGTGGAAAAATATTTTCAAAACCATCCAACCTCCGAAAACATAATCAAAACTCCTACTGTGCCGGAAATAATGTGGTTGATAGAAAGAAAATTGACCGACCAATTCAACAAAGTGTGGGAGATGGTGTTGAAAAACTTTCTAGTGGGTTTAAGAATAGGATCGCTAGTTACCGTTTTACTAGTCCTAGAACACATATCGATTACAATAATTTCTTTGAAGAAGTAAAACAGAAAGTGTTTGATAGAATCAATGAATATTTGCAAAACTATCGTGCTCTCAAAGTTAATTTCGAAGTGTTCGGTTTTTATGTTATACCCGAAAAGGAGATGTCTGATATCAAGTCATTTAATACTAAGAACAAGGTAATCACCCCATCTCAGATCTTCAGCAGATTTTCGAAGATTTTATGAAAGAGATGACTTCACAGGCCTCCTCATTTGAGGAACGGGACTCTGGATGGGCTTTAAAACAAATAATGTTTCTGGATGTGAACATAAATAAATTTACACCACTATCAGCCTCTTCATATATTAAGCTGCCTAGAAGCATCGAGGCTAGAAAAGCTGTTTTAAATATTCAAAACAAAGATAGGGCCTGCTTTGCTTGGTCTATTATTGCAGCCATATTTCGTGCACAAGGGAATCCTCATAGTATCAGTTCATATCCCCACTACAACACACTGCTAAACTTTAATGGTTTGAAATTCCCCATGAGCCTGAAGGATATATCTAAATTTGAAAAACTGAATAACATCTCTGTGAACGTGTTTGGTATAGAATCAGAATTGAGAGATGGAAAAATGGCAACAGAGGTGGTAGGACCCTTACATTTCACTTCAAACAGACAAGGTACACATGTTAATTTGTTGTTAGTATCAGACAACGCGGGTAACAACCACTATTGCCTCATAACCGATATGTCTAGATTAGTTTCAAATCAAAAATCTAAACATAATGCTAGAATACATATTTGTGATGGATGCCTACAATCTTTTAGAAAAGTGAGGGAACTGAAACAACATGAGAAAAATGACTGCAACCATATATGTACAAAAATACCTACCACCCAGTTGAAGATCAATAAGTATGGTGAAAGTATACCTGAAAATATCCTTAACTTTGTGAATTTTGAAAGACAATTATCGGTTCCATTCGTAATCTATGCAGATTTCGAGAGTTTACTAAAACCAATTCATCATAATGAACCTAGTGATAATAAATCATTTACTGTGAAAACCTGCGAACACGAACATACTCTTTCGCTTTCTATGTAAAGTGTAATTTTGATGACAAGTTATCGAGATTCGTAACATATCGGGGCCCAAATTCTGCACAAATATTTATTGAAAAATTGGACAAAATATCTTTGGACTTGTATAACAACCACCTCAAAAGTGTTAGAGACATGCTGCCGCTTTCTGATCAAGAAAAAACCTCTTACAGAAATGCTACTCAGTGTCATATCTGCACAAAGCCCTTCAAGACTGAAGATGTAAAGGTTCGTGATTACTACCACTTAACAGGACACTTTCGTGGTGCTGCCCACTCTGTATGCAATTTAAACTACAAAGTGCCAAAGTTCATACCAGTTTTCTTCCACTGTCTCAGTAATTATGGTGGACACCTCTTTCTGTCGAAACTAACATCTAAAAAGGAAAGTGTTTCTGTGATAGCGCAAACCAAGGAGAAATACATCTCATTCTCCAAATCAATTCTGGTTGAAAAATTTTCAGATCCAAAAGTACCAGACACATATTTGAAGCTAAAGTTTGTTGACTCGTTTCGCTTTTTAGCCAAGTCCCTCGATCAACTAAGTAAAAACTTAGAACATCACCAGTGTATCGAAACAAGAAAATGCTTTCCAGATTTTTACGAAAAGGTGTTTTTCCATATAGCTATGTGGGCTCATTTGAAAAGCTGGAAGAGAAACAACTACCACCAAAAGAAAAATTTTACAATGATTTAACCCTGGAATCCATTTCTGATGAAGACTATGAACGGGCAAATAAAGTGTGGGATACCTTCAACTGTAAAACTTTGAGAGACTATGCAGATGTATATTTAAAATCAGATGTGTTGTTGTTAGCTGATGTGTTTAAAAACTTTAGAAAAGTGTGTTTGGAGCAATACAAATTAGACCCCGCCCATTATTTAGCTCCCTCGCTAAGTTGGGATGCAATGCTAGGTTACACAAAGATCGAGCTTGAACTTTTAACCGATGTCGATTCTCTACATTTCTTTCGCAAAGGAATTGGAGGAGGTGTGGCTCAATGTAGTAAAAGGAAGTCCATTGCCAATAATAAATTTTTACCAAATTATGATCCTACTAAGCCAACTTCACATATGTACCTGGATGCAACAAACTTGTATGGTGCAGCAATGAAAGAATGTCTTCCCACTGGAGGCTTCAGGTGGCTCGAAAAGGGTGAAATTGATGCTTTTGACTGCTCTAACATCGACAACAACTCACCTAAAGGATATATCTTGCAGGTAGATTTGGAATATGTAACAAGCCTGCATAATGACCACAACGATTTACCATTCTGCCCCGAAAGTATGATACCACCAGATTCTAAATACCCTAAATTAATTCCGAATTTACATAATAAGAACCGCTATATAATTCACTATAGAAATTTAAAACAGTGTTTGAAATATGGACTGAAACTGACAAAAATCCATAGAATTTTAGAATTTTCACAATCGACATGGCTGGGCTCATATATCGACTTAAACACAAATCTCCGAAACTCTGCTAGGAACGAATTTGAGAAGGATTTGTTCAAGCTAATGGTAAATTCAATTTTTGGTAAAACAATGGAAAATGTCGACAAAAGACAAAATATTAAATTGTGTTCGTGTTGGGAGAATAGAAAAGGTAAATTAGGAGCAAGAGCCTTAATAAGTCAGCCACATTTTAAATCCTGTTCTATATTTGACGAAAATTTAGTAGCAGTTCATTTGGATAAGACAAAAGTGGTGTATGACAAACCGCTATATGTTGGTTTTTCAATTTTGGATATTTCCAAGACCATCATCTACGAATTCCTTTATGGCTACATAAAACCTATGTACGGTGACAAAGCAACTGTTTTATATACGGACACAGATTCCCTTGTCTTGGAACTCTTTACCGAAAACCCGTATGAGGACACCAAGGATAATCTTCAGTATTTCGATACATCAAATTATAAACCAGATAACATCCACAATATGCCTAAAACAAAATCAGTCGTAGGAAAGATGAAAGATGAGTACGCTGGACGATCCATCGAAAGTTTTTATGGAACAGGTGCCAAGGCGTATAGTGTAAAAGCAGGTGATGTCATGAAAAAAGCAAAAGGAGTATCAACAAGTGTTGTTAAACATCAAATAAACATTTCTGATTATGTTCAAATCGTAGAAAATGGTGGCATAATATTCCGAAAAATGCATATATTTACATCAACTTTGCACACCATCCACGCTGAACTGAAGAATAAAGTAGCATTGTCATGAGCTGAAAATAAGAGGTATGTCATACCGGGCGATGTAAATACGTTAGCCTGGGGACATCATCGCCTTTCTCCACCAGATCAGGAACGTAACATAAATTTGGAAAGGTTGCTACAAGTAGCTGAAGAGATGATTGGGGGAGAGGAGGAACCACAACTAGATGTTAATTTATCAGATTTTGATATATTAGATTTTAATTAATCAGATTTTGATGTATCAGACTTTGATTTAAACTTATTTGCTAAGTAAATGTATAATTCGATATGAGTCTGCTTGTTATCCGATTATGTAAATAAACTATTAGTATGTACATGGAAGTTTTATTATTTCATTTATATTGTAATTTATCAGATTTTGATATGTAATTGTGTTAATAAATCGATATGACTTTGCTTATTTTCTAATTATGTAAATAAACTATTAGTATGTACATATATTTTATTATTTTGTCATATTTGGGAATATTTATTCCCACATGTGTTCACAAGTTTAATAGTTAATAAAACTACCATTATATATAAATATTTGTTTAATTATTCGATTATAAAGTACAATACTTTATATGAAACATATCGGCTACATTTTAGTAGCCCCCATGCACATACATGGCAAGTTGCTTGTGAACTCGGAGGACCATCTATATGTGATTGCCATTCTGGTCGGTTGTAATGCACGAAACAGGGTAGTTGAATTTGAAGCTCAAATTTTTGGGTATATTCTCGTGGAAGCTTAGGCCATGCATGAAGTAGTTCCATAGCAGTTACATTTGAAATTAGATATTCCAGAGGAAAGTGTGACAGCTCTTCTTTAGTGAAGGTGTACAAGCTTTCATTGTTTTTGTGTCTATTTATCAGCTCGGTTGATAGACATTTCGAACAACACAGTTGTTGAGACATGATGCTTGAAGACTCGTAATAATCACTTTAAGCACTAACAGGGAGGAGCACACTGCTATATACCAAATCATGAAATACTCTGCAGGATATTCCACTCCACAGTCGATATTTGTAGGGTGTGTATAGGTGGGGGGGTCTACTGTAGATGTCCAGCCAATCAGAGTCTTCCATTATATTATCTTTTTTCCTTAGACGTAGTTTGTACTCGGTGCTGTTGATGGGTATTGAATAACTCAAAGTGGTAACGTATTTGCTTACATATAGTTCCATCCTTCCCCATTTAGAGGGCCAGCTTTTATTTCTCGTCCCATTACTGTCAAAGCATACAAAAACCTCTTTTGTATTACAAGGATACTGCACAAAAAGTACGTTCTGAGAAATGGCTTGTAGTACTATAAGCTGTGAAGCGTTCATTGTCGTATCTGCCTAGCAACTAAGATTATCATATACTATATCTGGGTTTTATATATGTAGGTACCGGTCATACCGGTACCGCTCACAGACCGATACCGGTTACAGACAGATACCGTTTATACCGGTACCGGTTACACAGGTACTTGGTCGCATTTAATTGCATTCACGTGCCACCAAATCCATAACCACTTGGATTTTTATAAAGAATTCGTACCCCCACCCCACAGATGATTTGATTTTAAAAAAAAAGCTAGGACATTATAAAATGTTCATACAGATAATACACATTAGATAAGGCACACATACATATATTATTTGAATGATATAAACATTTAGGTGCAGAATGCTTCAAGCGGGGTTGTTCTTCAAATTCTATAATTGGTTTCGACGAAAAACGTCGAAGATATTCAGCTTTCTCTCTTCCTTACATAAATTTCTTCTGCTTTTGAAGTCAAATCCTCGATAATATTGTTAAATTTATGTAGTTGTGTAAAACCCTCTTCCCACTGAATGCAGTGATGATGTTTAGTTACCCAATAAGCTTCTTTTTGAAATTCTGGTGGAAGCGCATCAAATGAAAAAGGTGGTTTGAAAATATAATGACATATGCGTTCACCATCAAATCCTGCCAACTCTTTAACTATGAATTTATTTTTTTCCACCTTGAAGCCTTGTACATCTAAGATTAACGGCATATTTTCAAATTGGTCAGCTTCTTCAGTACAACACTTTTCAAACTATACAATTCTATTGCTTTTCTTAATTGTTTCAATTTTTTCCTGTGTTCTTGCAGGGTCTTTCTATACTCAGATATCATTATCAACTGAATTTATTATTTATGTTACTGTATTTCTGCATGCTAGACCTGTCTAACAATTTTTGTCATTGGATTATATCGAAATACACGATCATGCAAAATTAGACAATAAGCTGTTGTTTCATTCGGGACATTCTCAATCATATCCATCTCGATTCTAATGTACGACCCAACCCGACTACATACTTTCCTTTTGTCGAGAACAGTCGATGTGAAAAATGGGTGATATGGATTTAAATTCTTTGGGTGTAAATACTGGTTCATTACCTGCCTCATAGTAGGAGGAGCGAAAATTAGAAAACATTTCATATAGTGTAGCGTATTTATCATCTTTGAAGTCGAGGAATAGATCATTGTAAGGGCATCTTTCGGAATTTAAAAATACTCTTATATTTGTCAGATTGCAATTATCAAATTTGCTCATATTAGAAGTGATTTTACTTTTCTTATCAGTTTGAAGAGCGACAATCACATGTCTTGGTGTTTCCAGCTTAGTCGTAGTCTTTACAGGCCAAGTCTGTCTTGTAGTTTGAGGAAGTGAAGAGTATTCTACAAGTTCCCAGCTTCTAAACGGCAGAGTTATTTCAACATTTTTATCTAAAATTTTGGTTAATGCTAATTGCTGTGGTATTGCAACAGAAACATGTGGTACCCTCCAATAAAGTTTATTGATATTAATTTTCGGTTTTTCTGTATCATCGACAGCAGTTACCGCTTCAAGGTCATTACTGCTTCGAATTAGGACAAGTTCTTATTTATTTATTTATTTATTTATTTAGCGTACACCACCCGACAGCAATGCCAATTAATGGGTGGGAGTAGTGTAAAAATTATAAAAAGATATAATAATATTAAAAAAAGAACAATAAGATGAAGGAATAAAAACATACAATACTAATAAAAAAGAATATTACGCATATTCTCTTCACATTCAACAAAGTTAGTTGTTACACTAGATAAGTAACATAGATAACAAATTAAATTAACATAGCTAGTGAATAAAGTGTAGAAACAGGACACAAAATATAATAATAAGATTCTAAGGTTATAAAATTGTATGTCGGATATTAAGTAGCAGAAATTTTCTTTTTAATAGATGGTATAGTATCATGAAAGATGTCAACGAAATTCTGCACCTTGCAATGATAATAGTCCATTCTGTACAGCGGAGAGAATTTTAATAGGTTGGTCTTGGGTGTCGGAAGGTAAAACAATGATGAAAACCGAGTGGTAAGGTGGGGAACACGAAGACATAGAGAGTATAACAAATCCGGACAGTCAATTCTGTTGTTTACAATTTTGTGAAGAGTCACCAACGAATTACACATACGACTAGTGGCCAAATCATTAAGTTGAAATCGCTGGAGTAAATTTTCTTGAGGAATTCCACGGGGTGGATAAATATCATCAGATTTGAACCATAAGTATTTAACATATTTCCTGTGTATATGTTCCAATTTTCTGATGTGAATTTGATAACATGGGTCCCACACAAGAGAGGCATATTCTAATTTTGGGAGTACCAATGCATTAAAAAGTAAGGACACCGTTTTAATTTCTCTAAATTGTCTTGAGTTCCTCAAGACAAAACCAAGATTTCTAGAAGCTTCCCGTAGGATGTTATTAATGTGCTCCACAAAACTTAATTTACTATCAAGTGTTACTCCAAGATCTTTAATGGTCGTGCATTTCTTAATCATGTTAACGTCAATACTGTTTACTGAATTTATTGTACACCAGTTGTGAATATTGTCTATGTCATCTTGAAGCATAAGGCAGTCACCAATGTCGTACACAGAGAGGTATAGCTTAAGGTCATCAGCGTAGAGTAGAGATCTGCAATTCAGGGACAGGATGATGTCATTTATGAAAATTAAAAATAATAATGGTCCAAGGACTGAGCCTTGGGGGACTCCAGAGGTCGCCTTAATATCAATCGACTGGACACCACGATATCCCACGGTAAGTCTTCTTTGAGATAGATAAGAAGTGAAAAAGTGAACTTTTTAAATATCGGAGTGATTCTACCTAACTTTCAAATATCTGGAAATTTGCCTAGCTTAAATGAGAGATTATACAGGAAGCATTATGGTTTAGCAAGTATTGTTGCACAGTCCTTAAGAAGAAAGGCAGGCAAGCCATCAGGACCAGCTGTGAGTTTAGGCTTCAGTGACTTCAAGGCTTTTACAACTTGAGATTCAGACAAAGTGGGAATGCTACAGCAGGAGGAACTTATGTCCAGTTGAATAATGCTGAAATTAGGAACAGACGAACTAATATAGCCAGATTGAAAATAATTGGCACATGCATTCACTATATCTTCAGGTTCATTTAACGATAGATTTTCACGAGTCATGCTGTTAGGAATACTACTTGTTTTTTTTTTAGAATTTAAATATGACCAGAATTGATTGGGATTAGCTGTTATCTGTTGTTCAATGCTTACAATATAATTGTGGTAACACTGATTTACATCCCTTTTTATTGCAGCCCTCAAAGCACTGAACTCAATGTAAACAAGATTGTCATTCGTCCTTTTAAACTGTATCCACAAACGGTATTTCTTCTTTAAGTTACGGATTATATCGAGTGTATACCAAGGAGGATAACGCGTGTTTTTTCTAGAAATAGTTTTAGGGACATTAGAAAGTACGGATGCATCAACTTTGGAATAGAAGAGTTCACACGCCTTATCGATATCCTTTTCTAACAAAAGATCGTCCCAGCAAACCTGAAGTAGATCAGCGTACAGTTGAGGCAAGTTGGCCTTACGGAAGTTGTACCACAGACACACACAGACCAGAGGCGAAAGCTTGCGGCGGTGTCTTTGATGTTTAATGGCCCATTTTCGATACCAGTTACGTCTACACTGAGAGAAATAATTGCTTAATTCTAACAATACCACCTTACTATAAGTACTCTGAAAGAAGTGTTTAATGATTATCGTTAACGGCTTTTGTAGATTAAGTATATCAATACAATAATTCACCTTATGTAATGTAACTAAACCACAGAGGACCTAGAACAGAGACGAAGGCTAGTGGCGGCGTCTTTGATGTTTAATGGCCCATTTTCTGTACCAGTTACGTCTACACTAAGAGAAATAATTGCTTAATTCTAACAATACTACCTTACTATACTCTGAAAGAAGTGTTTAATGATACTTGTGGTTGTGACTGATATGTTATATTACTTATATTACTAATGTCATTCAGTTTTTTGTTTTATGTATTTTTAATAAATGTTTCATGTCATTTATTGCAAATAAAAGATTTATCATTATCCATATGTGATCTTGTATTTTTTATTATTCCCAGAAAATAACCCGAATAAGTTGTAGATCATTATTAGAATTAGGAAAATTATCAAAATTTTGCTTATAAATGTACCTATGCTTTTATTAATAACTGAAGTAGTAATACAATAATTATTATTTTCCGACTGATATTTTTACACTGGTTTTGTAAAATCAGATGCATTTTTAATAACAATCACCAGTATACAACATATTTTTAAGCAAGTTCTAACAAAAAAAGCCATAAATTTGAACACAGCGCAAACTTTACATGTAGACCAAGATACCTCCAAGCTTCGTAAGATTATTTCCTGTATTAGAATAATTTAGAGGTACATCTCGATGATAAAGCACATGGACTATTTATTTATGTCCATCTATATTAAATTATTTAATATTTAATTCATTTATTCTTATTCTGAATTTTGTTGGTGTGCACTGTAAATTTTTTGCACTTGCAACTACAATAATTTGCTACTAATATACTTATGTATTAGTACAGTCTAAACAGCAGACTTAAAGGAAACACAAATATTGGTAATGTAGCTTAGTTACATTACATAAGGTGAATTATTGTATTGATATACTTAATTTACAATAGCCCTTAAATATAATCATTAAACACTTTTTTCAGGGTATAGTAAGGTAGTATTGTTAGAATTAAGCAATTATTTCTCTTAGTGTAGACGTAACTAGTACAGAAAATGAGCCATTAAACATCACTAGCCTTCGCCTCTGGTCTGTGTCCTCTGTGGTTGTACCTGGGCTTTGATGATGCTTCGAAAATTCTTTTTTTTTGCCTCTAACCCGAAGTTAATTTCTAAAGCAGGATGAAACACATCCACATTGATTAGGGGATCTATGCATTTATTCACAGTTAGCTCAGTGCGACTGAAGACTAAATCCAGGGTCCGGTTATAAGAGTTCGTTATTTGATTATATTGCTTTATATTAAGGAATTCAGAAAAGTTATGCAATGACACCATAAATCTATCATTTCCAGCAAACTTTCTTTGTAGATTGTAGTACTGAGGGATGTTAAAATCCCCAATAATAACTAAGTTATCGTCATTTAGAAAATGTATGCTGTTGGAAAGAAGATCATAAAATGTGTCATAAGAATCAGAGTGTAAACTTGGTGTAAAATATACTACAACAAAATACCACGATTTCGAGGAGAGGGTAGCCTTAATACATACAACATCAACCATGGGAATTGCATCGGATATATCTGACAGGTCAATATTAACTGCATTATAACATTTCTTCAAAGCAATTATCACCCCACCACCCATCTTGGTATTGGTTTCCTGGATCACATCTAAAGAGCATAAAATCATCACAGAATGTTTCAGAGTCGAACACAGAAGGCCTTAATCATGTATCGGTAAATGCAATTACATCAAAAGAACAGTCAACAGACGTATTATATAGGTCAAGCAATTTGGTACTCAAGCCTCGAGCGTTCTGATAGTAGATCATAAATTGATTTAAATTGCAACTGTTGTTGCTCCACTGTTGTGACCAAGAAGATGCAGAATTGTTAAGTTTATCATTGATAAAATTGTATAACTGTGATTACTACTGTGATAACTACTTAATATTAAACATATCTGACTTGTATTTATCCAGTTTCTCTAACAATGTAGGACAATGAGAGTCCCATGCTGCATGATTAATATTAGGTAATTCTCGAGAAATACAATTAGTACATTTAAATAAACAAGAATCAGAAACATTACATACATTAATCCTATGATCTCCGCTACATTTCGGACATTTAATATTTCTGCTACAGTTCTTGGCAAAATGCGAAAAACCGCAACACTTGTAACACATTTGTATTTGTACAGCGTCGTAGACTGAACAACAGTCATAACCCACAAACAATAAGCCGTCCTGCATCGCCCTTCTGTAAGAGTTTAAGTCAAGAGATAACTTTGCTTGAAACATTTTTATTTTTCTTTTGGCGACTAACTTCTATGACACCTAATGATGAGTTATCGGAGAAAATACTCTTATTTTGGCTTCTTAAAAAACGTTAACAATGCCTCTGGTTCATGTTTCTCTGTAAGACCTGAAATCCTTATTCTAGGATTTTATGACCCCAGTTCATTAATTTCGTAGTTACCCGCCAATTTGTCATTAGCCAGCTGTTTAAATTTTGTAATATCTTCTTTGCTAGTACAACCAACTACGACGCCACCATCACGAACATTTTTAATTTTTGAAACATTAAGGCTTGCTTCAACTGGGTTTATATTTTGCAAAATTTCAGATCTCGTCTTAGCGTAAGTCTGCGAAGAGTCCTTGGGTTTAATTAAGACAACGTTAGAGCTGGGATTCTTCAAGACTGTGGAGTAGGATGATCGACCTTCACCAGGAAGATTTGATGTCGATGTACCCGTTATAGCACCTTGTAAACCAATAACCTTTTCATCGATCATAACTTGCAAATTATCCTTGAACAGCGTAAAAGTATCGTTAAACTTCTTGTAGAAATCATCGACTTTATCCTTGACAAAGTTAACTAGTGCATCTCTATCAAGGTCTTTCCTCATGGCCTTAACATTATCATCAATGCTAGAAATGTTATCCTTAAACTTATTGACATAAGCTGACTCTACAACTTGACACTTCCTAAGGCATGAATCACATAAAAACAAAAGATTCTTAAACTTCTGAACAGTTCGAAAGTCGGAGTCAGTCATCCCCATACAAGTGTTATGAAACCATTTACCACATGGACCCTCACAACCAACAAGACCATCCTGTTTAGATTTACGACATTTGGCACATTCAGACATTTTAAGATCTTAACCATTTATTAACCGAATATGTGCAGTTGAGACACACTCCGTTCCGTCTGATAGCAAAAAACTGGACTCAGGAATTTATTGTAAAGAGTAGACTTGAGCAGATTCTCAACAAAACTCACCAAAATACTTGATATTAACACATACCTTCAATTACATGGATTCTAGAAGAAACAATACACTGTTCCGTATCAGAGTACCCAAAAACTAGATTCATAAAACTGGCAAAACTATAGATAATTACAGTTCTTGACGCATTCCCAAAATGATAGGTTTGTAGTCTTCGAAGAAGCCCATTAGAAATTTTAGTGGGATGCATACGTTAAATTTATTACTATCAGGTAATGTACTATCTTTAGGAAACCACTCAGCGTTTTGAAGTTTGACGCTTTCACTTTCATTGAAAGACAAATACCCTTTAAGAGTAGATGTTAATCCTACATTTCTAACAGAATCAACGATAATACCATTCATCTCATAACGAATTTCTCTAAATAGAAAAGCAAATGCATTATTTATTAGTTTTAATTTAGTGGCCGGTGTTCCATCGTCTTTAGTTAAAGCCCCTTCTAGGTATAGCATACTATTACATGGTAGAGAATATGTGTCCAACTCTTGGATGGGAATCCTAATTTCATCATTATAATCAAATTTAGAAGTCACGAAAGGTTGATAATTATGGTATTCCAAGTCGACAATAGAGTTGTCTACAATAGGTTGCTGTAGAACATTTAAAATATCCATTATATGAGTACTTCTAAACCAAGAGATTGAAGAAAGAGCTTATTTTGACGTGTTACTCTACTAACGTTCTTCTTGGAACTAACAATGGGCATGTTTTTACACCGCCTTTTATAATTGTTTTTAACTACAATATAGGGGACTTGACACACTATATTGTAACGAATCACCATTTTTAAAGCTTCTTCAGATGGAGTCTAACTGTGACCACTTCCTTACGGAAATTGACGATATTTCCGTCCTGGTCAAGTATTTTAATGGTCAAGTTGTTGATTGTCTTGACAGTCACAGGGAAATAGAGTATATTCAGAGGCGACTCCACTATTTTATATTCTGGCGCAACAGCTGGGAAGAACTGATGGATTATATGCACTGGTTGTCCATTGGAATATGACCCCGCCGCTATGTTGCAATCTATGCATAAAGCATTAACATTAATTATCTTTACAGAAAAGTCCGATTCGTTTAATTGATGAGCCTTAATAATTCGCTTTTTAAATCCTAAGAGGTGTCCTATTGAGTTATCTGATGTAAAATCTATGTCTACATTTGTTTCGATATTAACAGTAGAAGTGTTGCGATTAGGTTTAATATCGATGAGAACTTCTGGAAATTCAACGTTCTTTTGGAGGTAACTATTAAGATCATCAATTTCATATGCTCCTACTGGAATAGTTATTGTCATATTACCGTAAGTAAAAGTGTTGTTTCTCTCATCTATGTTCGGTATAACATTAAAACTTTCAAAGTTAACCAAACCAATAACATATTCGGAGTTATCATCTAAATTTATGGGTGGATTGAATTCTGCACTTAAAACAGAACCATTTCCGGAAAGTGAAAAAGTAAAAGACATGTTACTCAATTAACATCTATATTTGTAATAACAACATTCCTTTAATCAAATACATTATATAAAAACTTTAAACAGAGATAACCACAATTATTTGAATTATCTCGTTGAAATTTATCATGATTATATTTAATTCTATTCAAGCTACTATCACTCTGAAAATATTTTATTAATACACTTGGAGGTCATAAGTTTCCATAACTATCAAAGTATATTATAACATTATTTTCTTTTGCGTACGCCGTCCAATGAGTACCTGGTCTAGTTGAAATATCCAAATTGATGATTCCACACTCATTTCTCTTTATTTTTAGTGGGAGCTTGTCTTTCATAAATACTCCTCGAAAATATGGTATACGCAACTTTTTAGCAAATCTTGTTAAATCTAAGTTAGTTAATGCGCGGCGAGGCAGCTTTATTGGTAGTTTTTTTACAAGGTTGTAAATATAACCCCATTCCTTTTTTGTAAGGTTGTAGATATAACCCTTTTCCAATAGCAGCTTGCTCCATTGCCAAGTTATGTCTTTCATCTTCTTCAAGTTTTTCTTTGGCAGCTTTCGCATCATTGACAACTTTTGCAATCCCAGCCGCTCCCCCTCCAATACTTCCCAGAGCGCCTAATGCAGCAAACATGTGGAAGTGGAAGAAAACCGCCAGTCTTAGGGATTGGAATAATTCTTTTTCTTGGTTCCTATTGAAGACAGAGCTTGCTTTGCCATTGTAATCAAGCTATTGGATGGTCTGCTTCGTATACCACGTCGGGCTCTCTGAACAGCTTCATTAAAAGTTATAGTACTCTTGCGCAGAGTACCTCCCCTTTTACGTTTGGATGCTGTTTTTTTCTTATGTACTCCCATTCCTAGTTTGGTTTTGGCTTTCATCAGACCTGTTACACCTAGAGCAGTGATTTTTTCTCCTACAGAAGAGTCAGACGTTTTAAAACGTTGATAAGCCTTTTCAGCTAGTTCCTTGTCTGCTTCATGCCTATGTTCTCTATCATTATATTGACTATACTTAAGATCGTGAGTTAAACATAAGGTATCTAATGGATTAATGCCACGATCACCTCTACCAAGCCTCTTAGTAAGTTTGGTACCTGGACCACAGTAGTTGTACCCAGGAATATGTAGTTCAGAAGGTAGTTTGTTTATAAGCGTATCAAACCCAGAACCTTTCTTTGCTCGTTTTCGACGCTGATTAATCAAAGTTGGGCTGTGTACCAGCATTATATATTACTGAACTGAAGTAATTTCCGGTGTACACCCTTATATATAGTTTACAGACTGTGTGTTGTATCCAGTACTTCAGACGTACCCTAACAATGAAGATCCAGCAACAGAAAATTTTACTGCCAGTAGTAAATCATGATGAAATTTCCCCTGATATTACTTATAAAAAACATGAACCTCTCTTTGGAGGTTCTTCCAAGCGAGGATTACTGGTTGGTCCTTCGGGGTGTGGTAAAACTAATGTCATGATGAGTTTAATAGAACATAGAAACGGACTGAAATTTGAGAATATTTATCTGTACTCGAAAACATTGAATCAGCCTAAATATGAGCATTTGAGATTGTTACTAGGATCAATAAAAGAGATCGGTTACCACGAATATGAGGATAGTTCCGAAATAGTTCCTCCTAATAATATAAAACCAAACTCTGTTATAGTTTTTGACGATGTTGTATGCTGTAATCAGAGTGTAATGAGAGACTATTTTTGCTTTGGTCGTCACGGTGATACGGATTGTTTTTATTTAACACAAACCTATTCTAAAGTACCCAAGCAGCTCCTGCGAGACAACGTTAATTTGCTAGTTCTTTTTAAACAAGATGCTAGAAATTTAAAGCATATCTATGATGAACATGTTAATGTTGATATGCCACTTCCACAGTTCAAAGATATTTGTGGCGAATGTTGAAAAGATAAATATGGCTTCCTTGTTATTGATAAGGACTGTCCACTGAAATCTGGACGGTATAGAAAAGGGTTTGTACATATATTTTACCATAAAACATGAAAAATGCTGACCGCTAGACTGCTCGGTCGACCTGGCATATAAATAAATATGCACTCATCAATATTCATCATTACCTAATATAATAGCGATGGATAAGGAGCTGGCTAAACAGTTGGTTAAAACTCGAAAATCTGTTAGAGAAAAATATAGGAGCTTGAAGTCGGATATAGCTCAATCACAGTCACAATTAGAAAAAGTCTATAAACCTATTACAGGACCGCTAAAAAAACTGCTTTCCTGAATAAAACCAGATGTTTCCATTAAGCAAGAGCCGATGCAAGTTAAATTTGAAACTCCAACATGGACACCAAATAGATCAAAAGTCGATGTATATAATAAATATCTTCCTTCATTACCCATGACCATGCCGAGTTTTCTTGAAGATACCTATCAGAATACGCCCACAGTGGATGATTCAGACGACTAAAATAGTAGCGACTTAATTGATCAACAAGTTGAGAAAAGCCGTCAATATCTCCAAGACCTCTCTGATACACCGGCTTATCAAGAATATTTAGATGGATATGATTCTCTGTCACGACAATATATAGATATATCGGTACGAGGTGATGAGAAAGATAACGATCGACAATATGGTCTTTTTAATTTTTAATTGGAAATTCAAACGTAGAAATTGTTGGAAAGGATATACAAATGAATGGTGTAAAGTATTTTGGAACACCGGGTCTATACGAATTGTTGTTTAAAAAGCAGCCAATAGGGTACAAGCAAACCGATCTAGAAAATTATATGGATATTTTGAAGAGATCTAAAACACTATAAAGCAATATATAAAAAAGAAAGCCAAATTAGAGGACTGTGATGTAACTGTGGAACATGTGCCAACTAACTATGATAATATTAGAACAGATTGTCGCTGTTTCAAAGTGGGTATTAAGTATGACTTAAATAACATGGTTTATGAACAAGAGTTTTGGCCCAGTGGCGTAACTTTTACTAGATTTAAGTTTAATATACGGTCTAATCCATGTACCAATTCTTTTTTAGAGAAACAAAAAAAGCAGGTAACAATATTGTAAACCTAACTGATAGTAAATCAAATAAAGATTTCCAACTTTTGCACCTTAATGTCCAATGTTTAAGTCACAATAAAATTCTCGAAATGGAAGTTTTATAGGAGGACAAACCTGTGGACATTATTTGTTTCAATGAGTACTGGCTTAGTGCTTCTGAGATTAATATTGTGAAACCGGATAAATACAGGACCATCTCTAGTTTTTGCAGGGAAAAAGGTAAACACGGCGGCGTGAGTATATTGGTGAGAAATTCTTTTCAGTCCCCAGTAATTTTAACTAATATTAACAAGGTATCTGAGAAAATACACTGTGAACTTTCTGGTATTGAATTTGATAATTTTCAAGTTGTTACAGTCTATAGATCAACATCAGGTGACTTTTATATATTCCTTGACAAACTAACGCCAGTTTTAAGTGAACTCAATAGACTGAAGAAAATTATTTTGACTGGTGATTTTAATGTCAAGTTCAGTGTTAATGATAATAATTGTGATGACAAGAATGCTTTCCTACTTTTAAATTTTTGTCATTCTTTCGGCTTATCGAAAACGGTTCCAGAGCCCACCAGAGGAAAGTCATGCCTTGACAATATTTTTACAAATCTTGATTTTGATAGCTTTTCTACTCAGGTATTTGACACTTGCTTGTCAGATCATTTGGGAATTATAATGAGAATTCAACAAGCTAACGTAAAATACAAATCTAATATAAGAATTAACTACAGGCCGGTGACGGATCTTGGTTTGTTCAATCTATAGAAACATTGAATGTCAGGACTGGAGTATGACAAATGATGTTAATCTTACTTTAAATGAGAAATTTGAAATGTTTATTGGTATATTAAATTCTGCAATGGATTTAAGTTTTCCTGTAAAATCTAAACTTCAAAACAGTTTTAAACCAACCTTGGTATCCTGGTTTAATAATAATCTCAAGAACATGCGGGATCATTTACAATTTCTTAGGGATATTAATAAAAAGAATCCTGAACTAGTTCCAAATGACACTATTAAATCGTATAGAAATAAATACAAAGACGAAATGTCCCTAAACAGCAATGTGGAAAATAATTGCAGGAAATAATTCTACGTCTTCTATGAAATGCCATACTGACCGGATTACTGCAGATAATTTTAATGAATATTTTTAAAATATTGCTCAGAATATCCTTGATCAACTTCCAAGTACTAGTGCCACCTTTGAAAGTTATCTTCAACCTGTTACCATAGGCAGTAATTTTGAATTCCAGGAAGTATCTTATAATGAAATAAGAGACATTATAAGTAAATTAAAAAATACGACAAGTAAAGACCCCTATGACATCAGTACAAAAATAATAAAAACATTAAAAAATCTAGTTGTCTATCCCTTAACAAATTTAATAAATGAATGTATCAAAAATAGTGTATTTCCTGAAGTTCTCAAAATTGCGAAAGTAATACCCATTTACAAAAAAGGACCCACAGGTGATCCGTCTAATTATAGGCCTATTTCATTAACGCCCATTGCAGCTAAAATCTTGGAAAAGGTCTTAAAGTTTCAAATAAATCAATATTTCGAAAGAAGTGATCTCTTTAATTCCTGTCAGCATGGTTTTCGTAATAAAAGATCTACCACACTTGCAATAAATAATCTGTCGCGCTCGGTCCTGAGTAACTTTGAGAATAAAAAAATCATTAATGGGTCTTTGTATGATCTAACAAAAGCGTTTGACTGTGTCAGCCATAACATTCTGTTTCAAAAACTTTCTCATTATAACTTCAATAAGAAGAGTATATCACTTATTCAGTCATACTTGACTAATAGATCCCAATATGTTTTAACAAAAGCACGTCACCAAATAGATCTATACAGTATGGAGTTCTACAGGGTTCTGTCCTTGGTCCCGTATTGTTTCTTATCTACGTGAATGATTTGTCAAATTGTGATAGAGACTGCTTATTTACTCTTTTTGCAGATGACACCACCGTACTAAATAGTGATACTCATAGTAACTCTCTTCTTGAAAAAATCGAAACAACACATAATAACATAAATCAGTGGTTTCTGGCGAATAAGCTATGCCTAAATCGGGAGAAAACGCAGTCAATTTTGTTTTCATTACGCGACATTAGTGATATCGATAAAAATACTTATGATTCACACGCTAAATTCCTTGGTGTATACATTGATGAAAAAATGACTTGGGAATATCATATCGTCAACCTTTCTAAGAAGCTAGCTAAGAATATTTTTCTGATCAGGAGTCATTCTAAATCAGTCACAATAGACATTATTGATAGCATACTACGGCTGTTTCCATTCCAATATGTGCTATGCAATTTTGAACTGGGGTCATTCTTGCCATTGCTCTGATATCTTTAGCTTACAACGTAAATGTGTACGAATTATAACAGGCCTTCATTATAGAGTAGATTGCAAAAAATCTTTTATACATCACAATATTCTCACCCTGCCCTGTATTTATATACTGGAATGTCTTCTTTATATTAAAAATAATTTTTTCAACAACAACATTTCAACAACACTGTATGAGTCATGATTATTGCACAAGAAATAGAGAAAAAATTAAGCCTGATTTTCTGAGACTGAGTAAGGGTAGAGATGGAACTAATTATTTCGGTATCTTTTTTTTAATAGGCTTCTAGATTGTGTTAAAAATTTATGTAGTAAACATTTTAAAATGAAAATGAAAAGCTATCTTAAAAAAAGGCATTTTACACCTTTGAGGAATATATTGAGAATGATTTTTCTGATATTGTTAGTCTTTGTGATGTTCAATGTATTGTATGTAGTTTATAAGTTTTTTTTTTAATATTTTTAAACTGTATTTTCAGGTTTTAACTATGTTATTTCTTTTATCTGTGTAAATTTCTTTGTGTGACGTTTGTAAACATTTCTTTAATGTGGTGACATCAATAAAGTATTATTATTATTAAATAAATAAATTTATTGTGTTTTTAAAAAGTGATTTTTCCACTCGAAAAACATAATTGGCGCTGCGAACAGGATCGCAAAAGGTTCAAGAATACGTAGAAATTCATCGAGAATCATCTACATTTAGCAACAGTGAGTTTCAACTCTTTATTTTGCGATCAGAACTAAGAAGCGAGGCAAATCAAGTCTTAGAAGAAATCCGTGCTGTCTTCGGCTGGACCCTTCTTCAACTAGACACGTAGGAAGTCTAACACTTCATGTACCTGTTGGCATCATCTTCCACTTCAGGAACGAAATGCAATCAACAATAGTTTTTAAGTACAATCCTTTTATCCTAATCATCTTTCACCAAAGATCCAAACAATACTACATTAGATTATTTTATTTTAATTTATGTCAGACACTGAATCTGAACAGTCAAGTTGTTCATCCTCTGGCGAACACGTACAAGGTGGCCCGTTTAATATGGGCCTATACCTTATCTCAGAAACTACAAGTTCTACAGAAAAAAAAATTATCAATATAGTTATCTTCAATTTTTTTATATTTTCAAACTTATAACCTGTTTATATACAGGGCGATGAACTAAAGTTCCTTTTTTTTTTAAATAGCACACCCTATATATTATTACATTTTCAGAAAGCCCTTCTATCGACAAGTTCAATGATATATGATATGATGGGTCTGACGCCCGCCGTTTCGGATTTATTGGGTATTATCTTCAGGAAATAGCCCATATTAAAATCGTGCTAGAAAGATTAATAATTAAGTTTTTGAGCCTTAACTTGCGCCAAGAGATTTCTAATTTCATGTACTTTATTATGTAATTACTCAATATTCAACTTATAAAAAAAATTTGACCGTGTTGCCACATTTTGAAAACCATAAATTCTCACGATTTTTTCAAATAAAACACCCTGTATATTGTAACATTTCTAAAAAGCCCTTCTATCGACAAGTTCAATGATATATAATATGATGGGTCTGACGCCCGCCGTTTCGGAGTTATTGAGTATTATCTTCAGGAAACCTCCAATATTAAAATTGTAACTAACAAAATTACTTTTATTATTACTTAATTAAGTGTAATTTGCACCAAAAAAAGTTATATAGGTAGTATATGATCTATCACTTTGATGTAATTGATGTAACGTTAGTATAGGGACATTTTCATCATTAATATTTATAATAAAACTAGTTTCAGTAAAATGCACGTATTTAATTTAGGTTGCTATATAATTTTCAACATAAATTTGATATTATTCGGTGAAATATATCAGATTATTGTATACTAGTTGATTTTCAAAGCCCCTGAAAAAATTTATTTAGTGACTGAAGATGCACAGGTAATTATACGATGTACCTACCTACTCTGTCTTTATTATTTGTCAATTTCATTAAATATGACCATATTTTAACGTTTAGTCAGAGTGGCCTTTGTAAACAAAATATCCACAATTATTATAGGATTTATCATTGCCTTGACAACCGGGATAAACTGAAAAATTATTTGACATTGCATTAATATATTAAGTATTTATTAATAATAATGTATAGCGTGGAAGAAAAAGTTGATATGCTAGAATGTTATTTATCAAATAATAAAAGTCCAGCTGTTGCTCTTAGAGAGTATAGAGCAAAATTTCCCGTGAGACGAATTCCAGAAAAGAAATTATTTGCTAGACTTTTTCAACAATAAGATTTTTTATGCAAATTAAGAGTTCAAAATTATAATTTGGGATCTTGGTTAGCACTATTTCAATCCTGGTCATATTCTGAGTATCATATATCTCTGAATGTGTCAATAGAAGGGCTTTCTAGAAATGTAACAATATACAGGGTGTTCCATTTGAAAAAATCGTGAGAATTTATGATTTTCGAAATGTGGCAACATCGTCAAATCTTTTCTATAAGTTGAATATTGAGTATTTACATAATAAAGTACATAAAATTAGAAATCTCTTGGCGCAAGTTAAGGCTCAAAAACTTAATTATTAACCTTTCTAGCACGATTTTAATATGGGCTATTTTCTGAAGATAACACTCAATAACTCCGAAACGGCGGGCGTCAGACCCATCATATCAAATATCATTGAACTCGTCTTTAGAAGGGCTTTCTGAAAATGTAATAATATATAGGGTGTGCTATTTAAAAAAAAAGGAACTTTAGTTCATCGCCCTGTATATAAACAGGTTATAAGTTTGAAAATATAAAAAAATTAAAGATAACTTTGAAAAAAACAATTTCATATAACTTTTTTTTCTGTAGAACTTGTAGTTTCTGAGATAAGGTATAGGCCCATATTAAACGGGCCACCTTGTACAAAGTACCAAAGTACATGAACATTTTAGGAAAATAAAAATTAAATTAAAGCCTGCAACACTTAAAGTAGAAATTGCAAATATGTCTCTCTCAGATTTTCAAATTAGATTTAATTTAATGAAAGAAACCGTCCCAGAATATCATGGAGGTTCTAAAGATCTCACCTATTTTATAACCAAAGCTGATAATTTTATTACAAACTTAACTACTACAGATGCTTTTTACAACACACTGCTCTTTGAATATGTTCAAATAAAATTAAAAGGCGAAGCAAGAGATATTGTTATTAATAGTAAACCCTCATCGTGGTCTATACTAAAAGGTCTCCTGAGAAATAAATATGCTGATCCACGATCAGAAACATTATTAGCCAATGTGTTACATACATGTTACCAAAAACCGAATGAAACATTTGAAATATATAATAATAATGTTAGCTATAATTTACAAGTATTGTTAGAACATGTTTCTCTCAATACTACAGACGAAAATATTGCAAAAGAGAAATCTATAAAACTCAAGCTAGAGATACCTTTATGTCTGGTGTAAGCGAACCATATAATACGTTTTTAAGTTATCATAATCCGCAAGACTTATCATCATGCTTACATTTCTGTCGTAATTATGATGACAGAAATAGTCAAAGACAATTTATGAATTTCTTAAAAAGCAAAGACAAATTTAATAAGCCTCAAATTGCAAAGCCATCAATAAGCAATTTACCACAGCGTAACAATAATTACACTAAAAATTTTAAATCTCAGCCCCGACCTATTAGCGTAATGAATAAACCAATTAGGCCTTACTTTCCAACTAATCAACAAGTATTTGGAAAACCTCAAAATTCAAGTACTAATGTGTTTAAACAAAATCCGAATACACCATTACCAAAACCTACGCCCATGTCTATAACAACTAGACAATCTTTCCAACCACGTACAAATTTCACTAAGCCTATTAATCACTTCAGAGTAGATAATAATAAACGGAACTTTATTTCGGAAGAACTGACCAATGTAAAACCGGCACAACAATCAAATAGTTCTTCTGCGTCCCACTAGGAATACGTAGATGATGAAACAGAAGTGTATTATTTCGAAAATGATACACTACCGGAGGAAAATCGTTACATAGAAAATGAATCCGAAAATTTTCATGCACAAGCCTCACAAGTAACTATAGATTAGATTTAAACTCAATTTTCCAACAACCAAAATTACCGTTTTTATATTTAAGTAGTTTTAATTTAAAAATATTGTTAGATTCAGGAGCCTCTTCAAGCGTAATAAATTCAAAAATAGCATGGACTCTATTTCCTGATTTTATTTACGAATATAAATTTCAAGTCACTGCAATGAATAATACCGTTCAAGGCACACACGCAGTACGCCTTCCACTATTATCAGAATTCGACGAATACCAAGAAATTGAATTCTTAATAGTACCCTGGCATCAAAAATATCACGCCCTTCTAGGAAAAGATCTAAAGTCATTAGGAGCAATACTTGATTTTGAGAATCATGTATTACAAACGCGTAATTCGATCATACCATATCATGTGGAAATAAATAATTTTATGTTAATAAATAAGTCACATTCTCATTTTATTAAAGTCCCAGTTTCCCTCAATAACGGAGATGCCGTGATACCCGAAACAAAAATAAATAACTATATCATACCAGAATGTATTTGTAATATTCAAGAAGGTTTTGCTAATATACCTCTCGAAATAAAAGACGATATAATATTTTCTCAACCTATAGAAGTCGAACCTTTAGATAACTATATTAATTTAAATAAACAATCTGAAACCTGTAGTATTGTGAACATTACAGATCTTATCCGAACAACACACATGAACTCGGAAGAAAAATCAAAAATTTTAAAATTATGTTATCGATTTAAAGATATATTTTATGATGAAAAACAAGATTTAACCTTCACCAGCGCGGTCAAACATCATATTAGGACTATGGACGATAACCCGATATTTTGTAAGAACTTTCGGTATCCCTATCACTTAAAACAGGAAATACATAACCAAGTAACTAAATTGCTAAATAATAAAATAATAAGACCTTCTATCAGCCCGTACAGTTCACCCGTGGGGATTGTCTCAAAAAAATTGGATGCTAGTAACAAAAAGAAATGGCGCATGGTAATAGACTTTAGAAAATTAAATGAAAAAACAATCGAGAATAAATACCCTCTACCGCGTTTACGGGAGGAAATATTAGAAAATGTAGGTAAGTGTTCATATTTTACAACCCTTGATCTCGCTCAAGGCTTTCACCAAATCGAACTTGACCCTTCTTCCATAGAAAAAACTGCATTTACTATAGAAAACGGACATTACGAATATGTACGAATGCCCTTTGGCCTAAAGAACGCACCATCAACCTTTCAACACGTTATGGATCACATTTTAATGAAATATTTTCATAAAACCTGTTTTGTCTATATGGACGATATAGTAATCTTTTCTAAATCGTTACAAGATCACGTTGTACACCTTGTGGTGGCATGGCATCCAAAATCAAAGAATATCTACAAGTATAATTAGTTTATATTCTGTGGCATCAATACTGCTCGCGCCATCTGTTGAACGAGGAAGTCACTAGAACGTAAGGTTGACAGGAATTTCTTAGTCAAAGTAGTTATCATATTCAGTAGGAAATACGATTGTCAATAGGGGAACAAAGTTGGCGGGGTTTTGGGAGGGTCCATAGAGAGTTTGAAAAAAAGGAAGGAAGGTAGAAAAAAGAAGGTAGACGCGGAGATTGGAAAAAGAAGTTGGGAAGCGAAAATTAAAGAAGAAAAAGTGGTTTAAAGGGAAAATTAACAGGTAATCTGTTCTTTATGAATTATATATATATTTATTATTGTCCAGTTTTCCTATGTAATATTGTGATCATTCCATATTAAAATAATGTTTTGTTTCAATGATACGACGCCAAAATTGATGTTTGTAAATTTTGCTATTTAATGGTTTTTATCACAACTAATTCACATTTTACTTGTTCAATAATAGTTTTAACATTATTTTCAATGTAAATTTGTAAAATTGTCGCGACTACCATTAATATTTTAATGTCGACCTTTGTTATACATAACTTCTTAATAATAGTCCCTGTATTTTGAATATAAATAATTAAGATAATTAAGTATGGGTTGTATCTACCAAATGTCATGTGTGTGATAGAGCCTTGTTGATTGAACTAACATTTTCGCCCGTGAAGGATTGAATCTGTGTAACATAAAAAAAATAACAATAATAAAAAAATAATAAAATACACAGATCTCTCCGAACCTGCAACTTTAGCTGGGTTGCCTCCCGTATAGGACCCCAGTACCTTTTCCCCTTACTAACCCCAACCTCTTCAGTTTTATTTGAGAAATTATGTACCATTGTTAGAATGAGGTAACATGTAGTAGGGACCAAACTATACACACTTTTAAGTTTTGTAATTATTATCAAATCTTGTTGGTTGTATAATATATTTTGGGTAGTCAAGAGTAAAGATCGTGGGTTTCTCTGCCATGCTCTTTCCCCACCGGAGCTCTAGGCGAGCCTGGCACTCTCATTTCCTTGTAATTCTAATTTCTTTCTGTCATCTCTGTTATTAAAACTGTGAGTATCAATTTAATAAAGTTAGGTGTATTTACAATGTGTTTTTTTTAAATTAAAACATCCCCCAAGTGAAACGTTAGTAGCTAGTGCTTCCTTTCATTTATTCACATATAGAAAATATATTTAAATACAACCTGGGTCCTATTAGAGTTTACAATTTAAAGAATCTGGTAAGTTATACTACAGAATTTGGTGCCGTGACCAGGATAGCACTGTACAGTGAAAGCGTTGGTGTGGATGTTTATGTTAGGTACCTATTTGTTTTGTGAATTGATACTGCTGTAATCTTTTTAGTTAACAGTCCACTAGATTCTGGGTTACCCGAGATGTCTCTACCGGATACCAGCCTTTTACAACAAGATATACAGACTTTGAGAGAGCTGGTACAACAACAGACGAACCTTTTAACATCTTTTATGCAGCAGCAACAACAAATCAATGAAACAATATTGAGGGAGCCCCGAATGTCAGCTGATTTGTCATTTGTACCTAATGTGGTCAGCACTCCTAGCGCACTCAGATACCAAACAGGCATTTCCGTTGAGGGGCGACACATTCAGTCAAATAATAACAGCGTACTTGTCCATAAGGGAACCTCCCCTGTTGTTACAATTTCTGAGGTAACGGGTGAGTCCACTAATTGTACTTCTAGTGTTCCTGTGGTCAGCAATCCGATTGTCCAGGATAATGATTGGAGGAAGATTGCTTTGTCATTGTCCAACAAAACTGTTAGCTTGACGGTAGGAGAAAAACCTTCGTTTAGGTCACCAGAGGCACATCATCCAGTGTTATTTTTGAATAAACTAAATAGGTATTTCAAGATTACTGGGGTTACATCTACGGAGCAACTTGATGTGGCTAAAGAGTGCTTGTTATTGGAGAGATTTGCGAGAGGTGGCCTGGACTTCATTTGAAGATTTTCAGAATGATTTTCTTGGTTTGTATTGGTCTGATGATCGGCAACGTCTTAGTGGTATGAAATATAACCCTGATAAAACTCGTTTATCAATATCTGAGTATTTTTTGAGACAAGTAAATTTCTATCGTTTGTTTTCACCTGCTATACCAGAGTTGATCATTATTCATGAAATTATTAGACAGTTACCACCAAGCATTCAGAGTTTGTGGACAACTGTGAATAACAGAACAATGGCTGGTGTTTTGGAATTTTTGGATAGGTAGAATTCACTCCATCGTAAACGAACACAAGTCAATATTTCGTCCCCTCTTTCAACTGCTGCCGTAGTAGATCGTTATCACTACAATAAACCATCTTCTTCCACAAAGTCTGACACAGAAGTTCTTGACTTTTCAATTCCTCCCCCGAAGATTTGTAAGAGTTGTGACTGTCATCGATTTGCCCAGGGAAACTCTCGTCGAGGGAATTAGAGAGGGACATTCTCTCGAATGAAGGTATTAAACCCTTGTAACGTACATTTTAATGTCGTTTCATGAGGTTGACTATTATGCACCCCGTAAAACACCCAACCTAATTGTTGGCGGCTTAAGTTTTCCGTTTTCAAATATTCTGCGTTGGAAGACGTTGATTGGCTAAAAACGGTAGCCTTCCAAAATCAAACGAAAACGCGAGTGAATTAGGAATAGAGATAGACAGTCCCCGTCTTCGTGGATAGGCACATGTGAGTTATTTACCTATTTGATATATATAATTTATTTACTTTCATTATTGGTTGCGATTATAATTATTAGTACAGAAATACGATCATAGCGATTTGTTGTTATTATTAAGTAATTATATTTCATATATAATCAGGATTTACCTGGATTTTAGGTAAATTATTTAGGCGTGGTCAGTGAGATTTTTTTGTCACCCTATATGGTGATAAGTAGTACGATTCGAAACAATAGAATATAGTTTCAATATTATTTTATAAATTTGTGAAGCTGTGCTCTAGTCAGGAGATTATAGAAAACATTGTTTTTTTAAAACCAATAAATTTGAGTTTTCTTGCCTCCATTTTGTTTGAATCGGATTGCGACTATCCACCACGTGTTGTGCCCTTTGGGAATTAAGTTAATTTATCTTATCTTTATCTTATCTTCTCTTATCTTATAGTTATAATATAGGATTGGAGCTATAGAAAATTGCTAATATCGTAATTTCTGCACTAGGTTAAGTAATTTGTTACTTTGTAGAAATTTTAATAACTCACATGCACGCCGATTAGAAGACTGGAACCTGTTTCCTAATATTTGTAAATTGATTCATTGATTATTGTTCTTTAGCAACAAATTTGTACAATAAATCAATACAAATTTTTGTAACTTGTCACTCAGTATTTGAAATATTAATGAAATAATTTTTCTCTTTTACCTAATTAGAGTGGTAATATTTCCTTGTTTAACCGGTTATGAAACCGTTGTTTTTGGAATTTTGGGTCAGATGATAGAGGGTTTTTTGTTTAATTTATTTTTGTTCCTTCTGAACTATAGTATCTTTAAATATTAACGATTAGAGTTTTTTTATTAAGAATAATAATTGTCGAGTGGCTGAACTGTAATCAGTTCTTTTGAATGCAATTTTTTGGTAATTTTATTTGCTTCATTCTGGGTAGGGTCACTAAAGGTTGACACCTTCCAGGTTTTGTTTTCATTTGTTAATTACTTTCCCTGTGAAATTCACAGAGGATTTTACCAAACCAGATTTGCTGGTACATTCCCTTCAGGAACTTATTTATAATTTTTAATCTTGGCTACACTAGCCGTCAACGTTCATCTACATATTTGTAAATTTTGGGGCACTCTTAACACAAACAATTCTTTGTATGTACTCTTCTGAGACGAGGCTGCTGTAACCTGACTGCAAGATCTATAACCTGCTGAAGAACTCTGGACGCTTACCACCTGCAGATCCCTAGATAAGAGGATTGGACTTAGCCAGTACGTGACCGTCATCTGGACTAGAGCTCTAGCTTCCCCACTTTGCCACGGCAAGTCCACCTGGATCCAATCATCAGCACAGGTTAAGGGTGAGAGTACTGACCTCATAAAGAAGGAACGAAATTGTCAGAGTGACCCCGAACCTCATACAATTTTTGTAAAGTTAGCCAATTTTAAAATTTCATTTGTCACTTTTTTTTTATTTTTTAGTCAATATTAAATCATTTTTGAATTATTGTTAAATAGTCACTTTATTATTCAATTGTAATTTCAATTCAATTTGCTTATTTGATTAGTGTATTCAACTAACTTTTATATAGTTTTCTTTTATCTTATATCTAAAAATTATCCTGGTGCCCAAATAACTTGTCAACATTCAAAGCAGTCCTACGAATACTACGTCCTAGTATCATAAATCTCCTTGAGCTACCGGAGCTAATGTCAATAAACTTAAGCTAGTGGAATGTGTGTGATAGAGCCTTGTTGATTGAACTAACATTTTCGCCCGTGAAGGATTGAATCTGTGTAACATAAAAAAAATAACAATAATAAAAAAATAATAAAATACACAGATCTCTCCGAACCTGCAACTTTAGCTGGGTTGCCTCCCGTATGGGACCCCAGTACCTTTTCCCTTTACTAACCCCAACCTCTTCAGTTTTATTTGAGAAATTATGTACCATTGTTAGAATGAGGTGACATGTAGTAGAGACCAAACTATACACTTTTAAGTTTTGTAATTATTATTAAATCTTGTTATGTTGGTTGTATAATATATTTTGGGTAGCCAAGAGTAAAGATCGTGGGTTTCTCTGCCATGCTCCTTCCCCACCGGAGCTCTAGGCGAGCCTGGCACTCTCATTTCCTTGTAATTCTAATTTCTTTCTGTCATCTCTGTTATTAAAACTGTGAGTATCAATTTAATAAAGTTAGGTGTATTTACAATGTCTTTTTTTAAATTAAAACATCCCCAAAGTAAAACGTTAGTAGCCAGTGCTTCCTTTCATTTATTCACATATAGAAAATATATTTAAATACAACCTGGGTCCTATTAGAGTTAATTTAAAGAATCTGGTAAGTTATACTACAACCTGAAGAAAATATTTTCAGAATTGCGAAGGTACAACTTAAAAGTTCAACTCGATAAGAGTGAATTTTTAAGAAAGGAAGTCCCCTTCCTAGGACACATTATAACTCCATTGGGTATAAAACCGAACCCAGATAAAATAAAAAGTATTCAAAATTATCCTATCCCTAAAACGACGAAGGAAATTAAAGCTTTTCTCGGTCTCGTAGGATATTATCGTAAGTTTATAAAAAATGTTGCAAAAATAGTACAACCTATAACCAAATGTTTAAAGAAAAATGCGAAAATTGACGTAAAAGACCCCCCATATATAAATGCTTTCACTAAATGTAATGAACTCATATCTAACGCCCCTAACGTACCCTGACTTTTCCAAGCAATTTAAAATAACTACTGATGCCTCTAATTACGCAATTGGCTCAGTCATCTCACAAGATGAAAAACCTTTCGCTTTTAATTCTAGAACATTAAATACCGCAGAAAAGAACTATTCTACAATAGAAAAAGAGCTCTTATCCATTGTCGAAAGTACTAAACAGTTTAGGCCTTACATTTTTGGAAAAAAATTTATAATTGAAACCCATTAAAATACCCAAATTCTCGTCTTACTAAATGGAGGTTGCGCCTTGAAGAATACGATTACGAAGTAAAATATAAAAGAGGAAAGGAAAACGTAGCAGCTGACGCACTAAGTAGGATAGAAATTAATAATAACGAAGAATCAGTAACCTTAAACCCCGAAGACGATATCGATTTGGCCAGTATATTCCCAAACATTGACGAAACAGAGTTATCTCCAGTTGACTTAGACGAAATACTAGAACATACTCCCATCATTGACCCTACAAACTTAACACCACAAAGACCCTTAGACGAAAATGACACTGTTCACTGTTCAAGTGAAAACCCAATATGTCAGCTAAAAATATCAGATAAACCATTACAATCCCTTAATAAAGGAATAATTTTCGAATATGCAGACCGATAAAAAGTTTCGCAAGTCATTTAGCGATAAAAAATCCCTTTATTACGTTTCCCTCAGAAAATCGTGTGAGTTTGAACAAATAAATAAATTCCTGAAAGAATTTATCGTTCCAAAAACAAACTACGGAATCCACTTTAAAGATAATGATATAGAACCCATATTTATTAATATAATACAAGCAACTTTCGGTAACACCGTAAAATATATTAAGTGTCCTAAAGCACTCATTAATATCACAAACTATATTTTCCTCAAAAGACTCGAAAACTATCATAAAGCAAATCACAATGGTATTACCGAGACTTACCAACATTTTAAAACCACTCATTATACCCCACATATGAAAGACCTAATTAACGATTACATAAACAAATGCCAAACATGCTTAGAACACAAATACGAAAGACACCCGTACAAAACCCCGCTACAAGGGCCCCTTATATCGAAAAGGCCACTACAACATTTGTATATTGATACCTATACAATACAGAACGTTTGTTTCCTCACTATTATAGACAATTTTTCAAAATACGCCCAAGCCTATTGGATTAGAGACAAAAACGCCACGACAATACTTAGTAAACTAAAGCATTTCTTTTCCCATCATAATTTACCGGAAAAAGTTACTACCAATAACGGAACCGAGTTTAACAACGCTCTGCTTAGAGAATATTTTAATTTATTCAAAATTCAAATCCACTACACGACTGTCCAAAGCCCTAACTCTAACTCCCTTATAGAAAGGTTACATAGTACTCTAAATGAAAAATTGAGAATATTGAAATATAGTAACCCTAAAGAAGATCTAGTTGACCTCATGACCACAGCAATTACAATTTACAATCAGTCTGTCCACTCAACGACTAATCTAACTCCGTTTACTTTACTCTATGGCCCCTATGGTAATCTGAACGCCCATGAGCTAGACCTACACGTAACTATCTACCAAGATTATAATAATAAAAGAAAAAACGAACTTTTACCTTTTTATGAATTATCATATGATAAAATTATGGATAAAGAAAGCCGCGTACTCTCTAAAAGGAACGAAAAATTAAGCGAAACCATTCCCAATATAAAAGACAAAGAAGTGTATGTCCCTACCTTTAATAAGAACAAAATCGGAAAAAAGTTTAGTAAATTCCAGGTAAATAAACAACAACAAACTCTAACTGGAACTTTAGGTACCGTACCCACTAGATATCCAATTACAAAAATTAAACGACTCCTTAAAATTCCTGTAAAGAAAGGAAATTTCTTTACAGGATTATGACAATCATCCTGACAAAGACGGACAACAGCCAGGCCCTTCAAAGGATTCAAATTAACGAAAATAATATCTACTTCGAAGAAAATATTGGTACTGCCCAAATAATTTACCACTACCATAACTTCTACTTTTATATAAATTTAACAACCGTATACCAGTCTTATATTGCTCTCTCAGACAGAGTTCAACAGAATGATAAAGATAAACCGCTAACATTCCTATCTAATAGACTGAATCAAAATTAAATGAAATCAGTTCCCAACTTGAAAAAATAATTAGAAATCGGCATAAACGAGGTTTAGTCAATGCATTAGGTACCGAGATAAAATTTATATCAGGTAATCCCGATAACAATGACCTGACCATAATAAACGAAAATATAAAAGTTTTATTTGAAAACCAAAAACAAGTAAATAGACAAAATAATAAATACACCTCTTTCGCCAAACACTTGACAAACAGGTATAAAAATAATTTGAAAATTATTCAAAGCAATATTAACAACACCTTTTCCGTATTAAACCGGACTAACCATCTTGTGGACAACCTTTTAGTATTACAACACCAGCTTTTAATAGTCAACGAAATACTAAAGTATACTCAGCTAATAGAAAGAACTCTTACTTTGTCTTCACTTAACGTAATTAATTTAGAGATTATGACTGCTCAAGAACTTATTAAAATATACAATCAGGTACATAGTATATACAAAGAGAAGGAATTAATACCATTCAATACAATCCACCCTTTCGAAATGCTAAAATTATCAAAAACTAATATCTTATTAGCTAATGGCAGTATTGTTTGTATATTACAACTCCCTATCCTAAATCCCATAAGTTACATCTATTCCGCTATACACCCAATACCCAATGTACATAAACACATGTTGATACCTCTGAGAAAATATCATCTCCAGCAACTACAAAACGAAGCCTGGACAGACGAGGAATGCCTCAGATACAACATAAATATGTGTGCAAGAAGCAACCTGATACTGATAAGTGCAAACTGTTAAACATTTCTAAGTGCGACACAGTGCAAGTGAACATTGACTACATACTGAGCAAGAAACTTTTGAATAACGCTATTTTATTAATAACCAACAAGAACGTTAAGATATTTGAAAATTGCCCAAACCGCAATGAACTATATAACGTATCTTTTAACTCTATTACTAGTGAATACTGTACCCTGTCAATTGAAAACATAATGTACTCTTCTAACCTAAGCAAACTAATTATTAAGGTTCCAACTCTCTACGAGGAATATGAAAAACCTCGGGAACATATTACCTTAGAACTAAAACATTTAAATGATTATAAAACCTTAAATGAGGACATAATGTCCATAAATAAGGAAATTACATTAAAACCTATTCACCTTTATAGTCATATTTCTGTAACCGTTTTATGTATCATTTGTATTATTATAATTTTGTTCGTAATATTTAATGTTCGACAGAAATTACTAGGAATTTTGCAGAAATACAGAAGGCCAAAGAAATCCACAACCCAACCGGAAGCTGGAGAACATGAACTTAAATTCCTCTACCCCGTCATCCAATCAACCCAAAACGAGGACGTTTTGAAATCTTAGGAGGATGGAATTATATCCACGTACATTTCCGTAAACACATTATCTAAAGGGAAAGTACGACAGTGATAAGGGACATTTGTCTAGACCTACGTCATCATCCCTACATGATAAATAGGTCGAATAGTAGTTTCTCTTCAGTTTGTCTGTATTGGTTCTTGTAGAGAATATCTCAGCATTCTCACCTATATTTAAGTTTATAATTGCTTTGTACTTAGTTTAAATAAATAAATTTATTGTTTTTAAAAAGTGATTTTTCCACTCGAGAAACATAATTCAATCTTCCAGAGCATGGTACACAAGGGTTGATACTTTTCTTGAAAGTTTAGGGTATAGCAGGTCAAAATATAATAATAATAATAATAACTGACTATTGAGGCGGGGCTCAGCCTAGGGCTACTTTAGCCCAACCTGAAAATAGTTTACATCAATAATTTACAATATATATTAATAATATATAACTTAAAGAGAAAAATAAGAAATTATACTCATCCTAAAATATGAAGAATGCATAAAAAGAAAGTGAACATTGTTGACAGCCGAAAATAACAGTGATAATGAGCAGAGAAAAGAGATTTTTTATTTATTGGTCTTTGAAATATTCTTTTAATTTTAACTTAAAGCTAGTAAAGTTTTTAATATTTTTTATTGCTAGTTTTTTTAAGAGAATTATAAATGTATGGTACTTTATAGGAATAAGAACCCTTAAAAGATGTGGAAGATATGAACCTTGTCTGTACACTAAACGTTCTAATAACTTTACGACCACTGTTGCAGCGTACGTAAATGATTTCTTTGTCTTCTCTAACCATGTATCTGAAACGGACTAGAGCAAGTTTGTAGAATTAAGGACTTAGGGCAGGTTAAACATTGCCTGAGAGTGAAAGTTGATAAAAGTAGTAATAGTATTACCTTGGATCAGGAACATTACATTGATTTTTTGTTAAAGAAATTTAATATGCTCCATTGTAAAACAGTAACTCCATTAGAGGCTAATATTAATCTAGCTAGGGATCCGCAAAATACTTGCGTAGGTAAAATGCCATATCAGCAATTAATAGGTAGCTTCATGTATATTGCTGTGTTAACTAGACCTGATATTGCATTTCCAATCAGTTATTTGAGTCAGTTTAACAATTGCTTTAATGAAAGCCACTGGAACCAGGCAAAACGGGTTCTGAGATATTTAAAGGAAACAAAGAAATTTGGTTTAAAATTTCATAAGGATGGCGAAGAAGTAGAAGGATTTGTAGATGCCGATTGGGCAAATAGTTGCTGTGACAGGAAGTCTTATACAGGATTTTGTTTTAAACTTTCTCGGTCTGCAATATCTTGGGAGAGCAAAAAACAGCAAATTGTTGCGTTGTCGAGTACTGAAGCTGAGTACATAGCTATTTCAGAAGCGTCGAAAGAAGCTATTTATTTAAAGAATCTTCTTTCAGAGCTAACTGGAAGCGTGTATAGTTGAATAAGATTATACAATGATAATCAGAGTGCACAGAAGTTGTCTGTAAATCCTATTTTTCACAATAGATCTAAGCATAGAGATGTGAGACATCACTTTGTCAGAGAAGCGATTGCTGAAAATTGGATCGAATTAAAATATTTACTGACAGCTGATATGCCAGCTGATATATTAACTAAAGGCTTAAGTTCTAGTAAGCATTACAGTTTTGTAAATATGTTGGTTATTATTAGATTAAGTAGTTTATATTTTGCGCTAGTGGGAGTGTTGAAATAACTAAAAATATATGCTTCTAGTTACGCCACTGTGAGCACCATGCTTTCAGCTTTAAGTGTTTCACATCTGGTTTATTGTATATTCTTTCTTTATGGTAGCTCCTTTTATCGATAATAAAGTCAGTCTATGTTTAGAATCCAACAAGAACGTTTTATTTCAATAGCAATATCCAAACGCCTTTAAAATATTCAAAGGCTTTAGAGGCTTTCTTCTACAAACCTAACAGATCACAGTTTTAGAGATTTTCGTCACACAATTTCAGGTTTATCAGTGAAAGAAAGAAGAAATCACAAATTCTGTCGCAAGGGTAACTCCTACCATTGTGTGACAAAGGTCAATATATATATATATATATATATATACTAGTAATGGTATATCTTTGTAGTGCTATAGAATAAGTTGTAAAGTGTACTACGTAATCAGTAAACAAGTATTCTGTTCTTTTCTCGTTGTATATATCTACCGACCGTCCTTAACCTTTCAATGGTCGCGCACGGTGTGGGAGACCGATGCATCGGTTAATCAGTGATATTTTAAACGATCGGATAAACTCGTGAGTTTCCTTCTACGGAGGTTCTTGTCTACACATAACCTCAGTTGATATTAGCCTGAGGGTAGTTGCGGGTGCTAGATAAGTAAACACGGTCTCTTAGACCAGGTGCGACTACTAGTGCAATACAATTTCTATGGTACGTGATTTGTATTGGCGACTGAAAAATATTTTTTTGGTAAGTATTTATCTATTATTATTCCGGCTTTATATAATTATTAATTAATATTTAGACATGGACTATGAAAAAGAACAAGAAAGGTTGCTGAGACTATTAGAAGAAGTATCTAAGAATATGATGACGAGGATGAATCAGGGGAAGAGGATAATGTTGGAGAAAGATCTGAAGATAGCGATACAGAACAAGAATTTGATGAAAATGGAGATGAGGAAATGAATGTAAGGGGACCATATTTTATGGGAAGAGATAATAGAACAATGTAATAAGCATATAATCAGAATATGCTCTGAGTGTTATGGAAATGCTCACTGATATTTTCATTTTATTTTATGACCTGCATGTTATTTTTGAGAATGAAACCAAATACTTTTCTGTGCAAAAATAGTTTACCTTATGTTTATGGAAGACAAATCTCCTTTGGTTAAGGTTTTATCAGCATTCCTTTTTTTGTTATGCATATATGTAAAGGGTGAGTCATTATTGTGTTTATTTTTTTGTCCATGTTGAAATTTAATGGTTTTATTGAATAAATAGTTTGAAAAAACCTCAAATCTATTAATTCTATAATACAGTTTTTCCCAGTTTTTTGTTGTTAATATATTTTTTTTGAACTGGTCTCTAAGACCGTGTGAGACCACTGATGTAATAAAATTTGACGCGACCACTGAAAGGTTAAGAACCTACACCTGTTAGATATTAGAAAACACTTCATTTGGCGCTCAACTTGTGGCTAAGGACTGGTAATTGTGTAGTGTGTAGAACAGACTGAACACTACTGAACAGAGTAAACGTGATTCCTGTTACGAGCTTTTAACGTGATATATAGGTACCTATATCACAAAATATCTATTAAGTGCTTATGTTACTTTACTTTATTACAAGTAAAGTAGATCTATCATCAACATACAGAAGTGGAGGCGTAGAAGTCGACAGTAAGGTAAAACTTGCATACTGTTTTTTACATTATACTGGAGCAGCGGGGTGACGGATAGCCGAATTGCAGATTGTGAAGGTCAACGACGAGAGCTTGCAGGTGTTGTCTGAAGTTGGGTGACCGATGGACTGGGTGAGGTTGTATACAAATAAAACTTTTTATATCTTTATTGTTTATTAAGACATTGCAGTATATTTATAAGCATTGTACCTAGAGGTAGATTAAATGTATTATAGGTGTCTACTAGTTATAAAAGTGATACATTGTTAGATATAAATAAATAACGGCGTGCTTTTAAATATATATTGTAAAATGCCGAAGGGTGGCCAAATTAATAAGGGAGACAGTTCGGATTCGAACAAAACTTTAGAGGAAATGGAACGTTCTAAAGGTAATCAGATAGATTCAATTTTACAGGAGCTAGTTGAAGCTATGCTAGAATTACAAAAAACTACTACAATTTAGCTTTAAATGTTGAGAAGAAAAAGGATAGCGATAAAAATGGGAACAATAGAGTATATATTTCGAATTGGCGAGAGTTAGGGGGGGTCGACTGTAACATTTTACCCAAATGGAAAAGTTCATCCTATGTTATTCTTAAAAAAAGTAAATAAAGTGCTGGATGATGCGGGTGTGCCTGAAGATAGAAAAATGAGTTTGGCTATTAGTTGTTTACGAGGGTCTGCTGCGGATTGGGTAGCTGTTAAGGAGCCAACATTTAAAAGTTTTGCCGATTTTGAAAAGGCTTTTCAAAATAGATACTGGGGGATAAACAGAGATATGTGTTTTTGGAAATATCGTATGGTAAGTTTGAAGGAGAGAATAATAGAGCGGATTATTTTCTAAACTTAATTAATCAAGCGGGTTTTTTGGAGGAAAAAATTCCTGAAAATATGTTAATAGAAAGAATTTGTAAACATTTTCCTATGGACATTCAAACAGGAGTTATAACGTTGGGGTATGATACTATAGATAAGGTAGAGGAATATTTAAGGAAAATCGATGAAACGTATGTTAGTGATAATTTGCAGGAGCGTGGGTTGCGACGAACGATACTACGGGGTGAGCCGGGAACAAGCATGAACTCGCAGAATAGGAGAGACGGTCCGTGGAATAGTAATTTTCAAAATAATAGATTCAATAATGATAGGTTAAATGATCAAGTGGGGGGTGGGTGGTAATAATGTAAATTTGATAACGCAGTTTAACGAAGATAAGGAGTATTTATTAAGCGAGAACGAGGAAAATGAACTGACGGGTGAAAATGAGATGACGTCCTCGGCAATGGAGGCGGTTATAGGGTCTAAAAAAAATTAAATTTTGTTAGATAGAGGCAGCGAAATAACAGCTATTTCGGAGGCTAATTAAACAGGAAAAAACCGAGTATATATCGCCATTAGTTACTGTAAAGAAAAAGGACAAATCTATTCGTATTTGTTTAGATGCGCGATATCTTTATTCTAGGATAGTTAAGGGTTATGTGACGCCACCTAATCCGCATGAATTATTATTAAGTTTCAAACGTGGACAGGTACTGAGTACAATAGATTTAACTGCTTCGTTTGTTAATAGAACTGCTTGCAATAGTTAATAGATTTAACTCTCTTGGCGGGAGTAATTATGACTCTCTTAAGGTTAGAGAATCAGCTTCAGATCGCCAGATCAGAGGCTGAAGTTTCAGAAAAAAAAAAAGTCAAGTTACCAGGTGCAAACAACAAAAAGCACCCATCATCTACCTCCTCGTGGTCCCGCTGGAACGGCAGGTAGGCGTAAAAACCTCCTGTTAACCAAACGATGATGGCTCCGTGCAGAAGTTGCAAAATGGCTGGATCAGGCTAACAACTCGCAAAGACGAGTGCCGACAGAATCCAGCACAAAACAAAAGCAACGGGCCACCCAGGTAGCCTGGCCAACTCCTGGGAAACAGCGCCCCAAACGAAAGATGGTGGTATAGGCAAAGAACATCAGGAGGCACGGCTCCTAGTACCAGACCAAATAAAGAGTGGTAGTTAACGAACAAATTAGTCAAACAAACACAATAGTCATTCTGAAGCAAAAAGGGAGACAAACAACTACCACTCTAGAAACTCCCTCTGGTGAAAATCCAGGAACAATATAGCGAGTTGGACCGTCCGACGGCCGGCTCGCTATTTCTACGCAATCTGGGATTTTGCTTCACTTTCGATTACAAGCAGAAAAAGGGCAGAACAATACCAGAGGCGAAATCCCACGTCAAAGCCCGATCGCACCTTCCGCAGACCAACAGCGGTGCAAGGCTGGGAAGTCGGAGTCCCAGCCCCAAGGGGGAGATGGACCCCACCCAAAAAGCTTAAGAAATTCAACATGGACCACAATATAAGAAATAGCGGCCAAGCCGCGCCGGTTCAGCTTCGGGGGCCGGCAAACAACGACGAACAACAAGCTATGGGTGGAGACGAGGTACTCCCTGAGGTGCCCAACGCGCCACCAATGGGCGCAAACCCGGATTTGACAATAACGTACCCAGTGGAGGGGATTCTGGAGTGCCAGGCGTGCCGAGCGAAAGGGAGGGCCCAGGCCTTCCAAGACGCGAATGATTACGTCAAACATGCCGAAGAGTCTCCTCCGAAGTGCATTCTTACTGTGGTCTGCAGGGGTTGTACAAGAAGGTTCCCCGGACTTCACAACGTCCGAACCCACAAACCCCACTGCAAAAACGAACCAGTACCAGAAATGGGCGGTGACGTTCAGTGCCAAGCATGCGACCGACGATTTCAGTCCAGAAGGGGTCTCAGCATTCATGAGAGAACTGCTCATCCAGACTTGAGAAATCAAGCGAGGATAGCGCAGACCCTGCCCAAAGCTCCCAAATAACGAGCGGGCAAGATCTGGACAGATGAGGAAGTCGCACTGCTGATGGAGCTGGAAGTCGTGTTCGCGGGCAGAAAGGGGATTAACAAACTTATGGAACCGTACTTCTCCGGCAAGACCAACAAACAGATCTCTAGCAAACGCTGTGATCTGGCTGGAAAGCAAAGAAGCATTGAAGAGAGACTCGAGGCGGAAGGACATGTACCGGAAGAACCAATGATACGCGAAGAGGTACACATGGATGTGACAAACAAACTAGACGAAGTCTTTGATCCAGTAGCTACGGATCAGACAGAGGACATGGATGACGACAGGGCTTTGGAGAACATGCCTAGCGGCTTCGGCCGTAAGGACGTTCCACAAGCAGCAGAGGAAGCTCACCCACATCGAGTTCTATGAGCTAGGCTGTGAATTGGAAACAATTGGCGGCCAGCTCAGGATCGAGCCCAAGAATGGTGAGAAGTTCCACGCTAGCCTAGAGTCCATCATCGGCCGACTAACGTCGATGAGCCAGAAGGGCAAACCCGCAAGGGGGAATCCTCAGAACAAGAACTCACGGAAAAGGGGGAGAAAGAATAACAGGATGGCCAGGAGAAAGCAAAACTATGCTATAACACAAAGACTGGCAAACCGCGATATGAGAAAGCTGGCAAACATAATCGCGGAAGACCGACTTGAGGAGCTTGAGGACGAAAGAGCAGTTCCACCGGCAACGGAACCCGTCCAAGCCCTGTACGCCCCACTCTAGGGCGTGAGGAATGAAACATCGTTCCCCACAAACTGGGATAAGAAAGCGGAAACCAGGTCGGCCATCATCCTAATCCCTCCAATCCAAATAGAGGCTGTCCAAAACAGATACCGAGCTTTAAAGGCTGACACAGCCGCTGGACTCGATGGAATTGGCAAGGGGGATATATCTAGTGAAGCCCTGATAGTGCTCACTATGGTGTTCAATCTCTGTCTTGCAGCCGGATACTTCCCAATTAGCTGGCGAATAAATCGAACTACCCTGATCCCTAAGGCTGGAAAGGATTCGAGTCAGGTTGCCAACTGGCGACCCATCACCATTGGCCCGATATTCGGTCGATTATTCTCCTGAATAATTGACGCCAGCCTTAGACAGAACACAATGTTCAACTACAGGCAGAAGGGGTTCACCAGCGAAAGCGGGACATACAATAACGTAGCATTGCTACAGCAGATCCTGACAAATATAAAGCAGGACCTAGGAGGGGTATGTTCAATATTGGACATATCCAAGGCGTTCGACACGGTGCCGCACGATGCAATCGCGCCGGCATTAGAACGACTAGGGATGCCGAAATGTGTGTCACGATACATCTGCCAAATGTATCAGGGCTGCTCAACCACAGTAACATGTGGAGACGGGACTGCCACCGTAGAGTTACTCAGAGGGGTGAAACAGGGTGATCCTCTGTCGCCGTTCTTGTTCAATGCCATTGTGGACCCGATCTTGAGCCACCTTGACGAGAGAGATAAGGGAGTGAAGCTGAACGGCCGGAAAGTCTCAGTCCTCGCCTTCGCAGACGACCTCACCTTGGTGAGTGAAACGAGCGAAGAGGCAAAAGAGGACCTTGCACTAGTAGACAAATATTTTCAAGCCCTAGGTAAGTCACTTTCAATCGCCAAGTGCAGTGCCTTCAAAATAAGAACGGCGAGGAAAACTTGGACGATTGAGGACCCGAACCTCGAGCTGTCAGGGGATAGAGTGAAATTGATCAGTCCCGATGAGCAATTCCGATACCTCGGGGCGAGTTTTACCCCTTGGGGGGGAGTCGACGGCTGGGGGGCCTGCCAAGACTTCGTGAATAGCTGCAGGCGAATCAGACACGTGGCTCTGAAGCCGCAGCAAAAGCTAAAACTTATAACCGAGTACCTTTATCCGAAGTACCGATATGCCATGGTGATGGACCCGCCCTCGGTCCAGAATTTGAAGAGTGCTGATAACCAGATCCGGTGGATTATCAAGCACATCCTACACCTTCCCAAGAGCATTACGGACTTCATGTTCTACACTCGAACCAGAGACGGAGGACTAGGATTGCCTAGAATGGAAACGGACATCCAACTAGCAACCCTTAAAAGCGTCGCTCGGATGCGTGCATCCGAGGACGACGTGGTAAGGAGGTTGGCAGATGTTTCCATCAAAGCCAAACAGGCAACTGTGGCGGCTAGGAACCTGGGGATCCAGTGGCCCTGCAACGTTAAGACGGTAGACCTTGCACGAGACCGCAAGAGGACTCTGGAGCACACCCGATGGGTTGGGTTGTCGTGCCAGGGTCAGGGAATTAAGGAATTCCGCAACAATAGTGTATCCAATCAGTGGCTGCGTCGAGGAGGACTTCTGCTGCCCAGCAGAATGACCGACGCGCTAAGACTGAGAACGAACACTTTTGGGAACCGTGTTGCGTTGAAGAGAGCTGGATACAACCACCTCTCACATATGTGTAGAAAGTGCGGGCTCAGGCCGGAAACCCTGAGCCATGTCATCGGAGGATGCCCAAGTCAGAAGACTTGCGTGATTAAGAGACATGACGAGGTGGGAACGTTAGTCTCGGAGAAATACGCAAGTCGGAACCCTGAGGCGGTGCTCCTCCATGAGCCGACCTTTGCGCTAAGAAACGGAGAGCGTTTAAAACCGGACCTGGTTATAAGGAACCAGGGAAGGGTCCACGTAGTCGACTTCGCGGTCCGCTACGAGGACGGAGACGATCTCCTCAATGCAGCAAAGGAAAAGGAAACGAAATACGAGGTATTGAAAGAGCAGGCATTAGAACGCCTGGGCGGGGATACGTTCAGAGTACACGCTATCGTGATCGGCGCGAGAGGCGCAGTACCAGCACGGACCCGACGAGCACTGAAGGAATTGGACATTTGGAGCAATTCCTTCGCACTGACGCTCTTCCTAACTGCTCTGAGATCCTCCATTGAAATGTCGAACTCTTTTATAGACCAGTGACGCTGGCGCCCACTCGCAGAGAGGGCTCTTATGCAGAGGTCTAAGCAAACTCTCTGTCTATCTCTTCAGGTTCTCTTCTCCGTTTCACAAAACCATCTCTTTTCTGACATAACTTTCCAAATAGTGGCAACTAGGGGCCGTCAATCCCTGGGAATACTCGACCAGGACTGCGCGTCCATTGGACTGGCAGGCGTGACATCTATATGATGAAACGTCGTGTTGGGCACCTCTGGGGGTACCTGTGCGACTCACTGATAGCCAAATTCCTCGTCATCTAATTAGTGACGCGCATGAATGGATTAACGAGATTCCCACTGTCCCTACCCACTAGTTCTAGTTATATGCTCATACAGTGCACATCGTGTCTAGAGTGTTTAATCTATAACTTGTGAACCGTAAAACCAGAGGCGCTGAAACTTGGCCAGTACAAGGAGGGAGTGGCAGAGAACAGCTGGCATTGGAGGGAGCTCCGTGCGAATTTTTTAAGGTACTGTACAAAAGTGATTTTTTCGGGGTGACATTGATTCAAAATTTTAACTGACGTTAATTGTCATAATTAATTTTCGTTTGACAGCAGTGTGGTATACCGGGTGGAGACATTATATTTATAAGGGGTGGTTCAAAATTATTCGAAATTTGTGTTTTATTGGCTGGGGAGAGTAGAAGAGGTGCAAGAGGTACTAGGAGTGGTGGAGAGGTGCCGGCAGGTGGCAAAGGAGCGGTAGCAGGTGGTTCAGGGACATTTAGGGATATTTCGGAAAGTTAAGGTAGGGGACAAAATTTATTTAACTGGTGTTAACGAGGTCCAGCGGACCAACAGCAGGTGGTATTTGCAACCTGTCATTTTGACAGCTGTCAAGTTGACAGCTGTCAATAGCTCTCGTCAGTGACATTTTTGGTGACAGCTGTCATCTGTCAAAGTGATAGATAGCTGAAAAACGCTTATTCGGGCTCTACGAAGGTCCAGGAACACGAATTAGGGGTTTTCTAAGGTTTTTGGAGCAGCTGTCATTGTGACAGCTGTCAAAAGTATTATCGGGAGAGTCACAAATATTGATAGAAAATTTTCGAAACCAAATTTTGTATAGAAATAAGTAATTAAATTATGGCTAGTCAAAGGGGGGATAAGTCAACTGGGGATAGTGGAGCTGAGGATAGCTATCTCAGCTTAGACGATATGGACTGGCAGCAGGCAAGGAGCTATAGAAAGAGGAAGGGTGATGTAGAGGTGAATAGCGACGGAATGGCAAGTACTAGCAAGATTAACAAGAGACGAGCGAGCGAGAAGAACAAAGTTGTAGAAGAAAGTGAACGAGAGGAAGAGGTACGAAAAGTAAAAAAGGATAAGAGAGTGAGAAAAGAATACGATGAGGTCAGAAGGGAGAGTGATGATGCAGACAGAGCAAGGAGGGAACAAGCAGCGAGGGGTAGAGAGAAAGGCATGATAGAACCAGTGTAGTTGAGAAAGAGTTGGAACGAATAGTGGAAGCAACAGGCAGAGAGGCAGGAGGAAAGATATCATTTTTGAGAGGGGATCAGGTAGTGGTCATGAATGCCGCCATGAGAATACAGAAGGAGATGATGGAGGTATTAAGAAACGAGCTAAGAATGGTGAAGAAGATGAAGGAGTTGGAGGAAGAAGTAAGACGGTTGAAGGAAGAGGGAGCAAGAGAGAAGAGGGTAGTGAACGAGGGAAAGCGGGTGGTAGGAAAAACTAGCAGGGTAGTGGAGGAGGAAAGTGAGAGTTCGGAGGAATCGCAGGTCAGGACTAGGGTGCAGAGGAGGTCCTATGCGGAGGCCATGAAGGTAAGAAAGAGTGTGAGAGTGAATGGGGGTAATAGAATAGAGGGGAGAGTGGTAGTAACCGGGGATGAGGGGTGGAAAACTCCACCCACGGCACGAAGGGAGGAGAGGGCTCTGGTAGTTTCCAGCAAAGAGGAAACTAATGCTAAGAAATTAGCAGAAAAGCTGGCAAAAACAATAAAGGTAAAGGATATTGGTGGCCCACCGCAGGGGGTTAGGACTATTAGGGATGGGAAACTTATTATAATAGCAAAGGATAGGAAAGGTACTTCGCGCCAGTTTTACTAAAATGGCCAATGAATTAGACACTATATTAAAAGTTGAAAAGCCTGAGCACACTGATATAGACATTTTATGGGAATGTGTAAGAGTAAAATTCCCTCTAAAGGTCCTAAAAAGGACCTTTTGAAAATTTGGCAGCGTTCAGCTTTCAGCTCAACTAGTATTAATAATGTAGGTTCTACTGAGTCACTAATATCTGATACCACACTTGAAGTTAAACTTAAAAATGTTATGAGCTTTTTACGAGCTGAAGTAGAGAATGAACAGATGATCAGCTTGGCAAGTGAAGGATTTGGTTTGACAAATAATGTTACCGAATATAATGAGGGTAATGGCCAGAAAAAGAAAATTTTGAAAAACTTTCCGTCTTCGAATGCCACAGCAGCAGGGTTAATAAATACTAACACTGGCAAATGTATTTTTTGTACAGGGTATCATAACAGTGATGCATGTTTTAAGGCTCAAAAAATGACTCCCGGTGAAAGAAAAAATGTTTTAAATGATAAGAAAGCCTGTTTTAGATGCCTCAAGACTTCAAGCCAGGAAATGCCGGTGTCATTTGAAATGCATTATTTGTGGAATGTCACATGTACCGATAATGTGTCCAAACCTATCCAGCATTAAACATTCTGATGATGCGAAAGAGAAAAAAAATGGAGGATATAGTTCAAGATAAGGTGATGACAAATCAGACAAGCACACACGTTTTTCTTCAAACATTACGAGTCAGCTTAACAGGAATTACTGTTATAGAAAGGTCAGGACTCTGATAGACAGCGAATCACAACGATCATATATTCTAAAGGATACAGCGATGGCACTGGGATTAAAGCCTAACCGAGCCGAGAAAATAACCCATTGTCTGTTTGGAGGTGAGTCCTCTGTCAACAATCACTATTGTATGATGTTACTATAATCAATAGAAATTACACACACTTTTGAAATTCTCGATCAGATATGTATGTTATATTATGGTCTACCTTATGATCTCGCCACCACAGTTTCTCTGCTACGCTAGTGGACTCTCACGAACCGATCATATTATGTTTCTGTGTATGTCAGCATATAAACCAAGCCAATCCAGTCTATATTAGCCGCCTTCAGGCAACCTTGTAAAAAAGTACAATAGAACGTATTTTGGAGTTAATACTGTGTTTTGTCAATAGTTTAAGTTCCTAAAGATTCAGTAAATCTAACATCAGAAGTGGGATAGTTGCTGGCTTTTTAAAAAACAGGAGAAAGGACGTAAAAGAGAATTATAAAATAAAAAAAACTGGCGGACGATCGCGACGACAGCCAGTATATGGCGACTTCGCGCGATGAAGGTGAGCTCTCGCCTAGTCTTGCCGCGGTGGACGGTAGTGACGGTGAATCGGAAAAAGTGAACGACGAAGCAGAATCTTCAATAGACAATCAATATACCCAGATATTCGCCTGATGTTTTGAAAAAGCTACATTTGGACAGATTCAGCATAAATCCGGCCTTGGAAAGTGTGTCAACTACCAGCTGTAAATTCTGTAAACCTTCCTCAACACTTATCGCAGGGCAAAGCACGTCATCTACATAAACAAGACGTCAAAGTGCAGACTTTGGCATTCCGTGTAAGCTTATGATCAGCCGGTAAAGTGTTTGGTTTTATCCCAGAAGGACCAGGTAATGGATTTGTTATAGTATTTTTTTCTTCTTTACAGTCTATCTGTTTATGTCCGTAACAATTACACTTCCGACACTTGCCGTGAAAAGCAACATGTTCATTGCCACGTGAGTTATTACTTCGCTTTCTCGACAGGTTATGCACTCGTTCTTTTTCGTTAATCCTGCGAGCATCACAACTAGCTAACAATTTTAACAATTCCGCTTCATCAGTTGGAACTTGTAAACAGATTTTGTTTTTCACTTCTACATTTTTAATATCGTACCCTACAAGACTAAGGATAATGTTCCAAGGAAAATCAGGGTAAAATCTTTTGATAGCCACTAATTTGGTATTTCTATATTCTACTAACTTCTCTAAGTTCGAACTAATAATTTCCAAACATGCTCGGATACGAGTAGCCGGTGTACCTTGTTCAGGAAATGCTACCTCGAAATCACGCCGAAATGAATCCCAGTTTTTCATCATGGGCTTCCAGTGTTGATAGAAACGCGCCGCTCGACCTCGGAGCGCGTGTCCAGCTTTCAAAACAATGAGTGTGTCAGAAATTAAGAGTTCCAGCTGAATTCTCGTTACGTCATTCATCCACTCCACCATGGTGAAAGGTGTGTCATCCGGATCAAAACTTGTTAAACGGATTTGCGCCGAAGCAGCATTCCATGTTTCGGAACCCGGTGCCGGACTGACATGAGCCTGCGCACTAACCGTAGCAGACTGCGCCGCCGTGGATGAAACTGCTCGGGCGTTGGCCATTGTTGATAATATTTACATCATTTGCTTTTGAAACTGACTGTTACTCTCCTGTTGCAGTTGAAACATCATCAGGAAAGTAACAGTCAGTTTCAAAAGGAAATGATGGAAATATCAACAATGGCCAACGCCCGAGCAGTTTCATTCACGGCGGCGCAGTCAGCTACGGTTAGTGCGCAGGCTCAAGTCAGTCCGGCACCGGGTTCCGAAACATGGAATGCTGCTTCAGCGCAAATCCGTTTAACAAGTTTTGATCCGGATGACACACCTTTCACCATGGTGGAGTGGATGAATGACGTAACGAGAATGCAGCTGGAACTCTGAATTTCTGACACAATCATTGTTTTGAAAGCTGGACACGCGCTCCGAGGTCGAGCAGCGCGTTTCTATCAACACTGGAAGCCCATGGTGAAAAACTGGGATTCATTTCGGCGTGATTTCGAGGTAACATTTCCTGAACAAGGTACACCGGCTACTCGTATCCGAGCATGTTTGGAAATTATTAGTTCGAACTTTGAGTCGTTAGTAGAATATGGAAATACCAAATTAGCGGCTATCAAAAGATTTTACCCTAATTTTCCTTGGAACATTGTCCTTAGTCTTGTAGGGTACGATATTAAAAATGTAGAAGTGAAAAACAAAATCTGTTTACAAGTTCCAACTGATGAAGCGGAATTGTTAAAATTGTTAGCTGGTTGTGATGTTCGCAGGATTAACAAAGGAGAACGAGTGCATAACCTGTCGCGAAAGCGAAGTAATAACTCACGTGGCGATGAACATGTTGCTTTTCACGGCAAGTGTCGGAAGTGTAATTGTTACGGACATAAACAGATAGACTGTAAAGAAGAAAAAAATACTATAACAAATCCATTACCTGGTCCTTCTGGGATAAAACCAAATACTTTACCGGCTGATCATAAATCAGCGGTAATGCCAAAGTCTGCACCTTTTGTCGAAAGGCAGGTCATACAGAAGAGGTCTGTTAGGGGAAACACGGAGTTGCGAAACGAGTTTTATTGACGCAAAACACCCGCTTTATACGTCCATTTCCCAGGGCTACTCTCTCAAGTGACAAAACCGCAGTTTTGTCGATATCTTACTTGGTCGATACTGGTGCAGATATTTCTGTACTGACTGAAAAAGTAGCGAGAAAACTAAATCTAAAAGTGCAACCAGAAATTCAATATGAAACTGGAATGGGAAATTGTTTCACTAAACCCATTGGGAATTGTACTGCTATAATGGTTACATCAACAACTCTCGAAATTGATTTTTTAGTGGTTCCAAATGGGTCGCTTCCTGGAGATAATGTTGACGCACTCTTGGTATGGACGTTAGAGATGGGCAAAACCGTTATTTTCAGATAACAGTTGTAACCGTTGTCGTCACTTCTAAATAACAGTTGAAAGTAACAGATAACGGTTATTGGGGAAACTTCAACATGCGTAGCCTATTTCAGATGTCTATTGCGCCGAACGTGTTGTCGGTCGCCGTATTTACAGCAAAAAGCCGAGACGTGTATAGTCATAAATCACAACGAATTTTATTTATTTTAATTAAGAGAATATACCTTTTTATTTATATTTCAAACATTTTTAATAATTAAATTAATATTTTATTTTTAAACATGTGCATTTTTTGTTTCTTATTTTTTATATGTAGTATAGTTATTAGTTATTATTATTAATGTCTAAAGCATATACTGCCATTAATATTAATGAAATAGTATTTTATTAAAAATAATGGATAAAGTCAAGTAGAACAAGCATTTCGCGACTATTATCTGTTGTCTGTACTCCGACAACGACAACGATTAATTCTTCCATAATGTTTTTGTGAGCGCCCAGTTGCTGGAGTCAGCGTTACGTTATCGTTGTTCGTTCAGTTGTCAGTTGTGCGTGGCGTACGTTGTTATTTTCCGACAACGACGTTTTGTGAGCGCCCGGTTGCTGGAATAAGGGTTACGTTATCGTTCTATCGGTGGAGCACGGTTATTATGCGGCGGAGCACGTCCATTCTTAGCCTAACAGTCTAATAACTATAACCTGTTATTTTGGCAGACTAATAACAGTCGTTGTCGTTGTTGACTAAATAACAGTTGTAGAATAACAGGTAGTTAAATAACAACCCATCTCAAATGGACGTACTTAATTGACCTGACATTAAAATTGAAGTTTATAACACTTCTGTAGATAATGTGCATGGTCCACTTAGCATGCCCCGTATTTTTGCTCTTCGCACCTTTAATGAAAACGAAGTGGATTTGTCAGGATTGGACGAGCGAATAAGGAATGCAGTAATATCAATTCTTAAAAGTGCTCACGAACAAACACCACCGGCTGTTACAACCGGTAAGCTGTAAATAACGCTCCGCGATCCAACGCCGGTTGCGTACAAGCCACGTTCCCTGTCTTATGGTGAAAAATTACAAGTCAAACAAATTATAAAAGAACAACTAGAACAAAGGATAATACGAGAAAGCGAATCGGCTTACGCAAGCCCAATTGTCCTTGTCAAGAAAAGATATGGTGATACAAGACTTTGAGTCGACTTTCGCGCTGTTAATCAAAAAGTTTTACTCTGATGCTCTTGCAAAAGCAGTTTATTTCTGTACGCTTGACTTGAAATCAGGATTTCATCAGATTGAAATTGAAGAGTCCTCAAAACATCACGGCTTTTGTAAGGCCAGACGGACTGTACGAATATAATCGTATGCCATTTGGTTTTGTCAACTCACCATCTTGTTATCAGCAAGCCATTGATAAGGCACTTGGACCATTAAAAGCAAACATAGCTTTTGTTTATGTAGATGACGTGCTTTGCCCTGCGATAAGTGTTGAGGAAGGTCTACAGAATTTACAGCTGGTAGTTGACACACTTTCCAAGGCCGAATTTATGCTTAATCTGTCCAAATGTAGCTTTTTCAAAACATCAGTCGAATATCTGGGTATTGCGATTGCAAACGGTTGTGTGAGGCCAAGTCCTCGCAAGGTCAATGCTCTCGTGCAAACAGTGGCTCCAACAAATATAAAGGGTGTGCGACAACTCCTAGGACTAGCTGGATATTTTCGACGTTTTATAAAGAATTTTGCTTCTTTAACTGCCCCGATTTCTGACTTATTGCGTAAAGGACAATCTTTTGTATGGACAAATGAGTGCGAAAATATCCGATTGGACTTAAAAAGATCGCTATAATATTGTACATGCAGTGGCGTACTACAGTAGACGCACTACCGATGCTGAATCACGTTAACATTCCTATGATTTAGAGACCTTCGCTATTGTGGACGCGACGCATTATTTTCGTGTTTACCTGTATTCAATAAAATTTACAATATTCACAGACTATAACTCGGTGCGAGCTACTGCACTAAAAAAGGAATTACACCCTCGTGTCGCAAAATGGTGGATAAAGTTACAGGATTTCAATTTTGACATTGAATACAGGCCAGGCCATGAAATGGCACATGCTGATTATCTCAGTCGAAATGTAGGAGAAAAAGTTTGTATCAGACAAATATCTGCTAAACCAATGACAATTAGAGAATATCAAGCAGATGATTCCTTTTGCCAGTCAATAATAAACAAAACACGTGATGAACCAGGATATACAGTCAAAGAACCTTAGTGTTCATGAAATCCGGAACTAATGGAAAAGTTCGTTGTTTTTGTACCAATTGCTGCACGACTTGTTATCATGAGGCTTTACCACGATGAGTCTTCACACATAGGAGCAGAGAAAATATTATTCAAGTTACAAGAGGATTTAATATGGCCACGCATAACCAAGATAGTGCGTAAATATGTGTCAAATTGTCAAGCTTGTATTTTGGGGAAATCTTTTACCGGCAAAAGAAGTGGTTTGAGTCAACAAAAGCTAAAACCGTCAACAAAGTTAGATACTTGGCATATCGATCATGCCGGGCCGCTGGTAAAATCAAATCACTGCACGCAAATGTTGGTTGGAATCGATGCTTATACGAAATTTGTACGTTTTTGTCCTATAAGACAGAAGACGACAGCCTACACTATAAAAGCTTAGTGAGGTATTTACAGAGTTAGGCACGCCCACATGCATCATAGCGGATAGAGGTACCGCTTTTCAGTCTAAAAACTTTAAGTACTTTTTGGACGAACATTCTGTACAGTTCTATTTAATAGCAACAGGAATTCCTCGTGGAAACAGGCAAGTAGAATGTGTGATACGTACTTTATTTAATTCTATGTGTGGTGTGTTAAACGAGAAAGATGAAAAACAGTGGACAAAAGTACTTCCGGACATTGAAAATGACGTGACTGTTAATAAAACAACTGGCTATGCACCGTGGGTGCTGATGTTTGGCGAATCTCGGCGGTTAAAGGCTACTAATTAGCTGCTAGAGAGTATACCAAACGAAGTCATTGACATTGAAACCGCTAAACAAGAAGCCTCGAGACGTGTACAGAAATCTACTGAGCATGCTAAACTTAATTTAGATAAATCAAGAATAAAGGCAGTGCCGTACAACTGTTGGCGATAAGGTGGTTATCGAAAACAGTCAATTGGCATATGGAGGAAAACTGTTTTGAAATTACCCATTGCTTACCAAATGAAAGGTATGAATTAAGACGAGTAGGGAGTCGAGGTAGAACTAGTGGCAGCGCATGAACAGTTGCGCGTCTGGCCTGAAAAGTAAAAGGTATGTGCACTTAGTACATATTCCCCAAAAATTATATTTGAAGTTGGGCTATGTACAATACTTTATTTTCGTAGATCCCCAATAAGTCTTGGGCTATACAGTAGGTCCCCAATAATTTGGGCTGTGTAAACTTTTGTTATTTATCCTTAGGTCCCCAATAACTTGGGCCTGGTCCCAATGATTTGGACAATTTAAAATACTCTGAATATCTTGGGTTGTCAGTATTTTGGGCTCTACAACCGCCTTGATGATGTTCTCAAAAGGTCCCTAATGTCGTTTGGGATACGACACTAAGTCAGATTTTCTTAGGTCACCAAAATGTTTTAGGCTATGTAAGCAGTATTCGTGTTTAGTTCCCCAATTTCATTTGGGCCATCTTTAAGTCGCCTGCGTGTTCCGCAGATGTAATATTATGATTTGGCATAGTACCACATTTAGTATGTTAACAATTAATCTATTACAGCTTAAATACTAGTTGAATATAGGTGCGAGGACGCTCCCAGGTCAGGGAAGGCCGTGTTATATTATGGTCTACCTAATGACCCCGCCTCCACTGTTTCTCTGCTACGCCAGTTGGCCAGTTTCTGTTTATGACAGCATATAAACCAAGCCAAGCCAGTCTATATTAGCCGCCGTCAGGCAACCTTGAAAAAAAAAAGTACAATAAAACGTATTTTGGAGTACTGTGTTTTGTGAATAGTTTAAGTTCCTAAAGATTCAGTAAATCTAACATATATATGTAACGAGATTCCTCATATTTTTTATGGGCCGTGGATAGAATTAGAAGATTTGGGAATTGACATCCGATTCAAAACAACCTGGCCCTATTGAACTTTTATTGGGTGCAGATGTTAGAGAGCTACGGTATACAGGAAGACGTCTTAAATTAAAATGTGGAATAAGTGCAGTGGAAACGAGCTTTGGTTGGACAGTAACCGGTAAAGTTTCAGAGAATAAACCTCGATCTAATGATACATGACAGCTCGATCATTGTTTGTAAACCCCTCAATTGCGGAACTATGGCAGTTGGATGTTTTGGGAATACAAGAGCCAACAGAGAAGAAATCCAAACAAGAAATGGCTAATGCAGCAAAAGATTTGTTTTTGCAAACGGTCACTGTAAATGCGGAGGGAAGGTACGAAGTCAGGTTGCCATGGTTGGATGGACATCCTCTATTGTTAACGAATTATAGTACAGCCAAAAAACGACTAGCTACCACTGTAAGAAATCTTGAGAAAGGCAATTTAATTGAACGATCCGATGAAGTTCTCCGTGAGTGGCAATGTCTCAACATTACTGAACCGGTAAAAAAAGGATATTAGTTATGGGCACTTTTTACCACACAGACTTGTTCTGAAAGAGGGCAGTACAACTGCAATTATACCTGTGTTCGATGCTTCAGCACAGAAGAAAGGTAGTCCTTCGTTAAATCAATGCCTGGAAAAGGGTCTGAATTTAATTGAATTAATAGTTGATTTATTACTTAGATTTCGTGTATTCAAATTTGGTGTTATTTCAGACATAAAAAAGGCATTCTTACAAGTTAGTGTGAATCGAAGAGACCAGGACTGTTCCACCAGGTTCCATTCCATTGATACCAACTCCCTTTGGATTGACACAGAAAGCCAAAAAATGGTTTACAGGCATCGCCGAGTGGTTTTTGGAGTCAATTGCATTCCATTCCTACTCGGAGAAAGAATTGAGTACCATCTGGCAAAATTCATGGACAAGTGTGCCAACATGGACCCTGGATATTCACATGAGACCCTTGAAAAATTATCTAAGTTTTTATGTTGACAACTGTGTCACAACCTTCCTGATGAGCACAATTTAAATAAATTTATTCGAGAGTCAGTCTTGGTAATGGCAGAAGGAGAGTTTAACTTAAGAGGATGGGAATTTTTCAGAAAATTCAACTTGTGACAATTCTAAGGTAGCTGTTCTCGGTCTTAAATGGTTTATGAAGCGAGATGTGTTTACAATCAATGAGGATCTTATTAAAAATGTTCCAGAGGATTCAGCAATCACGAAGAGTAATATTGTCCATGGCACAGAAGGTTTTTGATCCTATAGATTTTACTGCTCCAGCTAGGTTGATGTCAAAGTTACTACTTCAGAGCTTGTGGGAAAAACAAACTCCTTGGAATAAACCCGTTGAAGATGAAGTGAGCGACTGCATTTCACAACTGGGTTGCTGAGTTGCCGCATCTTCTCAAAATCGAAATTCCTCGCTGGATCTCTACTGGCACTGAAGACATACAAGACTTAAGCATCCACACCTTTTGTGATGCCAGCCAGAAAGCATATGCTGCGGTGGTATTCTGCAGAGTAGTAAAAAAGAACATTGTGTCAATACACTTATTGGCTGCAAAGTCTAGAGTTGCTCCGTTGAAAAGATTAACAATTCCACATCTGGAACTAATGGGAGCTACAATAGCAGCTAGACTCTACCAACAAGTATTGCATAATATTGAAGGCAGGCTTAACCACTTTTTTTTGGTGTGACTCAACAACTGTAGTAGCGTGGATACAGCGTGATGAAGAATGGGGAACATTTATGTGGAACGAGTGCATAACCTGTCGCGAAAGCGAAGTAATAACTCACGTGGCAATGAACATGTTGCTTTTCACGGCAAGTGTCGGAAGTGTAATTGTTACGGACATAAACAGATAGACTGTAAAGAAGAAAAAAATACTATAACAAATCCATTACCTGGTCCTTCTGGGATAAAACCAAACACTTTACCGGCTGATCATAAGCTTACAAGGAATGCCAAAGTCTGCACCTTTTGTCGAAAGGCAGGTCATACAGAAGAGGTCTGTTACCCGAAACACGGAGTTGCGAAACGAGTTTTATTGACGCAAAACACCCGCTTTATACGTCCATTTAACAGGGCTACTCTCTCAAGTGACAAAACCGCAGTTCTGTCGATATCTTACTTGGTAGAAACTGGTGCAGATATTTCTGTACTGCATGAAAAAGTAGCGAGAAAGCTAAATCTAAAAGTGAAACCAGAAATTCAATATGTAACTGGGATGGGAAATTGTGTCACTAAACCCGTTGGGAGTTGTACTGCTATAATGGTTACATCAACAACTATCGAAAAAGAATATGTCATAGTCCCAAATTGGTCGATCCCTGGAGATAATATTGACGCACTCATTGGTATGGACGTACTTAATTGACCTGGCATTAAAATTGAAGTTTATAACAGTTCTGTAGATAATGTGCATGGTCCACTTAGCATGCCCCGTATTTTTGCTCTTCGCACCTTTAATGAAAACGAAGTGGATTTGTCAGGATTGGACGAGCGAATAAGGAATGCAGTAATATCAATTCTTAAAAGTGCTCACGAACAAACACCGCCGGCTGTTACAACCGGTAAGCTGTAAATAACGCTCCGCGATCCAACGCCGGTTGCGTACAAACCACGTTCCCTGTCTTATGGTGAAAAATTACAAGTCAAAAAATTATAAAAGAACAACTAGAACAAAGGATAATACGAGAAAGCGAATCGGCTTACTCAAGCCCAATTGTCCTTGTCAAGAAAAGATATGGTGATACAAGACTTTGAGTCGACTTTCGCGCTGTTAATCAAAAAGTTTTACGTAATAACTATCCGCTGCCGCGCATTCAGGATCAAATTGATGCTCTTGCAAAAGCAGTTTATTTCTGTACGCTTGACATGAAATCAGGATTTCATCAGATTGAAATTGAAGAGTCCTCAAAACATCACGGCTTTTGTAACGCCAGACGGACTGTACGAATATAATCGTATGCCATTTGGTTTTGTCAACTCACCATCTTGTTATCAGCAACCCATTGATAAGGCACTTGGTCCATTAAAAGCAAACATAGCTTTCGTTTATGTAGATGACGTACTTTGCCCTGCGATAAGTGTTGAGGAAGGTCTACAGAATTTACAGCTGGTAGTTGACACACTTTCCATGGCCGAATTTATGCTTAATCTGTCCAAATGTAGCTTTTTCAAAACATCAGTCGAATATCTGGGTATTGCGATTGCAAACGGTTGTGTGAGGCCAAGTCCTCGCAAGGTCAATGCTCTCGTGCAAACAGTGGCTCCAACAAATATAAAGGGTGTGCGACAACTCCTAGGACTAGCTGGATATTTTCGACGTTTTATAAAGAATTTTGCTTCTTTAACTGCCCCGATTTCTGACTTATTGCGTAAAGAACAATCTTTTGTATGGACAAATGAGTGCGAAAATATCCGATTGGACTTAGTGAAAAGATTAACTGAACATCCTGTGTTGCAAATTTTCAACCCTGATCTATATACAGAACTACATACTGATGCAAGCTCTGTAGGTATAGGTGCAGTGTTAATGCAAAAAGATCGCGATAATATTGTGCATGCAATGGCGTACTACAGTAGACGCACTACCGATGCTGAATCACGTTAACATTCCTATGATTTAGAGACCTTCGCTATTGTGGACGCGACGCATTATTTTCGTGTTTACCTGTATTCAATAAAATTTACAATATTCACAGACTATAACTCGGTGCGAGCTACTGCAATAAAAAAGGAATTACACCCTCGTGTCGCAAAATGGTGGATAAAGTTACAGGATTTCAATTTTGACATTGAATACAGGCCAGGCCATAAAATGGCACATGTTGATTATCTCAGTCGAAATGTAGGAGAAAAAGTTTGTATCAGACAAATATCTGCTAAAACAATGACAATTAGAGAATATCAAACAGATGATTCCTTTTGCCAGTCAATAATAAACAAAACACGTGATGAACCAGGATATACAGTCAAAGACACCTTAGTGTTCACGAAATCCGGAACTAATGGAAAAGATCGTTGTTTTTGTACCAATTGCTGCACGACTTGTTATCATGTGGCTTTACCACGATGAGTCATCACACATAGGAGCAGAGAAAATATTATTCAAGTTACAAGAGGATTTAATATGGCCACGCATGACCAAGATAGTGCGTAAATGTGTCAAATTGTCAAGCTTGTATTTTGGGGAAATCTTTTACCGGCAAAAGAAGTGGTTTGAGTCAACAAAAGCCAAAACCGTCAACAAAGTTAGATACTTGGCATATCGATCATGCCGGGCCGCTAGTAAAATCAAATCACTGCACGCAAATTTTGGTTGAAATCGATGCTTACACGAAATTTGTACGTTTTTGTCCTATAAGGCAGAAGACGACAGCCTACACTATAAAGCTCTTGGTGAGGTATTTACAGAGTTAGGCACGCTCACATGCATCATAGCGAATAGAGGTACCGCTTTTCAGTCTAAAAACTTTAAGTACTTTTTGGACGAACATTCTGTACAGTTCTATTTAATAGCAACAGGAATTCCTCGTGGAAACAGGCAAGTAGAATGTGTGATACGTACTTTATTTAATTCTATGTGTGCTGTGTTAAATGAGAAAGATGAAAAACAGTGGACAAAAGTACTTCTCGACATTGAAAATGACTTAAACGTGACTGTTAACAAAAGAACTGGCTATGCACCGCGGGTGCTGATGTTCGGCGAATCTCGGCAGTTAAAGGCTACTAATTAGCTGTTAGAGAGTATACCAAACGAAGTCATTGACATTGAAACCTCTAAACAAGAAGCCTCGAGACGTATACAGAAATCTACTGAGCATGCTAAACTTAATTTCGATAAATCAAGAATAAAGGCAGTGCCGTACACTGTTGGCGATAAGGTGGTTATCGAAAACAATCAATTGGCATATGGAGGGAAACTGAAATCCAAATTCCAAAGTCCTTTTGAAATTACCCATTGTTTACCAAATGAAAGGTATGAATTAAGACGAGTAGGGAGTCGAGGTAGAACTAGTGGCAGCGCATGAACAGTTGCGCGTCTGGCCTGAAAAGTAAAAGGTATGTGCACTTGGCACATACAGGAAAAATTATATTTGAAGTTGGGCTATGTACAATACTTTATTTTCGTAGATCCCCAATAAGTCTTGGGCTATACAGTAGGTCCCCAATAACTTGGGCCTGGTTCCCATGATTTGGGCAATATAAAATACTCTGAATATCTTGGGTTGTCAGTATTTTGGGCTCTACAACTGCCTTGATGATGTTCCCAAAAGGTCCCTAATGTCGTTTGGGATACGACACTAAGTCAGATTTTCTTAGGTCCCCAAAATGTTTTGGGCTATGTAAGCAGTATTTGTGTTTAGTTCCCCAATTTCATTTGGGCCAACTTTAAGTCGCCTGCGTGTTCCGCAGATGTAATATTATGATTTGGCTTAGTACCACATTTAGTATGTTAATTTTGCTTCTTTAACTGCCCCGATTTCTGACTTATTGCGTAAAGGACAATCTTTTGTATGGACAAATGAGTGCGAAAATATCCGATTGGACTTAAAAAGATCGCTATAATATTGTGCATGCAGTGGCGTACTAACAGTAGACGCACTACCGATGCTGAATCACGTTAACATTCCTATGATTTAGAGACCTTCGCTATTGTGGACGCGACGCATTATTTTCGTGTTTACCTGTATTCAATAAAATTTACAATATTCACAGACTATAACTCGGTGCGAGCTACTGCACTAAAAAAGGAATTACACCCTCGTGTCGCAAAATGGTGGATAAAGTTACAGGATTTCAATTTTGACATTGAATACAGGCCAGGCCATGAAATGGCACATGTTGATTATCTCAGTCGAAATGTAGGAGAAAAAGTTTGTATCAGACAAATATCTGCTAAACCAATGACAATTAGAGAATATCAAGCAGATGATTCCTTTTGCCAGTCAATAATAAACAAAACACGTGATGAACCAGGATATACAGTCAAAGAACCTTAGTGTTCATGAAATCCGGAACTAATGCAAAAGTTCGTTGTTTTTGTACCAATTGCTGCACGACTTGTTATCATGAGGCTTTACCACGATGAGTCTTCACACATAGGAGCAGAGAAAATATTATTCAAGTTACAAGAGGATTTAATATGGCCACGCATAACCAAGATAGTGCGTAAATATGTGTCAAATTGTCAAGCTTGTATTTTGGGGAAATCTTTTACCGGCAAAAGAAGTGGTTTGAGTCAACAAAAGCTAAAACTGTCAACAAAGTTAGATACTTGGCATATCGATCATGCCGGGCCGCTGGTAAAATCAAATCACTGCACGCAAATGTTGGTTGGAATCGATGCTTATACGAAATTTGTACGTTTTTGTCCTATAAGACAGAAGACGACAGCCTACACTATAAAAGCTTAGTGAGGTATTTACAGAGTTAGGCACGCCCACATGCATCATAGCGGATAGAGGTACCGCTTTTCAATCTCAAAACTTTAAGTACTTTTTGGACGAACATTCTGTACAGTTCTATTTAATAGCAACAGGAATTCCTCGTGGAAACAGGCAAGTAAGTAGAATGTGTGATACGTACTTTATTTAATTCTATGTGTGGTGTGTTAAACGAGAAAGATGAAAAACAGTGGACAAAAGTACTTCCGGACATTGAAAATGACTTAAACGTGACTGTTAATAAAACAACTGGCTATGCACCGTAAGTGCTGATGTTTGGCGAATCTCGGCAGTTAAAGGCTACTAATTAGCTGTTAGAGAGTATACCAAACGAAGTCATTGACATTGAAACCGCTAAACAAGAAGCCTCGAGACGTGTACAGAAATCTACTGAGCATGCTAAACTTAATTTAGATAAATCAAGAATAAAGGCAGTGCCGTACACTGTTGGCGATAAGGTGGTTATCGAAAACAGTCAATTGGCATATGGAGGGAAACTGTTTTGAAATTACCCATTGCTTACCAAATGAAAGGTATGAATTAAGACGAGTAGGGAGTCGAGGTAGAACTAGTGGCAGCGCATGAACAGTTGCGCGTCTGGCCTGAAAAGTAAAAGGTATGTGCACTTGGTACCTATTCCCCAAAAATTATATTTGAAGTTGGGCTATGTACAATACTTTATTTTCGTAGATCCCCAGTAAGTCTTGGGCTATACAGTAGGTCCCCAATAATTTGGGCTGTGTAAACTTTTGTTATTTATCCTTAGGTCCCCAATAACTTGGGCCTGGTCCCAATGATTTGGACAATTTAAAATACTCTGAATATCTTGGGTTGTCAGTATTTTGGGCTCTACAACCGCCTTGATGATGTTCTCAAAAGGTCCCTAATGTCGTTTGGGATACGACACTAAGTCAGATTTTCTTAGGTCACCAAAATGTTTTAGGCTATGTAAGCAGTATTCGTATTTAGTTCCCCAATTTCATTTGGGCCATCTTTAAGTCGCCTGCGTGTTCCGCAGATGTAATATTATGATTTGGCTTAGTACCACATTTAGTATGTTAACAATTAATCTGGTACAGCTTAAATACTAGTTGAATATAGGTGCGAGGACGCTCCCAGGTCAGGGAAGGCCGTGTTATATTATGGTCTACCTAATGACCCCGCCTCCACTGTTTCTCTGCTACGCCAGTTGGCCAGTTTCTGTTTATGACAGCATATAAACCAAGCCATGCCAGTCTATATTAGCCGCCGTCAGGCAACCTTGAAAAAAAAAAGTACAATAAAACGTATTTTGGAGTTAATACTGTGTTTTGTAAATAGTTTAAGTTCCTAAAGATTCAGTAAATCTAACATATATATGTAACGAGATTCCTCATATTTTTTATGGGCCGTGGATAGAATTAGAAGATTTGGGAATTGACATCCGATTCAAAACAACCTGGCCCTATTGAACTTTTATTGGGTGCAGATGTTAGAGAGCTACGGTATACAGGAAGACGTCATAAATTAAAATGTGGAATAAGTGCAGTGGAAACGAGCTTTGGTTGGACAGTAACCGGTAAAGTTTCAGAGAATAAACCTCGATCTAATGATACCATGACAGCTCTATCATTGTTTGTAAACCCCTCAATTGCGGAACTATGGCAGTTGGATGTTTTGGGAATACAAGAGCCAACAGAGAAGAAATCCAAACAAGAAATGGCTAATGCAGCAAAAGATTTGTTTTTGCAAACGGTCACTGTAAATGCGGAGGGAAGGTACGAAGTCAGGTTACCATGGTTGGATGGACATCCTCTATTGTTAACGAATTATAGTACAGCCAAAAAACGACTAGCTACCACTGTAAGAAATCTTGAGAAAGGTAATTTAATTGAACGATCCGATGAAGTTCTCCGTGAGTGGCAATGTCTCAACATTACTGAACCGGTAAAAAAAGGATATTAGTTATGGGCACTTTTTACCACACAGACTTGTTCTGAAAGAGGGCAGTACAACTGCAATTATACCTGTGTTCGATGCTTCAGCACCAGAGAAAGGTAGTCCTTCGTTAAATCAATGCCTGGAAAAGGGTCTGAATTTAATTGAATTAATAGTTGATTTATTACTTAGATTTCGTGTATTCAAATTTGGTGTTATTTCAGACATAAAAAAGGCATTCTTACAAGTTAGTGTGAATCGAAGAGACCAGGACTGTTCCGCCAGGTTCCATTCCATGGATACCAACTCCCTTTGGATTGACACAGAAAGCCAAAAAATGGTTTACAGGCATCGCCGAGTGGTTTTTGGAGTCAATTGCATTCCATTCCTACTCGGAGCAACAATTGAGTACTATCTGGCAAAATTCATGGACAAGTGTGCCAACATGGACCCTGGATATTCACATGAGACCCTTGAAAAATTATCTAAGTTTTTATGTTGACAACTGTGTCACAACCTTCCTGATGAGAACAATTTAAATAAATTTATTCGAGAGTCAGTCTTGGTAATGGCAGAAGGAGAGTTTAACTTAAGAGGATGGGAATTTTTCAGAAAATTCAACTTGTGACAATTCTAAGGTAGCTGTTCTCGGTCTTAAATGGTTTATGAAGCGAGATGTGTTTACAATCAATGAGGATCTTATTAAAAATGTTCCAGAGGATTCAGCAATCACGAAGAGTAATATTGTCCATGGCACAGAAGGTTTTTGATCCTATAGATTTTACTGCTCCAGCTAGGTTGATGTCAAAGTTACTACTTCAGAGCTTGTGGGAAAAACAAACTCCTTGGAATAAACCCGTTGAAGATGAAGTGAGCGACTGCATTTCACAACTGGGTTGCTGAGTTGCCGCATCTTCTCAAAATCGAAATTCCTCGCTGGATCTCTACTGGCACTGAAGACATACAAGACTTAAGCATCCACACCTTTTGTGATGCCAGCCAGAAAGCATATGCTGCGGTGGTATTCTGCAGAGTAGTAAAAAAGAACATTGTGTCAATACACTTATTGGCTGCAAAGTCTAGAGTTGCTCCGTTGAAAAGATTAACAATTCCACGTCTGGAACTAATGTGAGCTACAATAGCAGCTAGACTCTACCAACAAGTATTGCATAATATTGAAGGCAGGCTTAACCACTTTTTTTTGGTGTGACTCAACAACTGTAGTAGCGTGGATACAGCGTGATGAAGAATGGGGAACATTTATGTGGAACGAGTGCATAACCTGTCGCGAGTTATGTTACCGCCAGCCCGGCGCCTACGGGAGACGCAATGCAAGCTCAGCATAGGCTAGTTTATAAATATAAGATAATCTCTTTGTTAAGGCATTAATTACTATTCCCTTGTACACTACAGTTAAAACTTGTAACCAGTGAAAGTGTTTGAAATAAAATTTGTTAACAGTTTTTGTGCAAAAGTTATTTTTAAAAACTCGCTCTTCTGGAGCTCATATATATCTGGCGCAGTCGGTAGGATGTGGTGAAGATTTTTGGCAACCAAAAATAGATTTTTGGCATCGAAAAAATCTTTTTGTTTCAACAATTAATCATCGAGAAATCTTAGGTGAACTGAGTAGCCTAAGTAAGAAGAACCAGTATCCCAACAAACCGCAAACACGAACCGTTCAAGGCAAAACCGTGAGTACAAGAGATAGTATTAATCAACCCACTATCCGTGTTCATCGAGAATTCGAGGAGAATCGCCTCCGCGGATAGACACCTCATTGAGATCGCTGTGCTGTCTATCGTAGACCTGATCGGAATTGGCCCGAAGTACAGAAAATTTGAAGAGATTTGAAGAGATTTTTGTTTTCACCTTTTCAAGAAACAAAAAACCAAGTTAGAAGTAAGAAAATTTGGCATTCCTTGTCACACCTTTCCTATTATATTCTACTAAGTTATAAAAACTAGTGTACTCACTCTGAAAAATCCCATTTCAGAGCGGTAAGCGTGACCACTAGCTACTTAGTTTCCTTTTCCCTATCATATTCTACTAAGTTATAAAAACTAGTGTACTCACTCTGAAAAATCCCATTTCAGAGCGGTAAGCGTGACCACTAGATACTTAGTCTTCCTATCATCGGAAGCACCGTGAGGCTTTGCACTTGTATTTTTAGGTGTCGAAGTGCCTAATTATACATAAGCCCTAGAAGAAAACAAGACAAAGTACTCTACTTTCTAAGACCCAATGCGACCGTAAGTCGTTGGTAGAAAGTATTGACTCAAGCTAGAAACCACCTATAAAGAAGACATCGAGCCTTTAAAGTAACACTCAAAATTAAATAAAATTAATAAAGATATTTTCCCATTTTACCTCAGAAAATAATAACTAAATTTTAAAAAATTTATTTTAGTTATATTGGATTTTTATATACTACGAGGGTATTTCAAAAAGTTCCATATATAATAAATAATCATTATAAAATCTGGAAACGATTTTGGCAATGAGATTCCTGTTTCTTATATTCATGTAAGTAAAATAAGTCTCGACAATCACTTTTAATAATTAAATCAATATAATAGAATAATAATATTTAAACATTTTTATGACAGATACTGACGAAATTTCGGATTTAACTGAAAGATTAAATAGCAGTCTTAGATTAAACGAAAATCTTATTGTTCGACCCTTACCTAGAACACATAAAAATATGGCTTTACCTCAGATTTCAGTAAAAGATTATTTGGAGCTGATCCCACGCTTTGATGGAGATCCAGCCCAATTGTCTACATTTATAAAATCATGCGAGTCAGTTTTGACACTGATGGCACCTGATAATGACCGAACGCGAATAAGTTTCACTCTGATGCATATACGTACCAAAATTGTGGGCAGAGCTGCTACGGTTTTAGCTGCTCGAACATATTTAACATTTCCAGAATTAAAAGATATATTGATTTCAATTTTTGGTGATCAAAGAAATGAAGAATCCTTGTTATCAGATTTAAATTTATTACGTCAAAAACATAGTGAAACATCACTTCAGTTCGCAGATCGTTGTATAGATCTACGATGTCTACTTCTCAATAAAGTAGAATGTTCAAACTTAACTAGGGAAATGAAAAACGTAAAAATTGAAATGTATAATTCAGCACTTAGGGCATATTTAACTGGACTAAATTCCAATATGAGTCATTTATTACGATGTAAAACCCCTGCAACCTTAGAACAAGCTATACAATTCACCACTGACGAAGAAAACATAGACTATCACAGATCATTAATAAAATCCAATAATTCACAAACTAATCAATCACATAGTTCCCAAAATAACCAATCAAAATTACAAATCAAAAAACCCCTTATTAGAACACAGCCTGTTTATTATACACATAACCATTTTCCACACACATCACATGGTCCAACCCAACGACAATTTTCACAACCAATTAATAACAGACCAAATTGGCCCAACACATTTCAAACACAGCATCCTAAACCATTCATGCAAAGACCTTCTCATAATGTTTTTGCACCACAAAATGCACCTGTTCCCCAAAACAAACCGGTTCCCATGGAAACCTCTGGTACCATGCGAACATTTAAACCTCCTTCAAGAAATTTTAAACCACTTCAACAACAACAGCGAAAATTTAACTTCGAAGAACTTTACGCCCAAGAAAATCAATCTAGTGTTTATGATATTCCTAATCCAGAATACCCTAATTATTCTGAATGTCCTGAATATTCCGAATATACCGAATACTCCGAAATTACAGATTCTTTAGAAACCGAAACAGACATTTTACAAGATCACGAAAATTTTTATATACCAGCCTCGGAATTGAACCCGAAGAACAAATAGAAATTAATACTTCCTCAAATAATCGACTTCCATACATTATCATCCCCGAAATTAATGCTAAATTTATGATTGATACAGGATCTACAAAAACATTAATTAACGAAGAAATCGCTTTAGAACATTTTTCAGATATTATCGAAAAGGACCCTTTCCAAATTAAAACCCCACACAATATTTCAGTACATGGTTATTCAGTAGAAATTAATCTTTCGAAAATTTTCAAACGTCCTGATATTTTACATAAACATTATATATTTAATTTTAATCCAAATTATGATGGACTAATAGGACTTGATTTATTATTAAAATTAGATGCCAATTTAGACTTTAAAAATGGATTATTAAAACTACCCAATACAGACATTCCCCTTTATATACAGGGTCAGAAAATCAAACATGAACCTAATATAAACAGAACTGTAAATAAAAACAATTTTTCAAAATTCAAAATCGAACCACTAACCGAAAAACTTATTAGTGTACCAATAAATAATATTGATATTTCTGAAGGCATTATTCAAAATTTTGTTTTCGATAACGAAGTCGAGATACCAGCTGGAATTTGTAAAGTTATTGATAATAAAATTACAGTATTGGCTATTAACCCAACCAATCATGAACAAGAAATTGATATTCCAAATATAAAACTATACCCTATTCCTCCTACATTTGACCTAAATAATTTAGACGAACCGATGGAATGGCAAAATTCAGATACAAATTTCGATGATTTACAAAAACAAAATTTAAAAAATTTACGACTAGAACATTTAAATACCGAAGAATATAAAGCAATTAGGCAATTATGTTATGATTATCGTGACATTATGTACTGTGAAGGTATTCCTTTAACGTTTACTAATCAAATTAAACATCATATTCGGACTACAGATAATATTCCTATATATACTAAATCCTATAGATACCCGCATTGTCAAAAAATGGAAGTCTACAATCAAATTGATTCTATGTTATCTCAAGGTATAATTAGACCATCTACGTCTCCATGGTCATCTAATCTTTGGATAGTTCCTAAGAAGCAAGATGCTTCTGGTAGAAAGAAATGGCGCGTAGTTATCGACTATAGGAAACTAAATGAGAAAACTATTGACGACAAATTTCCCATACCAAACATTTCTGACATATTCGACAAACTAGGCAAATGTAATTATTTTACTACCCTTGACCTTGCATCAGGGTTCCATCAAATTGAAATGTCACCTGATGACATTGAAAAGACCGCATTTTCGACAGACAAAGGTCATTTCGAATATATTCGAATGCCCTTTGGGCTCAAAAATGCTCCAGCGAGTTTCCAGAGAGCAATGAATAATGTTTTACAAGGACTAGACGACATTTGTACAGTATATTTAGATGACATCATTATTTTTTCTACAGGTCTTCCAGAACATATTCAAAATTTAAAAAAGGTATTTGACCGTTTAAGACAGACAAACTTCAAAATACAGCTAGACAAATGTGAATTCTTAAGACATGAAACAAAATTTTTAGGACACGTAATCACTAGAAAGGGTATACTACCTAATCCTGACAAAATTAAAGCAGTCATTGACTTCCCGATACCAAAAACTACAAAGCAAATAAAATCATTTTTAGGTTTAACCGGCTATTATAGGAAATTCATAAAGAACTATGCACAATTAACTAAACCTTTAACGTCTTGTCTCAAAAAAGGAAAAGAAATAAAACATACACCTGAATTTATAAACTCTTTTGAAAACTGTAAAAAGATATTGACCAATAGCCCCATCCTAAGATACCCGGATTTCTCTCAACCATTTAACTTAACGACAGACGCATCGAACGAGGCTTTAGGTGCGGTATTATCCCAAGGACCTGCTGGGTCAGATCACCCCATAGCTTACGCTTCACGTACATTAAATGATTCTGAAAAAAATTATTCCACTGTAGAAAAAGAATTGCTTGGAATAGTCTGGTCAGCAAAATATTTTAGGCCATATCTATACGGGCACAAATTTACTATTTACACCGACCACCGACCTCTCCAGTGGTTGCACTCCTTAAAAGAGCCAAACTCAAAATTAATGCGTTGGAAAATTAAACTAGAAGAATTTGACTACGACGTAAAATACAAAAAAGGTAAACTCAACACAAACGCTGACGCCCTTTCCCGAAATCCTCCTATAGAAATAAATCCGATTGATACCGAGTCTTTAATAGTGAATTTCGATGACGAAACAAATAAATTACTAGACGAAATTCTAACTAAACGTGAACATCTTAATACTCCCACTCCAAATTTAAACGACAATTTAGAAAGACCAAATTCACCTTTGGATTTGGATGATATCTTATTACCACCAAACGACCAAGACAATGACACTGTACATTCCAATCAATCCGACGAACCAATGAATACTATATTAATCTCTGACGAACCTATCAATAAAGAGAGAAAACAAATAATAATAAAATTGAATTCTTCTAAACAGAATAAAAGTAACAAGGTATATAACAGCCAAATAACCAAGTGTTATATCCCGAATGATTATTCGGACCAACATTTAATAAACATTCTTAAAGATTATACGACAGCAAAAGACACCTTTCACATTCATTCGCAACATCGCGAAATTTATAATAGATTATGTAACATATATACCAGATTGTTCAATAATAATGGCCCTAAACTAATTTGGCACAACACGATGTTAAAAACACTTAAAACACCTGAAAAAATAAAACATTCCATAAAAACTTATCATGAAGGCAAAACCAATCATCGTGGAATTCATGAAACAGTTCTAAAATTACGACAAAAAGTCTATTTTCCCAATATGATCAAATCTGTACAAACCTATATTGCAGAATGTGATATCTGCCAGAAAGCAAAATACAATAGGCATCCCTTAAAAATACCATTGAATATAACCCCCAGCGCAACAAAACCTTTTGAACATTTATTTATCGATACAATACAAATAGAAACAAAAAAATTTCTCACTATAATAGATTCGTTCTCAAGATTTGGATATCTTGTAGAAATTCAGGCTAAAGAAAGTGCTATTATAGCATCTGAACTAATTAAATATTTTTCAATATACACTACACCGGGTCAAATTACTTTTGATAACGGTACTGAATTTAAAAATTATGCCATTAAATCACTATTGAGCACCCATCATATAAATGTCCATTTTATAACACCCAATCATCCTGACTCTAATGGACTTGTAGAACGATTGCATTCCACCATTCTAGAACACATTCGACTATTTAGGTTAAAAGAAGAAACAAAAAAATTGAGCGTTCAAGAATTGGTAAATTTAAGTTCAATCGCGTATAACAATACAATTCACTCTAATACAAATCATTCTCCCCAAGAGATAATTTTTGGAAAAACTATACCTATAGAAAACGTTAATTCTGATAGTAATTTAATATCTAATTACCATAATCAAATGAGAACAATGCACGATCAGATCCGAGAAATTAATCAGAATAATAAACAAAAATATATAAATTATCATAACAAAAAATCTATAGATCCCAAAAGTAAGTTTAAAATTGGAATCACAGTCTATATTAAGGACACCCCCCGTAATAAAACTAAACCCAAATTCACAGGCCCATTTACTATTTTACAAATAAATGACGATAACACTGCTGTAGTTAAATCAATTAATAATCAAGAAAAAAGAGTTCACTTGAGTAATTTAAAACCTCTCTTTCCAGAGTATGGACGCCGCTGACCAACCAGCAGAAAACTCAAATAGCCTTACAAACCATAACCAATAATCCTGGGCTTGTTGCCTTTAAAATTGGACACGCCAAGAACATTATTTCAGAATGGGAATTGATACACAGTATTGACCTACTACCAATAATAAATAACCTAAAATCAGTTGAAGTACAAAAACGAAAATTTTTGGACGATTTAAAAGATGACAAAGACAATTGCTCCAGAGAAGAACGTGTTGACTCACAACTGCTTTATCTCCTTGACAGACAAATAAACATGACAGAACAACTAATAACAGAAATACTCCCTAACAGACGATATAAGCGAGGGCTGTTTAATTTTATTGGAACCATACAAAAATCTTTTACAGGCACATTAGACGCTGACGATGGAGAAAGATACGACCAAAACTTTAAAAACCTTTTTAAAAATCAAGAAACACTTCAAGCTGATCTTAAAAATCAAATATCAATCACAAAGGAACAGATTGATTTTACCAATAAAACAATATTTAAATTAGTATCAAATCAGAATAAAATAGTGAAACAAATTGACGATTTACAGACAATAATTCAACAATCAAGACTATGCGATTGGAGTATCTGGATACGTGACGTATTATTAATCTTGTCTGAAACCACAAACGAACTAAATACGTTCTTGACAAAAATACAAACGGCACAAACATTTGCTAGACACTCGGAACTACATAGTAGTATAATCACATCTGAAAATATCCTACGGGAATTGATATTAATTGAAAACCATCTACACGGACTAAAACTAGTATTGCCCCCAACTATGGACAATTTATCCATTTTTGAAAAACTAATAAAAGTAAACGTTTTTCAGAAAAATAATATTATATATTTTATATTAAGAATACCTTTAGTAAGTAAGTTAGACTACGAAGTCTATAGAATATATCCAGTACCTAACAGTTATAATCAAATAATTATACCAAATGCAAAATATCTGTTAACAAATAAGGATACGTATTTAGAAACCAATGAAAAATGTCCCATCATACAAGGTGATATGCATCTGTGTGAAATTGAAACAATTTCCGATAAAAATTCAGAAAACTGTGCTTTACAATTGATACTTTATAAAGATAACCCAAATTGTACTCCTTATTTGGTGCCTACAATTCAGTCACAATCTATAAAGATAGAAAACTTTGATTCTTGGATCTTAATAAGTCCTGACGAAACAGTGTTAAAAATTTACTGTGACAATGATGTTAATTATAAACAGCTACATGGAAATTATCTGCTGACTCTTCCATACAATTGCAAAGCCGAATTGAAATCAAAAATTCTAATTCCTAAACAAAAGAGTACATTCAAAATTTCACAAATAAATCTACCAAAGCTGCAATTGAATATTAACTTTAGAAATAAAACAAAATTAGAACATGTCGAGATTAGTAATATCGATTTAACTGCATTTGAAGAAATAAAAAGACATGCCGAAAACTATCAAACGAAATTAAGAAACCAGGAACTCATTGATATTGAACAAGAACATATAAATTGGTTCCAGATTATAATTTACATTGTAATAATAACTATTGTAATATTTATGATTTTGTATTGTTTGTTTAAGCACCGATCCAAAATAATTGTTAGATTGAAACACCAGCCTCCTACACAGGATGTCCAAAATGGAAACGACATTCAGTTAGGCCCTTTCTAGCCCTAAACTTCATTTTTGGGCATGGAGGAGTTATGTTACCGCCAGCCCGGCGCCTACGGGAGACGCAATGCAAGCTCAGCATAGGCTAGTTTATAAATATGAGATAATCTCTTTGTTAAGGCATTAATTACTATTCCCTTGTACACTACAGTTAAAACTTGTAACCAGTGAAAGTGTTTGAAATAAAATTTGTTAACAGTTTTTGTGCAAAAGTTATTTTTAAAAACTCGCTCTTCTGGAGCTCATATATATCTCGCAAAAGCGAAGTAATAACTCACGTGGCGATGAACATGTTGCTTTTCACGGCAAGTGTCGGAAGTGTAATTGTTACGGACATAAACAGATAGACTGTAAAAAAGAAAAAAATACTATAACAAATCCATTACCTGGTCCTTCTGGGATAAAACCAAACACTTTACCGGCTGATCATAAGCTTACAAGGAATGCCAAAGTCTGCACCTTTTGTCGAAAGGCAGGTCATACAGAAGAGGTCTGTTACCGGAAACACGGAGTTGCGAAACGAGTTTTATTGACGCAAAACACCCGCTTTATACGTCCATTTAACAGGGCTACTCTCTCAAGTGACAAAACCGCAGTTCTGTCGATATCTTACTTGGTAGAAACTGGTGCAGATATTTCTGTACTGCATGAAAAAGTAGCGAGAAAGCTAAATCTAAAAGTGCAACCAGAAATTTAATATGTAACTGGGATGGGAAATTGTGTCACTAAACCCGTTGGGAGTTGTACTGCTATAATGGTTACATCAACAACTATCGAAAAAGAATATGTCATAGTCCCAAATTGGTCGATTCCTGGAGATAATATTGACGCACTCATTGGTATGGACGTACTTAATTGACCTGGCATTAAAATCGAAGTTTATAACAGTTCTGTAGATAATGTGCATGGTCCACTTAGCATGCCCCGTATTTTTGCTCTTCGCACCTTTAATGAAAACGAAGTGGATTTGTCAGGATTGGACGAGCGAATAAGGAATGCAGTAATATCAATTCTTAAAAGTGCTCACGAACAAACACCGCCGGCTGTTACAACCGGTAAGCTGTAAATAACGCTCCGCGATCCAACGCCGGTTGCGTACAAGCCACGTTCCCTGTCTTATGGTGAAAAATTACAAGTCAAAAAATTATAAAAGAACAACTAGAACAAAGGATAATACGAGAAAGCGAATCGGCTTACTCAAGCCCAATTGTCCTTGTCAAGAAAAGATATGGTGATACAAGACTTTGAGTCGACTTTCGCGCTGTTAATCAAAAAGTTTTACGTAATAACTATCCGCTGCCGCGCATTCAGGATCAAATTGATGCTCTTGCAAAAGCAGTTTATTTCTGTACGCTTGACATGAAATCAGGATTTCATCAGATTGAAATTGAAGAGTCCTCAAAACATCACGGCTTTTGTAACGCCAGACGGACTGTACGAATATAATCGTATGCCATTTGGTTTTGTCAACTCACCATCTTGTTATCAGCAAGCCATTGATAAGGCACTTGGACCATTAAAAGCAAACATAGCTTTTGTTTATGTAGATGACGTGCTTTGCCCTGCGATAAGTGTTGAGGAAGGTCTACAGAATTTACAGCTGGTAGTTGACACACTTTCCAAGGCCGAATTTATGCTTAATCTGTCCAAATGTAGCTTTTTCAAAACATCAGTCGAATATCTGGGTATTGCGATTGCAAACGGTTGTGTGAGGCCAAGTCCTCGCAAGGTCAATGCTCTCGTGCAAACAGTGGCTCCAACAAATATAAAGGGTGTGCGACAACTCCTAGGACTAGCTGGATATTTTCGACGTTTTATAAAGAATTTTGCTTCTTTGACTGCCCCGATTTCTGACTTATTGCGTAAAGAACAATCTTTTGTATGGACAAATGAGTGCGAAAATATCCGATTGGACTTAGTGAAAAGATTAACTGAACATCCTGTGTTGCAAATTTTCAACCCTGATCTCTATATACAGAACTACATACTGATGCAAGCTCTGTAGGTATAGGTGCAGTGTTAATGCAAAAAGATCGCGATAATATTGTGCATGCAATGGCGTACTACAGTAGACGCACTACCGATGCTGAATCACGTTAACATTCCTATGATTTAGAGACCTTCGCTATTGTGGACGCGACGCATTATTTTCGTGTTTACCTGTATTCAATAAAATTTACAATATTCACAGACTATAACTCGGTGCGAGCTACTGAAATAAAAAAGGAATTACACCCTCGTGTCGCAAAATGGTGGATAAAGTTACAGGATTTCAATTTTGATATTGAATACAGGCCAGGCCATAAAATGGCACATGTTGATTATCTCAGTCGAAATGTAGGAGAAAAAGTTTGTATCAGACAAATATCTGCTAAAACAATGACAATTAGAGAATATCAAACAGATGATTCCTTTTGCCAGTCAATAATAAACAAAACACGTGATGAACCAGGATATACAGTCAAAGACACCTTAGTGTTCACGAAATCCGGAACTAATGGAAAAGATCGTTGTTTTTGTACCAATTGCTGCACGACTTGTTATCATGTGGCTTTACTACGATGAGTCATCACACATAGGAGCAGAGAAAATATTATTCAAGTTACAAGAGGATTTAATATGGCCACGCATGACCAAGATTGTGCGTAAATGTGTCAAATTGTCAAGCTTGTATTTTGGGGAAATCTTTTACCGGCAAAAGAAGTGGTTTGAGTCAACAAAAGCCAAAACCGTCAACAAAGTTAGATACTTGGCATATCGATCATGCCGGGCCGCTGGTAAAATCAAATCACTGCACGCAAATTTTGGTTGGAATCGATGCTTACACGAAATTTGTACGTTTTTGTCCTATAAGGCAGAAGACGACAGTCTACACTATAAAAGCTCTTGGTGAGGTATTTACAGAGTTAGGCACGCAGAGTTAGGTCTCCAAAATGTTTTGGGCTATGTAAGCAGTATTTGTGTTCAGTTCCCCAATTTCATTTGGGCCAACTTTAAGTCGCCTGCGTGTCCCGCAGATGTAATATTATGATTTGGCTTAGTGCCACATTTAGTATGTTAACAATTAATCTGTTACAGCTTAGATACTAGTTGAATATAGGTGAGAGGACGCTCCGAGGTCAGGGAAGGCCGTGTTATATTATAATCTACCTAATGATCCCGCCACAACTCTTTCTCTGCTACGCCAGTTGGCCAGTTTCTGTGCATGTCAGCATATAAACCAAGCCAAGCCAATCTATATTAGCCGCCGTCAGGCAACCTTGTAAAAAAAGTACAATAAAACGTATTTTGAAGTTAATACTGTGTTTTGTGAATAGTTTAAGTTCCTAAAGATTCAGTAAATCTAACATATATATGTAACGAGATTGAACTTTGAACTATTGAACTTTTATTGGGTGCAGATGTTAGAGAGTTACGGTATACAGGGAGACGTCATAAATTAAAATGTGGAATAAGTGCAGTGGAAACGAGCTTTGGTTGGACAGTAACCGGTAAAGTTTCAGAGAATAAACCTCGATCTACTGATACCATGACAGCTCTATCATTGTTTGTAAACCCCTCAATTGCAGAACTATGGCAGTTGGATGTTTTGGGAATACAAGAGCCAACAGAGAAGAAATCCAAACAAGAAATCGCTAATGCAGCAAAAGATTTGTTTTTGCAAACGGTCACTGTAAATGCGGAGGGAAGGTACGAAGTCAGGTTGCCATGGTTGGATGGACATCCTCTATTGTTAACGAATTATAGTACAGCCAAAAAACGACTAGCTACCACTGTAAGAAATCTTGAGAAAGGTAATTTAATTGAACGATCCAATGAAGTTCTCCGTGAGTGGCAATGTCTCAACATTACTGAACCGGTAAAAAAAGGATATTAGTTATGGGCACTTTTCACCACACAGACTTGTTCTGAAAGAGGGCAGTACAACTGCAATTATACCTGTGTTCGATGCTTCAGCACCGGAGAAAGGTAGTCCTTCGTTAAATCAATGCCTGGAAAAGGGTCTGAATTTAATTGAATTAATAGTTGATTTATTACTTAGATTTCGTGTATTCAAATTTGGTGTTATTTCAGACATAAAAAAGGCATTCTTACAAGTTAGTGTGAATCGAAGAGACCAGGATTGTTCCACCAGGTTCCATTCCATTGATACCAAGTTCTTTTGGATTGACAGAGAAAGCCAAGAAATGGTTTACAGGCATCGCCGGGTGGTTTTTGGAGTCAATTGCAATCCATTCTTACTCGGAGTGACAATTGAGTACCATCTGACAAAATGCATGGATAAGTGTGCCAACATGGACCCTGGATATTCACATGAGACCCTTGAAAAATTATCTAAGTTTTTATGTTGACAACTGTGTCACAACCTTCCTGATGAGCACAGTTTAAATAAATTTATTCGAGAGTCAGTCTTGGTAGTGGCAGAAGGAGAGTTTAACTTAAGAGGGTGGGAGTTTTCAGAAAATTCAACTTGTGACAATTCTAAGATAGCTGTTCTCGGTCTTAAGTGGTTTATGAAACGAGATGTGTTTACAATCAATGAGGATCTTATTAAAAATGTTCCAGAGGATTCAGCAATCACGAAAAGAGTAATATTGTCCATGGCACAGAAGGTTTTTGATCCTATAGATTTTACTGCTCCAGCTACGTTGGTGTCAAAGTTACTACTTCAGAGCTTGTGGGAAAAACAAACTCCTTGGGATAAACCCGTTGAAGATGAAGTTGCGACTGCATTTCACAACTGGGTTGCTGAGTTGCCGCATCTTCTCAAAATCGAAATTCCTCGCTGGATCTCTACTGGCACTGAAGACATACAAGACTTAAGCATCCACACCTTTTGTGATGCCAGCCAGAAAGTGAACCCCGCAGATCTCCCTTCTCGAGGATGTACGCCAAAACAACTTTTGGATTCGAAATGGTGGGAGGGTCCCAGATGGTTATATCAAAGTAGATCAAACTGGCCAGCTGAAAAACCAATAATTGATGAAGTAGGAAATCCTAAAGAGCGCAAAAAGAAGTTAGTCACAATGCTGATAAATGCTACACATACCGATTTTTGGCATTTGTGTCATTTCGGCAATTTTAACAAAACTGTAAGAATGGTAGGTTGGATCTTCAGGTACATAAACAATGACAAATATCCAGTCAAAAGATTAAACGGTGATCTGTCTGTGGATGAGCTTAATGCAGCTGAAAGGTTTATTTTTAAGATAAATCAGATGGAATACTTTTCTGATCTGAGTGACAAGAGGATCATTTGTCTTAACCCCTTCTATGATGAATCAGGTATAATACGTCTGAAATCAAGAGTGTCCAATCGAACAGACACAGAAAACTATCGATTTCCTATAATTTTGCCTGCTAAACACCCCACTGTCAGAAATTGAATCATGGACATGCATAGAAAAGCAGGTCATGCAGGTCCTCAAGGTTTGCTTGCTCAGTTACGTGAAAAATTTTGGATATTAGGAGGCAGACGCACTGTTAGATCAGTTTTACAAAAATATACAATATGTCGAAGGTTTGAATCCAAGTTGTTTGTTGTGGAACTACCTCCTTTACCTGCAAATAGTTAGGGAAGCGGTGGCATTTGAAATCATCGGAGTGGACTTTGGCCCTCTCTATCTAAAATCAGGCGAAAAGGTGTGGATTTGTTTGTTCACATGTGCCGTGTATCGAGCCATTCATTTAGAATCGACTTTATCACTAACAACAGCCGGTTTTCTACAAGCCGGTTCTTCGCAGATTTGTTGCGAGACGTGGTAGGCCCAAAGTAATATACAGCGACAATGTAACAAATTTCAAAGGTGCCGAGAATACGTTTGCAAACTTGAACTGGGAAGACATTACAAGAGAAACGTCTATATAACGCATTATTTGGCGTTTCAACCCCCCCGAGAGCGGCATGGTGGGGAGGATTTTTTGAACGAATGGTTGGCCTAGTGAAACAATTACTTCGTCGGGTCCTGGGACGTGCTTCTCTTCATTATGAGGAGCTTTTGACTTTGATATGTGAGTGTGAGTGAAGCCAATGTGAACTCTAGACCTTTGACGTATATTTCTAATGATCCGGGTGACATGGTAGCTCTTACGCCTGCTATGTTTTTACGGGATCTGGTTGAATATAGCATGCCAGATTGCGATGAGATAATAATAATATAATAATAATATCTCTATTCCTCATTCTCATCTTAATGATGAGCCCGGAAGTCAGAGACTTGTGTGGGAGAGGGAGCGGCATATTATTATTTTGCGGGCCGCGAGTGCGTCCAGGAACGACTTACGATGTTATAACTTTAACTACCATTTAGTACGATAATAAGGGAAACCTGGAAAACCTTATTAATTAAAGTGTACAGTAGGTTGTTGGCCATTTATACAGTGATATTGCAGTACTAGTTGCATATTAAGAACGCTACCAGCCTTATACACACAGATTTAATATTGGAGCAATTAGAAAAAGTTGACCACGGTGAGAATCGAACCGTCGTCAACCGCGGAGAACGATCAGACGTCTTAACCGCTCGGACACCGAGCTCCTTGATTTCAGATGGATAGGAACTCCTTAACACGTAGGGCGCAAAATAAACAAAAGTTAAGAGAAGATTTACGTCGACGATCCAGACTAGAATATCTCGGTCAGTTGAAGCTTTTAGTCAAGACCAAATCTGTAACCCCGATTAAATTAGGGGATGTCGTCCTAATAGAAAATGACAATGTCAAACGTGTAGAGTGGCCAATGGGACGTGCCGTGGAACTTATACCAGGTCAAGACGGACATACACGGCTAGTCCGGGTTAAAACTACGCTAGGTTTTCGTATCGCTGCTTAGACCTGTGCAGCGATTGTTTCCTCTCGAGTGCGTGGATAATGCGTTTAAAAGCAGAGTACCCGTTCAGGAGGCGAGGCTTATGCGAAATGGTCGAGTGTCAAAGGTGCCTAAACGATATCTAGATTAAACAGTAAAAATATAATGTTCTTTTATTGCTCTTTGTGCGTGAGAAACGTTTCAGTACCTGAACTGTTTCTCAGGTGGGAGAATGTCGCAACTTAATTACTTATTGACAGTATGTAATGTGATGTAATATTAGATTTAAGAAGAAAAATATAGTATGTAGTTCAGTTGTAAACCCTATATAGATATTCTGTGATAGAGAATATATTGTGTGTTGTTGTTAGGTAAAAAAAAAGAGAAGAGAATAATAATAAAGAGTTTTTTGTCGATTTTTGTTCGAAATTTATTCGATCCTACCTTGGATTTCCTTACAGTACTTATCTGTAGGCAATTTTGCAGACTGGTTAGTCAATTTCAAGTGAGAGGTGGGTGATGGAGGCAAAATGGCTACCTGATTTGGCTGTCGCTTTAGAAACACTTAACAGTAACAATAACACTCTTTCGAGAATAAAATTGTATTTTTACAGGCTCTAAAACTTTGCAAATTCGATGCAACAGGTCACCCTTTTGATTCTTTTCGCTGAAAGAATAGCCAGATCCGAAAAATGCAGTACAACTAGTTTGGATATTCCAGTCGTTGAGTAGCGAGAAAAATTTAGGTATGTCGGTAATATCGGTTTCTAGGGCGGCAATTTTAAATTGTGTATGTACAGGGTGATTTTCCAAGTAGGAGTTAAATTATTATAATTTTGCGTTACAGTACAAACAGTGGATGATTCAAATCTGATAAAAGTAACAATTACAACTAACACTTAACCACCAACAAACAATTTTTTGTGTTTCATACATTTTTTTTAATTTTATTTAAAATTATAATCTTGTATATAATTACATGTATTGTATTGTATATCTTTCATAAAAAGATTACAAATAGGTGTTATGAATAAGAAATTATTATATAACAGAATCATCGGTGATGATTCCTTCAAAAGAGGGAAGAGTTCCCGAATCCATAGAAGAAATCCCCTTATTCAGCAGTTATCCCCCGCCAGCTCCAGACACTAGGAAAGGTTGTAAATACAACCTACTATATATTATATGTCACTCTTGGTGTAGTTTCCATTCAGTTTGTTCAATAAAAGTTTTTTAAAAAATTATCCCTTCCTTTGAAAATAGTTATTCTTTCATGTCTTTTTTTCTATTATAAGCAAGTTCACGTGTCCCTATAGACTGGGACACTTGAACCACCACAGTCCCTGTATCTTGAAATAATCTTATTAAAATATCTAGATATTACAGAACTGACACTTATAAACTAATAATGTCACCTTCAATAGCCCGATATAAAATTTTGTTGAAGCTTATATAAAAGCTTATTACCGCTTTAAAGTAAAAAGTGGTTCAACCCACCCATCCTCCCCCTATATTTTTGTGGAAAAATATTTCCGAATATAGCTCTAAGACTGATAGAGCTTTCTCAACCAGGTTAACAATTTACTTTTAATATAAAAAAAGCTGGAAACTGAAATAAGAAAATAATTTTACTACAGTAATGCACAACAAACTTCAAAGAGTTTCTGTAGGAGGATAATAGTTCATAGTTATTTTGAAGTTCATATTTGTTATTTTAGTTATTTTTCAGCTGAACAAATAATAAATTATTTGCTCAACTTCTGCTAGTCTGGAATGATGAATCAGATAACAAACATTAACAACTTCTTTAGATAAAGCATGACAATCAGTTCTACTGTTAATCATAGACAATTCTATTATTTTCTTTAGGCTCAAGTTTATTTAGGCTTTAGTTCAGTGAGATGACCTATAAAGTCTCCATTTTGTTTACCAATCAAAAGCACCTTGAATATTTATGGCTCAAAATGATACAAAAAGACAGTGTTGTAGGTGTGATAGGCTTCCTATGCCTAGAAAGGTAAACGTTATTGGATACGCAGATGATATCGCGCTGCTGGTTAGCGGCAGAAACGGCGAGGAAATTAGGGAACAGGCTAGGCAAGCCTTTGAGGTAATTATGGGATGGATGGAGACCAGGAAGCTGGAGCTTGCCGTGCATAAAGCGGAAGCAGTAATTTTGGTGAGGCGGAGGACTCTAAGAAACCTGAACCTAGATTTGGGTTCGGCAGAGGTAGTGACATCACCTAAGGTCAAGTATTTAGGGGTCACGTTTGACCACAACATAACAATGAAAGAGCATGTAAAGGCCGCGACTCTTAAGGCAGAGCGACTATGTAGAAGCTTGACAGGAATACTGCCAAATATCGGGGGCCCTTTGAGCGGGAAAAGGATGTTAGGGGCAGTGGTGTGTTCCACGGTGTTGTATGCGGCACCCGTATGGGCAGAGGTGTGCAAGTATGATAAATACAGGCGACTTCTAAAAAAACATCCAGAGGAGGATGAATTTGCGAATCACCTGCGCATACAGGACAGCGCCCAGTATGGCGTTGCAGGTGGTGGCTAAGTCCATTCCCCTCGACCTACTGCTGGAGGAGAGATGTAGGATGAGGGAAGAAAAGGATGCGGACTCCCGAAGACACATGGAGATAACTATCCAAAAATGGCAGGACAGATGGGCAGCAAACTTGGAGAACTCGGCGTGGACAAGAAGGCTCATTCCGGACTTGAGGCCTTGGGTAAACAGTGAGGTAGGGGAGGTGGGCTACTTTTTAACGCAGGCATTAATTGGCCATGGATGTTTTAAGCAGTACCTTTGGAGGATCAAGCTAGGGGAAACGGAAGGGTGCTGCTACTGCGAAGAGGTGGATGATGTGGAACACATGTTGTTCGTCTGTTCGAGGTGGAACGATATGAGGACCCAGCTTCAAAGGGAATTGGGGGGTCAGATAACCCCGGAGAACCTGGTGCAGATGATGCCTGGAGATGAGAGGAGTTGGAACGCGGCTGGGAAGGTCAGAAGGGAACTGTTGGCTGTTAAGGAGAAGGAGGAGCGTAGGAGGCAGGGGAGATAGAACGGTAGGGGAATAGGCTGAAACATGGCGATGTAATACGAAAGTAATTCCACATTTCAGTCTTCAACGAAAAAAGGAAGTTTTTAGCTGGTAGGCGGTTGTAAGAACGGCCGAATCCAGCACTCTCCCATCGATAGAACACCAATGGTGGGAGGTCTCCTTGAAGATTTTTTACCTCCTTCAAAAATAAAAAATAAAAAAAAAAAGGTGTGATTGGCTTGAACAGATTAGGATTTAGAGTACATGCTATTATTTTAATCCATTAAGCAGTGGTCCAGTTCTTGCAAAAACGGTTTTCGAATGATAAATCTAAAATTGTTGATATACTACTTATGCCTTGTGTTAAGAGAGAGTAAGAAACCACAATAGAAAAAGTTGTAAGTCAATTTGGAAATCTATTTTATGTAGAAGCAAAGTAGACTGAAAGGTATTGAAAAAAGTATTACCATATCTTCACTATCCATGCTTTTTATAAGAGCACATCAGTTCATCATTTGTTGGGAAGTTACAGTATGTCAGTAAGTTTTCCATAAACTACAATACATCAGTAAAGAATAACCATTATGCACTCATGCCATTTATTATCAGGCACAGACTATTTAGTATGGTATCCAAAACTATTTCGTTTAAAATTTCAATGACTTACAGATGACGTAAGAGGTCAAAATAGTTCACTTCGGAAATGAAACATTTAGATAACTATTCGAGAACACATGTTCCCTTCTGAAGAGATTGTTTGTATCGCATTAAGAATAATAATAATACTACCATTTATTCCCCAACAGGTATCTCCAATTACAAGAAGAAAATTAGAAAATATGAGTATGTATAAACACGGATACACAAAAAAAAATTATAATGTACCTACACCAGGCCGCAATTATGCCTGATACGAAATTAGTAATAAGAGGTCAAAGGTAAGACGTAAGAGGTCAAAGGTAAGACGTAAGAGGTCAGAATAGTTCATTTTGGAAAGAAAACATGCATAGAGAACTCGAGATCACACATTCCCTTCTGGAGAGATTGCGTGTATGGCACTGCCCACCTTCATATAGTAGTATTACACTGACTCGCAAAGTGCTTAAGAGGTCCAAATTATCAATACTAACGAAAAATTTATAACTCGGAAAAAATTTGACAACATACTTTTTGATGACTTGAAATGTGTCAGAAATGTAGTAGTATTTTCAAAGGTTTCTGCTGTAAAGCATATTGTACACTATTATTTTAAGACAACTTAACCTGTGTCCGCCATATACTAATAATATATACATAACTATAAATGTAACTTAAAATGCCCCATTTATTTGGTTTTCAACCATATCTTTCCAAACTGGTCTTTTCCAAATCTTCCACTGGTAAGTGGTATTCCAGAGCTGCTGTTGTACTTCTTCTATGAAAGGGAAATAGTAGGCAAACCTTTGAAGAGAATAGAAATTTTGCTATAAATTACAGAAAAAATCTAAAATCTAAATTGAACCCAAAATCTTACACTATATAATTCAGTGTAAGGCCAGTAAGGCAATTTGGGGTTATTTTCAATAAAGACAAAGCTTACAGCTTACAAAACTAACAGTCGATAAAGTCCCCTATTCCACATCTAGCTCCATACAGGACGATGCAATATCCAAACGCCAGCTTCTTCATCATCGAGGATTTCTTCTACAAACCTAGCAGGTCACTATTTGTGATTTTTTATATCATACACCATAAAGCATACATTAAACAAAGAAGGGCTGGTACAATTTTAGGTTTGGCAGTGAAACAACAGTGAATAAAAATTTCTAAACTGTTATTTCATTCACAAATTCTGTCACTCTTATATAGGTATTTAATATTTTCAAATTGAAAATGATGATAATTTGATATTTCAGGATATACCAGAGTGATTCAATATTGATTAGGATTGATTTTTTAACTTTGAAAAATTGTTGCTTTTGATAATAGATGTTAAAATTCAAGAATTTCCTCCAAAAAGAAAATTTGGAAGAGTTTAGAGACATATTCACACAAGACACAAGAACTGATTCTGTATTATAACTCTTGTAATTTATAATGTTCAGCCACGTCAACAGAGTAGGCGTACTTGTAAGTCATATAATTGACTCAAAAAATAATTTGCACGGGTGCTTATTCTGGAAATTATGTAGACTTAATAAGAAACCATCTGCTTCTTCGCATACAAACCTTGACATAGCTTTTTATGTGTATATGACTTAACTGATCTTAGCTGTGAAAATGACGCTTCCAATTTAATTGGATTAGTCACAATTCCTGAAAATGCTGCACAATCCGACTTCCTATTTTTAACATCAGACAAGATTCGAGAAAAAATCGAGTAGAAAATTTAAATTTGAACGCCAATAATTTATTAAAGCAAGTAAACATAACTTATGCAGAAAATTTTATAAGTTCTCTTGTTAATTTGTGCATAATATATTTATATTTATAATATAATTTGTTGCTTTATATCAGTTCACATAAAATAGCAAACAACACATAATATTTTAGGCATGGAAGAGAAAAACGTTTACTTCTGATGCTCAAACGTAAATTTTAGCAGATCTCATCATTAATAAGACGTAGAATGGTTGCTGAAAAAGTTAGTAGTAATTTTAAAACAAACATAATGCATTATATTACAAAAAGTCATACACGTTACTTTGGTAATAAGTTTATTGCTACATAATTCTCGACAAATCACCCCAAACACAATCTTGACCCCCCAACCCTAGCATAAATTTCTATAATATGGCAACACCACATCCAATGGCCACCTAAGACTAAAGTCTAAAGCATCGAAGGTTTAATTATTGGTTCGATATATTCCCTACCCTATAATGGGCCCCCTCTTACACTGATAGGCACAGAATATAAGTACAGTTAGCTTTATTTTTCATTTTCAATAAAAAAACTTCAATCTACCTAGAGAAATACTTGCTTTACTAGAGCCCAGTAGTCTGGCATTTCCAGATGTACCACCTGGTATTCATTAAATGTTTCTATTGTTCACCTCTAATATGTAACGTACATCTGTAAAAATTAGAGGATGGAAACAATGCCTTAACAATAATTATAAGCAAGTGAAAGAACAACAAAAACAATTGCTATGATGAAAATAGTAATGTCACAATAGGTTGTGTGTGATCTAAGAGATTGTTTGAAAACAGCTACAGTGCTGCTTTCAGTGTGAAAAGGCTGTATTCCACTCGTCAATTTTATTATTAAATACATTTGAAATATTAGGTCATAACACTGCAATATAGAGTAAAAATGTTTTCCACTTTTATGAGGCTAACACTCCTGGGCAAATCATTTTTGGAACCTTGCGAACTAAGAGACATTTCAGCGAGTAGACTTTTGGACTTTATGCAAAGAACAAAGTTGCTCGCTGAATAGAAGATCGGCGGGATACATAATAGGCCCAGATGTGGCCACAGTACTTTGGGACTCCCTATAGAGAAAGCGACCCGCAGGGGAAATAAGAACTGTGACTTACATTTCAGTTTTTCGGAAGCTTTCGAGGTATTCGCACGACCCATCTTGGCAACCCATCCTATATTCCTTAGTTAAGTCCTTTTTTGCAGTTCAATGATAAAGAATTGACTGCCATTAGAGAAAGTCAAATCAAATTTCAGGATGCTCAAGTGGAGGCAGATTTAACAACTATACACAGAAACTACACAGACCTAGCAGATGTCATAAATAAGTAACAAAATCGACGGTAAATTTTTTCTTCATTTTTAAGAGACTGCATCTCGGAAACACTTTCACCCGTTTTAGTAAAGAAGGAAAAATTTAAAAGCTCGACTCTTGTAGAATCAGAGTCGGAGAGCGATTTTGAATAAAAACATATTTTTTTATATTATACTTGATGCAGAATAATGCAATAGCTCGCAATTAGGTATAGGGAATGCTTCATAGAATAGAAAGAGTCGCGAGAGACCTTAATGAAAATTATATAAAATATAGGGTTTCTTTTATAAAAATTGAGAAAACTTTTGTTGCAAGTTTCGATTCCCCCTGTATACAAGAAAGTTATTTTAAAGTAAATCCTATAGAAAATAAAACTAGACCATATAGGATATATACTCAAACAAATATTTGAGTATATACGAGGTGGGTAAATAATTAAAAACCAAAATTAGCTCTATACACATCTGGAAACACCAGTCAATAATTTTAATAATATAAGAATGGAACGTATAATCTTCTTGAATTTATAAAGCAGACTGTTTGATTTCTCTATGAAACAAAAATCAAAGAACTTCTGTGCCTATATACCGGGTGGAACAGGAAAGTGGTTCGCCTCTATACCACCTTTATTTTGCAAGATATGTCAATTAAATTTGGTGACTACTTAGTAGGCCAAAAAATAAATTTAAGGGCAATATGAAAGTGCCGCACCCACCTCCGGTTTTATACACTATACACATATTGCTCCAAATTTGAAATGAATCCCTAATTTGACGAGTAATGTTCCATATACTTCTTTTGCTCCTCTATAATTGGCGATTCAAATTAAAGATGAGGCCACTGCCAATTGTAAACAAATATGAGTAATGAATGAGTAATTTTTGGAATCGCCAATAACATCTTATTTGTGGCAAGTTTCAAATGATAATATAATATTTTTATTAGACAAGGACCAATAATTATTCCATTTAAAAATCTGAACAGAGTAAAAATTTTTGAATTTTTGGAATCGCCAATAACATCTGATTTGTGCCAAGTTTCAAATGATAATATAATATTTTTAGACATGGACCAATAATTATTCCATTTAAAAATCTGAATATAGACAAGATAAAGGTTAGGAAAATTACGATGAGATGGAAACATTTGTTTTTTTGATACATTTACAAATGACTCACACAAATTTACCCTATGCAATGATTTTCTGAGGAGGTGCTTCAAAAATACAGAGGCCCTGACTTTCGATAGCAATTTCCATGAATTATAAAAGGCATAGATTGTAAAGCATTAACATACAAAACCTCTGTGGCTGTCTACATCAGAGTTCATAGTAAAATGCTTTAAGCTTGAACCGAAATAATAAGGTTTTGTAAAAAAGTTATGAAAACAGTGTAAAATAGGATTGATTAAAGTTTTGGTGGTTGCCTACCGTATAATGAAATTCAGGAATAAAGAGAAATAATTGACTATAAGATCCTGTTCAACTCAATTTGACCAACTTCGTACCTCTTACAACTGAACCACCCTGTATACATGTAAATAATCTACAGAGTACTAAATGATTTAAATTCCTCACCAAGTTTTGAATAATTTATTTTTATGTTTCTTTTCGGCAATCAAATTGAACATTAGGTACATTTTCCTTGCTTCTTTCTGTTCATCTTCTCAATTTTTTTACCTCGTAATCAACCAACATTTAGTGTGATTCCGTATCATGCATTCTGTTTTTCTACCATATTTTTTCATCTTGAAGAATCAATCTCCCTTTGGCTTGATTAACATAATGGTCCTAAAAAAACAAAAACAAATAGATTAGTAATATTAGTTAGTCGTTAGACACCCTATATATATTTTATCAATAATTGTATTCCTTTTTATAACTAATAATTATAAATATATAATTGATGAACTGTATAAATAAAATGCAGAGTTGCAGAATATTACTATAAATAATTTGCTCGCTTTAACTATGATAGCTTTCAGTAATAAACAGTTCAACCAACAACTTGTGAGTTCTTACTGTGTATGTGTACGATCCCACGGTCCACGTCACTGGCGCAGTCAAGGCACTCGGGGGGAAGATTAGATAGGCCAAGCGAAGTCACTACCTGTCCGAATAACACGTGCTGGCTCAACGCATTCCTAGTCTACTGATTCTACACCGAGAGAACAACAAAAACAAAGTAAGTACTCATTCCGTTCCTTTGCTTAACTCCCTTTATTACTGGAATCTCACTTGCCCGATTGGCAAAAACACGGCTTGATTGGCCATTAGATTTAGAAAAAAAACGGCTCGATTAGCCATTAGCTTTAGAAAACGGCTTGATTAGCCAATAGGTTTAGAAAAACGGCTTGATTAGCCATTAGGTTTAAAGAAACACAAATTCTGATTTGATCATTCTAGCGAACAGTAGTGATTATTTTAGAAAAGAAAAACAACTTAGATTTAGAAACAAACAAACCAGTTTTCTCGATTCATTCAAATAAAGTCAAGTCACAATAAAACCACAGTAAGTGAATTTGATAACACAATGGATCCTCCAGCACCAGTAGATAGAGTACATAGACTAGATACTAACCTTTTGAAACTATACATTGAAACAATACCATTCTTTGACGGAAATAGTTTAATGCTTCATTCTTACATAGACTCTGTACGTAGCACATTCATCAACTTCCCAGATGATGCACAGCATATCACCCACAACCTGATATTGCAAGCGGTTAAAAATAAATTACGCGGACGCGCACAAAATTTAATAGCTAGTAGAAACGATTTAATTACATGGGAACAAATTCAGCAGCTTTTAAAATTAACCTTCGGAGATAAACGTGATTTGCAATACCTAACTCATCAGTTAACTTCATTGCGACCCAATAAAAACGAACGTCCCTATGATTTTGGAATACGCCTACAAGAATTAAGAGCGGTTTTAATCTCTAGAATAAATGACGACATTGAGGACGCCGCAACACGAGCTTTGCAAATAAATAATTATAACAATATCGTAAAAACTATGTTCATTACTAACCTTCCTTCAAATTATCAAACTGTAATAAGACTGAAAAACCCAGCCACTCTCGAAGACGCTTTAAATTATGTACTGGAAGAGGAAGAATTTCAAAACTTCACAAAATTATATCAAACTCCCAATAATTTTAATAAAATAAATCAAATTAACAAACCTCAAATGCCTTTGCCTAGGAATCAAAATTTTAATCCAAATTTCAATTCGCATCCCAATCTTGCACAAGCATCAGGGTACCAAACTCAAAATAATACGCCAGTTAGAAATAACCACCAAATCCAAAATAATACCCCATTTAGGAATAATTTCCAAGGTCAATCTCAATTCCCATCGCGACCAATTAAACAAAATTTCCCTACCAACCGACAAGTTTTTGGACCACCAAACAAACAAAATGTACAAACGAATGTATTTAAACCAAACCCAAATTTTTCAAGACAAAATAATTTTGCGAAACCAACCCCTATGTCAGGAATTTCATACACTAACCAACCTAAACCAACTCCGATGTCAGGAATAAGCTATACTAACATGTACCACACGGAAACCTCAGAAAGATGTCCACCCTACTCTACTCGAGACTACCACGAACAACAGGACTACGAAGCATTTAGATACGAAGACGTAACAAATTTAAATTATAGCAACCAAGAACCGGCTTTTAATGAATACCAAGAAACAGAAGAAACTCAAGAAACACCAAATGATGGAAACGAAGATTTCGATGAAAATTTTCAAGATGCCGATACGACACAATACCCGACTTAAACGCAATCAATGCACTTCCCTATATCATTATAACGTTAAAAAACCAAACTTACAAATTTCTTATAGATACAGGTTGTTCATTTACCATCATTAGACCAACAGTTATAGAACAAAATTTTCCAAAAACAATTTATTTAAGCCCAACTGTTTTACAAACTTGCACAGGAAAAACGAAAGCTCTTTACAAAGCAACCATTCCTTCTTTTAGAGAATTTCAATCTGACACCCCTATAAATTGTGTATTATATGACTTCCATAATTATTTTGACGGACTAATAGGACTACAGGACTTAATTAACGCAAAATTAAATATTAATTTATCAAACCAAACTTTAGAAAATGATTATGTTCAAATTCCACTTTACGCAAGAGATGATTTTAATTCAATTAGTTATGACTTAAGCCCTTTAGAAATTAGAAGAATCCAAATTCCCGTAACAACAGAACATGGACCAACATTAATTCAAAAATTTCAATTAGATAGATTTTTCATTCCTGAAACTTTAACGAATAGTGAAAATTATTTAGCTGAAGTAGAAATACACAATGTATCTAACAGACACCGAACTATTTACTTTAATGAACCTTTAGATTCTGAATCATTTGATGAACAAAATTTTGAAATTTTCAACTACGAAGTTGATTCAAATACAAACAGATCTGACATTGACATTCAAAATTCTATTAGAATAAATCATTTAAACGAAGAAGAAAAACATGCTATTATAAATTTATGTGAAGAATATTCTGATATTTTCCAAAACCCCACAGATAAATTACCATTTACCAATACTATTAAACATACAATTAAAACAACTGACGAAACTCCCTGCTACACAAAGACATACCGATACCCGCATATATACAAGGAAGAAGTCCAAACCCAACTATCCAAGATGTTAAACGACGGCATCATAAGACCCAGCGTATCACCATGGAGCTCACCGATATGGGTAGTCCCCAAGAAGCTAGACGCATCGGGAAAGAAAAAGTGGAGAATAGTTGTGGATTATAGATCATTGAACGCAAAAACAATCACCGATAGATACCCAATACCTAATGTCACTGATATATTGGATAAACTAGGAAGAAGCTGTTATTTCACCACTTTAGACCTCGCCTCAGGATTTCACCAAATTGAAATGGAACCAGAGTCAATTCAGAAAACTGCCTTCAACACGGAACACGGTCATTATGAATTCAAACGAATGCCCTTCGGATTAAAAAATTCCCCTAGTACTTTTCAACGTATGATTGATAACGTCCTTCGTGAACACATCAACAAAACCTGTCTTGTATACCTAGACGACATAATTGTATTTTCCACATCCCTTCAGGAACATATCGTTAATTTAAAAAGAATATTCCAAACCTTAAGAAAAGCTAACCTTAGAATACAACTTGACAAATCTGAATTTTTACAAAAAAATGTTGAATTTTTAGGACACATCATTACACCAAACGGTATTAGACCAAACCCAGATAAAATTAGAGCCATTAGGAAATTCCCTATTCCAAAGACACACAAAGAAATTAAATCATTTTTAGGACTATTAGGATATTATAGGAAATTCATAAAAAACTTTGCAAAAATTACTAAACCATTAACTTCTTGTTTAAAGAAAGACCAAAAAATTGAGTTAACCCCAGAATACATATCTTGTTTCGAATACTGTAAAACCCTTTTATCTAATGAACCCATTCTGTCATATCCTGATTTCGAAAAACAATTCGAATTAACAACAGACGCATCCAACTATGCAATAGGAGCAGTCCTTTCACAAGATGGAAAACCAATAGCATATGCTTCAAGGACATTAAACCCTGCAGAAACCAACTACGCAACTATAGAGAAAGAATTATTAGCCATAGTATGGAGTTGTAAGTACTTCAGACCCTATATCTACGGACGTAAGTTCACCATCTTCACGGATCACAAACCCTTGGAATGGCTTTCAAATTTAAAATCACCTAACACACGACTCATTAGATGGAGACTACATTTAGAGGAATTCGACTACGAAATTAAGTACAAACAAGGAAAATCTAATTACGTTGCAGATGCATTATCCCGAATTAAAATTGACAACACTCCACAAGAAATCAATGCACTGACAAGAGCAAACACAACACCATTAGAAGATGACCTATTATCAATGCTCAACAATGTAGATGACATACCAGACGTAGACGACGCAAGCTTAAAAGAAGTCTTAGACACTTTAAATCCGGAAACCACAACCCAGAACGAAGATTTTGAGACACAAATTCCTTACGCTGTAATAGAATACCGAGATGCAGAACACCGAAACGCAGAACAAAATGACGAAACAGCTACCATACATTCAGCTCATGAGAATCCGATTCAAGAATTCCCTTACACCGAGAAATGTATAAATCAATATGTAAACCAGATAATAATAACCGAATCTAGCAACAACACAGCAAATTTCGTAATACACGAAACAGTCTTCAACAACACACGACACAAAGTAACTCTAAAGTCAACAGCCACCGAAGAAGAAATAATAAAACTATTCAGAAAAACTATTGATCCCAAAAGACATTATTGCCTATTCTTTCGAACAAATCGCGACGACTCATTAAAACTCAGAATAATTAGAACATTGCAACAACAATTCACAAACCGAAATTTAAGCATTTCAAATTCATTCGTAACCGATGTAATTAGTGAAGAAGAACGACACCAAAAATTAAAATATCATCATGAAGGTAAAACACAACATAAAGGAATAAATGCCACCTTGTTATCACTTTCTAGAAATTATTATTGGCCCTATATGTCTAGAGATATTCAGAATTACATAAATACATGCCATACTTGTCAAACATGTAAATACGAAAGAAAACCCCAAAACCCTCCAATGAAAATTACGCACACACCGTCCAAACCTTTAGAGATTATACACATCGACTTATTTTTCATTAATAACAACACTTTTCTAACAATAATAGACCCTTTTTCAAAATTTGCGCAAGCTATACCAATAATTCAAAAATCTGCCATAGAAGTAATGGAAGCCCTAATGACCTTCATTTCATTTGCAGGCCTACCAAAAGAAATTATTTGTGACAACGGCACTGAATTTAGAAATCATTTGATAACGGACTTTTGTAGATTACACAAAATTAAATTACACTATATCACCTTGCATAACTCAACTTCCAATTCCCCAGTAGAGCGATTACATTCAACACTATTAGATCAAATGCGATGTTTAACACAAGAAAAACCAAACGAAAACATAAAATCACTTATGAAACTTGCCATCATCGGATATAACAACACACCCCACAGTAGCACAAAACATACCCCTTTTGAAATTTTATTTGGTCACCTAAATCAAACCCTACCTTTCGATATTAACGAAGAAAATATACTAACCGATTACATCGAAAATCATGCAAAGAATTCGCAACCAATCTACCAAAACGTACTAACCCTGAACAACTAAACCCAGACGACACTATTTTCATAAAAAATGACCAGACACGAAATAAAACCAACCCTAGATTCATTGAGACTAAAGTAGACCAAGACCTTAATGAAAAAGTTCAAACACGCCGTGGAACTTATCATAAGAAAAGAGTAAAGAAAAAACGTATTGTTGCAGGTACACGCCGACGCGGACGACCAAAGAAAAATGACAACAATAACGATCCCGACATTAACCTTATTTCTCTCTTTGACAACAACCCTCTGTCAGATTAAGATTACCCCAATAGAAAATGGATTACTAACGTACAAATTAGGCACTATGAGATCTATCCAAACTCAACACAAATTCATTCATTATGTAAATTTAGAACCAATAGAAAAAGAATTAAATTCAACAAAATCACAATTACTATTACTTACCAAACGAGTACAAGACATAAACAACAGAAGTACTGATACTGGTTTATTAACCTCAGTTTCGCAAGCGTTACAGCTAGTCTCTCAGACAAAAATCAAATTAGAGAATCTGGCACCACAAAGGAATCTGGCATCACATAAACGACCCAAAAGAGGATTAGTTAACGTAGTAGGCACAGCATATAAATGGCTTTTTGGCACATTAGATGACTCAGACAGGAAAACAATTAATAAGGCAATTACAAAACTTAATGAAAATAATAATCATATTGAATACCAGTTAGAATCTCAAATTAGTTTAACAACCAAATTAATAGATGAATATAATAAAACTATTACTACACCATCACAAAATCAAAAATCAATTCAAAAATTCTTAACTAATACACTTACCGAATACAGTGGACGAATCACCAATGTGTTATCGACAATTTGCATACAAAATGTTTTGTTACAATTATTTACTAATCTAAATTATATAAATGAATTTTTGGATGAATTAGAAAACGCTATTACATTCGCTTCATGGAATCTAATCCATAATTCAATCTTGCCTAAACATAATTTAATGTATATTTTAAAAAGAGCTAGAGAATTATACAATAGTCAAAGTATCCTAGAATTAGATCATTTCCAGAATTATTACTCGTATTTAGGCACATCAGTTCACTTTTCAGATAAACTCATAGTTTTTGTAATTAACTTGCCAATCTTAACAACTGAGATTTATTCCTATTACCGATTAATCCCAGTCCCTGTTCAAAACCTTACCATCATTCCAACTACCCCATACCTAGGAATGAGCACCGAAAGTTACATCACAACGTTGCAAGCATGTCCCAAGATAGAAGACACGTACATCTGTAGTTCGCCGAGCCAACCTCACGATGATAGTTGCATAATCCAATTACTATCCAAGGCTAACCACAGTTATTGCCATGTCCACTATGTTTCAGTTACCAAACCAATGGTTATGATGATAGAAGAAAATCAAGTTCTAGTCGTACCAGTCAAACCATTACCAATTCCAGACTGTCAAAATGGAATACAATCTATAACACGACCAGCAATCCTAAGCCTACCAAAAGGATGCACCACTACAATAGACGGACAAAGATTCTCCGCTACCAAAACATCAATAACATTCCCCATATTCCAAATCCCCAGAATTGAAATACCGTACCTGTGGAACCTCACGGTCAATAAAGACAAACCCTTACAACTAAAAGAGATTGACATCTCCAACATCGAGTCCATAGCAAACCTAGCTAGAACCACTAAACTGGCCCAGTTCAACCCAGAACCTGCCACGCTATTGGAATCAACCAACACCTGGCTAACAACAACCGTCATGGTAATACTATGCATTATCATTGCCTTAGTAATACTGAGGTATTGCCGAAAACGATGTCCCTGCTTATTTCAATGCTTTCCAACCCATGTTCCAAGGAGGAACCCAACAGTCAAGTTTGACGCCAAACGCTCGTCCCCATCATCAGGAGATGAAGAACCCACTTCGGCGGGAGGAGTAATATTAGTTAGTCGTTAGACACCCTATATATATTTTATCAATAATTGTATTCCTTTTTATAACTAATAATTATAAATATATAATTGATGAACTGCATAAATAAAATGCAGAGTTGCAGAATATTACTATAAATAATTTGCTCGCTTTAACTATGATAGCTTTCAGTAATAAACAGTTCAACCAACAACTTGTGAGTTCTTACTGTGTATGTGTACGATCCCACGGTCCGCGTCACTGATTTATGGATTGTGAAATGAAAATTCTAACAATTTTGTTACATTTGGTATTTTCTTTTACATGTCAGAATACTTAAAAAACCTGTGACGGTCTCGTTTTTTAAAATAATCACTTTCTCTATATACATAATAAACTTAAACAAGTTTCTACCCTTTCTTAGTTGATATAAATTCTTATTTATCATATAATTATTTGCATTTTACCGTTTTTAAAAACCAGTGTATTTAATGTTTAATATTTATCACGGTAATTTCATTATTTAAATAGTGCCTTTAATGTATTTGTATCCTCTCCATATACCAGTGCTGGGGCTTCTGCCTAGTTATGTAACAAGGTCTATTGGAAACTGGATCAAGGAAAGATCAGAGAAAGAATGGTCAAACGGGACTGGGCTGCGACAAGCCAGGCTCTTAATTGAAGGGCTTTGGTCGAACGTAACTCGATCAATACTTGCGCTAAGTCGTAACAGCATAAGAACTGCTGACAGGTCACGGACATCTTAACACTATCGGCCTTAGTGACACTAGAAGGTGCAGATTTTGCGGACACGATGACGAGGACTCCATTTCTACCGCCTCAGGACATTAGGGAGCTTCGCCTACAACAGGTGTTGGCCTATGCGCATAGCACGGGTATCTTCCAATAACTCCCGACTAGCGGCAGGCACAATGGGTCGAAAGACCCGAGTACTGCGGGTAACCGCACCGCCTACCAACAACAACAACAACAACATGCTCTCTATATCTATTTGTGAAAACATTCACCGAATTATGTGTCTAAAACTACACGTGCCTCCATCTCTGAGAAAGAACGATAAATTAAGGGCGCTAAGACCGTTTCGAAAACGAACACGAAGGAGATACAAAAAACATGGCGTCAACTAAAGAGCTCTTGTAGACGAATTTAATCTAGAAGTGACAAATTTGATAGTTCAGCCTTAAAGAAAATCTCTATAATAGTACTAAATAATCAGCCTGAACTGTGTCAATGACTGATGAAATTTGAATAGTAAATCAAGCTATCCAAGTATGTACCTGGTTGTAAGCCTTACAATGTATGGACAATATTTGATGGCTTCCAAAATGTAAGGTAGTACTTTTCCCAATTAATCCATTTGTGCATCTTTAAATACTATAAGTGCGCAGTGCCGTTTTATCGCCGACATTAATCTATGTATAGGTAGTGTTTCCGTTAGATATAAAAAGGGCCCTCAACTTAAATACCGCAAACCATATCTCTATTTGTGAACCATACTCTTGTGAGTATTTATTGAAAACTAATAAATCCCTCATTTCGGTTAATCTGAGAGGGCCTGTTGTATGATTCTAATTTATATGGTTTTAGATATTTGTATTGTGTTCATAAACTTTCCTCAACTGTTTAATATGATATTATATTAAAAATAAATTTTGTTGTATCAAACTGTTTTTTTTTTTGTAATTTTCTTCACTTATGTAGGAGCGTATACCTTTACTTTTAACAAAAAAGATCAATTAATGGCGCCCAAGTTTGGCAGCTAATAATCAGCCCTTGGTAGTTCATTCTGCTCACCCCTGCAATAAAGTCTCAGAGCTTGTTTAAGTATAAACTGTCTACATACCTAGTTTAAATTTCAAAGTAAAAAGAATTTTATTTCGTTATAACCCATACACTGGTATAGTACATTTGTGAACGCACCTAACGACAAAGGTATTTAAGCCATGGTTTGACGGTCCGTGCCTCGTGCGTTTTTTGCCATTCGGTTCTCGGGGTAATTGACTTGCTTTTGAGATTGTGATCTAAGCTTGATTTTTAAAACAGAAGAAAAGGTACGTAACTAGCAACATATTTTAAAAATCAGTGAATAATTGATACATTTTACGTTTCATTTATGATTATAGTTTATTGAACTCGATTTATGAATTTTCTTTCAAATTTAACTTAATACCCCCTCCGAACCTACCCTAACAACTCAGCTATCGGAGCTAATTTGTAATTAATTTTGTTTGGCTGAACCAAGAAACAATAAAAAATAGTTATAATTCAAGATCATGAATTGCTGAATAATATTAATAATATCCCCTTCCATTAATTCTAACCAAAAAGATTACCTTCTGAAACGTGTGTCGAACAGAGGGCTGCATACTATTCCTCTGTATGCAGGGTTCGCTTGATTTAATTCAGTGAATTAATTCACAAATCAAATTGAGTGAAATTTTTTAAAAAATCGAGAATTAATCCACAATCTTTTCAATGCTGATTCATCATTGACACACTCGGAATTGCGGCACCGAGTTGCATGCGGGGAGAATCCCGGAACGACATTGTAAGCAAGGGTGTTTGTTTTAGTCTTTATTTGTTACATTGAAAACGTCAAAGCATGCTGGCATTGGCGCAGGAGGAGACCGGGGTGGATGGTATAAACGTAACAATCATAATGTTTCAATAAAGTACTATTAATCAAGTCATTTTAATACAAAACCAATAGGAAATGAAGCGGTATTAATCATTAACTAGACATCTTTTTAGATGTATTAGTTTTGATTTACCCCACTTTATCCGAAAAGTTCCAAACGGAGCCTAGGTTCACCCCCATATCATCAACATGACCATGAGTACCATTACTGGTCAGTATACCCGTATTGCCGATATAAAAGAACCGGTGCGTCACCCGAGTAAAATCTAATATAGGTAACGTATACGTTTCTCGTTTTTTGGCAAAACCAATCCAGTCCAGTATTTCGGTTTTTTCTTAGGTGCTATCGAAAAATGGTTTCGACATCCTGCAGGCACTTTTTTGAGTTACATCCGATGGCATAAAATTTATTTTAATTTATTTTTTCATTTTTCCCATATGACTACAACTTGTGTTTTTTTATATGAAACACCCTGTATTTTTCTTCAAAATTGAAAAGAGGATTGAATAACGATTTCAAAAATATATAATACATATATAGTAGTTTTTGGGAAAGTCGTTAATTCAGTATTTATAGAATTTCACTTTTTACCAATCTAGTAGCCATGGGACACAAAAAAGTTTTATATGTTGACTACATAAACGGTTTTGCTGATATTTTATCCATTCTGCAACTAATAATTTTTGGAATGAAGATGAATATAACCTAATTAAGTGTTTAATTTGAGGAATAAAAATACAAGTTTAGCAAAGGGCCTTTATTTCGAATTGTATTTGTAAAACAGTTTTGTGGACTGAATTGTAACAGCTTATTTAATGTTAATCGTTGAATTTTAGATATTCAGAAAAACCACAACCAGATGCAAGGATTTTAAAAAACTAAAATATGCTTTGTAATTTATGGGTCCTACACTAAATCTAGAAGCAAACATTACAATAAAGCCAACAGAGAAGGAAAAGAAAATATTGGAATTATTTAGAGAAAAATACAAATACTTATTCAGCCCGAGAAATGTGGGTAATTACTTAACTGCTGAAAGGAACATGATCCATCTAAATCTCATAAAGCAAAGGCTACCATAATTGAAAACTAAGGGAATTACAGTTAACTAGGTATCAAATATTTAAATACAACAGAAATCACGTGTTCAAATGTTCAAACTGCCTTCCTTCCACAGCAATACAATCATGCTGGGCAACGTTTAAGAACACTATTTGTAGCATGTATAATCATTACTGGTGTAATTGTTTGAAAAGCTGCTCTTGTCCTTTGGTTGGATATTGGTTACACCGTTACACCTATCCGCAAACCAATTACAGAATTCTAACCTTCTATTAGAATCTGTTGGGCAGAGATGGTGATTAATTCTTATTCTGGATATCTAAAATTCAACGGTTATCATTAAATAAACTGTTACTGTTCAGTCCACAAAACTGTTTTATAAATACTTAACAATTAGAAATAGAGGTCTGTTGAATAAGGACTGTATTTATATATTAAATTTCTAGATTTTAACATCCATAGGCAAATTAAACGTGCTGTGTCTTTCTTACCTAATAATCCCAGACTTCTAGTAACGATGTCGACATCAGCCATTCACTTCAAAAAACCAACACAAATTTTCAAAACGGTGTATACTACTCGAGATAGCGAACTATTTTTATTGAAGCATCGTTTCCTCATTGGTTCTTCAGGAAGGTCGTCTTCTTCTTCCCGAAATAGTAGAAAGACACAGCGGCATACACGAAACATGAGGACTACTAAGGGATATATCGCGACTCGAAATTGCTATTTAATTCTATTGACTATTTTTACTAAATACTATTTGAAACTACTTAAATCCTATTTTAACTAAATCCTAAAGAGAGGTCCTTTGCCAAAGTTGCATTTTCATTTCTTAAATTAAAACACTTGATTAAGTTGTATTTATCTTCATTCAAAAATCGATTCATTTTTAACAAATCATTTGTTACAGAATGGATAAAATGTCAGCAAAACCATTTATGTAGTCAACAATATATAAAACTTTTTTGTGTCCCATGCCTACTATATTGGTAAAAAGTGAAATTCTATAAGTACTGAATTAACGACTTTCCCAAAAACTACTATATACAGGGTGTAACTTTAAGTGGGGGCCATATTTGTAGTGGTGGTAGCTTTCGATTGTAGGAACACATATCTAAATTTTTTTTTTCGAAATTCCGCCATGAAAAATAATTATTTATTAAAATGGTTTTCTATTAAATTGGGTACCCCGCCACTGGAAGGCGCTACTCCGTACCGCAAGGATCGCGCGCGCCACGGACGGTGAAATACATAGTTGCCAAATGTCGTAATTCAACTGAAACATGAGGAATTTTATTCAACAAAGCATATTTCCACGCCACCCGTGAGGTATTGCTATTGGAGCGTTACTTTTTTTAGTGGGTGTTCGCCAGTAACCATATTTTCCCACATAAACACAAAATAAATTTTAAATTTTTTTTTATTTTCCAAAACAACATAAAATATCCAACTATAACAAAATGTAACATTCAATAATAACAAATAAAAATATATTTTCTTTAACTATAACAGACAATAAAATATTTGCTCTAATAATAAAAATTAATAAAATAATCTCTAATTCTTACTTACCTAAACTTCTTTCTTCCTTCATAGCAGGTGCTGGAAATGTCCTCCATGATTATCTAAACATGCGTCAACTCGTCGCATCATAGACTGTCTTACTTTTTCTAGATCCATATTATCCCTTATGTAGTTGGCCGCGTTTTCCACTCTTGCACGTAATTCTTCAACATTATTAATAGGAGACGTGTACACCAAACTTTTCATGTGGCCCCACAGATAAAAATCGCATGGATTTAAATCTGGGGATCTCGGCGGCCAAGCTACTGGCCCGAAACGACCAATCCATTTGTCTTCTTGATGTTCATTGAGCCATTCTGTAACAATCCGTGCACTGTGGGGTGGTGCCCCGTCATGCTGGTACCATAAATTTCTTCTTACATTCAAAGGTACATCTTCAAGTAGGTCATCCAGTGTGTTCCTTAAAAAATCTAAGTACCTTTCGCCATTTAATCTTTCAGGCATTCTGTAAGGTCCAACCAATGTATTATTTACAATACCAGCCCAAATATTAATCGAAAATTTTTCTTGAAAATTGTTTTCTTTCGTTGCGTGCGGGTTTTCATCACACCAAACATGACTATTATGCATATTGAATATGCCCTCTCTGGTAAATCCCGCCTCATCAGTCCATAAAACGCATCTTGAAAAATTTTCTTCTTCATTACATTTTGTCCTATACCACTGGCAGAACTCGACACGTCTCAGAAAATCTTCTGGATTCAACGACTGTACCTTTTGAACGTGATAGGGATGCAATCCATGTTCCTTTAATATTCGTTGCACAGTCATGTGTGATACTTCATGTGCTAAAGCTAACCTTCGTGAGGTAGTTCCAGGATTTTCTTCTACGGCATCAAGAATTTGTGGCTCTAAATCCCTTACTCTTCTTGTTTGTTCTCGTCCGACATTATTATAGTGAGGTTCGAAGCTTCCATAATCTCTCAAATGTTGAACTAATTTAACAAATGTTTTTCTGTTTGGCGTTCGTCGGTTAGGATATTCTTCTTCATACTGTCTTCTTGCAGCCCTTGCGCTTTCTCCTGACAAAAAATAAGCTCGAAGCATATCCACTTTTTCTTGATTGGTATACATACTTTTAATATCACACACAGACACTGCAATTATAATATAAACACTTACCTTGAACACTAAACACCACCAAACACTATTTCAAACACAGAACACACCTAACCGAACGTATCATTAAAAATTACACAAAATACCTAAAGCTTTTTAGATTTCACTGAAAAGTAAAATTATTAATCGAACACAACCGCAAAACTACCGTCCCGCACGTAGGTATCTTTCGTTTTCACTAAAAATGACACCAAACCGAACGTATCACTAAATTACACAAAATAAAGCTTTTTAAATTTCACTGAAAAGTAAAACTATTAATCGAACACAATCGCAAAGCTACCGTCTCGCACGTATCTTCGCAGTCACTAAAAAATGACACCAGCACCAGATCCCGTTATTTCATATTAAATTTTCATTTTCAATTCAAATACTTCTTCGCATATTCGCGTTATAGCAATCGTTATACGGAGCAGGCGCATTGCGCATGCTTAGAATAACGATTACGATATGACATACTATAATTTTGTTTAAAATCTGGACCTACCTTAATCCCTGACCTATGTCAACAAATAAAGAACACGGGGAACGCTATAAAGATGCGACTATGCAACCTGTAACGCAACAGTCTTGCCACAGTTTATGCTGTGACTTTGCAACATCTAATTTAATTCATTCAGATTCAAATTAATGCCCAAACAGTGACAGTGACTTTGTCGTGTGTCCTTCGTGAATAAGAGACTAGGTCAATGGTAAATATTAGTGCCACTCAAAATGCAGAGTTATAAAAAGTGAGTTAGTAGCTACCTCATGTGTTTAAAGTTTTATTTAGTGTGTGTGCTTAAAAAACGCGTTGTTAGAAGGTTAACCTATCTCCCTTGTCATAGATTACATAGATTCCCTTGTTCATCACGGTAGGTAGGTAGGTACCTACCTGTCTCTAAACACAGAAACAGTAAGTCATTCATTAATTCATTACATTTAATTGTTGCCTGTAGAACTGAATAAAAGAAAAAACGAGAAAGCCTACTTTTAGTACTTTTAAATGTAAAGTAGCGTGCTTTTCGGTGCAAAGCTTCTTTTGGTTTGTATTACCCCGCACATTGTAAGGCGTAAGGCGGCCTCCAGATCAAATGTTTTGCGGTAAAGCTACGTTATAGTATTCTATTAATTAACGGTCTAATGCAGAAAATAGTTATTTATGTATCTAGGGTCGTAAGTACAATTTTATGGTCGAAAATACAGTTTGCAAGCATTTGTGATCAGATATGTGCCACTTACATTTCAAAAAACCATGTTACAACGGTCTACTTGCAAGGAAGGTATGACGAAAAGATAATTTTGCGTAAAAAAGAGCAATAAAATACTAAAAATAATTTGAGAAAGTGGGCTGCTCTTTATTTATAACTAGGTGTACATTATAACATAACCTCATTACTTTTATACATTGCCAATTAATTATTAAAAATAGGTTTTTTATTTATTGTGATTATACAATTTATTGTACATTTAACCTCAGTGCTACCTCTCAATTAATAAATTAATTATTATCACGACTCCATTTTCTCAGTCGTTGTCGATGCGATAAAAGGCAACACTGCTCAGCGCATCGACACAACTAACCGACTCAAGGTTGAAGTCGAATGTTGGTTTCGGCCAGCGGCGCCGAAATAAGATTTTACCTGCAAAATTTTACAACATTTATAACTCGGCCATTTTCCGCAAAATCAAAAAAATAAATTCATATTAGCATTCTTGGCGACTAAGACTATTACCCCTGTAAATATGGCCTCCACTTAAAGTTACACCCTGTATGTATTATAATATAATACATATATATTTAAACAATGTTCCAAAAATATATTATATTTTTGGAAAATTGTTATTCAGTCCTCTTTTCATTTTTGAAGAAAAATACAGGGTGTTCCATTTGAAAAAACAAAAGTTGTGGTCATATCGGAAAAATGAAAAAAGCAATTAAAATAAATTTTATGCCATCAGATGTAACTCAAAAAAGTGCCTGTAGGATGTCGAAACCATTTTTCGATAGCACCTAAGAAAAACGAGATATAGGACTGGATTGGTCTTGCCAAAAATCGAGAAACGCCCTGTAGCTCCCGTAAAAACGGTAAGAGATAGCGGGATGCGGTTTGAGCCATTATTATTATTAATAAAAAAGTAGTTCTGGAAGTATACCTCAGTTTTTTCTATCTCCCACAGGTGCCCTGGAACCCACAAAAACATAGAAAATGGGTCACTCTGTATTGCGAGGGAAAATTTTTTGTGCAATCGTGTATTTCACATGTGGAACTCACTGCCTGATGATCTTGCATGTGCTAGCACCAGTAATTCTTTTAACAACAGTTTGGATCCAATTTTACGAACTCTAATAATTGATAACTAGGTTAAGTTTAATTTTATGTCCTACATATATTATATATTTCTTTTGTATTGAACTGCATAGGTTTTTAATGTCTACTCTTATTTTTGTGTTATTATTATCATTATTATTAATAAAAATAATGTTTTAAAACACATTAAGCTTAAAATGTATGTGTTATCTTAAGCTGCATCATCAAGTAATAATGACTATAAATACAAATTTAAGGTTGAAATCCCCATTCAACTGGATAATTTTTAATTATCTACTCGTATATTAGGGCCTATTCGCAAGAATGGGTTGGCAACCATCCTTGTGCGCGTGTCTATGATGGTAAATCAGCTTCTTTTTCTTCTTCTTCTTTCTCCTGCGGTTTGGTTCTCTATACCAAGTCCCAAAGCACTGCAGCCACATCTAGGCCTATTGTACATCCAGCTGATTTTCTATTCAGTGAGCAACTTTGTTCTTTGCATAAAGTCCAAAAGTCTACGTGCTGAGTCTTAGCCCACAAGGTTCCAAAAATGGTTTACCCAGGAGTGTTAGCCCCATACGAGCGTAGCCTTCACATTTACTTAAGAGTGTGAAGCGCAGTCTGGTCTGCATTATCGCAGCCCTGGCATACCGGGCTTTTTGCTAATCTTAAATTAAGAGATGCTTCTTGAGATGGCAGCACCGTTATAAGCCCAGTCATGTTCCTAAGCCGAGGTTTACTCATGCAGAGATCTCTACAGTTCCTCTCTGCAAAGGACCTTCCATGAGTGCCTTTGCATGATTCTGTCCTGGTTTTAAAAACCAATAATTCCTGTGCTCTAGTTCCACCCATTTTCCCAGAACCATTCTGGCAGCACAATAAACAACTCCTCAAGCTGGCTCCGGTCCCATGAAAACCATTTCAGATCCCTTTCTAGCAAGTTCATCTGCCCGTACATTTCCTTCAATGCCTTTATGACCTGGTGTCACGGTTTTATTTTGCCGCTGGTATCTAAATAGGTACCTATCAGTCTGTCCTAAGATTTACTAGTCCTTTTCGCCCATTAATAGGCCACCCACAATACAATTCAATATCACCTTCGAATACCAGCACTAGGAATCCCAGTTTTTATCAAACCTTTTTTTTATATACCCGCTTATGATATTCATTAATAATGAAATGAATGTTCAACCGATTATTTATCTATTTTATTTAATATAGGTACCTTAAATTATTTTAGCAGCAAAGATAATAGGTTGTCATTATTTAAATATTTCCGCGGTAATTCCCACCACTAGACACCTACTTACTTAGTAATATTTAGGCCGTTTACGCCAGACGCGAAGAATTATTGAACATGGACGTGCGCTGTTTTTCCACTGGATAATTCATTTAATAAAAGTAATATCTCGTCTATTACAATATATTTTGGGAGGTAACAAATTGTTTATGGTGGCTTATTGATATTGCAAAGAGGCTAGTTTGTAAAATTTTAGATCTACTCAGATTTTTAATAAAATAAATAATAATAATAAATAATAATATAATAAATAAAATATCCCTTTTTTCCACCCATTGATCAGCCCATCTTCTCCCAAATTCGGTAAATTTATTCGTTAGTAATTTTCGTAAGATTTTGTTGGGTACTAGGTTTAACGTGGTTATTTTTTTAAATTAATTTAACATTTCCGTTTTGGAGACTTCTGAATAAGGTTGAAGCCACGAGGTATTCAAAGTGGACAATTAGTAATTTATCCTAGCGGGATTTATCCATTTTGATAAAGCCAACCGATTCTCAGTTTTGTGCAGTGCTGCGTACCAATTCGATAGAATTGTTTTGTTTTTGTGAGAATCTGACTCTATATGAGGATTTTGTGGTATCTTCCTCAGGACGTTATTCAGGACATCAACAATCTTTACCCTCGGCTAGAGGTATGTTGTTCTCTATCTATAATGCTTCTTTCTGTTCCAGATAGCTAATTATTTCCCTCACATCTGATTAGCCATTGCCATATTTCACCCTTGATGTCGAGACCTACCACGAGAAAAAGGTCAGTGTGTTCTAATCTTAAGGCTGAAAGCCGAAACCACCGATTATGTGTGCCTGCAGTAGTACATGCTGCCTAGCAAACCGTGCCTAACTTATAGTTACAATAAACATTTATTTGATTTTTCTTTTGAGGTATACCTAAGCTGTCTACATATATAAGAAGTAAGGTCGTAACTAAGTGACTCTTTTGTCCGTCCGTTATCTTTTGGGATGTAATTAATAGAACTTATAAGTACCTAATTAGAATAAAAAGAAATCCGTTACTGACTCTTGCTTAGTATTATGGTTAAAATCTCATAAATTTAGTTAAGACTATAGTGCCATTGCATGGTACATTTTATCTAAAGTATAATAATACCATAAGTAGGATATTTCATTTCTTACTATATTCATCCATTTTGTAAACAAGAATATAGCTATATCCTTGGAAAATTAGGCAGTGCCTATACATTTATATAGTATGTACATATTGCGGTATTATAATTAGTAAATCTGCCAAAAAGGTGCACTGCTGAATAACAAGTTAGTAGGTATATTTCTATATCTCATTTTTCGTGATTTAATTTTCTATGTTTATCGGTATCAGACAGTTATTTAAAATCACGTGGCGTCCTTTTTTTTAATCTCAGATCACACCCTTACTAGCTGGTAGATAATGTTTGATCCCTAGATTCGCTACAGAACTAGTTATTCGGTTGGTGCACAGTCTGAACCGATCTTATGTAGTACACATCTAATGGCAATATATCCGTTGTTGCTTTTCTATTGATTTATTTTATATCTTTGGATGTTATAGCCGTGGCACTGGCACCCAACACAGTCACACCGTATTGGTATTTGCCAGTTCCACCAGCAATTGCAACCAAGCCCCTAACTAATCTTGTTTGAGTTCAGACCCTTTATTGGGGCCTGACTATCAGAGAATATGTAGATGAGTTTACGTGTGTATTCTCTCCCCACATTCTCCGCCAAACATGCCATTATTGTAAACATTTGTGTTTGGAATATTGCGGGATAAGTCCCCAGACTATAGCTTATAGGCCATCTAGGTCTCAGCCCAAATACTCCAGCCCTGTTCCTCTCTGTTTTGAAACCATCTGTGAACCATGCAAGGCTCCAACCCTCCAAAGAATTTATCTCCAACTCCCAGTCACTGAGATTCTGTATTTGCACCTCGAATGGCTTACAGAAGTTAAACCTTGCCATAATTCTGTCAGATATCATCTCTAGGATAGGTTCTGACATCATTGTGTTTCTTATCTTGAAGTGTCCCCTTCCTCGGGAACTACCTATCCAATCGTTATTGTTGCTGATTCCATATGGTGCTATCCTTGCTTCTCCTTTCAACATCACGTGAAGTGAAAGTAGATTTAGCAGAACTTCTAGTGCAGCTGTTGGTGCCGAAGCCATGGCCCCAGTTATACCTACACAGGCCACCCTGTGAATCTTTTCAGCTTTTCCATTTTCCATTACGTGGCCTGCATGGCCTAATGCCACCACATCAGAGCACCATACAGTATCCTAGGTCTCACTATTGAGGTGTACATCCAATGTAACATCCTCAGTTTCAGTTCCCACACCCACGTTTTCAATACCTGTCAAACGTCGACATACACAAAGTGCCCGTCTCGCCTTGTCGATATTTTTTTTCCAGGTGCGGGTTCCAGGAAGTTTCATATCCAGTATTACTCCTAGATAGTTAGTTCACCTCCCCCAAAAACCAGACAGTCCTCCCACCTAAGGTGGATTCTGTAAGTCCTTACAGATGTTTTCTTCTGGTGAAGGGGACCACAACTGTCTTGTCCGGATTGACAGACAGTGCTTCCCCACTACACCAGTCATTTATCAGTTTCGGCGCTCTTTGCATTAGCTCAGAGACTGTATTATTATGTTTTCAACCACGAGGATGACTAAGTCATCCGCATAGCCTTGTGTATAAAACCTCGCTTTGTTAAGAGCGTCCAGTGCTCCGTCCACTGGACACTGGACGGTTGATAAGCAAATTAAGCGGTTAAACTTATTGGACGATACATCTTTACCTGGGTGTAACAAGGGTACCCTGGTTTAGGAATAAACGTCACATTTGTCAGTCTCTAAGCTACCGGTATATAATCAAGTGCAATGCTAGCCCTGAAGATATGAATTAAAACAGGAGCCAACTCATTTATTCCCTGCTGTAGCAATGCAGGAAAAACAGCATCAGCTCCTAGAGACTTAAATGGATCAAAGGTATTTATTGACCATCTTATCCGTGCCTGGTCCACAGCAATCTTTGCAACTTCCCAGTTCTCTGAACGGGCCCTAGTAGTCGCAATATGTTGATATCCCAGTCCATTGTTTCGATCTATATTTATTATGTTTGATCCAGGAAAGTGTACGTTCAGGAGCAACTCCAATGTCTCCTTTCCCGTTTTTCTTTCCTTGGGAGAGAATTTTCTGGAGTCTAGCGCATTGGGAAACATTGTTAATATCCCCACAAAATTTCCTCCTTGAATCTCTCCTGGCTCTCCTAATGCCCTTGTTATATTCAGTAAGGGTAACCCTGTAAGATTCCTCCTTTCCTATGTGCTTTGCTCTATTAAAGAGTTTTCTAGTTTATGCACTTAGTTTCGTGAGTCCCTTATTCCACCATGGGACAGTATTCCTCACTCTCACCGAGCAACTACTTTCATACGATCGTGTGATGGCATTCTAGACCTCCTCCACAGCCACTTCAAGATTGTCAGTATTTCTTATTTTTCTACTAATCCCCCTAGTCCTGACTTCCAATTCCGTTTTATAGGAATCCCAGTCAGTTCTCTTTGGGTTTCTGTAATAACTCGGCTGCGGATTTCCCTCCACACCAATCTCAAAGTAGATGTGCCTGTGATCCGATAAAGACGGCTCACTTTGCACCAGCCACTTTCAAACACTATCGCACACACACTACTGGTGTAGAACCCACCGTTATATCTATAGGTAACCTCCCTTCCGTTTTCCACGACGAAGGTTGGCTCGTTCCAGATGTTTAAAATCTCTAGATTATAATTAAATAAAGAATCTAGTAAAGACCCACCTCGATCGTTGACGTCGGGTATTACTGGATAATAATATGCCACCCCCTCTGCCACACAAGTTTCCGACTTCCAGGCTATTCTCAGTGATTAAAATGAGGGTTAGAGATATGTAGACATAATTTGAAAGAGAAAAATCAAAAACGCGAAAGTTTATTTTAAATATAAATGTTATTAATTATTGTTATTTCTTATGGTAATACTTATGTTTTATGTATGTGAATATAGAATAAATATATGGTAGAGTAGTTTAAATGTTTATAAAAGTATGTACATTTTTTATGTAAGTACATACAGTGTGCCCACAATTGGTGATGCATGTATTGGGATCTTGGAAACTATAAGAGATAGGAAAACGGTCAAACGGGGAAAGTTTTAGACAATTTTGTTTGTAATCGAATGCCGTTTTTTTGCGATTTTATCCCTTTTGGTTTTTGAGATATTTTGAAAAAAGTAAAATGATGAATTTTCGAAAATACCCTGTAATTTCTTTATTTAAAACAATTTTTAGATTCTGTAAAAACTTTCTTAGGGCAACTTTTTACGTAGAAAACGCCTGTGTAGTCCGATTTTATTTGTAACATTTCGGTTTTTTGGAACCATCATCAACTTTATTTTTTTCATATGGGCGCCATATTGGATTTTTATGGTTTTGGAAAGCCTCTTCTCTTAGCTTTCTAATGATGTATCACAATTAGTAAAAAAAAGTTAGGTTATGGTTAAAAAATCAAAAATTAATATTTTGTTATAAATTTGGCAACGTCGCACAGTAAAACACTGAAATTCTAGGTCATATTAAATTTAATCTCTATCACAATAAAACATTAAAATATTTGTTGAAAGTTTTTACCATGCAACAAAAAATAAATTTACAAAAGCCGTAAGTTTGGATAAATACATCAACTAATAGTTTTCAGAACACCTGTCACCTAAAAATCATTTAATTATTATGTATAAACAGAATTTCAGATCCATAATAAAAAAATGTCAAAAATGTATGGAAGCAAATGGGCGACACTTTGAACTTTAGATATTTTATTTCGGTTATTAGTCTTTATAGTTTAATTATGTTTTAATTTGTGTTGATATTTTTTTATTATTTGTAGCTTAGAGTTTAAACCGAAAATGATCTACTAGGGAACTGATGTATTAGCAAAAAATTTATTGCGTTAAATTATGTACTGAATTTCTGTTTATACATAATAATTAAATGATTTTTAGGTGACAGGTGTTCTGAAAACTATTAGTTGTATTTATCTAAACTTACGGCTTTTGTAAATTTATTTTTTGTAACATGGTTAAAAACTTTCAACAAATATTTAAATGTTTTATTGTGATAGAGATAAAATTTAATATGACCTAGAATTTCAGTGTTTTACTGTGCGACGTTGCCAAATTTATAACAAAACATTAATTTTTGATTTTTTAACCATTACCTAACTGTTTTTTACTAATTGTGATACATCATTAGAAGGCTAAGAAAAGAGGCTTTCCAAAACCGTAAAAATCCAATATGGCGCCCATATGAAAAAAATAAAGTTGATGATGGTTCCAAAAAACCGTAACGATGCAAATAAAATCGGACTATACAAGCGTTTTCTACGTAAAAAGTTGCCCTAAGAAAGTTTTTACAGAATCTAAAAATTGTTTTAAATAAAGAAATTACAGGGTATTTTCGAAAATGCATCACTTTAGTTTTTTCAAAATATCTCAAAAACCAAAAGAGATAAAATCGCATAAAAAACCGCATTCAATTACAAACAAAATTGTCTAAAACTTTCCCCCTTTGACCGTTTTTCTATCTCTTATAGTTTCCGAGATCCCAATACATGCATCACCAATTGTGGGCACACTGTATACAACAATATGACGTTTATTGCCATTCGTTCTGATTCCCTTGAATACAGCCCTGTTACCGGGACAAAATACCGGACTGTAGTAATAACTGAATATCATAGAAAATAATATCGTTAGATCAAATGTGACTTCATCTTCTACAGAGAGAAGTAAACAGTAGAGAAATAAAGCAGGGCTCTAGAAAATGAATATTAAATGCAAATATCAAAGCAATACTTCAAAGTCAACAAAGAAAGGGCCTGTAAAAAGAATTCACTGACAAGTACGACATATTTGTAAAAAAAAAAGTAGCAGGTAAAGTTGGATTATTATTTTTTTTAAATAGGTATTGTTTTTACATTTAGTAATAAAGTGATTATTGGGGCAAATTTTAGGTATTTGCCTTGATAATTAACCTTTATAATCTTTAGGACACTTTCTTTTTACTTTTTTTTATTTAACAGGTAACATATTTCCAGAAAAATGTTGATGAACCGTAAAATTGTACCCCAAATAAGTTATAAACAATATGCCAATAGTGTAAATAAAGTTTCAAAGCAAAAATTTATTTTGTCAAAATCCCTACATTTTAAAACCATAAACACCCTGTATGTGAAATTATATTTTGCATACAGAATGATTATATCTTTTTATAGCTTAAAGTTACCAACACTGGCTAATTTAATAACTTTATCGATGTTAGTGTCAGTTAATCGTCAGTGTTCTTACATTTGTACTTAAGACCGATTTACAGTGTTTTATGCATCATCGTTACCAATCCATCAATCAATTTATCAAATATAAAACACATTACAAAAAACATCATACCATGCTGGTACCAAAAAATTTAACGTTTTGATAATGTCAAAACAAAACATAAAGTAAAAGAATTGACAGTGTTATAACAAAAAATTATAAAAACGTATAACTTTACGAAAACATTTATAATCAAATCAAAACACAACAGCAGCTTTCAAGCTTTATCTCATATAATCAACGCTGCAGGGAATAGATTTCATTGATTGTTCTAGAGTTTGTGGTGTTTTAATAATCTTAATAATTGATATTGAAAAGTGATGTCACTGAAGCGAAATTCTGTAAAAGGACATTTTTGCATGTAACAAATATACAGTTTAACTAGAAATTGAGAGAATTTATTTTTATAAATGAGATAATCTGTAATTTTTTTAAGATTTAGATAAGAGCTGATGTTAGCTGTTCAGTGGTATAACATTTGGTACATTTCAGGGATGCCGACGGGTACACGGGTACTCGATAACAATTCGGTACCCAGTTCCCATTTTAGTACCTGATAACCCGTTAAATACCCGATAACCCTCTCAGCACCTCCACTCAATCGGCCTCTGTGCGACTCATATGACAATCTGTTTTTTGCGGTTTTGCGTTGGCGGCGTTGCCGCGAGGTTTGACGATATTAGCGATTCAGATTACCGATGAGGGTGCTGTAAATTGTAAACAAATATGGAGGAAGACGAGTAAAAATTTTGCATTTCATTTGTTTACTTACATTTTGGGCTAAAATAAGTGTGATAAATTGTATGGTGATATCATATTAGTGCTTGTCTTTTGCTAAATAATGTTTAAATTAAAATATATTCTGTTTTTATAAGACTCATAATAGAAAAGTATAGACAAACTGCGACACATTTTACGGAATGACACCCATAAACACGGCAGTTTGTGTTGTGCTGACTTCTTTTGAATGCCATTTTAAAATGTAAAAATAAAGATGTACAAATACTAACCATGTCGTTCTTAACTTTGCAATGCCAAAAACTCACAAGCACAACTAAATTATTACGTTAAACCAACCCAAATACGTGTTATTTATCATTATATCAGCAATAAGCCTCCAAAAATTACCTTTTAAGTAGGTTCAAATATTTTCATGCAGAGGGCGGATTCAATTTTGGAATCGCCAATAGAATAAGATCTGAATGGGAGAGGAAGCAGGGAACATGACATAACTATTCAACTAATGTATTATATACACTTACCGCGAAAAGCCAAATTTCAATATAGGTTACCTATTTTTTTAATATATTTTTTTATTAATCCCATTCAGTTATTGTTATTAATATTGGTTAATACTAATTATTACCTTAAAATAATACTATTTGTTATGTTCAATACTATGAGTTGATATCGCGTAATAGGTAAATAACGGGTAATAGGTATACCGGGTTATTAACTGGTAGAGGGTTATTAACAGGTAACGGGTAATTAACAGGTAGTGGCTAAATATTATTTTTAGTAACTATGTAGATATTTGTTTAAATTTGTCAAAATATTTATTTACAAATTAGATACATCTGGATACACTTAAAAACAAAGAACATCGGAAAACGACTATAACCAAAAAAAAAAACCAACAAATGTATCTTATTAAAGGCTCAAAATGATATGCAATTATTTTCCAATGTTTTCTTTTTCGTTTATAAGGCTACTAAACAGAATTTGTAAATAAAAGTTTGGATAAATTTTACCAAACATCTCCATAGCGACTGAAAGTAAAGGTATCAAACATTATATCATTGAACGGCTAATGACGAGCTCCACCTGAATCTAAAAAAATATACACATGCTATCACATTTAAAAAACACAGCGTTGTTAGTAGGGTCACCATATTCGTCGTATTATGTTAAAACGTCTATATATAAATTATCGCTTAAATTACTTCATCAGTTGTCCATATACAGTATGTCCGATACCGACACGATTATTCTAAACTTTCTACATGTAGTAAATACAGGGTGTTCTCGGCAAGTAAAATATTTTGACTGTGACTTCCGGTTGTACCGGAAGTAGATAACAATTTGCTTAATATAAATGGAACACCCTGTATATTTCTCCATATTTGGACTATAAATTTTTTGGGCTACTTGGTGTAATAAACCCTATTATTAAAATGTAGAGTTTTTGAGATATTAATTTTTTTAATAAAAATTTAAGAAAATTACCTAAATCTCTCAAAAGCTGTACATTTCAGGAATAGGGTTTACTACACAAAGTGGTCTAAACTTTAACGTAGAATGAAAATATGGAGAAATATACAGGGTGTTCCATTTAAATTAAGCAAGTTGTTATCTGCTTCCAGTACAACCAGAGTAACAGAACTGTAAAAATATTTTACTTTCTGAGAACATCCTGTATTTACTACACGTCCAAAATTTTAGGAAGATCGCGTCAGCAGTCTGTGAGATATGAATCGTGTAAGCTCCTGGCTGGACACACTGTATAAAACATGATCCATATTTTTGCCCGTCCCTGTATAGATACTATACTACAATTCAACACATTCGTTACACATAGATGATGCTACCTTTCTTTAACAATACAAATAATGTGAATAACGATAATGCATAAATGTTAGGATATTGATAACTATAAATCAGCCATTATTACAAAGCGAACCAACTTTATTTCTCACACCAACTACATAAGGAAATGTATCTGAGGGAGAAAGCTACCAAATGGTGTACCAAAGAACTATCAGGTCAAAATATTATCCGACATAATACCAAGACAAGTCTAACAAATAAAATAACTTGATTGTGCTTACCTGGCAGCTAGTAACTAGAAAGGAGCGGCGTTGAAGTTTTTAGATTAAGGGGTCATTTTCAAATCAGATCATGGTTCTTTAGTTTGGAAACGGGTTTATTTTTACTTGGCCATTTCTCATTATAAAGTGTTTGATATATTTCTTATGCCACGCCAAAACAGCAACCTGGTGTGCCAGCAGCTCTCAGTCGTAGTGACCAGACCAAAGCCAAGTGGTGGCTATAGTTTCATGGATACAGAAAATCACCCTCACCTTTTTCTTTCCAAGATTGAATTTGCTGAATGAAGATGAGTGTGTTCTCTTCAGGGTATGTATCATGAAGTCACAAACAATAGTTGATCTGGAACAAAATAAAATTTGTTTTATAATGCTTGACAACAGTAATAAACTGGAATTATCCTTTCCTCAAAAATGTTAAATATAAAATGTTGTCACATCTACTTTCTACTTTATACATCTTTGGTACATATTTCAAATGGGTTCATTTCATCATGTAAACTAAGAGGTAAACTATCACAGATTTTTTCAGGCAAGTGTTTATGAAAGTACCTGGTTGGTAATGGTAAGTATCCTCTTTAATAGTGTTTATAACTATTACATTTACAATAAACTTACTTTACTTAAACTTTACATAGGTAAATAATAAACAATACGGTTTGTCACAATTTAGATACAAATATGATTTAAGAGTCCATTCACTAGTCCGAAAGAAGCCCAAAATCGGCGTTTGTCTCGTGTCTAATTATAAAAAAACTATAAACGATAGCGACTTTTAGTAAAAAATAATTGAAAGATAAAACTTTAATCTAAATCCTTATAGTAGCAATTTTTTGTAATTCTTTTTATTTTTAAAATTCCAGGCAAACAATCTTGTACTAAAATAGGGTATTTTTAAAAATTATTTTCTCTAAAATACAAGTATTAAACAAAAATCTGCTACTATAAGGATCTAGTTTATCTTTTGATCTTTCCGGCGATATAAAATTTATAACATTAAAAATAAATTTTGTTGCAATTATAAGACAAATCCAGTACCGTTTCAATAAGGGCAAAATTGATTTCCATGTGCCTTTTTACTTCGGCTTTACGTGCACCTTCGAAATCTAAATAATTCGGTAGTGAGAATATGTAAGTCTCCCCCATCGGCTACCCAACCTCTCAACCCGACCCCGCATTCATGCCTGTCAAGTCTACAGTGAATAGACCCTTAAAGGGGAAACTTTTACAACACTGAAAACTTAGTTCTCAAATCTGTCTAAATTAATGCTGTTTTAGAGATTATTCCAAAAAACTAAAGGCATTTTAGATGAGATCGTTGCAAGTGTTGAAAGTTCAATTCAATATTTTCCTGATTCCTATAAAGGATTTGCCAGAGAAGCTTGCAGAAACAAATCTCGACAAATATTGTCACTAAAGTTTATAGTAAGCCAAAATCCACCAAGGATAGAAAAATAATCAAATGGTGCGTGAAAAAGATTGTTTTTACCTAAAAGCTATTAAGAGTAATAAGGTTGTTATTTTAGATAAAGAGGACTATTATGAAAGGGTAGACAACCTGATTAGATTAGTAATGGCCCTTATAATAAACTTTCTTGAAATCCATTACCAAAAATGATTACTGAAGTAAGAAATGTACTTAAATCCTGCAACAACCTTATTACTCCGGCTTTAAATAGAAGGTTACATGTATCTAACCCAGGTGTACCTAGATTGTCCTGCTTGCCTAAGATTCATAAACCAGGAAAGTCGGTGTGTCCCATTATTTCATCAATTGGATCACCGACTTACCACCTATTAAAATGGTTAACAGACAACTTCGAAAGTTTACCCATTGCACCACCTAGTTTCTCTGTGATTAATAATTCCATTCATTTTATTAATAAGGTGAAAAATATCCAGTTGCAAGAAGGTGAAGTTTTGATGCCCTTTGACAATTGTTCATTGTTTCCAAGTGTTCCTAGACCACAGACATTGGACTACCTTAAGGATCTACTCGAATCAAACAATCTCAGTAAAGACTTAGTAAACGAATATCTTCAACTCACTAAACTTTGCATGAAACAAAATTGCTTTCGATTCAATGGTAATTTCTTCGAACAACATAAGGGTACAGAAATGGGTAACTCTTTGTCACCATTCATTGCCAATATCTTCATGAACAGATTCGAAACGGAGGCAAAAGAAGAGTTCCAGTATTTCCCCAGGGTTTGGTTTAGATATGTAGATGATATCTTTGCAGTGTTTGATACAAAAGTCACTGATATTGACAACTTTGTTTCTAAATTGAATAGTCGTTTCGCATCAGTTAAATTTACATATGAAATTGAAAACTACCACTCTTAGATGTATTAATAATTAGAAATAGTGAAAATAAGTTAGAATTTGACATATACAGAAAAGATACCAGTACTTTAATATATATCCCTAAGGACCCTCCCCATTGTCATGCACACAAAATGGCAAGTTTCAATTTTTTAATTGATCGCCTATTAAACTTCCCTATAAATAAGGAGATGTTTGAAAAAGAATAGGCATTGATTAGGGATATAGCTGCGAGTAATGGATATTCTGTAACTTTAATTGATAAAATAATTAGGAAACGTAAATTTAAAGACATTTTGAAATTCCTCGACTTTTCAAAATGGAAGAAAATATCCAAAATTCATATCTATTCCATACGATCCTCGTTTCACCCGTGGTTTTGGTAAGGTTTTATAAGGTATGTCGGTGGTTTATTCATCAGGAAATAAACTACAACAACTTTTAGGCAATCCAAAAGATGAAACAGAAACTAAGGAAAAGTCAGGGATTTAGGAAATTAGCTGTAAAGACTGCAATCAAAACTTAAATTGCACTATATCATGTTTAACTCGATGACCAGTGACATTTTAATAAATCCATTGTTAGAGCACTTTTTTAAGATACCTACTATTGTTGACGTCAACTTTAGCAAAAAGCGAGAAGAAAAAAAATGTCTAAAAGAATTGGGTTCCAAAACATATTTTTAAATGAGGATATTCCATCCGTGTAAGAAGTTTAAAAATCGAAGAAGGGTTGCAGAATTCACTTGTTCTAATAAGAAGGGAAGATTGTTGTAATATTTGAAATAAGCCATTATGTAAGAAGATTATGTTCTCCAAATTCAACTTTGATATATGTTCCTGAATTTGCTCAAAAAAAATCAACTTCAACCCTATTTTTTAAGGAATATAACTGCCTTTAATTTTCACTAAGCAATTCTCATTTTTTAACAAATAATATGAAAATAATCAGTATGAATGGCGACTGGAAGAAGAAAGTATTAAGTAACTGATCAAGGAATATAAAACATTTTATTTTCACCATATTGACTAATAAAAATAAGTAACAGGGACAAACCTTAAAATCAAGAACCAAATTTCTTTATGATACATACAAATAACAAAGATCCACTAATTCACAAGTAGACTCTAATAACTTCAGATTAAACATGGTTAATCTGAGCTAATAACAAAGTAGTCAATAGTTTTTAAATAATTTTTTTTAACACATAACTACTTTAACATACATAGAAACAAGTCACATTTTTTGTAAAATATCAAATACCTCGGAAAATATTTGTTTAAACATGTAGGTAGACCATAAACTACATATATTAAACTTAGAATCATGAAGACTTCATATACACAGTAATACACAGAGGGACACTCCTGAACACCCAGTATATTTTTCCCTACCCGAACTGTTTAAGACTTTTTAAGAAAATACACACGAATGAAACACCATGTATAATATCGATATATTAATGATTTTTCTAATTGCCATTGAGTATGCTTCATTTTACACTATTTTCTTTATCTGAATCTATCTAACAACCAGTGGTACCTGAACTGTACTGAAAAATAATAAAAATAAACGTATTTTATACATAGGTATTATATTAAATGACCCCTATAAAAAGCCATGAAAATCTGACAACGGAAATTAGCTTTGTATTAGAGCATTTTATTCCCCGTCCCGAAGAATTAATATTTTTAATATGGGTGACCCAAGATAACGTGACACATTTTAAAGGCTTATAACTTCAAGGCAAAATGAGATAGCGACGAGCGGTTTTCACTGGTAGGCTCTTAATTTTACAAAAAGTTTTATTTTGTCATTGGTACTAGTTTCTTTTACTTCTACAAGTGCTTGAAAAAAAATTGCCACTTTGAATCCAAAATTGTGATCATTTTATAAATGGAACACCCTGTAGATTATATTACCATTCGATAGACACTTTTCCTCTTGTCGAAAATGTATAGTTTGATAGAGTTGTACCAAAAAATAAGGGAGTTATTTAAATTTACACACCTGCATTTTCAATAGACTATAATTTTTTTTGGAGTATCACATTTTATTTTTTTTACATTGTCAGTACGAATAACGGAATGCATTAAAGGATAGATAGATAGAGCCTGGCCAATAGAATGGCCTGCACATTCTCCCAAACTAACGGTACCTGATTTTTTCATACGTTCATACGGAGTTACGTCAAAGGTCGTTGATATAGTCCTGTTGTACAAAATATAAAACAACTAAAACATAACATAACTAATGTTTTTCAGACCATAACACCGAAAATGTTAGAACTTGCCCTCAATAATATGCAGTTTAGATTGCAAAAGTGTATTGAAGAAAACTGTGGGCACATTCAGTAATTTAACCTCAAACATTAAAGATTTAATATATATGAGTGTATATTAAAACTGAATTCCTCTCAATTGGTGTTTTTGTGTCAATAACTTGGTAATTTATGCTGTAATGTAATTTGTATAAATTTATATTAAATTTGTTCTTTTCTTAATAGTAGCTTTAGTTGATGCATTCGTTATTCGTACTGACAATGTAAAAAAATAAAATGTAACCTTCCAAAAAAATTATGTCTATTGAAAAGGGCCGGTGTGTAAATTGAAATAACTCCTTCATTTTTTGGTATATCTCACATTTTTGAAAAGAGGAAAAGTGTCTCTATGGAATGGTAATATAATCTACAGAGTGTTCCATATAAAAATTGATCACAATTTTGAATTCAAAAGTGGCAATTTTTTTTCAAGCACCTGTAGGCCTAAAACAAACTAGTACCAATGACAAAATAAAACTTTTTGTCAAATTAAGAGCACCAGTGAAAAGCGCTCGTTGCTATCTCATTTTGCCTTGAAGTTATAAGTCATTAAAATGTGTCACATTATCTTGAGCACCCTGTAATATATTTATTATCTAATAAATTAAATTAATTAAATAGTTTTATAAGTCGCAACGACCGCTTTACCTGAATTAATAATCCATATTGCTTTAAAGTAGCAGCCTGTTTGTCTGGAAATGAGTACATTTTCAAATCTGCATTGTTTTTTGATAAACATCTACATTTTATAAACTCGTAATAACGAGATTTTTTTTTCTTATTATTACAGCACATAACTGTATACACCCATTGAGTGACCAAGTTGTCTTGGTCACTTAAGGATACACCCTAACTCAAAACAGTTTAATTAAATTGCTACTTATGTGGCAATGTGACAACATAGGCAAACGAAAATCTTCGAGCGAAGACTAACGCACCGTCTCGAAGAGCGCCCTCTGGTACTGACTGATACTTACTAAATGATTCTTTGAGTTTAACTGGGTTTTAGCTTGTTAATAATTTTTAAGACAAGGTAGAGCAGTCTTAACAGTTAGTCTATGCTAATACTTAAACTTCTATTGTGTTTTATGATGCAATTCTAAGGGAAACCAAGGCGCAAAGCGCTCTTCCAAAATCTTTCCCTATGATCAAGAACCTTTTAACCTGTGTGTATGTATAATTATTGTATTATTATTGACTGACATCTGACACGTTTCTCTATTAGCCTATATATACTGTATCTATACCTAACTAGCAGCAATTTCGATTTATAAATTCAACCCATACATGCATAAGACACCTTATTTTCTTAAAGGGAGCAAGCCATGAAAATTTCTGTTTTAGCAATAATATAATTTCTTCAAATTGATTTGTCAACACTGGTTCCTTAAGTTTTATAATTTCCTTCTAGCTATTGTGAGTTGACAGTCGTAACGGCTGTGAGTAACGGCAGAGATAATTACACAAATATAGTTCTATTAGATTTATTTATTATCTACAGACAGTATGATAGGAAAATCAGCAGAACTTGTAGAAGATGTACCCAAATTTACAAATTTATAAGATTAAAATTTATGATTTTCCATTATTGATTTGTGGCAAATTTGGGTATTTCTCATAAAATTTTTTACAAGTTCTGCCTATCCTGATTCGTATCACACTGTCCGTGCATAATAAATAAATCTAATAGAACTGTATTTGTGTAATTATTCTCTGCCGTTAGACCATCACCTCACAATTGTGGTTGAAAAAATAATAGGAACAAGAATCAACAAATCAATGTGAATGAATGATATCGGCTAAACAACAATTCTCATAGCTTACCTGCTATGACAAAAAAGGCATTAGTAGAGTTTAAACGAGAAGATATTCCTTCTAGAAAAGATTTTCGTTTGCACATTATTGCTAAAATGTAAAACCTATTTAATATAATTCCTTATGCCTTAAGAAAGCAGAATCGCCTGGTCGTCAAAAAATCGTGGTGTGCAGGGGGTAGTTTTCCAAAAAATTGTATAATTTTTTCTTTGGTTAATTTACATCTACCCAACAATGTTTAATCATTTCTGAAAGTTTTGTTTCAAAATTCCAAGAGGAAGCATTTTATTTTTAATTTTAAATTATCTGTACAACACGCTTTTATATGAAGTTCCTTAATATAAAACGGCTCGCGCTGAAACATCGAAATTGCGATATCATTTACACCAAGATAACTCAAAAATGCTAATTCTAATCAAAAAAACACTTTCTATGAACGTTGTAGACTGAAGATCAAGGATTAAAATCCTTTTTATTTTTAAAAATCCGATACATAGTTTCGTCAAAAAACTGTAAAATGTCAAAGCATGTCTTACCACCGAGGATGGTTGAAATTCGCGGGGCCCCCAGTTTATCTGAATGATAAAGCTGCCCTTATGTATTTTGGAGCTTAGACGGTCGCTTTTCGTTTAAAACAGCGGAAAATACACAGTTAGTATAGCGAGCGTTCTGATAATCTAAGATACATTATAAGAATAAAGTGGTTTTTAGTTTATGTATTTGAGTATTGAGGTATTTGTAAATATCTTTTCAAATTTAATTAAATAAATTAATAACAGTTAAATAAGTATTAATAAACAAACATAACAAACATTATTTCGAAAAATTATTTTATTAATTATTGTATTGGATGGACTGTACTAAAGCTAAACTCTGCTTTTCTACAAATTCAACTAAAACCTCTACCGAAGGAATCAATTCTTTATTTTCAATAATGCTTAATTCAAACTGTTCTCGAGTATGAACATCTAATTTTTGCAAAAGCATACATTTACGACTAATAAATTTAATTGATCCTCAGTTTCTGATAATACAGCCTTAAAAGCTGACCAATTCTCTCTAAATTGGTCTAGTACATTTTTTAATGAATGAGAAGATCTCTCCAAAATAGAACTTAACCTATTAATTGTTTGGAAATAACTATTCGCAATTAATCTACTATTTGAATATCTCTTCTTTAATGTGTCCAAAGCTACCGCATAATTAACCGCTAAAGACAGCTTAAACCCTCTAAAGACAACATAAGATAGTGAAACTTTTCAACATCTGACAAATTTTTGTTGTTATGGATCAAACTCGTAAATAATTGAGTGAACGATTGATATAAAGTTACATTACCTGAAAATGCTGGCAATTTTATCTGCGGTAATTTAATATGCGAATTTGGGTTTTCCGGTATTGGCGTCGGCGGGGAACCAAGTATCTGTCCATTATTTTCATTAACCTTTTTATCAAATAACCGCTGCAAACTTCGTGTTTTTGTTCCAATGGAATAAGATAAATTGTCAAAAGAATCTTCTAATTCATAATGATCCTTATAAAAATGGTTGCCTTAACTGTCCAATTTACAACCTGATCATTCAATTGTTCAAATTGTTTAGTCTTATTAACAAAATCTTCACATCTTATTAAACAATTTTCCATATTCGCTATGTCCTGCGACGCCTCCGCATTCATACATAAATCTAACAGTTTTTCTGCTGTTTTGACAATGGGTTTCATACTACTATTTAAAGCACTTATTTTATCCATGTTTATGAACACCCCAGAACTAATTGCAGTAATACTAATTTAAAAATATAGGCAATTTGGAGCAAATACAAATAAACCAACTTAACCCAACTTATAACTTGAAAATGTGATTATCCAAATTGTTGTATTTGATCTACTCGCTAACTAAAGTAGGTCAAATATCTCATACCCGTCTAATTATGCGCACGCACACTTCCAATAGTAAAACGGCGAATGTATTGTAAACAACGCGAACAAAAACCAAAGCAAAAAATCTGCTGCTATAAAAACCAACGATCTGCAAATTCCTTACTAATAACTAAGAATTTTAAATTTAGATTCTATAGTCAAATAATCTACACCACTAATCCGCTCGAATGATCAATGTATTGGATGGGCTGTAAATGATAATTTTATTATTTTCTATGTGACCGTATATTTGGAATTGGCCCGCAGGGCGACCTAATGTTTGAAATCAAAATTACCGTGGAAGGCACGCACTTACCCCTGGTAATTCTCGTGATGACAAGTTGACGGTCTGGCCAGACTCTTCGAACTCGAACCACAAAACAGAAGATGATTTCGAACCAATGCTTTGATCAGTTAATTGTCCATATTCTCCACTATTACGAAATTATAACGGTGAGACGCGAAAAAGACGCACTAACTTTTCTGCTACTTAAAAACCCTCTGCTGGCCAGTGTTGCCATCTCGTTCTGGTGCCAACCTCCTGTCGCCAAATCCCACTGTGCTATAGAGATGTGTCGGGTGTCGGGTGTCGGGAACGAAATGTACCGGCTCGCGTAATTTTAATTTTTAATGAACCGGTTCCCGGCTCTCGGCACTGTAGAGATATGTCGTTCGCGAACGACCCGTTCGATTAAACCGGGTTTCAGTAGCGAACGAAATGAACCGGCTGGCGTAATTTTAATGAACGGGTTCCCGGCTCTCGGCAGTAGCTTGTTCTAGTCTTATTATAGTCTAATTATATTATTTTCATTGAGAGCTTTTTGTTAAATATTTACCTTTCGAAAATCAAATGCTCATTGTTTTCGATTTACCTACAGTGATCATAAAAAAGTAAATTGTATCATTATCGATGCACACGCGATGCTGTCGATAACTGACAATTCCATTCGTTCTTCGTTCTAGAGATGTGTCGTTCGCGAACGAAATGAACAAAGTTCGTTCATTTCGTTCGGGAATGACATCAACCGGCTCAATTGAGCCGGCTCACTGAACCGGACCTTTCTACTGACCGAGACCCGGTGATCCGGTTCCTTGAAAAGGGCCGGAGTGCCCACGTCTACTGTGCTACCTTCAGGATTTTAAATTCAAAACAAAAGGTCCCTACTATCCAATACTCCAATAATGTCTGATTTATACCCATTACCGAATATTGATACCCAATTAAAAAATATTAAATTTACAAAAACTCAAAAAAAGGAAAAACCGTAATTCTTTACTAAACAATTATAGTTACCAATTACAGCATTTAATTATGCTAAAATCCGCGTTAAAATAGTCCGAAGGTAGGACAGTAAAATTGTTTATAATTAACACGTAACCTTTTTAATAAAGTCTTTGATAATGTGTAATAAGACAATATTGAATGCTTGTGAAGTTGTGATTTCACAAGGATTTTTATAAAAATCCTTGTGAAATCACAACTTCCTATCTATTTCTGTAAATAAATAAATAATAATTGGTAAATAAGAATATACCTAATATTAATATTCTTACAAAATTATTTTACAGCATTTAGTCAGACTTGAAATTTTCTTCACTATCTTCTGGGAAACATTTGTGATTTTTAAATCTTTCTTTACTTCATTTGCAGATGTACTTACTTTGAGCCATTCATTCGCAGGACCCAATGCAACAGATTTGTTTTTTCTTGCAGGAACATTGTGGCCCGTTGTAATCTATAAAAATGTTTACCTAAATTAATAATATACTTTCTTAGTATTAGAATAATAATTTCTTTACCTTTTTTACAACTGCAAGTATCTAAAGCATGAGTGTTCTCGGGTAGTATTGATACTGTAGTTAAAATTGTTACCAGTTTTCTGTCACCAATTTTCCAGCCACAATCTGATACATCCAGCAAGGATGGTCTGGGTATCGTACTGTTTAGCCATATTTTTGTCTGGTAGTATACACGAAGACAATTCTGTTTTAAGCTGTCTAAAGTTGGAGGTAAAATTTGCTGATCGGCCTTGAGGATGCTAAAATCCCTCAAAGGTCGTTTATGCAATGAATATTTTCGTTGTTTGCATAGAATCGCATTACAAATTTTACCATTTTATTAAAATCTTCTTTTAAATTGCCACTTTGTCAACATTACTAAGTAAATTGTGATGTGATAGAAACACTTTCCAGCATGTTTTTTCCTCATTCCCACAAACTGACTGGTTGTGTTGTATCACAACCTGTCAGCACATGAAACGCTGGTAGGAATTTTGTTTTCCTTTTTTCGCTTTTGTTTGAATTTTCAATTCAAGGATTGCTATAAATCTTTCGGTTTGTTTGGTTCCAACTTTCATCCAAATTTCCGGTGTCAGTATATCTTTGAAATGAGCCAATAGTAACAAAACATCTGTATCCTTACAATCCAATATACATCTTGTATATCCTTCTATTTTAGCAAACAATATTGCCTGCTAAACCTGTCATGCACTGACAGGTCGTGATACAACCAGTCAGTTTGTGGGAATGGACAAAAAACATGCTGGAAAGTGTTTTTAGCACATGAAATTTACTTAGCAATGTTGGCATAAGTGACAATTTAGAAGAAGATTTTAATAAAATGGCAAAGTTTGTAATGCGATACTATACAAACGACGAAAATATTCATTGCATAAATGACCTTAGAGGGATTTTAGCGTCCTTAAACCCGATCAGCAAATTATACCTCCAACTTTAGACAGCTTAAAACAGAATTGTCTTCGTGTATACTACAAGACAAAAATATGGCTAAACAGTACGATACCTAGACCATCCTTGCCAGATGTATCAGATTGTGGCTGGAAAATTGTTGACGAAAAACTGGTACCAATTTTAACTACAGTATCAATACTACCCGAAAACATGCATGCCTTAAATAGATAATTGCAGTTGTAAAAAAGGTAAAGAAATTATTCTAATACTAAGAAAGTATATTATTAATTTAGGTAAACATTTTTATAGATTGCAACGGGCCACAATGTTCCTGCAAGAAAAAAACAAATCTGTTGCATTGGGTCCTGCGAATGTATGGCTCAAATTACATCTGCAAATAAAGTAAAGAAATATTTAAAAATCACAAATGCTTCCCAGAATATGTTATCTGATAGTGAAGAAAATTTCGAGTGTGACTAAATGCTGTAAAATAATTTTGTAGAATATTAATATTATATTCTTATTTACCAATTATTATTTGTTTATTTACGGAAATAGATTTTACCACGGAACATCGACTCCACAAACACCCATAATATGTGTGATATCACAACTTCACAACCATTCAATATTATGTCTTAGTACACATTATTATCAAAGACTTTATTAAAAAGTAGTGATGTGAGTCGGATATTTTTCCACTGGAAATTTTTCCATTTTTAGCTATTAGCCAGCTAAGAAAAGTACATTTTGGCCGGCTAAAAATAGTTTTTAGCCCAAATTCCTGCCAAAACTCGACCTTGTGACAATTAATAACCTAAATTTACTAAATTCAATCAGAGATTAGAGTAGGTATCCCTGAATTCAACATTATTGTTTTTGAATCCACATCACTAATCAAAACACAACAGCAGCTTTCAAGTTTTATCTCATATAATCAACGCTGCAGGGAATAGATTTCATTGATTGTTCTAGAGTTTGTGGTGTTTTAATAATCTTAACAATTGATATTGAAAACTGATGTGTCACTGCAGCGAAATTCTGTAAAGGGACATTTTTGCATGTAACAAATATATAGTTTAAGTACAAAATTGAGAGAATTGATTTTTATAAATGAGATAATCGACACACCTCCACTCAATCGGCCTCTGTGTGACTCATATGACAATCTGTTTTTTGCGGTTTTGCGTTGGCAGCGTTGTCGAGAGGTTTGACGATATTAGCGATTCAGATTACCGATGAGGGTGCTGCAAATTGTAAACAAACATGGAGGAAGACGAGTAAAAATTTTGCATTTCATATCACATCGTCTAGCAATTTAGCATTCAACCGCCACAAATATAGTGACACGTGCTAGTTAGGGTGAAATAAAAGGATAAAAAGAGTGGTAAAAGCAGTCAAACGTCCCATAAGTGATTCATTGCTAATTATATGAATTTTTTGGGTTGAAATGGGCACCCTAGTTTTTGTTTACTTACATTTTGGACTAAAATAAGTGTGATAAACTGTATGGTGATATCATATTAGTGCTTGTTTTTTGTTAAACAATGTTTAAATTAACCCAGATATGCCTAATGTCCTAAATGTAGGACACCACCAAATTACAGATTCCTGTAATGATGTATCAATTGAGTTTTATTATACCACCATAGGTGGCCACTATGGGGTTTGTTGTCACTTTACTAGCACGTGTTTTGATTCTATTTCGTAAACTGTGTCGGCTAGGTGCTGGTTTCAAGTGTGCTTTTGTGAAAATGTCTGACTATGGAATTCAATTTGCAATGTAGGTTATTGTATTGTACAATCGTTATAATATATTTTTATTTTACGTGTAGTACGTCCACAAAGGTACATTATTTCCGAAAATAGAGGTTGTAAAACAATATTTTCATTTGGTTTGTACTTGTAGTCTCATAAAATTAGCTGTCCTATATATAGGACAATAGGAATACGATATACTATAATTAGTTATATATTTTAGGGGCTTCACGCTTCATGAGGCTTTGAATATGATTGAAGATGATGAAATTGAGGCTGACTATCTAACGTTACTACCACCAAATAATGCTTGTGAAGACCTTACGGACGAAGATTCTGGCAACGAAAATGAAGTAAATATTAACAATTTACCTGCTAGTCAATTACAAAGCGAAGTTGAAGTTACTTATTATAATAGAAACTTAGAAGACTCTTGGGATTCAGAAGATGAGATACCACTTATAAAATTTGTTACGACGCAGAAAACAATAAAAAAGAAAAAATCTTATCATTTCACAGATGAAGATATAGGAGATCGCAATTATGTATTTTCTACTGAAAATGTACACCAAGGATCTGGAAAAAGTCCATATGAACTTTTTTTTAGTTATTTTGATGACAATTTTCTCCAAAAAATTGTTGATGAGACTAATAGATATTCGCAACAAAAAAACAGGTCCATAACTATAGACATACGTGATTTACGTGTTTTCATAGCCATTTTATTGCTGAGTGGATATGTACCACTTCCAAGAAGGATGTTTTGGGAAAAAGGTAAAGATTCCCACAATGATTTGGTAGCTGATGCAATGTCACGAGATCAATTTGAGCATATAATGTCAAATCTACATTTGGTAGATATCAGCTTTGAAAAAAGCGATAAGTTTGCCAAAGTAAGGCCCCTGTTTTCCCATCTTCAAGAGAAGTTTTTAGAATTTGGTCGTTTAGAAGAAAATCACAGCATAGACGAGGCTATGGTACCATATACTGGAAGACACGGATGCAAACAATACATCCATGGCAAACCAATACGCAATGGATATAAGCTTTGGGTAGGAACAACACGTCTTGGCTATATCAATTGGTTTGAACCCTATCAAGGTGCCTCAACCAATATTAGTACAAATACCTTGAAAAATAAATGGCCTGATGTTAGATTTCATTTATTTTTCGACAATTTTTTTCTTCACCTATTTTATTTGAAGCTTTAGAAGAAAAACAATTATTTGGCACTGGGACAATGAGAGAAAATCGTATTCCCGGAAATCCGTTAAAAGACTCCAAAATACTAAAAAAAGAACCAAGAGGTTCATATAATTGCCGCAAAATTAAAGATAGTAACATAATATTTCTCAAATGCAACGATAACAATATTGTTACTTTTGGTTCCAATTCGTGTGGTCTACAGCCCATTCGTTCGGTAAGGCGATATTCTCAAAAAGAAAAAAGTTTGTTCAGGTTGATCAGCCACATGTTATCAATTTATATAATAAAAATATGGGTGGAGTGGACTGCTCTGATCAAAATATAAGTTTGTACAGGATTGCCGTTCGTGGAAAAAAATGGTACTTCCCACTTGTTTCGCATGGATTTGATATGGCTGTCAATAATTCTTGGCATCTTCATAAAGCAGATGGGGGTAATTTAGACCAGCTGTCTTTTAGAAGAAGTATTGTTATTACAATACTTGAACAAAATAAGAAGAAATATACATATCAAAAAGGAGGGAGGCCTTCTATAAATCATATTCAGTATGACCGATTAGACCATTACGTCACGGCACAGGAGAAGCAAACACGATGTGGTTTATGCCACCAGAAGACGACTACAAGATGTCAAAAGTGTGACATAGGGGTGCACATAAAATGTTTTATAGACTTTCATACGCCACTATAATGTAGTATAATGTTTGCCTAATGTCTTAAATATAGGACGGCTCCAAAAAGATAGATGAAATAAATTTTTTTTTCAAAATTAAAAAAAAATGTGGTTTTTACTTTATTTTAAGCCAGAGTTTATAAAAAAAATCTATTTGGTTAAGTAAAATCGGATTAGGCATATCTGGGTTAAAATATATTCTGTTTTTATAAGACTAATAATAGAAAAGTATAGACAAAGTGCAACAAAGCGGTTATGTTGTGTAAAGAAACGTGTTCCCTGTTATTAAATTGTTACATGCCTTTTGAAGAAATTAGTGAAAAACAGTTTCTTATACTAGGGCCAAACTTCTACCTATCTTTTATCTTAAACACTTCTATTGACACATTTTACGGAATGACACCCATAAACACGGCAGTTTGTGTTGTGCCGACTTCTTTTGAATGCCATTTTAAAATGTAAAAATAAAGATGTACAAATACTAACCATGTCGTTCTTAACTTTGCAATGCCAAAAGCTCACAAACACCACTAAATTATTACGTTAAACCAACCCAAATACGTGTTATTTATCATTATATCAGCAATAAGCCTCCAAAAATTACCTTTTAAGTAGGTTCAAATATTTTCATGCAGAGGCCACATTCAATTTTCGAATCGCCAATAGAATAAGATCTGAATGGGGAATGAAACAGGGAACATGACATAACTATTCAACTAATGTATTATATACACTTACCGCGAAAAGCCAAATTTCAATATAGTGTAACGTACATTTTAATGTCGTTTCATGAGGTTGACTATTATGCACCCCGTAAAACACCCAACCTAATTGTTGGTGGCTCGAGTTCTCAAGTTTTTCAATAATGCGTTGGAGGACGCGGATTGGCTATGTAGCCCCTCCAAAATTCAAGAGACGCCGGTGTGATTTAGGAATGAGATAGACAGGTCCCGTCTTCGAAAGTAGGCAGATGCAGATGTGAGTTATTTTACCTTTTGATATATATATAATTTATTCACTTTCATTATTGGTTGCGATTATAATTATTAGTACAGAAATACGATCATAGCGATTTGTAGTTATTATTAAGTAATTATATTTCATATATAATCAGGATTTACCTGGATTTTAGGTAAATTATTTAGGCGTGGTCAGGGAGATTTTTTGTCACCCTATATGGTGATAAGTAGTACGATTCGAAACAATAGAATATAGTTTCAATATTATTTTATAAATTTGTGAAGCTGTGCTCTAGTCAGGAGATTATAGAAAACATTGTTTTTTTTTAAAACCAATAAATTTGAGTTTTCTTGCCTCCATTTTGTTGGAATCGGATTGCGACTATCCACCACGTGTTGTGCCCTTTGGGAATTAAGTTCATTTATCTTATCTTTATCTTATCTTCTCTTATCTTAGCGTTATCATATATTGTATGTAAGCTATAGAAAATTGCTAATATCGTACTTTCTGCACTACATTAATTAATTTGTTTCTTTGTAATTATCTACATTTGTTTAGAGGTAGTGTGGTATTGCTTGCCTACCTGAGTATATATTTGATTTTAATAACTCACATGGCACGCCGATTAGAAGACTGGAACAGTTCCTAATATTTGTAAATTCATTGATTATTGTTCTTTGGTAACAAATTTGTACAATTAATCAATACGAATTTTTACAACTTGTCACTCAGTATTTGAAATATTAATGAAATAATTTTTCTCTTTTACCTAATTAGATCAGATAATAGAGGGTTTTTTTATTTAATTTATTTTTTGTTCCTTCTGAACTATAGTAAGTTTAAATATTAACGATTAGAGTTTTTATTAAGAAATTGTCGAGTGCTGAACTGTAATCAGTTCTTTTGAATGCAATTTTTTGGGTAATTTTATTTGCTTCATTCTGGGTCGGGTCACTAAAGGTTGACACCTTCCAGGTTTTGTTTTCATTTATTTATAATTCTCCTTGTGATAATTCACAGAGTATTTGACAACAACCATATTTTATGGTACATTCCCTTCAGGAATTTATTTATAATTTTTAATCTTGGCTACACTAGCCTTCAACGTTCATCTATATATTTGTAAATTTTGGGGCACTCTTAACACAAACAATTCTTTGTATGTACTCTTCTGAGACGAGGCTGCTGTAACCTGACTGCAAGATCTATAACCTGCTGGAAAACTCTGGACGCTTACCACCTGCAGATCCCTAGATAAGAGGATTGGACTTAGCCAGTACGTGACCGTCATCTGGACTAGAGCTCTAGCTTCCCCACTTTGACACGGCAAGTCCACCTGGATCCAATCATCAGCACAGGTTAAGGGTGAGAGAACTGACATCATAGAAGGAACGAGATTGTAAGAGTGTCACCGAACCTCATAAATTTTGTAAAGTTAGCCAATTTTAAAATTTCATGTCATTTTTTTTTTTTCCATTTTTTAGTCAATATTACATCATTTTTGAATTATTGTTAAATAGTAACTTTAATATTCCATTGTAATTCCAAGTCAATTTGCTTATTTGATTATAGTGTATTCAACTAACTTTTATATAGTTTTCTTTTATCTTATATCTAAAAATTATCCTGGTGCCCAAATAAATAACTTGTCAACATTCAAAGCAGCCCTACGAATACTACGCCCTAGTGTCATAAATCTCCCTGAGCTACCGGAGCTAATGTCAATGAACTTAAGCTAGTGGAATTGCACATCCCTAGCTTAGCTGAGTTTATTGTGACAATAGGTTACCTATTTTTTTATTAATCCCATTCAGTTATTGTTTTTAATATTGGTTAATACTAATTATTACCCTAAATTAATACTATTTGTTATGTTCAATACTATGAGTTGATATCGCGTAATAGGTAAATAACGGGTAACAGGTATACCGGGTTATTAACTGGTAGAGGGTTATTAACAGGTAGCGGGTAATTAACAGGTAGTGGCTAAATATTATTTTTAGTAACTATATAGATATTTGTTTAAATTTGTCAAAATATTTATTTACAAATTAGATACATCTGGATACACTTAAAAACAAAGAACATCGGAAAGCGATTATAACAAAAAAAAAACTAACAAATGTATGTTATTAAATGCTCAAAATGATATGCAATTATTTTCCAATGTTTTCTTTTTCGTTTATAAGGCTACTAAACAGAATTTGTAAATAAAAGTTTGGATAAATTTTACCAAACATCTCCATAGCGACTGAAAGTAAAGGTATCAAACATTATATCATTGAACGGCTAACGACGAGCTCCACCTGAATCTAAAAAAATATACACATGCTATCACATTTAAAAAACACAGCGTTGTTAGTAGGGTCACCATATTCGTCGTATTATGTTAACACGTCTATATATAAATTATCGCTTAAATTACTTCATCAGTTGTCCATATACAGTGTGTCCGATACCGACACGATTATTCTAAACTTTCTACATGTAGTAAATACAGGGTGTTCTCGGCAAGTAAAATATTTTGACTGTGACTTCCGGTTGTACCGGAAGTAGATAACAATCTGCTTAATATAAATCGAACAACCTGTATATTTCTCCATATTTGGACTATACATTTTTTGGGCTGCTTGGTGTAATAAACCCTATTCTTAAAATGTAGAGATTTTGAGATATTAATTTTTTTAATAAAAATTTAAGAAAATTACCTAAATCTCTCAAAAGCTGTACATTTCAGGAATAGGGTTTACTACACAAAGTGGTCCAAACTTTAACGTAGAATGAAAATATGGAGAAATATACAGAGTGTTCCATTTAAATTAAGCAAGTTGTTATCTGCTTCCAGTACAACCAGAGTAACAGAACTGTAAAAATATTTTACTTTCTGAGAACATCCTGTATTTACTACACGTCCAAAATTTTAGGAAGATCGCGTCAGCAGTCTGTGAGATATGAATCGTGTAAACTCTTGGCTGGACACACTGTATAAACATGATCCATATTTTTGCCCGTCCCTGTATAGATACTATACTACAATTCAACACATTCGTTACACATAGATGATGCTACCTTTCTTTAACAAAACAAATAATGTGAATAACGATAATGCATAAATGTTAGGATATTGATAACTATAAATCAGCCATTATTACAAAGCGAACCAACTTTATTTCTCACACCAACTACATAAGGAAATGTATCTGAGGGAGAAAGCTACCAAATGGTGTACCAAAGAACTATCAGGTGAAAAAAACAGGTCAAAATATTATCCGACATAATACCAAGACAAGTCTAACAAATAAAATAACTTAATTGTGCTTACCTGGCAGCTAGTAACTAGAAAGGAGCGGCGTTGAAGTTTTTAGATTAAGGGGTCATTTTCAAATCAGATCACAGTTCTTTGGTTTGGAAACGGGTTTATTTCTACTTGGCCATTTCTCATTATAAAGTGTTTGATATATTTCTTATCCCACGCCAAAACTGCAACCTGGTGTGCCAGCAGCTCTCAGTCGTGGTGACCAGACCAAAGCCAAGTGGTGGCTATAGTTTCATGGATACAGAAAATCACCGTCACCTTTTTCTTTCCAAGATTGAATTTGCTGAATGAAGATGAGTAGTTCTCTTCACGGTATGTATCGTGAAGTCACAAACACTAGTGGATCTGGAAGAAAAGAAAATTTGTTTTATAATGCTTGACAACAGTAATAAACTGAAATTATCCTTTCCTCAAAAATGTTAAATATAAAATGTTGTCACATCTACTTTATACTGTATACATATTGAATCTTTGGTACACATTTCAAATTGGCTCATTTCATCATGTAAACTAAGAGGTAAACTATCACAGATTTTTTTCAAGCAAGTGTTTATGAAGGTACCTGGTTGGTAATGGTAAGTATCCTTTTCTGTAATAACTATTACATTTACAATAAACTTACTTTACTATTGTTACAAACAATACGGTTTGTCACAATTTGGATACAAAGATGGTTTAAAGGGGATTGTTGCAAGTGTTGAAAGTTCAATTCGATATTTTCATGGGTCCTATAAAGGATTTGCTAGAGAAGCTTGTAGAAATCAAATCTCGACAAATATTGACGACACGTCGTCAAGTAGAGTAGTCAGGTCTTGTGTGGTTCCGGCTAAACTAATTATTTTACAAGTAAACATTTGTCAATGATAATATATAATGGCAGACACCCCTAAAACTAGAGATGGTAAACGTCTTGAAGATGATCAAAATTTGATTCAGCGAGTTATAGAGAAGATATTGGCTTCTGAAAAGTTTAAATATAATGGACAGAATTTCTCAGGCCATAACAGTAAGCATTGAGCCTATCACCAAGGTATTTCACGAGAAGGTTGACCCACTTGAGTCTAAAATAATAAATATTTCCGAGACTAAAGATGATCAAGAGCAATTCTCAATACAAAATAATATTAGAATTTATGATGTACCGGAAGAAAAAGATGAAAATCTTAATATCAAGATTACACACCTTATGCACCAGAAGCTCAATATTGAGATTAATGCGAATGATATAGATTTTTTAGACTTAAAAATAAAAAGGGTAAAGTTAAACCTATTATGGTGAGGTTTTGTAGAAATCAAATTAAAGAAAAAGTTTTCAAAAGTAAAAGTAAATTAAAGGGTAGTAAAATGGTAATCAAAGAAGACTTAACTAGTAGGAGGTTTGCTGTCTATAGAAAAGCTTGTGAGAAGTTTGGTCCAAGAAGTGTATAGTCTTCTGAGGGTAAAATATTATGTAAAATAGATAATAAATTGTATAAATTTTCATCCTTGACGGATTTGGATGGATCATGTAATTATAGTTTCAATTCAATTTGTGGCTAGGGACCCACCTGTAAGACTTATACATTGGTACATTGGAATATATATATTACTTCTGTTTCACTGACACATTTTTTGCTAGTGTTTTTACTGTTGATAAGATTGCCTGTGGTTTCATTTTATTTAGTTTTTGTACTATTGGGATTGTATTATTCGTTGTAGTTCATAGGAAATATTATTTGTATAATTTTTTATTTTACTTCGGGTAATCTTTTAAATGGTAAATTCTGTTTTTAATGCTGCACATCTAAATGTTTGCTCTTTATTGCCTAAGTTCATTTCCGTAAAAGACTTTATATTAAAAAATAAACATCATTTATTTGCAATGAGCGCGACTTGGCTAAACTCGTCTATTTCTAGTGAATTGTTACGTATTGATGGGTACTCATCAATTCGTAAAGATAGGTGTACCAGGGGTGGAGAAGTGGCTTTTTCTCTCAAGGCTTCATATTTAATTAAAGTTATAGTCACTAATGATGATATTGAGCAATTGTGGATATCTACTTCTCTTAATAAGAATAATTTTATTTTTGGTTGTTATAAGCCTCCACATAGATTCAATGGTAATTTCTTCGAACAACTTAAGGGTACAGAAATGGGTATCCCTTTATCACGATTCATTGCCAATATGTTCATGAAGATTCGAAACGAAGGCAAAAGAAGAATTCCAGAATTTCCCCAGGGTTTGGTTTAGATATGTGGATAATATCTTTGCAGTGTTTGATACAAGTCACTGATATTGACAACTTTGTTTCTAAATTGAATAGTCGTTTCGCGTCAGTTAAATTTACATCTGAAATCGAAAATTCTACCACTCTGAGATGTATTAATAATTAGAAATAGTGAAAATAAGTTAGAATATATTATTATATTATTATTATAATTATATGCTCATAACTTTCGTTTGTTCTGCGCATGACGTCATTCGTGAGGGAAAAATGGCGATGCGATGTGAAAATTCAAATATCTTAAGGGCAGTGATATAATTATTTTCGTGTTTATCAATTTTTTTTACTCGTAACTGACGTCATGATCAATCGATAGACTACGCCCCCATGCGCATTGGCATATCTGTGTAGTTGTATAATCGGTATATTAATGATTTTTCAAATTGCCATCGAGCATGCTTCATTTTACACTATTTTATTTATCTGAATCTATCTAATAACCAGTGGTACCTGAACTGTACTGAAAAAGAATAAAAATAAACGTGTTTTATACATACTAGGTATTGTATTAAATGACTGCAATGAAACGCCATGAAAATCTGATAACGGAAACTAACTTTGTATTAGAGCATTTTACATATTCCCCGTCCCGAAGAATTAATATTTTAATATGGGTGACCCAAGATAACGTGACACATTTTAAAGGCTTATAACTTCAAGGCAAAATGAGATAGCGACGAGCGGTTTTCACTGGTGCTCCTAATTTTACAAAAAGTTTTATTTTGTCATTGGTACTAGTTTCTTTTACTTCTACAAGTGCTTGAAAAAAAAATTGCCACTTTTGAATCCAAAATTGTGATCATTTTTTAAATGGAACACCCTGTAGATTATATTACCATTCGATAGACATTTTTCCTCTTTTCAAAAATGTATAGTTTAATAAAGTACCAAAAAATAAAGGAGTTATTTAAATTTACACACCTGTCTTTTCAATAGACCGTAAATTTTTTTGGAGGATCGCATTTTATTTTTTTTACATTGTCAGTACGAATAACGGAATGCATTAAAAGATAGATAGATAGAGCCGGACCAATAGAATGGCCTGCACATTCTCCCGAACTAACGGTACCTGATTTTTTTCATATGGGGTTACGTCAAAGGTCATTGTTCATTGTTATAGTCCTGTTGTACAAAATATAAAACAACTAAAACATAACATAACTAATGTTTTTCAGACCATAACACCGGAAATGTTAGAACTTGCCTTCAACAATATGCAGTTTAGATTGCAAAAGTGTATTGAAGAAAACTGTGGGGACATTCAGTAATTTAACTTCAAACATTAAAGATTTAATATATATATTAAAACTGAATTCTTCTTAATTGGGTTTTTGTGTCAATAACTTGGTAATTTATCCTGTAATGTAATTTGTATAAATTTATATTAAAGTAGTTCTTTTCTTAATAATAGCTTTAGTTGATGCATTCCGTTATTCGTAATGACAATGTAAAAAAATAAAATGTAACCTTCCAAAAAAATTATGTCTATTGAAAAGGGCCGGTGTGTAAATTGAAATAACTCCTTCATTTTTTGGTATATCTCACATTTTTGAAAAGAGGAAAAGTGTCTCTATGGAATGGTAATATAATCTACAGAGTGTTCCATATGAAAAATTGATCACAATTTTGAATTCAAAAGTGGCAATTTTTTTTCAAACAATTGTAGAAATAAAACAAACTAGTACCAATGACAAAATAAAACTTTTTGTCAAATTAAGAGCACCAGTGAAAAGCACTAGTCGCTATCTTATTTTGCCTTGAAGTTATAAGCCATTAAAATGTGTCACATTATCTTGGGCACCCTGTAATATATTTATTGTCTAATAAATTTAATTAATTAAATAGTTTTACAAGTCGCAACGACTGCTTTACCTGAATTAATAATCCATATTGCTCTAAAATAGCAGCCTATTTGACTGGAAATGAGTACATTTTCAAATCTGTACGGTTTATTGATAAACATCTATATTTTATAAACTCATGATAACGAGATTTTTTTATTATTATTACGGCACATAACTGTATACACCCGTTGAGTGACCAAGTTGTCTTGGTCACTTAACAATACAACTCAAAACAGTTTAAATGAATTGCTAACTTATGTGGCAATGTGACAACATAGGAAAATTAAAAACTTCCAGCGAAGACTGGCGCACCGTCTCGAAGAGCGCCCTCTGGTACTGACTGATATTTACTAAATGATTCTTTGAGTTCAACTGGGTTTTAGATTGTTAATAATTTATAAGACAAGATAGAGTAGTCTTAACAGTTAGTCTATGCTAATACTTAAAGTTCTGTGTTTTATGATGCAATTCTAAGGGAATTCAAGGCGCAAAGCGCTCTTCCAAAATCTTTCCCTATGATCAAGAACCTTTTAACCTGTGTGTATGTATAAGTATGGTATTATTATTGACTGAAAGCTGACACGTTTCTCTATTAATCTATATATACTGTATCTATACCTAACTAGCAGCAATTTCGATTTATAAATTCAACCCATACATGCATAAGACACCTTATTTTCTTAAAGGGAGTAAGCCATGAAAATTTCTGTTTTAGCAATAATATAATTTCTTCAAATTGATTTGTCAACACTAGTTTATAATTTCTTTCTAGTTATTGTGAGTTGACAGTCGTGACGGTTGTGAGTAATGGCAGAGGTAATTACACAAATATAGTTCTATAGATTTATTTATTATCTACAGACAATAAGATAGTAAAATCAGCAGAACTTGTAGAAGATGAAAAGTACCCGAATTTACAAATTTATAAGATTAAAATTTATGATTTTCCGTTATTCATTTGTGGCAAATTTGGGTACTTCTCATAAATTTTTTTACAAGTTCTGCCTATTCCGATTTTCATATCACACTGTCCGTGCATAATAAATAAATCTAATAGAACTGTATTTGTGTAATTATTCTCTGCCGTTAGACCGTCAATTCACAATCATGGTTGAAAAAATAATAGGAACATGAATCAACAAATCAATGTGAATAAATTATATCACCTAAACAACAATTTTCATAGCTTACCCGCTATGACAAAAAAGGCATTAGTACAGTTTAAACGAGAAGATATTCCTTCTAAAAAAGATTTTCGTTTGCACATTATTGCTAAAATGTAAAACCTATTTTATATCATTCCTTATGCCTTAAGAAAGCAAATGGTCGCCTGGTCGTCAGAAAATCGTGGTCTGCAGGAGGTAGTTAGGAGTGGTTTTCCAAAAAAATGGAAAAATTTTTTTTGCTTAATTTACATCTACACATGTTTAATCATTTCTGAAAATTTAGGAAGTATTTTATTTTTAATTTTAAATTATCTGTGCAACACGCTCTTACATGGAGTTCCTTAATATAAAACGGCTCACGCTGTAACATCGAAATTGCGATATCATTTACACCAAGATAACTCAAGAATGCTAATTCTAATCAAAAAAACACTTTCTATGAACGTTGTAGACTAAAGATCAAGGATTAAAATGCTTTTTATTTTTAAAAATCCGATACATAGTTTCGTCAAAAAACTGTAAAATGCCAAAGCATATCTTACCACCGCGCTCCAACGCAGAGATGCGAGGTTGATTGAAATTCGCTTAGTTTATCTGAATGATAAAGCCGTCCTTATGTATTTTGGAACTTAGACAGTCACTTTTCGTTTAAAACAGCGGAAGATTCACAGTTCTTAGAGCGATCGTTCTGATAATCTAAGATACATTATAAGAATAAAGTGGTTTTTAGTTTATGTATTTGAGAATTGAGTAGGTATTTCTAAATGTCTTTTCAAATTTAATTAAATAAATGAATAACAGTTAAATAAGTATTAATAAACAAGCATAACAAACATTATTTCGAAAAATAATTTTATTAATTATTGTATTGGATGGACTGTAAATGATAATTTTATTATTTTCTATGTGACCGTATATTTGAGATTGGCCCGCAGGTCGACCTAATGTTTGAAATCAAAATTAACGTGGAAGGCACGCACTTACCCCTGGTAATTCTCGTGATGACAAGTTGACGGTCTGGCCAGACTTTCCGAACCACAAAACAGAAGATGACTTTGAACCAACGCTTTGATCAGTTAATTGTCCATATTCTCCACTATTAAGAAATTATAACAATGGGACGCAAACGGCCTCCAACCCTACAAATGCCTGAAGCATCGAGAAACGGATTTAATTTCCGAAATTGCTTGGCACACACTTGCCCCTGCTTTATCCGTTTTATATCCGAACTGAAATACTCCTGCTGGGTTAAGCGCACACACGTCAACAAAGCAAATTGTAATTCTTTACTATTGAACGGACTCTTGCAAGTTTCTCCTTTTCGGCAAAGGGAAATAAAGCGAAGAACATAGGCCAATACTCGTTGTAATTTCAACAATAGGAACATTTATCTACCAAAGAAAGGATATCTTCTACAGTAACGGAAAGACACAAATTGTTTTCCTTGGTTTCCTCTATCCTCGCAAACACAGTATTTTCCATCGAATGGTATATGATTCACTTTTATTGCTTTAGCCCAACTTTCTCTTCTTGTTGGGTTTTTCGGTATTGTAAGAAATAGCTTGTCTGGATGATCACTATTATTATTATTATTATTACAAGATGGCACAATACACATTTTAAATACCATTTTTGCTCTTTTTGCTCAATGAAATTTACATTTATTGTTTACATCAAAACACCCGCGAACGAAAACGTTTATTTTTCAGGTTAAGTAGGATGAGCATGAGCCACAGAACATTCGGATGAGCGGTAGCTGGTGACAAAGGGTGCGTTTCGAATCGCGCATTATGCACATTTTGCTTCCTACGTTCGTTCCAATTCACGCATTCTGCACGTCGTAGCATCCATAGCTCCTCCTACTTTTGGCTTCGTAGCACGCAGGAGCTGCATCTTGTACGAGGTGATGCGTTTATGCATTGCGTGCAACTTAACCTCATTTTTTCAACTTTCGAAGGGAAGGGAACTGATTCTGTGGTGTGGTGTTGCTAGTTTCAATCAATTCGTTTGCAAGAACAAGAATGCCCGAAATTTTGCTGGTTTCTCCATCACGAATTTAAATAAATTATAAATTGTTCACAAAAGTAACTGTCAATGTGTCAAAAGCCGTTCCGAAATGCATGAGCGCATCACACGCATTTGCTAAACGGAACGCTTTTATGTGTCACTGCAGCAGATGCGTTTCATGTACGATTTGGAATGCACCCAAAGAGAGAAGTATAATTTTGTCTTTGTCATCCTTTCACGTCCGTGACCTCATTTGAGCGCAAAGTTTAAACTTCTTTCTTAAAAGCCTCAAACTTCAATATTTTTTTTTTTTTCATGTAAATTTCAATATATTAATTTTAAAAAAATATTTACAAGGCATATTTCAATATTCTCTATCCAAACTATTTTTTTTTTAAATTCACTGTAAAGGCCCAATTTCAATAACTAGCTTATTTTAAATACAACACCCTATGTTTTATAATGCTAATGGATGTAGCTTTTAATTCTCTTTCGATTGGTATTAGAATTCCCTATACCTAAATTCCACCGAGTTGAAGATATTTGGAGCCGTATTCACCATCACTTAAGTTATATTTAACAGGCCTGTTAAAATTCTTATCCAATCAAATATCATCTTTAGGAAAAATTATTATTCCTGATTGGCTAAATATTTAAACAGCCCAGTTAAAAATAACTAAGGTGATGGTGAATACAGCTATTGGACATTACTGCTGCAACCAAAATAATCCGACAGTTGGCTGCAGATTGGCTAGGGAAAACATTAAATGTGACGAAATTTTTATAAATTTTTAAATAAGCACAAATTAACTTTTCGGGTACGTTTTTTAATTAGGTTTAAATAAGTTTAAATTTTTTATTTAATTTTTAATTAGGTATTGATTCTGAATTAACATTTCTTTAATATTACTCATTAAAACATTGAAAATGAACCCGACAGAACTCAAATTGTACTTTTTCAAGTAATTTGACACAATTAATAATAATAATAATAATAAGCCTTTATTAATTTAACAAAACATAAATAAAGTATTTGTTATGGGTGGCGGTATCCAACCAAACTGCTCATACAACCACCCCAGAGACAATTCATAACATTGTATGTAAATGAAATATCATTATACCAAATTATACAAAAGTACAGTGTGTAAGTATAGAAAGCAAACAAAAAATAAAAGATTCAATAAGTAAATAAATGAATGCACCCTATATTAATATAGTGGATATTAGTTCACATTATCACGAGCACTAAATTTGCGTTTTAACATTTTTCTTAAAAACTGTAAGACTAGTGGCACTTCTGACGTCATGAGAAAGCGAGTTTAATACTTTAGCAGCATTGTAACTAAAACTGCGTTGAAACAAAGCCGAATGATGTTGTGGAATATGTAGTAAGTCACGGTGGCGCGTAATACGATCATGAACATCTGAACCTTTATTAATTTATCATGAAGATACACAGGCATTTCCAATTCAATTATCTTAAAAACTAAACAGGACAAATGTATTTGATATCGTTCATGCAAATTAAACCATTTTGAGTCTTTAAAAGCTACAGAAATGTGATCAAATTTCTTCAAATTATAAGAAAATCTAATACATGCATTTTGAATTTTCTGTAAGGTATTTTTATCTTTAAGTAAGAGAGCAGGCCAAAAGACAATGTTACAATAAGATATAATAGATAAAATTAAACTATCAGTTAACCTTAGTTTAATATCCTTACTCAAAATATCTTTGTACATATATAATACCTTTAATTTGGAAAAACATTTTTGAATTAAACTTATAACTTGGGTCCCAAATCTTAGATCAACATCCATATGGATTCCTAGATTTTTGCATGTATTTACTGGTACAAGTAAACAATTATTAATACTAATTTGGAAATCTCTATTAACAGATAAAATGTGATTGTGAGGACCAAACACTAGCAGTTGAGTTTTATTTTCATTAAGCATAAGTCCATGGGCAGTAGAAAGTTCTTTAATTACCTCAAGATCAAAATTAATATTTCGAACAGCAAGAAATAGGTCATTATATGAAAACGAATAGTATACTTGAGTATCATCAGCATATTGATGTAAAGAACAAAATTTAAGACGACTTGACAAGTCAGTAGTATAAACAGTAAATAGGAGAGGGCCTAATATACTACCTTGCGGTACACCTTTATCTATGGAGAGAAATTTCGAGAAATTATTGTGAAATGATACTCGTTGATGCCTAGAGTTTAAATAGTTGTTAAAAAAAGAAATAGCAGGTTCATCCACTCCAAAGAACTTAAGTTTAGTAATAAGAGTTAAATGATTAATGGTATCAAACGCCTTACTATAATCAAGAAGGATCAAACAAGTACCTTCATTAACATCAGAAGCCCGTAGAATATCATCAGTTACGTTAACCAAAGCAGTTGCCGTACTATGGTGTCGACGAAAGCCCGATTGAATATTTGATAGAATTCTGTTTTTATTCAAAAACTCATTAAATTGAACATGAACAATTTTTTCTAAGATTTTAGACAACACAGGCAATATACTTATAGGCCTAAACTCAGAAACATTCACAGGATTGCTATTTTTTTGTACAGGAATTATATTTGAATTGTTCCATATACAGGGAAATTGACCAGATAAGAGACATTTATTAATGATAAAAGTAATGTGTTCGTTAATAAATGTCTCTTATCTGGTCAATTTCCCTGTATATGGAAAAATTCAAATATAATTCCTGTACAAAAAAATAGCAATTCTGTGAACAATACAATACAATGTAATACAATATGCATTTATTAGAAATATCTACAATATTCAGCATTCACATAATGGTAACAATAACATTAAGAATAAAAAAATAATATTCTTTAAGTCTTTAATAGTCTTTTAATATTCAATTCTTTTATAGTCTTCTGACCATGTCCTTAGCTGGTCTGTCTTTATCTGGACTCTGCAAACACACGACATGTTCTACCGAGTGTTCTACTAACAATTCGATGACACTCCCCATAAACGACAATTAAATTTAAAAAGTAACCAGAGTATGCCATTATTATTAAAAATATTACAACTAAATCGGCAAACTCACTTTACAGCAATGACTGCCAGCCTTATTAATAATAAAACTTAGAATGTTCAAGACGTGACTAGAATGCAATTAGTGAAAATATACCATTTTACCATACCATATTAATAATAATAATAATAATACCATTTAAATGCATGTTAACGCTAGAATGATGTTAAATCGCTAGTTATCAGTTTGGGTATGTTTTACAATAAGTTAAAGTTAACCTAAAAATATAACAAAAATGGCAGCAGTTTTTCTTTTCCCTCCCAATTAACAGATCGAGTACGTTTTTCTGAAATCTTAAATAATTTAATGCGAAATTTTCCGTATTTATATGTCAGTAACCTCAATAATTGTATAAAATTTTATTATGGCATGGTTACTTATCGAATTCATTAGGGAGTTTTTGAACCCCTTAAATTTTAGCACGTCGTTATCGTTATTCTGAACATGTGCAGTTCCAAAAAGAGTATCAATTTTGGCACTGCGCGTGCTCAGTATAACGATTACGATAAGGTAAAAATTTAAGGTGTTCAAAATCTCCCTATTATAAAAGGCAAAGTTAATGCTTATCAAGGGCGGATTTACCATGAATTAAAATTTTACATTAGCAAAAAGCAAAAACGTAATTAGTTAAAAAAAATATAAATCTACTTCACTTAAAGATATTTTATTAAACACTTCTATTTGCTATTTCATGTTTGTCCAAAGAAAAATGTACCTATCTAAATGCACTGATAATTTCTAATTTCACAACATTTTTTTAAAATGTGGTTCTTTGAGATACTCTCCCATGTTGAAAAGCTAAATCCGCCCTTGATTGCTTATTAACACAAGACACTTGTCAGTCTTGTCACTTTGCGTAAATGTTTGTAAATGCAGGTTAGATTTATTGCAGTGAAATTAGCTCTATGTATAGAATGAGACTTTGTCACATTAACTTCTTATTTAGCATGCTGTTAGTTATTTATCTATAAATATTTAATTATTAATATGAACTACTTAGATTGATTTAAGAATGCGGTTAGTGGTCATTAGTAAACTTGATGTTATTGTGATTATTATTAATATGGGTGTGCAACTTTGCTAAATAAGTACGACAAGTGACATTTAAATTTTTTGCTTCACAGCCAACCTGTAGCTAACTGTCGAATTATTTTCATTGCAGCAATAATGTCCAAATATCTTCAAATAGGTGGAATTGAGGTATAGGGAATGCTAATACCAAACGAAAGAGAATTAAAAGCTACATCCATTAGGATTATAAAACATAGGGTGTTGTATTTAAAATAAGCGAGTTATTGAACTTTCAATTTTTCAACGATTAAGTGAAGTATGTTTTTCTAAAATAGGGATAGGGTTTGAGTTTAGGGATAGGGTATTCTTATGAAACCTACCTTTAAATTTGATATAGAATCCGAAAATGAAATAAAAAATAGTTCATTTCATTTGAAAGAAGCGAGTTGATGTATACTTCCGTTAAAACCGGAAATGTGATGTCATCGGCAATATTTTTAATCGATAGAAAATTGTGAGAAACCCCCGTATATAAATTTTCGGAATTCCACTACGCGTAGTATTCTAGAAGCGTCTAATGGAAGGTCTACAATAATAAAATTTTTACATGATATTCTTTATCTAAGGTACCTATATAAATTTAAACCTACAAATTTTAGTCAATTTATATATTTCATCTCATTATCTTCAAATAAATAAATCCAGGATATAACAAATTATTCATCACTGTATTCCTCATTTTATTTTTTATTGCTTACATATAAACGATATTTTTAATTTTAAATTAATATTCAAGAGAAATAAAATTTTTACAGTGTAGCAGGTAGCTGGGCCGGGAACCCCAGAAAATTTATGGATACAAAAAATTATTAGTAGAATATACAAATATGAACCCCTGAAGTTAGGCAATTTCTATACTGAAAATTGCTTTCATAGATAGCAAATTCTAATGTTAATTAAAAAAAATTTAATTTGTAAATAACATCTTTTAGATAAAGGTTCAATGTAGGACCCTTCAAAGGTATTTTTTCAAAATTTCTTTTTATAGCTGCGCACTGAAAGGTTAGTTACCTATTTTTGTGACACGTTTTACAATTCGGAAAATTTTTTTTTCTAAAAAAGGGCATTGCTGTGTCCTAGGGCAAACCTTGCTTTGTATTCTCAAACTTATTTTGGTTAAATTAGAAGTCTCAATTCTTCCACGTTTCTCTGCGCGTAAACGCCTGCAATTCAGTCCGCAGAAATGGGAACATTTGACCCTTAATGGAATCGCTAACCTTCCCCATCAAAATATACCCGAAGACGGTATCAATTGCTGACGCTTCATTGTCATTTTGCCCCAAACTAACGTTACCTAAAAGAATCTGTGGAGACAGTTCTGCTCCTAGAAGCATGTCAACTGGCTGCTTCCGATAAAAGTGAGGGTCAGCTAACTTCAAATTTGACAAGGTATTCCAGTTCGGAATGTTCAAAGGCACGGAAGGCATGTCACTACAAATATTGGGGAAAATGTGAGCATCCGCCACGAATTTGGGGTTGTCTTTCATCCTAGAAGACAGAGTGCATTTAACAACACCTCGACTTTTGATCGAAGACAACTGATTCAAACCCCGAATCGACAGCGAAGAGTACAAGCGAATTAAACCTAACCGCTGTACACAATTTTCTGTAATGAAATTCACTTGAAATCCACAATCCACTACAACCCTAACTAAAATCTGTGTACCAGAAACGCCCCAACAATTTATAACCGCTGTAGCCAACATGACTTTACGTGATGAGGCTATAACACCAGCAAAAACAGCATTGTCGCTTGATACGATGTCATTGGTACCTGATGGGTTACCATGAGCTTATTTTGAGACACCCTGTATGTTGGACAAAGGTTCGATTGATGCCTCACTTTGTTTGGCATAATGTAAAAGACTATGATGTTTTCTTGCGCATTTGGTACACACTTGAGTGGAATCACAAGCTTTAACTAAATGGGTGCAACTAAAACAATTTAAACACCTGTTATTGTTTTTTATAAATATAAATCTCTCGTATGGAGATTTCCTAAGAAAAACTGAACACTCTAAGACATGATTTGAACGACTTGATGGACAAACCGAGACTGAATTTACTACTAAAGACAATGAGGGTTTTGCTTTGCCTTTATTGTCTCTTCTAATAAATTTAGTGGATTTCGAGATCACATTCAGACCTGAGTTATCTAAAGCTAAACACTGCTTTTCTATAAATTCAACTAAAACCTCTACCGAAGGAACCAATTCTTTATTTTCAATAATGCTTAATTCAAACTGTTCTCGAGTATGAACATCTAATTTTTGCAAAAGCATATTTACGACTAATAAATTTAATTGATCCTCAGTTTCTCATAATACAGCCTTAAAAGCTGACAAATTCTCTCTAAATTGGTCTAGTACATTTTTTAATGAATGAGATCTCACAGAAATAGAACTTAACCTATTAATTGTTTGTAAATAACTATTCACAATTAATCTACTATTTGAATATATCTTCTTTAATGTGTCCAAAGCTATCGGATAATTAACCGCTGTTAACTTTAAGCACTTAATTAAAGACAGGAGGTCACCCTCTAAAGACAACATAAGAATATGTTCTTTTGTCGAAAATTGATATATATGTACCAAGGTTTGCATCTAGAAGTACTTCCACTTTTTTGTGTAAAAGAGCTAATACTAATATAATGTTTAAGGCACCTGTGCACTTCATGTGCACAAATGCAAATATATTATCTGATGTTTGTGACATATTCTGTTGTAGCATATCTAAATTAAAAAGTTAATTTAACGCACATTTGTAATATTTTGGTTTAACTGTATACTATATTCTTTATTTTATTGTAATTTTGCTTAGTAAATGGGTAACTGTTGGGCAATAAATGCTATTATTATTATTATTATTATAAGATAGTGAAACTTTTCAACATCTGACAAATTTTTGTTGTTATGTATCAAACTCGTAAATAATTCAGTGAACGATTGATATAAAGTTACATTACCTGAAAATGCTGGCAATTTTATCTGCGGTAATTTAACATGCAAATTTGGGTTTTCCGGTATTGGCGTCGGCGGGGAACCAAGTATCTGTCCATTATTTTCATTAACCTTTTTATCAAATAACCGCTGCAAACTTCGTGTTTTTTGTTCCAATGGAATAAGATAAATTGTCAAAAGAATCTTCCAATTCATAATGATCCTTATAAAAATGGTTGCCTTAACTGTCCAATTTACAACCTGATCATTCAATTGTTCAAATTGTTTAGTCTTATTAACAAAATCTTCACATCTTATTAAACAATTTTCCATATTCGCTATGTCCTGCGACGCCTCCGCATTCATACATAAATCTAACAGTTTTTCTGCTGTTTTGACAATGGCTTTCATACTACTATTTAAAGCACTTATTTTATCCATGATTATGAACACCCCAGAACTAATTGCAGTAATACTAATTTAAAAATATAGGCAAGTTGGAGCAAATACAAATAAACCAACTTAACCCAACTTTTATCTTGAAAATGTGATTATCCAAATTGTGGTATTTGATCATTTGATCTACTCGCCAACTAAAGTAGGTCAAATATCTGATCCCCGTCTAATTATGCGCACGCACACTTCCAATTGTAAAACGGCGAATGTAAACAACGCGAACAAAAACCAAAGCAAGAAATCTGCTGCTATAAAAACCAACGATCTGCAAATTCCTTACTAATAACTAAGAATTTTAAATTTAGATTCTATAGTAAAATAATCTATACAACTAATCCGCTCGAATGACCAATGTATTGGATGGACTGTAAATGATAATTTTATTATTTTCTATGTGACTGTATATTTGGGTTGGCCCGCAGGGCGACCTATGTTTGAAATCAAAATTAACGTGGAAGGCACGCACTTACCCCTGGTAATTCTCGAACCACAAAACAGAAGATGACTTCGAACCAATGCTTTGATCAGTTAATTGTCCATCTTCTCCACTATTACGAAATTATAACGATGGGACGCGAAAAACACGCGCCAACTTTTCTGTTACTAAAAAACTCTGCTCGTCAGTGTCAGTGTTGCCACCTCATACTGATGCCAACCTCCTGTCGCCAAATCCCACTGTGCCACCTTCAGGATTTTAAATTCAAAACAAAAGGTCCCTACTCCCTACTATCCAATACTCCAATAATGTCTGTTTTTATTTAAAATGTTCCAATTATAAAATATTAAATTTACAAAAATCCAAAAAAAGGAAAAACCGTAATTCTTTACTAAACAATTATAGTTACCAATTACAGCATTTAATTATGCTAAAATCCGCGTTAAAATAGTCCGAAGGTAGGACAGTAAAATTGTTTATAATTAACACTTAACCTTTTTAATAAAGTCTTTGATAATAATGTGTAATAAGACATATATATTGAATGCTTTTGAAGTTGTTTACACTTTACACATATTATAGATGTTTGTGGAGTCGATGTTGCGTGGTAAAATCTATTTCTGTAAATAAATAAATAATAATTGGTAAATAAGAATATAATATTAATATTGTTACAAAATTATTTTACAGCATTTACTCAAGACTCGAAATTTTCTTCACTATCTTCTGGGAAGCATTTGTGATTTTTAAATCTTTCTTTACTTTATTTGCAGATGTAATTTGAGCCATACATTCGCAGGACCCAATGCAACAGATTTGTTTTTTCTTACAGGAACATTGTGGCCCGTTGCAATCTATAAAAATGTTTACCTAAATTAATAATATACTTTCTTAGTATTAGAATAATAATTCCATTACCTTTTTTACAACTGCAAGTATTTAAAGCATGAGTGTTCTCGGGTAGTATTGATACTGTAGTTAAAATTGTTGCCAGTTTTCTGTCACCAATTTTCCAGCCACAATATGATACATCCGGCAAGGATGGTCTGGGTATCGTACTGTTTAGCCATATTTTTGTCTGGAGTATACACGAAGACAATTCTGTTTTAATAATATGTTGATGTTGTTATAATTTGCTGATCGGCCTTGAGGATGTTAAAATCCCTCTAAGGTCGTTTATGCAATGAATATTTTCGTTGTTTGCATAGAATCACATTACAAATTTTACCATTTTATTAAAATCTTCTTCTAAATTGCCACTTATGCCAACATTACCAAGTAAATTGTGATGTGATAGAAACACTTTCCAGCATGTTTTTTTCCTGATTCCCACAAACTGACTGGTTGTATCACAACCTGTCAGTGCATGAAACGCTGGTAGGAATTTTGTCATTGAATTGTCCATTTTCAATTCATGGATTACTATAAATCTTTCGGTTTGTTTGGTTCCAACTTTCATCCAAATTTCCGCCGTCAGTATATCTTTGAAATGGGCCAATAGTAACAAAACATCTGTATCCTTACAATCCAATATACCTACATCTTGTATATCCTTCTATTTTAGCAGACAATATTGCCTGCTAAACCATGCCCTGGCAGGTTGTGATACAACCAGTCAGTTTGTGGGAATGGACAAAAAACATGCTAGAAAGTGTTTTTAGCACATCAAATTTACTTGATAATGTTGGCATAAGTGACAATTTAGAAGAAGATTTTAATAAAATGGCAAAGTTTGTAATGTGATTCTATACAAACAACGAATATTCATTGCATAAACGACTTTAGAGGGATTTTAGCGTCCTCAAAGCCGATCAGCAAATTATACCTCCAACTTTAGACAGCTTAAAACAGCATTGTCTTCGTGTATACTACCAGACTAAAATATGGTTAAACAGTACGATACCCAGACCATCCTTGCCAGATGTATCAGATTGTGGCTGGAAAATTATTGACGGAAAACTGGTGCCAATTTTAACTACAGTATCAATACTACCCGAGAACATGTGTGCTTTAAATACTTGCAGTTGTAAAAAAGGCAAAGAAATTATTATTATAAGTATATTATTAATTTAAATAAACATTTTTATATATTGCAACGGGCCACAATGTTCCTGCAAGAAAAAACAAATCTGTTGCATTGGGTCCTGCGAATGTATGGCTCAAATTACATCTGCAAATAAAGTAAAGAAAGATTTAAAAATCACAAATGCTTCCCAGAATATGTAAGAATATTAATATTATATTCTTATTTACCAATTACTATTTTTTTATTTACGGAAATAGATTTTACCACGGAATATCGACTCCACAAACACCCATAGTATGTGTGATATCACAACTTCACAAGCATTCAATATTATGTCTTATTACATAGTATTATCAAAGACTTCATTAAAAAGGTTAAGTGTTAATTATAAACCATTTTACTATCCTACCTTTGGAGTATTTTAACGCGGATTTTAGCATAATTAAAAGCTGTAATTGGCAACTATAATTAATAAAATAATTTTTTGAAATAATGTTTATGTTTGTTTATTAATACTTATTTAACTGTTATTAATTTATTTAATTAAATTTGAAAAGATATTTACAAATACCTACTCAATTAACAAAAACAAACTACTACGAGTGTAGTAAGAATACCCCCATATCCTCCATCTGTAAACACGCCTTATAAAACAAGGACTGAACCAAATTAGGCCAAAACAGCTATTCTCCCGGCTAATGCCACGCCGAGCGCTGAATTACAAAGCAAAATTTGGCGTATTTTGTCTAACAATGTTAGAATTCAAATTCAGAACAATGTTTTGGATTGCAACGAAAACTACGAGGAAATACCCACATCGTAGGATGTCACAGATTGCAGGCCGGTTTCGATTTATGCAAACCATTTGTAGGTATGCTCACTTATATTGCACTGATGAGACCATAAAAAGGTCGAGACTGGTCTGCAATTAGTGACATCCTACGATGTGAGGTCCAGAGTATTTCCTCGTAGTTTTTGTTGCAATCCAAAACATTGTATTTTGAATTCTAACATTGTTAAACAAAATACGCCAAATTTTGCTTTGTAATTCAGCGCTCGGTGTGGCATTAGCCAGAAGAATAGCTGTTTTGGCCTAATTTGGTTCAGTCCTTATTTTATAAGGCGTGTTTACAGATGGAGGATATGGGGGTGTTCTTACTACACTCGTAGTAGTTTGTTTTTGTTAATTACATTAACCATCTGTTAAGCTGTAGAACTCTTTTTCTACACCCCGTTGTTACCTACTCAATACTCAAATATATAAACTAAAAGCCACTTTATTCTTATAATGTATCTTAGATTATCAGAATGCTCGCTATAATAACTGTGTATCTTCCGCTGTTTTAAACAAAAAGCGACCGTCTAAGCTCCAAAATACATAAGGACGGATTTATCATTCAGATAAACCGCGGGCCACGCGAATTTCAACCATCCTCGCATCTCCGCGTCGGAGCGCGGTGGTAACGACATGCTTTGATATTTTACAGTTTTTTGACGAAACTATGAATCGGATTTTTAAAAATAAAAAAGCATTTTAATCCTTGATCTTTCATCTACAACGTTCATAGAAAGTGTTTTTTTGATTAGAATTAGCATTCTTGAGTTATCTCGGTTTAAATGATATCGCAATTTCGATGTTACAGCACGAGCCGTTTTATATTAAGGAACTCCATATAAGAGCGTGTTGCAGATAATTTAAAATTAAAAATAAAATACTTCCTCTTGGAATCTTGGAACAAAACTTTCAGAAATGATTAAACATGTGTAGATGTAAATTAAACAAAAAAAAAATTACATTTTTTTTGGAAAACCGCCCTTAACTACCCCCTGCACACCACAATTTTTTGATGACCAGACGATTTTGCTTTCTTAAGGCATAAGGAATGATATAAAAAAGGTTTTACATTTTAGCAATAAAGTTCAAATGGAATGACACAATATAATCATTTTTAAACTCCACTAAGTACATATGTATTTCTGGGGCAAATTTAAAAACCTTATAAATCAAAAACGCTGCTAGAAAGGTATAGGCACAGTATACCTAGATTAATATCAAAACATTTCGCTTTCAGAGTGGGCACTAGCATACATACAATAATATAGGTTACCAATATACAGGGTGTAATGAAATTAGTGTGCAGTATTTTACCTCTGTGTTATATGGTTAAAAAGGGGACTTTTCTTCTTCATATAAGGGTCGAAAAATGCTTCCTTAAAATTTCAAAATCAATTTTATATCTAAACGGTGCATTTTATCGATGTTCAACAAGAGTTTATGTAGAAAACTCCAAAATTTCATATTTTCATGACAAAATCTACCCAGAATAAATAACACACTCTTTCTAAACCCTTATTTAGAAGAGGAATTAATAAGTTTGCTAAAGAATAAGTTGAAAAGTTAGAAATCTTCAGGTCCTGATGAAATTCCAATGTTTTTAATTAAACGTGTGATAACTAGTATAATAAAGCCCCTTACGTATTTGGTAAACTTATCCTTCTATACTCGTAAATTTCCTCAGAATTTAAAATTGGGGAAAGTTGTACCGATTTTCAAGAAAAATGATATTCATTCTTTAGACAACTATTATAGACCGGTCACTGTACCTTGTGGATTCTCAAAAATTTTTGAATACGCTTTTTTACATCGACTGATAAATTTTTTAGATAAATTTGAAATAATGAGTACAAGACAGTACGGATTTCTGGACATTTCTGGATCTTCAACGATAACAGCTATACACTCTTTTTATAATGAGGTGGTTAAGTATATTGAGGCAGGAGAATGCCCGGCTGGGATCTTTTGCGATTTAAGCAGGGCGGTCGACTGTGTCAATCATGATATACTTCTTAATAGGTTACATGATTATGGTTTGCGTGGGCCACCACTAGAGTGGGCTGAAAGCTTTATAAAATATCGCCAACAATATGTATCTCTTCAATGGTCTACTGATGCTTGTATAAAAAATATACATTCAGAGATACTAACATTGGAAACAGGCGTTCCGCAAGGTTCAATATCGAGTCCTGTACTATTTATATTAATAAGCATTCATGCGAAGCAGCGTTGCTGCTTACAATATCAAAGTTTAAGAATAATATTGATAAAAATAGATTCGTAGTAGCTGTATTCTTGGATTTAAGTAAGGCATTTGAAACCATAGATAGAAATATTCTGTTGATTAAATTACAAAAATATGGTATAGCAGGAAAGGTGCTCGATTGGTTTGAAAATTATTTATCAAATAGGAAGCAAAAGGTACGAGTTAGAAAACCATACTCAACTGAACTTGGAATAGAATTAGTTGTCCCCCAGGGTAGCGCATTGGGGCCACTACTTTTTTTATTATATATGAACGATATTATACTATATGTAAATTGTGAATTCATTAATCTATTTGCGGATGATACTTTAGTGGCCTGCAGTGATGATAATCTAGATGTTGCAGTTGGTAAAATGAATAATATTTTATGCAATATTTGTGAATATCTCCAAATCAATAAGTTGAAATTGAATACTTCGAAAACTAAAGCTATGATATTTACAACTGAATATAGAGCTAAGCAAATTCAGACTGACAATATAAATATATTTATAGATACTAAAAAAATTGAAGTAGTAAATAATGTTAAATACCTTGGGTTCCAGTTGGATAATGTAATGTCTTTTGATAAACATTTACTTTTGTACTTTTGTAAAATGTACTTTTTCTCGAAAATTTCAAAACATTTATCAATGGAATCAAGAATAACAGTTTATCGGACTATAATACTTCCTCATTTTGATTATTGTGCCTCGTTACTCTATCAATTTAATTTGTCAAAAATGTCTACTTTACAGTACAGAGGCTTCAAAATAGAGGAATGAGAATTATTATAGGATGCAGTCGTCTTTCACCCATTACTATAATGTTGAATATTTTAAATTGGCTCTCTGTTGAAAAACGACTGTTTTTGTTAACAATGACATTTATATATAAAATAGTAAATAATATGGCACCATCTTATTTTCAAGAGTATATTGTGTTTCATAATAACATTCACGATCACTTAACTAGAAGTATGAGTAATTTATATATACATAGATCAAATTATAGGACTACAATGAATTCTCTGTTTTCTAAGGGCATAAATGAATGCAATAAGTTGCCTTATTCCATAAAAGCTTCTAATTCCTGTAAAACTTTTAAATATAATTTGTTAAGATTCATAAATGGGTAGTTGAAATAGTTTTCTAAGATAATGTCAACAAGCAATATACAGGGTGTCCCATCGAAAAGTATCACATTTCGTCGCCTTATATCTCGAAAACTAAAAGAGATATCGGGATGCGGTTTGGACAGAACAACTTAGGATTTTTGTAAGTTTTTTTGGCACTGTTGCCAAATCTCCAAATATATTAGTACATTTTTTATGGAATACGCTCCTCTTTGGAGTAAAATTACTTGCTTATATTAAATCGAACACCCTATGTATTTTGCCATAATCAGAAAGCCTAATCACTCTACTTTTCAAAAACGTATGCATTGTTTACATTGTCTTAAGAATTGGAGCCACAAAATTAAATTTGTTAGAAGGACTCCTTATTTGGGTTATTACGAATAAAAAAAATACTTCCTTCTTTGTAAAGTTACTTTTAAGTTTTTGTACATTTATTTTAAATAAAATACCCTATATATTTTATCATTTTAAAATCTTTGATCAAACTTGATGTGGAACTTGACTGCATTTGCTTTTTAAATGAAAAAAGATAGGGAGAAAAGAATAATTCTTTAATAATCGGTAGGAACGATTATTAAAGAATTTCGGTTACAATTATTGGATTATTTTGGTAACAATAACAACAAAGCACAACGACAGTAATAAAAATAACAGATAAAATAATCAAAATAACTGTATAAATAAAAACTACTTGAATAAATTAGAAAACAATTTGTTTTAACTGCCTACCATTTACTTCAATATACACTTGTGCATCCTTAGTAGTAAATGATCAAAAGTGTGTGATCCTTCTACTGTGAACATTTTTTATAAGTATCTATACTTCAAATATTTGACACAACTGACAATACAGTTTATTATTGTACTTTGGTTTTTCATGGCTACTGTGAAAACGAAGACCAGCTTCACAAACTGTTCAAGTAAGAGGTGCTCCCATTAAACTGAATTTTGTGGCTCCAATTCTCAAGATAATGTAAACAATGTATACCTTTTTGAAAAGTAAAGTGATTAGGCTTTCTGATTATGGCAAAATATACAGGGTGTTGTACTTAATATAAGCAAATAATTTGACTCCAAAAGAGAGCGTGTTCAATAAAAAATTTACCAATATATTTGGCGATTTGGCAACAGTGCCAAAAAAACTTACAAAAATCTTAAGTCGTTCTGTCCAAACCGCATCCCGATATCTCTTTTAGTTTTCGAGATATAAGGCGGCGAAATGTGATACTTTTTGATGGGACACCCCGTATTATAGTTTGAGTTTTTCATAATAATCCACTTTAATTTTATTTATGGCTGATATTCGTGTTAGGCTAATTACCTACTAAAACATTGTGTGTTATTTGTACAGTATTGGTATGTATTAGGTAAATCCTAAATAAATAAACTCTTTTCTTTCTTTCTTATTATATGTCAATCCTGTGAAACCTGCTTTACAAAATCAGTTCTTTACTATGTATGCCGACAATTTGGCATTGGTAGTGTCGAATAAAATGGATAGTATCTTGAATAGTAAATGTTGTACCACTATAAATTTGATAAGTAAATGGTTTGATGGGAATGGCTTGCATTTTAATGTTAATAAAACTCATTTGATCAGATTGCATACGTCACAGAGATATTGTAATAAACTAGCAGTTTCTTCAAATGGTCATGATGTGCGCAGTGGGGAACATGTAAATTTCCTTGGTATTCGTGTTGATGAATGTCTTAATTGGAAGCAACATTGTAATTATCTCGTATCCACTTTATCAAAAACATATTATTTGTTCAAAAATGCGAGAGTTATTAACAAGAGTGCAATTAATTAATCTATATTATGCACAGGTAGAGTAGATTGCTACCTGTTTTTAATGAACATAAAATTTTAACACTGATTTCTTTATTTATTTTTGATTTGTCACTATATGTTTTTAAAAACAAAAACGAGTTTTGTCTAAATAGTGATGCTCATGATTTTAACACACGACAAAAAAGTGAAATACGTGTACCTTTCACTAAAATGTGTATTGTTAGTAAGGGACCACACTACTTGGGACCTAAAATATATAATCACTTACCTAGTAAAATAAAAATGTGCAATAAAATGAAAGATTTTAAGCGATGTTTAAAAAAATATTTATTGTGTAAATGTTACTATACTTTGTAGGAGTATTTTTGTTAGAATAAAAGTTAGGTTAAGATTGACTAATGCTATACATCTTGTATGTCTTATGAGCAATAAATAAATGAAATGATGATGAAAACCAGGGAAGTTATATTAAAAAAAGTTACTACATCTCGTTTTATTGCATGTAAATAATTACAGTGATTTTCCTCGAAAACGATATGTCCTATCGATACAAATAGACCAGGCAAATCTTATTTTTTCAATGAAGTTTAAGGGGACATTTATTTTCCAATGGGAATCGATAGGTTTTATGTTCAGGAACAAATATATAAAAATCCCAAAAAATCCGTTGTGAGCTAAAAACGCCATCTTGAAAAAACATGGCCGCCCCTTAAAATTTTTAAAAATGAAATATCTTATCCCTTGGAGCAATTTTAACATTTTTTTTTTATTTTTACAGGATTTTAAACTTAAAAATTAGAAAAAAATTATATTTTAATTTAGATATACCAAAAAAAAATAAAAAAGGAAACAATTTTTTTAAAACTTTTTGACTTCCTACATTTAACTTTTTAATATCACTAACTAACTTTACAATCTAGTTAACTACAAAAACTCAGTCATTTAAAAGATCCTCGTACATATATATTTTTTTTGGCAGCCATTTCTACATTTACAGTCACGATATACACACAGAAGATAGGATGTTGTGCGAAGTGGGCGATCCTTAACATGACTTGTTACGTCACTCAGACAGTGCTTTTCGTTACGGGGATCCGCATTTTGTGCGTTTTTCGCAAAAGATGTTTGCTATGGTTCGTTTTATAACTTAAAAATATAAAATGTCTCAATTTCACGAAGCTGAGCTCTTAAACACATTATTCTTACTACAAAATTTGTTCCTCTAAGGTTTTCGCCACGAATTTCGGGAGAACTGTACAATATAGAGTAAAATTGTACATACACTATTTTGTAGAGCACAAAATATACTACAAGAAAGACTATGGGAGGGTATTATATGCACAAATATGAACACAACACAAGTTTTAAAAATGTGAGGTTTTATTAATACAGTCAAAATTGTATTCTTTTTTTTTTCTTAACCAGTTTAATTTATTTACTTTTTATATATAAATACCTAATGCTTGCATAAAATCAAACAATCTCCAAGTAAAAAGTATTCTTATCTAACCAAAACCTTATGTTTAAAGGATTGGAAAGTAAGGACCATATACATATATCAAATATGCCAAAATGATGGCTTACCCAAATTTTAAAAAATATTTACATAAGCTAGTTTATTATTATCCATAGCATTCGGACTTTTATATTTAAATTACCTCATAATCTTAAATTTACCAATATTTAATTTTAAATAATTTAAATTAGACAAGTTCTCCAATTTATTTATTTATTAATATTTTCCTGGATTGTTACACCGTTCTTGACGGTATTTACAAAACACGCAATTTAAAGTATACACTATACATAAAAATACAACACATAATTCGATGATCGAAAGTATGATGATCCAATTCCAATCCTTTAAACTTAAGGTTTTGGTTAGATAAGGATACTTTTTACTTGGAGATTGTTTGTTATCTCCATTAGTTATTGATATATAAAAAGTAAATAAATTAAACTGGTTAAGAAAAAAAAAGAATAAAATTTTGACTGCATTAATAAAACCCTACATTTTTAAACCTTGTGTTGTATTTATTTTTGTGCCCATAATACATTTATCCGGGGCTAGGAAATTTCCTACCCATTGCTGTATTTGAAGAGAGGTCCTGATAATATAAAAAAAATTATTTGCTATTAATGTAATCACCATTTGAAACTACCTTAAAATATGTTGCTTTAGTGCAACTTTCGTTGGGGGAAGAACGTCCAAATCAAAAGATTTTTCGACCATCCGCTTAGCTATACCAATATTGTAAAGCCTATATCGTCCTTCAATAATGTCTCGGGATCCGTCTAATCCGTACATAAAGGAGACAAATTTATAACCAACGTTTAGTAGTTCATCTAGATACAATTTGTCATACATGAATGTATGCTTCTTAAACACCTTAAAATAATGCGAGAAGCCATGTTTTTTTTAAATGCTGACTGTAGCTCACTTCCGATTTTTTGGGATTTTTAGATTTGCATTCTATGATAAGAGAGCTATCGTTTTCAACAAAAAAAATAATGTCCGCAAAAACTTCATACTTAACGTATATTTCTTTTTTCTGGTGTAAAACCAAGTGTACAATTTTTTTTAGTAAAAAAATATTAAAACTTAAGATTTCCCAATCAAAAGTTGAAAAAGCCAACGAACAAAAAAGTTAGGTAATATCCCCCCCCCCCCATAACCCCTTTAAGAGGCTGTAGCCCCCTTGGGAAGCATTTTTCGACCCATGTTTGTATGAAGAAAGTGTCCTTTTTAACCATCAAACACACTGGTAAAATATTGTACACTAATTTTGGGACACCTTGTATTAAGTACGAATTAAAAAAAAAAGAATAACTACTTTACTTACACAATGAAGGCATCACTAGATCTATTGGCACAAATGGGTAGTTATACGATCCTGAAAGTTCCCCGTTGCGTATGATTTTTATTTTATGTGTCAAACTTGTGAACATATCAATTTTCATGTAGTAATTATTAGGTATCCTCTATTGAATGTGACAATTTTATTGAAGATCTCATGAAAATCTCTGAAAAGTTCCTCTTGAAGATTTATAGGTATCCAATCGCCCACGATAAATCAGCTAAAGAAAAAATAAATCAGGTATTAGTAGGTATACGTTGTTGCTGAAAGATTTTAATCCTATGAATATATTAACATTAATCCGAGTCTGGTCTAGACTGCCGCTTGATAATTAAATTTCCATCTGTTTCATTAAAGAGAAGGAAATTTTATAGTTTCATTTTTTCAAATTTGACATATCAAGTGCCAGTTCCCTTGTACATAAAGCAGATATTTTTTTTATACAATGAAAATGGTACTTAAACTATTTTATTATTTGCTGTAAATAAAAAATTTTTGGTTTTGGATTCCTTGTTAATTTTGAAATCAGTTTACAGTATAGGTATATATCAAACTCAATAAATTAAAATTATTAAAAAAATTAATAATATCATAGTGATCAGTGCACGTGATGACAATTTAAATTAAAAATGTCAATCTGACAAATAGTACTTTTTTATATAAAGAGTCCTTATCGTACAAACAGTCTACAGAGGAAGAGTTGAGGATCAACTCGAAACGTATAGAAGAAAAGCTAGTTAAGTGTTTAATTTTTTTTAAATTTTATTATAACTATTTTATTTAAACATATTTTAAAATATGACATAATAATATTATAGAATTTTGTATAAAACTGAAAAACTACTGATAAAATTTAGATAATATATCAAATATTATTTTATCACACATTATAGAGTGGTTTTTTGGGGCAAACTTTAGAAGTTTGCCTTGTTACTACACTTTGAATATTTAATTTGTATGCTTCTCGTTTTCTGATTTTTGTTATATTACAGGTGGTGTAATCCCAAAAGAAACCAACTATGAATCGTCAAAATGCACCACAAATAAGTTACAGACAAACTCAAACTCAGGTATATGTCAAACTCAGTTATTTAGTGTCTTAAAAACAGCACATAATGTTGCTCATGCAGTTATAATTGGACGTTAAAGCTTTCCAAATTTTTGTATTAGGCCGCTATGTAATTTTTGGAAAATGTCATATGGAATATTCTACAATCAAGAAAAGGTTGCTATTATCAATTGAAACCGTCTCGACTGCTTAAAAAAATTGTTTTTTTAAGTTGTTATTGGCGATCAACCAAATCTGATATCTATAGCTACTTGTGATGATCGACAGGCATAGTTTCATCAACTTGTCAGGTAATTTAAACTTGGAAAATGTGATATGTAGCAGAGAATAATGAAAATTTCTTCAGTTTCATAGTAATTTATGGTGAATGTTATAAAGTCGTTAAAAGGGCATGTGAAATATTTTTTATCAAATATTCAAATAGACCAACACCCTCCTGTGGTACCATAACCCGTTTAATTAATAATGATTGTAACTAGATAATATCAGATTTGCTTATAAAAAAAAAATTTTTTTTTCACCATTCATTCATAAAGGGTTCGCGTTAGGCATTGCAAAATTTACACATAATACTATTATTTTTGAGAGGAATTAAATTACAGTAAGAAAAAGGTGGTTGCCATTTAAAAAAGTTTTTGTAAAATTAATTGTTGACTGGATGTTTTTATATAGGTACCCTGTATAACATGATCAACCATTTTCATCAATTTTAGGTACACTTGACGTTTTATATTAAGGCTGCGATTAAATTTTTTTCTACGTGGCTTGGTTGTGAAAATTTTTAAATTTAAAGCGCCTAAATTTTCGAAGAAAATGAAATTTCAAAAACGGTACAGTTTAGATATAAGCAATCTGGAAAAATGATCCTTGAATTAATCAAAAACTTCAAAAATGCAATAAAATAGGTAGTATTCCACTTAAAACAAGGAAGTTTGTATAGACTTCCAGTATAACTGAAAATGCCAAGTCAATAATATATTTGATAATGTCAGCGCAATCAATTAGTTCCTCATCTAAATTTTCTAGATTTATAAATAGATACAGATCAATTCAGTTTGTAACACACCTTGCATAATAAGTACTATAAACCACATTCCTACAATACTATAAATTTGTAATTTTAAAAATATTTCCTCTATATGGTATTCATCGGATACTGCCATTTCATTTCTCCGCGGAAGATATACTATTTATTTTATTATATTTTTAAGTTATAATAGAGCAGGACTATATCCATAGTGTAAGTAGGTATATATCGTTGTGCATAGTATACCATCGAGACTTCACAACGGATCGATAAATTAGGATACAATATTAAATAAGCCATGCACAATTAAAAAAAAACTTTCTATAGCTAATGTAACTTTATAATAAAAAACTTGAAGGTTATAAATTAAATTATACAGGAACTACTTGTAACCTGCTCAGAATGAGTTTAAATAAATGTACAATCTAAAATTTTGAAGCAGTTATGACTACAAGACAGTGGGTACACCTACTACTACTACTGATATACGAGAATATCGGTATTAATAATATAGATAATTCTATTTTAAAAAATGTATTAACAATTTTTTTTAAGTAATTTTCATTTATTTCTAATCCACCCTAAATCTGCTTGTGATTAATTTGTGGCAGGGAGACATGATTTATTAAAAGTCAGATTTTTATCAAGAAAAATTTGAAAAGCTATTATATCTCAAAAAAGGCTATAAAAAAGCCAAAAGGGTACTTACAAACTACCTATTTAGGTAATCTACAAAAAAAATACTACAATTACTTTTACTATTCCATAGGACAAAATTAATATTAATGAAATTATATAATATTTGAGTACTTACTAGTAATTAGAGATTAATACAAAAGTTTGTAGGCACAGTGAAAACTATTAAACATAACTCCATAATTATAGTGGTTAATTGCTTATACATAAATGCTGCAAGGCACTACATATTAGAACTAATTGAAAACTCATAGAGATTTTTTACTAGATTTACCTTTTTGTGTATTGGAATTTTATCTGCAAACTTTTTATAATTCTAATTCAAAGAAGTAAGGTAGAAGGAACTGAACTGATAGCTACTTTCATTTCTACAAACTATATACAGTGTGGCCCAATAAGAACCAGGACACCCTTCTAAAAAATTTTTCGTAAATGTGATTCCAATATTTTTTATACAGGGCGCCCTATTTCTTGACCCGTTGCATGGGTAACTTTTTTATTAGTAGAGATACAAAAACGCTTAAATGAGCAAATTAGTGCAGTTTCCTATTAGTAATTCTACGGTAAGGCGAAAAATTATATACGGGGGAAGGTTGAAAAGTTATTGACAAAAAACGAAAAATCCAACTTTTCTATTATCCCTCGTAGCTCGTTCATTTGAAGAGTTAGAGAAAAATGCTTCACATGTTTTTTGCAGTATTTTTCATGTAAAATGACATGCACTTGCTACTTTTTATATATCTCTTAAAATGGTTGAGAATCACAGTAAAATATATTTTTTTTAAATGTAATGGATAGGTGGCTGTGACATTAACCGAAAGTCCCCTTTTTTCTCTTTCAGATGATATAACATAGTCCATATTTTATCCTTACAAAAGTAATAATAATCGTTGTTTTTAAAGAAAGTTTATTGTCACATCAAGAATGCTATGGATTATGGTACAAAAGAATGTTTTGAGAACAGAAATTATTAATTAATTAATTATATTGAAGTAAATGTTCGAAATGGCCACCACCCTGTTGGATACATAGTAAGCAACGTTTCTGGATACTTCTTAAAATATTATTTATTGTATGTCCATGTATGCTTCTAATTGCATCTTGAATCCTGACTTTTAGATCCTCTATATCTAGAGGAGCTGTCACATAAACTTTATCTTTCAATAACCCCCAAAGAAAGAAATCTAAGGGGGTCAAATCAGGTGTTCGCGCTGGCCAGTCGATATCCATTCTATTTCCTATAACATTTTCAAACTGTTCATGTAAATATTGTTTTACCTCGCGGGAATTGTGCGCAGGTGCTCCATCGTGTTGGAAGTATTTAAGATTTCTAAAAATATGAAGTGGTAATTCATTTAAATATTCCTCTGTTAGAGTATTTTTTAGAAAATGAAGGTAATTATTCGCATTCAAATTATTTTCGTAGAAATATGGGCCAATAATTTTGCCACAAAAAATTCCACACCACACATTTATCCCAAATTGACGTTGATTTCTTCTTTCAGAAACAAGATGTGGATTTTCTCGGCACCACATTATGTTATTATGGCGGTTAAAAATACCATTGTTGGTAAATCTACTTTCATCACTGAATAAAATCTTTTTCCAGAAGTCTAGAACCTCTTCGCATTTTGAAATGTACCATCAACAAAATGTCATCCTTCTTTGATTATCAGCTGGATATAAAGTATTGCATATGGAATAATGATAAGGCTTTAAATTGTTACCCTTTAAAATAGCTCTTACAGTTTCCTTGGAAGTGTTGCAGTGATGTGCAATTTCTGCAGTTGAAGAATCAGGTTTAAAATTTACATAAGCCAAAACATTTATTTCAGTGTGTTCATTGAAGTTTCTTTCATCCTTAGGCTTTGAAAAAGAACCGTATAATCGTATATTATTTTCCAGCTGTCTAAATATTCTATGATGGGGTTGTCTTCGTTCCATGTAAGTTTCAAAATAAAGATTCGCTGCAGTTTGTGCATCTCGATTTTGGTTATAATAACAAAATAGCATATCATTTTTCTCTTCGTTGGTGTACATATTTGCAACACTATTATTTTGTATGCAGTATTAATAATAAACAATAAACTACTTAACAAAAACTAAAAATGTCACTTATGATCTGTCAATAATTAAATGCCAACTAGATGTTTATAAAAATATCAGGAATCTTATTTTTTGTTTTATTTCCATAGCATTCTTGATGTGACAATAAACTTTCTTTAAAAACAACGATTATTATTACTTTTGTAAGGATAAAATATGGACTATGTTATATCATCTGAAAGAGAAAAAAGGGGACTTTCGGTTAATGTCACAGCCACCTATCCATTACATTTAAAAAAAATATATTTTACTGTGATTCTCAACCATTTTAAGAGATATATAAAAAGTAGCAAGTGCATGTCATTTTACATGAAAAATACTGCAAAAAACATGTGAAGCATTTTTCTCTAACTCTTCAAATGAACGAGCTACGAGGGATAATAGAAAAGTTGGATTTTTCGTTTTTTGTCAATAACTTTTCAACCTTCCCCCGTATATAATTTTTCGCCTTACCGTAGAATTACTAATACGAAACTGCACTAATTTGCTCATTTAAGCGTTTTTGTATCTCTACTAATAAAAAAGTTACCCATGCAACGGGTCAAGAAATAGGACGCCCTGTATATATATATTAGCCTCCTAGATGTACTTGTTGAACCTATTACGATGGTCCAGCTGTTAATCCTCAGCCTGCTACGATTTTTTCCAATCATTTTTTTCGAAAATTCCTTTAGGGATTATTTATTAAAAATTTGACATAGTAGCATTCTTCAGCATCGCTTAAAACCCCTGTGGCCCAAATTTCATCAATTTGTATCGAAAAATAATTTTTTTATAGAGGTTTAAATGTTTCAAGTTTACTTACTTCACAAATTAATAATAACGTTAAAATAATACTTTACAGTAGTCCCCTATATCCCTAAATTCCTAAAGTAATTTAAAAAAAATGTACCTAATGAAAAAAAATCGTAGCAGGCTGAGGATTAGCAGCTGGACCATCGTAATAGGTTCGACAAGTACATCTAGGAAGCTAATATATACAAAAAAATTCATTGGAATCGCGCTTAACAAAAGTTTTTTAGAAGGGTGTACTGGTTCTTAATGGGCCACACTGTATGTAGTACCAACTTGAATTATTCCCCAATTTTGAATTTTATTATATAAATATGTAAAAAAATATTGTAATGAACTTTTGTGAAGAACAATTTAAGAAGATAACTGGTCTATTGAAATTAATTATTTGATAGAAAAACTAAAAATGTGTAAAATTGTTACTCATTCACACAACTGCCACTCAAACAGGCATATTCAAATTTAAAACATAAGAATAAATAGTTTAGGCCATCAATGTCAGTTCTTCTATTCATATTTTCTTTTTTATTGATTTCCACTATATCCAAAAAGAGGTGTTTTGTCAATTTTTCTCCTGATACAGAATTTTTATTTTATCGTATTTCATATTATGACGTGAACCAATGACATGTTCAGTATACAAATCCGTTTTTTACTTCTACAATCACTTTAGCGTGATGAAAAGCATTTTTTTAGATTCGTAGATGTTTGGCCATTATATTTAAGATCACAGTTAAGAAAATATTTCTGTAACAATTAATTTAGTATATGGATGTAATGATGAAGATACACTTGCATTCATAATGGTACAACAAATGTAATAATAGTAAATATATACCTACTTAGCTCTGGCCAAGTTTATACTAAGCTCAGGAATAGGAAAGGAACTTATGAAAAGGACTAATGTAGTATACAATGTTCCTGGTCACAACTATGATCTTAAATTTCTTTTTCTTAAACATCTAGGAATTTAAAAAATCGTTTGGTATCACATACAAGTGATTGTTGAATTGAAACATGAATTTATTTTCTATTTGAGCATGTCACTGATTCAGGTCATAGTATGATTTACGATAATACAAAAATTCTGAATCAGGGACAAAATTTGATCAAACACATGTTGTAAATAGAAGAACTGACGATGCCTGACCTATTTGGTCTTATACCTACTTTAAATATTAATAGTCCTGTTAATTATGACATGCGTGAAGTTTGGTGAATTAATTACAATTTTACACATTTTTTCAATCAAACAGTAATATATTTCAATTGACAAATTGTTCTTCTTGTCTATAAACATAAAATAACCCTGACATAGTTTTCCACATAACACCAAAACACTATATGGCACAAGTTGGCATCGTTTGGAGATGATTAAAACTGAATAATAGTTTTAATCATCTCCAGATGATGCCAATGCAGTATAGTGTTAATGGGAAAAACTATGTCAGTGTTATCTTCACACTAAGATTCCAACCCCTTTCAAGATATAAACATGAATACTATTTTGCTTACTTTATGAAAGTTGTAGGTTCTGTCGTAAAGTAAGCGAAATAATACTTTTTTACATAAAATTTTTCACATACAATGTGATTTTGTACGATAGTGATGTGATTCAGTCGTAGGTCACTAATCACTAATATATCATGCTGTTACTGACACACCATGGCAATTATAAAAAAATAGCAAGCTAGCATAGCAAAATAGCTTATTAAAAAAATTGACAGTACCGCTATTGTTTCTGAAGGTGGAATACTCAAATTTGGTACAAACGTTCCTTAAGGATGACAAAAAAGGTATATGTAAATAAATTTGAGTTAGATGCTACAGGGCCTTCAAAATAAATTTATACATTTCAACTATTTTAACTTTAAAAATTTCGCCTTTTTTAATGGCGCACCCTTTATATTATTATTTTTTCTGATAGATTTTACAAAACCCCTCAACTTTTATTGAGTATGTCATATACCTAGTTTTAATGATTTGCGAGTTATTTTGATTTTATTCATTTTTACACTTACGCTACTATGGAAACATAAACAAATATAAATAATAATAATTTCCCTACTAACTAACTTATTTTTAATTATTATGGCGTAATAGATGTTCGAAAATATACCCGTCTACTTGGATAGATCTACTACATTGGATTATTAACTTTTCTAGCACGATTTTAATATTGGCTATTTCCTGAAGATAATTCTCAATAACTCCGAAACGGTGGGTGTCAGAGCCATCATGTCATAATATCATTGAACTTGTCTTTAGAAGAGCTTTCTGAAAATGTAATAATATATAAGGTGTGCTATTTAAAAAAAAAAGATACTTTAGTTCATCGCCCTGTATATAAACAGGTTATAAATTTGAAAATATAAAAAAATTGAAGATAACTTTGAAAAAAACAATTTCATATAATTTTTTTTCCGTGGGACTTGTAGTTTCTGAGATAAGCTATAGGCCCATATTAAACGGGCCACCTTGTACAACTGGAAGACATGCATGGAAAATTTTTATAATATTTATATTAGCTTATCCAAGTATTTACATATCTATCTATAGGTATTAAAAAAATTAAACTAAAGGGTCGTTTACACGGGTTTAGTAAATAAATATGTAAGTTACTGGAGCAAGTCGTTAGCTTGGAAAATGTACAAGCCAGTAAGTTTACCAGTGACTGTTCACACGTGTTGCAATGTTTCATATTAGTAAATCCCTTTCGAACTAAAATCAGATGTGTAAAAATGGATCAAACACACTTGCAGAGAGTGATTAAAAATATTTCATAACATTCATATTCTATGTACAGTTCCACGAAACATACAATTATGGTTTCATCTAACTTAGACATTTCAACTAAACAATCTAAAAATTAATAGGTACTTAAAACTAGATAAAGACACAAATGTATTTATATACCGTACCTATGCCGTCGTCCTAATCCGCTATTAACCCCTCGACTGTAAAACATGTGTTCACATGAAGGTAGTAGCACAAGTATAAAGATATATACAGTAGTTTCACTCTTTAAATTTTTTGTACAAAAGTTTTTAATGCACATGTCTGCTCTTGGGTAGTATGCGCGTTGGTAGAGATGTAGAAGGGGAGGAATGGGCCGGCGTATGTTATTTTATGGGCGCACATTTGCTTTTTGCTTTACAGGTAATCAGCATACGTTTGTGTGTCTAGGCGTTTGTGTTTGTGATTTTGATAAGTGTTTTGTATTGTATGTAACATGGCTACAAAATATTGTTTCATTTGTAAACGAAATTCTGTTAGGCCACCTTTTTTACTCCAAAAAATAATAGTCCGGGCCTGTGCGTGTCTCTCAAAAACGGTCACTACTGCGCATGATTGTGCTTGGGTAGTATGCGCAGTGGTCTTTTTGGGGGGTTAAAAAAACAAAACTTAAGGACACCAACATCAAAGAGATTTTGCCGAGTGAAATTACTGTATATATCTTTATACTTGTGGTAGTAGACTGGCTTCGATACATTCCATTCGTTAGGTTCGTGGTGGGGGAAAAATTAAGTTGAACTGCTCTCTACTTACTTGACTATCTCCATTTTCTGACGATAGTACCGTGTAAGCCTTATCTCTAAGCGAGCCTTTAGAGATAAGGCTCATTTACACGGGTTTAGTAAATTGGTAAGTTACTGGAGCAAGTCGCCAGCTTCTGCGTAATAGAATCGTATGGACACGTGATCCAGTGGTTAGTAGAATACTAGCGCCCGTAAATGGAGACAATCAAGTAGAGATGACAGTTCAACTTACTTACCCACTAGCTTTCCCCCACAACGGAATTATCGAATAATGAATTGAAGCCAGTCTACTATCTTCATGTGAATGCCTGGTTTTCTGTCGAGTTGTTAGACGAGGTTTAGTGCATTTAGGGCAATGGCATAGGTATGGTATATAAATACATTTGTGTATTTATCTAGTTTTAAGTATTAAGTACTAATACTTAAAACTAGATAAAGACAACTTTACGTTTCGTGGAACTGTACCAATATGAATTTTTATTGAACGTGCGAGTATATCTCAAGTTACAGAAACAGACAAGCATAACAGGTAGCTTTAGTGAACATGAAATATTCCGCAAGTGTGTTCAATCCATTTTTACATACCAGATTTTAGTTCGAAACTGATTTACTAATATGAAACATTACAACACGTGTGAACAAGCTAGCTTGTTTGCACGTTGAACGGACAAGCCAGGAAGTTTACTAGTAACACTACCACTAACCAGTAATGGACTAACTAGTAACTGGACTAACCAGTAACCGCTGGCAAACTTTTGGCATGTCCTACATTTTCCAAGGAAACATACATTTAAAAAGAATTGAATTGCTATTTTGAGCATTTTTATTATTTTTTAAAAAGTAAGTTTTCAATGTTTTCTTCTTTTTTAGGGCTATAAGATATAAATTTGTAGATAGGTAGATAACTGCTTTGAAGAACTTTTACAAATATCTCTATAGGTGTACTTAGTTAGTTCCTGAAAGTAAAGGTACTTAGGAAACCTTATCTCACTAAATGGCCAACGAGGTCAATATGGGTAAATCTAAAAAAACATACCTACAGGGCATCTGATTTACAACAGTTTTTTAATTTTCAATTAAATCAGAAGTTGATCGATAGGTTCATCGTATTAGCACAGCATAGGTATTGCTTTATATGCTGTAGTATTAGTCATAATACTCGTACGTTAAAACGTATACATGTTCGCTAAAACGAGGTACACCACTTAATATTGAAAACATGAATTACATTACTATTAATACCCATACCTATACCTACTTTCCAGTTTCTAGAACAAAATAGTTTGAGTTTGTCCATCCGTCTTTCGACCAGCAAGACCACCATAAATTAATGGAAAAGTTATAATCATATTAACTGGAAATCCCAGAATAATAATAGAAATGCTGGACTAATACTAAAAAAATCACAAAATTAAAATTGAAGTCTCCTTCAACCTTCAACACATAGATTTATTAAATTACCTGCTAGAACCACAGCCTACCAAAAAAAAGTAAGCTGTGCTAGAACTAGAAACCACAAAATGCTAGAAACGCTAGAAACTTCGTCAGGATCATAGATTGTCCAGTGTCCACATAGACCTAAAATCTATGATTGTCCATGATACGGTATCATGCATGATGTATCATCAGAGTAATAAATAAAGGGGAGACCGTTATTTACATTCTAAAGTGAAGCCTTGAGGTAAATGTATTTACAAACATCGGTCCCTGCAACGTCCTTGACATTGATGCCGAAGTTACTTTTTTATTTTTATAGCTAGGTACAGCCGTCATCATTTTCATTGATTAACATGTAAAGATCTACCACATTCTTGACCTCAATCAATTTACAAATTAGTTACATTGTAATATGTTTAAGGCTACCCACTATTTTTTTGTGACTTGTGTTATAATTATAGGCTCTCCATATCCATCAATACATTATTGAAATTTCTAGCGATATTAAGCGCGGGAAGTGGCAACATTGCCTGGTATTAACCTAATATAGCAAGTAACGCCATTATTTTGAAATCAAAAATTGGTGAAGCCGAGTGTTTTATGTGTTCTTAAACTGTGTTTTTGAACTTAACTTTTGTATATAATTATGTATATTGTAAGCATTTCCGTGATATAGCTTGATACGCCACTACGCTGATACGATCAGGGACCATCGTGTGTTCATTATGTATTGTTTGTTTATCAACATCCAGTAGGTTGAGGTTACATGTTTACATTATGCTTTGAAATAGGGAATGCGGTCTCCCCTTTATTTATTACTCTGATGATGTATCATGGGTATCATGAGATTGTCAGGATCAAGGAAATCAAGACCACCAAAGACCAAAGAATAAATATAAAAGACCACAGTCCAGTTGGAATTTTAGCGGATAGTTATCGGCATAGATTAATTACAAGGGATCAACTTTTTGTGATCTGTGACAGGATCATCGGGTAGTGTAATATAACGGACATGCTTTAAGCTTTAACCACAAAACAAACAAACAGGTTAAGGGTCCATTCTCCGTAGATTTGACAGGCATGAATGTTGGGTCAAATTGAGAGGATGGGTGGCCGATGGGTGGAGACTTATATACACAGAATATCTATAAGAAGAAGGTCATTCTCCTTGTACCAACATCGAAATAGCAATGACGTTTAAAAAGCGCCATCTAGTTGCAGGGACCATGGAAGAATTGGAACTAAAATCGATATTTTGTTCCATGGTACCTAACGCGGTAGATAATACAGTGAGTTAATTTAAAGATGACCTCAGATGACCTTTAAATTGTTTATTTACATTTATTTACAAAAATATTTAAAAGTACAAACACAAATTTACTAATAAGTAAAACTGTGTCTGTTCGTTTAAATATCAATGTAAATCAACGTAAAAGTAAAAAAAAATCACAAACGTATTTCAAATTTTTATTTAATTACAAAAAATATATAAACAAGTTTTTCTAACTCTGCCTCTATTTCTTTCATTTACCAAGTGTATTAAGTGTCGAGTAATTATTTTGCAGATTAGACTCAAACATATAATGCTTGTAATGTTTTCTAATCTGCCATTTAGGTACATGATATTTTATGACGGAGAGGGATAGTGAAAAATATAGGCAATTATGATGGGTCACAAAAACTTAAAAGCTAACTGAAATAGTATAAACATATGTTTTACATCTTTTGCTTTAACTACCAGTATTACATTAATAGCAAGTTTTGAAACTTCTGCTTTCAACATCCAGTTTGTCTTAAATAGACATTTATGGATATGGATTTTCAATGAAAGTACATTATCTGCTTGCATAGTATAGAACTAATATTACTGTATTTCTTCAACATTACATTGTTTTCGTTGCTCGATAACTCTCTAAGAGATTTAGATAGTTAAGTAGTGATTTCTCAATCAAATAATAAAGACATTGTAGAATTACTGCGACTATAAAAATGTACTAATGTTTGTGTTTACGGTTTGCCTTATATCAATATGCAATATGTAACATACACAACACATATTAAACCTATTAAAAAGTTGAAAGCAGGTAAAAGTGATTGTTTCAAATAGCTATGTATCATTGCAGAATATAAATTGGTATTACAAACAAAACATTTTTTAACACATTAGCATTATAAAACCATTTAAAAAACTACTATTAGATAATCCGGGCCGGTTCTAGAACGGAAGTGCGTAATCCAAGATGGCGTCTGACATCGTTGTCGGTTTTTAATTTTTGTATGAAGGTTGGTAGCACTGTAGGTGTTTGTGTGTGGCACTCCTGTCACCAGAGGCTTTGAGAGGAAATGACGTCGCTTAGGTCTTTTTGCTCTAATGGCGTATGACTTAAAAAAGTTATTTTTTTAAATAATTAATTTATTAATTATTTAACAATCAAGGATCTATTTTATATAACGTATTGTAATGATAATCTTATTATTTAATCATAGACTTTAATAATTATAGAATTCATTATTTTTTATTTAAATAGTCCTCTACTCATGTAAGACTACCTTAAGGATTTTATAGTGTACGACCTCCTTAAGCTTTGAAGGCATAAAGAAGACCAGGTAATATGCTAATGTATTAACCGCGAGCGCCTGAGGCTTGGAGCCGGGCTTAAACTCGGAATGTATAATTACGATACTTAAATTTTGTTATTGAACAGTTTTTAATATATGGGCTAAATAATTATACCTTTACATATAAATTGGTGTTTCAATTAACAAGACAAGGCAGAAGGCGACCAGATAATATGCTAATGTAATACCGCGAGCGCTCTGACAGCGGACCTCGCGAGCTAATTATACTTTCCCTTTTACATATAAATTATAGTGTCAATTACCAAGATGTATTATTAATGTACCAAGTTTAATTTAGGTAAAGAGACCGTGCTGTATGGATATAAAAATAATTTATAGTAATTTACATTTTTAGCGACCTTGCCCAACTTTATGAGATTTCAAAAATTACTGTCCTAGATTTTCCAGTCATGAAATATTTATATATTGAAACAAATAACATAATTATTTTACATTTTTATTAACTTTATTCTTCAGGCAATAAAGATTCATATTCGTCTTCTCTTAAATATCTCCCATACAGATCTTCTTCTTCTTCTTGTTCTAGAGTATTGTCCTGGACACTGTAAGAATAAAAATAATAATCAGTTTATATGTAGACTATTTAGTATACAGGGAAGAATGAAAGAATCTATGAAACGAAACTTTACTTGGGGTTTTACTAGAAGCAATGTTCAAGCTGTCTTTGATTTTTCTTCAGTGCAGATTTAAAGAAAAAAATGTTTACCTTGCTGGTAATTCGTCTTCAATTTGCATGCCAAATTCTTCTGTTCTCGGAATAGTCGCTTCGATCTGTTCCGGTAGGCTCCGCAAATCTTCTTGAGGTAACTGCAGACATTCTGGAATGCTGTAAGAACAAAAAATAATAATAATAATCGGTTTATATGTAGATTGTATTGTATACAGAGACAAGGATTAAATAAAAGTTAGAATCGAGAAAATCTTTACTTGGAACTTACTGAAAGCAATATTCGAGCATTTAAAAAAAAATTACCTTGTTGTTTCCTCCGCGTCGACTTCCATTTGTTCAAAGTCGCAAAAACATATTTCTTCATTGCAACACGGGTGTTTTTCTCCCATGTCAATATCAAAGCAATAATAACTGTTATTTTCTACTTGGTCGTCTTCTTGTACAAAATCTAGACAGATGCATTCGTACTGTATATCGCTACAATAATAATAAAGGTAGTTTAATAATAGTTAAGTGTTCCTATTAAAATACAACCAAATCCCTTATTCTTAACGAAAAATAATTGAAAAATAACTTATAGTTACAGAAAATAAATAAATTACTGCTTCTTTTATGAAGAATCTTTAGGTACACAAAATATTTATAATAATAATAATAATAATAATAATAATACGCTATAACTGATTTTAAACAATCCTACTTTTGAAAGATATATTTTATTAGTATTGCTTTTACGTTAAATCAAACAGAAATGGAAACTTTTATAATAAACTGCTATAAAAGGCAGAAAAAATACATATATAGAAAGTACCTACTTACTTTTCGAAAAAATATGCACTTGGGCAGATTGGGGGTGTAAAACGATTAGTCGCAACAATGAGACACTTAGGGCAAAACATTTTTTGATTTAAATTACAATATACTTCGCTTATATAATTTTTGTGCAGTGAAAGGAACCAAACTGATAGTCTTCTCAATATGGTTCACATTTTTCGGTCACAAGGACGTTTTTCATAGGTGGGAAAGTGATTGTTTTAACTCGCGGTATGGGGATTTACCTATAAATAACCAAATTCGATATAGATAAAGTAAGTTATAACTGCAGTTACGAATACCAGTATAGTACTCCATCAAGCTGTTTCAGGTAAGTTTACATTGTTTTTTACTATAAACTATCATTTGTTATTTGTTTTTCTGAAAACTGTTCCATCATCCAACATGACTAAAAGCAATCAATATTATTGCATTCAAATTTATTCTTGTAAGTACAGTTTTCAGAAAAAGATGTATCGTACAATTATAATTTCTTTCTTTATAAAATATTTCTTCGTTTTCGTGATACAGAGTCTTAAAGTTAATTTTATATTTATAATAGATTTTAGAGAATAATAATAATAATATCTTTGCCTCTCATTCAACATAAATGAGACTTGTGTGGAAGAGGGGGTGACATATTATTAAGCAGACTGCATTTACCTCTCAGGAACGACTTATTTTGTTAAGACCTAACCAACATTCAGTGCTTGAATGAGGTATTGAAATGTTAATTTCTTACATTAACATCAACTAGCAGTACTAGACATACACTACCAAGTCACTTTTTATGCACCAGGTAATATGCAAGTAGAAATTTAATGAAAATTGTCTTGTGAATTGTATGATTAAAAGGTATTTTCCAAATTTTCATATACATGGTTACTCAGAACTAATTATTCTGTTTTTGCATCTCATTCTACATAAATGAGACTTGTGTGGAAGAGGGGGTGACATATTATTATTAAGCAGACTGCATTTACCTCTCAGGAACGACTTATTTTGTTAAGACCTAACCACCATTCAGTGCTTGAATGAGGTATTGAAATGTTAATTTCTTACATTATCATCAACTAGCAGTACTAGACATACACTACCAACTCACTTTTTATGCACCAGGTAATATGCAAGTAGAAATTTAATGAAAATTGTCTTGTGAATTGTATGATTAAAAGGTATTTTCGAAATTTTCATATACATGGTTACTCACAACTAATTATTCTGTTTTTTTCTTTGTTATAGAATGAACTTAAATGAAATTAATGGTATTACTTGTCTCCGTAGGAAAGATACCATAAAATTACAAGACCTGCCTAAGGATGTACCAGTGCCCATTCTAGGCATAAAAATAATCGAAACAAAGTTTGGTAAAGCAGTGTTGGCTGAACTTCAGGAAAATCTGGTTTTCTTACCAAAAAGAGCGCTCCCTGTTATTGAGAAGAATTTAGAACAATTTCAAGCTGAAAAGTATGTTTTAATATTTAAGGGTATGATAGAGTGTAATAAACCGAATGCTGCCATTAACTTCGAGATTCAACCTTATGATAAGTGAAAAATATATATGTAGTACATACTCATAATTCTACATTCAGTACAGTCTCTACATTTATTTATATTAAGTATATATAAAATCTCAAGTTTTTCAACAAAGTTTAATAATGAATATATGTGAGCTAAGCGATCAAGTTATTACCAATTTTAATAAAGCTAAAAACATTTTAATTACTTCTCAAAACCTTGCTAGTAGAGAAAAGTGGCTTAAATCAATTAGCAAACATTTACGTTTGCTCAACCGAGCTATAAAAAACTCTGATTCTATAGGGTTTACAAGAAAAATTAATACAAATATTGGTCATTTAAAGGCTATTAAAATTTTTTTAAAAAATATACATGTAGGAAGAGGGGTTGGAGGAAGGGAGAATAGAAGTTCTAGATTGCGTTTTGAGTATATTAACTCAGCATTTAAAAGTAGGTTGGTCTCAGGCTTAATAATAAACTTGAAGCACAAAGATATACTGCAGTTTTTGAATGATTCATATTTTTTATTTAAAACGCGAATAAACAAAATTTTAAAAAAACACCCAACAATAAAAGTTAATACGGTTTTCTGTGGTGAATTTATTAAAAGTAACGTTAATTCTGAAGTAATAGAATTTAAGTATTTAAACACAAAAAATTATGTAATTGATTTAGGTACAGATTTAAGCCTTTGGTTTAGAGAAAATGTAATTGATAAAATTTTAAATAAATTAGACGAATTTCAAGAACGCGACAGCGGATTCGCACTACATAAAATTGTTAGTTTGGAAGTAAATATAAATAAATTTGAAATGGGAAATGGAGGCACGTCTTTTATTCGATTACCGGAATACATTGAACGAAAAAAAGCTTGTGTAAATATTCAAAATTATGAGGATAATGCCTGTTTTGCTTGGTCAATAGTCTCTGCATTACACCCAGTTAATACTCAGGTTAATAGAACTAAATCTTATCCACATTATTCAAGTGTATTAAATATGACTGGAATTGAATTTCCAATGACAATACCGCAAATTGAAAAATTTGAAAAGCAAAATGATATATCAGTAAATGTGTACATGCTTCAATTAATTGGAAAAAGATTTAATGTAGTGCCTGCGCGATTAACCAGTAGTAAATTGAAACAACATGTTAACTTATTAATGATACAAAGCGAATATTCTGATGAACAGGATCTTGCAGATAGTCATACAAATAAAGAAATAAAATATCACTTCTGCTGGATAAAAAATTTGAGTAGGCTTGTTTCTTGTCAATTATCATTAAAGGCGCATAAAAAATACATCTGCGACAGATGTTTAAATTATTTTAGCAACGAAGAAAAATTAAATTTACATTCCATTGATTGTCAAAACATAAATAAATGTAAAGTATCATTTCCCAAAGAAAAAATATTAAGTTTTAAAAATTTCAAATACAAAGAGCCCATGCCTTTTGTTCTGTACTGTGATTTTGAATCACTGCTAGAACCATTTTCTGAAAATAGCAAATCTAAAACTGTAAAGTATCAAAAACATAAAGCCTTTAGTGCTGGATTTTATTTTAAATGCAAATATGATGATAATCTGTCTTATTACAACAGTTATCGAGGGTTAGATTGTATAAAGTGGTTTAAGCAACAATTAGAAAGTATTTCGATTTTCATTGAATCAAAATTAAAAAGTGTTGTCCCCATGAATTTTTCGGCACTGCAACAAGCTGAATTTTTAATATCCACTCACTGTCATATTTGTGAAAGACCATTCAAGTCAGATGATAAAAAGGTTCGTGATCATTGTCATTTCACTGGTAACTACAGAGGTCCAGCTCACAATGACTGCAATATAAATTTTAAAAAATCTTTTGTAGTGCCTGTTGTATGTCACAATTTAAGTAATTATGATGCGCTTTTTTTGATTAAAGACTTAGCGAAAACTGGCAATATATCTTTACTTCCCATAAATAAGGAGAAATATATATCTTTTACTAAAACTATGTTAAATTCTCAAGTAAAGTTTCGTTTCATAGATTCTTTCAGATTTATGGCCTCTTCATTAGATAAGTTATCGTCATATCTAAATAAAAGTCAAATGATAAATTTGCATAAGGAATTTAAGAACCTCGATGATCAAAAAATTAATTTACTTACTAGAAAAGGTGTATTTCCATATGACTATGTAGACTCTTTAGAAAAACTGACTGAAACTAAATTACCTCATAAAGATAAATTTTACAACAAACTAAATGATAGTAATATAACTGACGATGATTATCAGCATGCTCAAAAGGTCTGGGATTCATTTAAAATTAAAAATTTAGGGGAATATTCTGATTTATATTTAAAAACTGATATTATTTTGTTGACGGATATTTTCGAAAATTTTCGAAACAAATGTATATCGATTTATCAGCTCGATCCTGTTCATTACTTCACCTTGCCTGGTTATACCTGGGATTGTATGCTTAAATATACTAAAGTGGAATTGGATCTCTTGCAAGATATTGATATCCTCATGTTTATTGAACGAGGTATACGAGGTGGTGTAAGTCAATGTTGTAATCGATATGCAAAAGCCAATAATAAATTTATGTCCGACTATGACCCTAATGAACAAGCGAATTATTTATTATATTTCGATGTTAATAATTTGTATGGGTGGGCAATGAGCCAGTATTTACCTTACGGTGGGTTCGAATGGGTTGATCCAAACATTGACGTCACAACTGTCTCGGACACTTCGAATGTAGGATATTTATTAGAAGTTGACCTTGAGTACCCTGAATATTTACATAATTTACATAAAGATATGCCTTTGTGTCCAGAACATAGAATACCACCAAATTCGAAATTACCGAAATTATTGACTACCCTCTACAATAAAACTCGATATGTGATACATTATCGAAATTTAAAACAAGCTTTAAATCTAGGTGTTAAACTTACAAAAATACATAGAATTTTGCGTTTCAATCAAGCTCCTTGGTTAAAAGCCTATATTGATCTAAATATTAAATTACGTCAGGCAGCTACAAATGATTTTGAAAAGAATCTCTTTAAATTATTAATTAATGCAGTGTTTGGCAAAACTATGGAGAACATACGTAAGCATCGGATTGTAAAGTTAATAAATCATTGGGATGGTCGCTATGGTGTTAAAAATTATATTGCCAGCCCAAATTTCCATAGTCGAGCAATATTCGATGAAAATTTAGTAGCGATTGAACTCAGTAAGACTGAGATTACTTTTAACAAACCTCTTTATATCGGTATGTGTATTTTAGATATTTCAAAAACATGCGTGTACGATTTTCACTATAATTTCATGTTAACAAAATTTCCAAACCAATGTAAGCTTCTATATACTGATACAGATAGTTTGATATATGAAGTACACTGTGATGATGCATATGATATTGTAATTAGGCAGAATTTAGAGAAATTCGATACTAGTGATTATCCCCTTAATAACAGATATAGCATACCATTATTAAATAAAAAAATACCCGGTTTAATGAAAGATGAGTGCAGTGGTTGTATAATGACTCATTTTATAGGTCTTCGATCGAAAATGTATGCTTTGAGAGTTGAAGGAAAAGATGAGATTAAAAAATCTAAAGGTGTTAAAAGCAATGTAGTTAAAAATTGTATAACTTTCGAGGATTATAAGAAATGTTTAAATAACGATGTTGAACTATATCGAAACCAAAGAAGTATTCAATCATATCTACATAATGTTTATAGCGTTGAGCAAACGAAAATTGCTTTAAGCCCTTTTGATGATAAAAGATATTTGATGCGGGGTGTAACAGATACTTTATGCTGGGGTCATTATTCTATTATGTCTACATAATTATTATTATTATTATTAATATTATTTTATTGTTATTATAAGATTATATGTATTTTAATGTATTATAAATTTATGATTTATTTATACAATAAACATTTGTGCATTTTTATTAACTTGTTTTATTTGTTAGTAATAAATAATACAACTCTATAAGTAGGTATATACTAGTTTATTTATTTAGTTCAACAACTTACTTACTTAAATACATTTTTCTTTCTAAATCATTAAATACTTCATTTCTTTTATAATAAAAACATTCACGAATACAGTACTTTCGAATACAAAAAGGTGGACTATCACACAAGTTTAATATTACATTATCATTCTGATTCGAATCCATATCGTAATTTGTGTCACTTAGTACATTACTTGCTATATTCAAAAAGTTATTGTAAAAGTTTGCAAAATCTATACGATTCAACAATTCTATATTTGGTTGAATCAGACTATTATCAAGTTTTAAAATACATGAAACAGTAGCTTCAGACAGGTAAAATGTACAAAAACCATTGGTCACCTTCAACATTTTAATATCCATATAAGGAGCCGTGCTAATGCTATAATGTGAGAACTCTATAGCATGTTGAATGTCTGCAGAGGCACCATGATAATTAAAGTAATCATTAATAAAATGATCCAAGTAAGTCATGAAATCCTTCCATTCTTCAGCATTAAAGGAAATATGATTTGTGCTGTTGTCGCTCGTATTCATTAACATCCTAACAGCCGGCATGTAATTTCTGGCTGCACTAAATCCAGTTACTATCTTGTATATGGAGGTATTTATGGGAAAAGAGCTTTCATTAATGTATTTATCCTCATTTTGTACCTTTTTTCGATATTGTTCAGCTACTCTGTCAAGTTCTTGCCATATAATGGAGCCTTCTTCGGAAAAAGTTGGACTTGGACTGGGACTGATGGACGTCATATTTCACTACTTGCACACTAAAAGAGATCACTAAAGACTGATAAACTAACAGAATATGGTTAAACATTTATACCGAAATGGATAAAGACAGAGTTGAAATTCTAGTTTTCAAAAGGCTTCCAACAATTCATGTATATTGTAAACAGATTACAGAGCGTTCTCTGAATTAATCCAGCTGTTGTGTGAAGCATCTAGACCCAACCATTTTACATATTGTTTTTACAGGACATGATGATATTATCTTTCTAATATCTTCAACAGAAAAAGGCATATTTTTACATCTAACCCAGTGGTACATTCGAGTTATTCCTGGATGACACAAGGCTTTATGTAAATCAACCAAAACTTTATTAGAATGTTCTGTTATTGCTGAAGAAATTCGTGACAAAGTGTCTGCAACATTATTTTCTTTTCCTGGTCGATAGACAATATCATATGAAAAACAAGATAATTCTAAACGCCATCTCATTATTTTGTCATTTTTAATCTTACCATGTAATTTATTATCGAACATAAATGCAACGGATCGTTGATCAGTAATTAATTTGAAATGTCTGCTCATAAGAAAATGTCTCCACTTACGGAGGGCTTCCACTATAGCGTACGCTTCTTTTTCAATTGAAGAATGTCTTAACTCACTCCTTGAAAGAGTTCTAGAGAAAAATGCCACAGGTCTACCTAACTGACTAAGAGTAGCTGCAATTGCAAAATCAGATGCGTCTGTTTCTACGGTGAATTCTGCATTATCATCAATGGATTTTACTACTGCATTTAAAATATCTAATTTCAACTGTTCAAAAGCTGGTAATACATTAGAAGATAAAGGAAAAGTCGTAGACTGAACAAGAGGCCTAATTTTTTCAGAAAATTTAGGAATCCATTTAGAATAATGAGCAAACATACCCATGATTCTACGTAGAGATGTCATATTATTTGGTAACGATAATTCCAAGAGAGGTTTAAGTCTTTCGGGATCTGGTTTAATAGTTTTTGCAGTTATCGTATATCCAAGAAAATTAATGCTTCTTAAAGAAAATTGACATTTTTCTTTATTTAGTGTCAAATTATATTTATCAGCAGCATCCAAAAATTTTTTTAAATTTTTATCATGTTCATCCAGATTTAATCCACATATAATAACATCATCTAAATAAGAATAAGTATCTTTTAGTTTTTCAGCTTCGATTATGTTGTCTATGGCCCTTTGGAAGCAAGCTACTCCATTTGTAACACCAAATGGGATTCTACAGAATTGGTAAAGTCTTCCACCGGCCTCAAAAGCCGTATAGGGTTTATCTTCATCTCTTATTGGTATCTGATGATAGGCACTACGAAGATCTATGGAACTGAAAACTTCATACTTAGAAACTGTATTTACAAGATTCTCAATATGTGGCAATGGGTAAGCATCCAGTAAAGTGAATTTATTAATAGTTTGAGAGTAATCAATTACCATTCTCTTCTTATGATTCTCATTAGAGGTGATTAAAACTTGTGCCCTCCATGGAGATCTGCTTGGTTCAATAATATGTTCAGATAAAAGTTTTTTTACTTCTTGACAGATAAATTCAGAGTCATCTTTACTATAACATCGAGATTTTACAGCAACTGGTCTACAATTATCGGATAAGTTTGGAAATAATGATGAAGGTATGACATTAGCCATAGCCAAACTACAAATCGAAAGAGGCAGTTTTGAACCTCCAAAGGATATCTCAACACTAGAGTATCTCTTTAGAATATCATGACCAATAATCATATCGGTACAAAGGTCCTGGAGAACTAATATCTTTACATTTTGATATTGATCATTTAATATTTGAAGGGAAATTATACAATATCCTAAAATTTCGGATGATAAAGATGTAGAAGCCATTGAAACTCTTCCTTTTGCTTGATGTAATTTTATATGCATTTGATGAACTAATTTATTACTCAAGAAACTTTCTGAACTTCCAGTGTCCACCAAGGCATCTGCAACTCGTCCATTTATTTTAACTTTCAAAATAGACTTTGAGAGGCAAACTGGTACATTAGCACAAATTGTTGCAAGGGTGGCAGCTGAAGTATGCTTCATTATTTTATTGTTACTATGGGAATTGCACACCTTTGTAAAATGTCCCTTTTTTCCACAATTATGGCAGATAGAATTTTTGGCAGGACAATTTATTCGTAAATGTCTGCTATACCCACAATAGAAACACTTAGATATAGCAGTAGCAGATCTTGAGTCCTCTTGAAGTTGTTCTTTATTCATTCCAGAAGTATTTATAGATTGTTCTTTTCCTATAGCAGAAACATTTATAGGATGTAGAGGAGATGTATATAATTCAGAATGATGGTGTGCCATCTCTAAAGCTCTAGCTTTGTCAAATGCTTCATTCAACGTGATATATGTACTTTCAAGCAAACGCTGACGAATATGAGATGAAGTTAATCCACTGATAAAAGAATCTCGAACAAAATCATCTCGGTACTGATCTGCAGAAACAGCTTTAAAGTCGCAGTCTTTGCTTAACTGCTTCAATATTTGTAAGTACTGATCTATAGATTCACTGGATTGTTGCTTTCTTGTTGCAAGAGTATATCTGGCAAATATTTCATTCTTTGGTTTAATATACAAATTGTTTAAATTTTCTATAGCTTTGTTATATGTTTCAGCTTCACTGATGTATTCATAGACTGACGATCCAATGTAATTTATTAAAAGATTTAATTTTTCTGTATCGTCGGCGATCTTGGTAGCTTCTAGAAAGTTCTTGAATGTTCTGAACCAATGTAACCATTGATGAGCCGCTCCAGTAGAGTTAGGTTCAATTTCAAATTTTTCTGGTTTGAGTAGTTTATCCATTGAATTTGTTAATTAAATTGTTATAAATAAATAAACCTTTCAGAATTAGGCTTTAATTAACAAATTCCAGCACATATAGAATATATATGACAAGTAATAAATGACAATATTATAACATGTGAATTTATAAACAAACTTATGGATAATGTGATTTTATAACAATATATGACAATCACCTTTATTTATGGTTCGCCCAATAAGGTCTTTAGCTTTAATACTAACACCGCTTTTATAAAACAGTTCACAGTTATCGGGCACAATTTCTATGTTTTCAATAGTTCCAGATACTGGGAAGATATACTCTTCCTTCTGATTTTCCAAACTATAATGACCCGGGAGTACAAGTGGTGCTTTTCCAACAACTTTTATTATGCATTTACTGTGATGTAAGGAAGGTTCACAAATGTAAAACGCAGCTGATTGCGGGAAAGATGTTAAAATTGGTGTCTGCGAACTAGTTAATGAAGATACGGATGAATAAGGAACAGATCGGCCCCTTAACATATGTCTGCCAAATTTATCTATGGGCATATTTAACAACAACAGCTTGCACGTAAATGATGTTTGTCTTGTATATCACCTTATTTTATAATTTTATCTTCTCTGAGTTCTTCAATAATCGAAACGATTTCATTTTGGTGAGCGTTATTTCCTGCACTCTGCGATGCCAGTAATAAACGTAACCTATCTATTAATTCATTTGGATCATTGTAATACACATAATCGACTTTTTTATCAGATAAACTCAACAAACCACCGGTAGTCGTTGATTTATTCGTGCGTTCTGATTGTGTTCTTCGTAGGGGTCTAGTTGGTGGGGGAGGTTTCGCAAATGTTCTTGGAAGAGTACTTATAGTAGGTTTAATTATTCCCTTCTTTATCAAATATGGTTTAATTATTGTTCTATATTTTTCATTCTGTGAACCTTGGATTTGTCCTTTAGGATCGAAGTGTCTACGGTAAGCATGAGATCTGTTTAATATATCCATATAATTATCTAAATCTCCTTGCTTATATCCTACTGGTTGTTTTTTAAATAGTAATTCATACAGGCCAGGTGTTCCAGAGTATGGTTTTCCATCTACTTTAATATCTTTATCAACTATGTCAAGATCACTGTTCCCAATTCTTAGCTTTTCCGTAATAAAGTCATGCTTTACACCATATACCCTATCATTATCTTTCTCATCTCCACGTACTGACATATCTATATAATAACGTTGTAGAGGATTATAAGCCTCTAGGTATTCACTATAAGCTTGGGTTTTGGACAGATCTTGAAGAAAAATTCTACTTTTTTCAACTTCTTTATCAATCTGCTCGTTACTGTCTTCCTCGATGGTATCTGAATTATTTACAGCATCATGTTGATAGGTATCTTCCAAAAAGCTCGGCATGGTCATGGGTAACGTAGGCAAATACTTTTTATATGTGCCAGTTGGTGAAATTTTCGGTGTTGATGAAATTTCATACTTAAGATCTAAAGGTTCTTGCTTAATTGATACATCTGGTTTTAAATTTAAAAGTAGCTTCTGCAATGGCTCTGTAATAGGTTTGTACTCCTTCTCCAATTGCGCTTGCGACTGAGCTACATCTGATTTTAAGCTTCTATATTTTTCCCTGATGGACTGTCTGGTTTTAACCAGCTGTCTTGCTAACTGTTTATTCATTGCTATGATCTTACACAATGATTAAGAGTGATAAGAGTAAATATATTTATAATAAAATGGTATAAATCTGGTTGTTTAAACGGTTAGGTGTGCTTTCGAATCCCACAACACTTTCTATGGTAAAATGTACGCATCGAAGCCTCTCCTATATCGTCCACATCTTAAGGGGCAGTCCTTATCAATAACAAGAAACCCATATTTCTCTTTCCAACATTCACCACATATATCCTTAAATTGTTGGAGTGACATATCAACATTAACATGTTCATCATATACATGCTTTAAATTTGTTGCATCTTGTTTAAAAAGTACTATAAGGTTCGCATTATCTCGCACAAGCTGCTTCGGTATTTTAGAATACGTTTGTGTTATATAAAAGCAGTCAGTATCTTTGTGACGACCGAAACAAAAATAATCTCTCATAACACTTTGATTGCAGCAAACAACATCATCAAAAATTATAATGGAATTTGGTTTTATTTCGTTGGGTGGTACTACTTGAGAACTATCATCATATTCATAATATCCAATTTCCTTTAACGGTTGCAATAACTGTCGCAAGTGTTCATATTTGGTTTGGTTCAACGTCTTGGAATATACGTAAATATTCTCAAATCTTAAGCCATTTGCATGTTCGATCAAACTCATCATTACATTTGTTTTTCCACAACCAGATGGACCAACTAGTAGACCTCTCTTGGATGAGCCCCCAAAAAGTGGACCATGCTTTTTATAAGTATTATCATCTGAAATTTCATCATGATTGATTATTGGCAGTAAAGTTTCTTGTTGTTCTATCTTCATTATGAAAGGAAGTCTGAACTACTTAATCACAAACCATATTATATATATATATGTGTAGTATAAATGAAAATGATTTTAGTTCTATAGAAGACCTGTACATGATATATAATGTTGATACACAATCCATCATTAGTTATTCATCATCAAAAGCGCGAGAAGAGCGGATCTGGGTTGATTAATACGCTTATAAATAACCTTCCATTTGAACTCCATATTCCTGGATACCAATACTGTGGTCCAGGTACAAAGCTTGCAAAAAGACTTGCAAGAGGCGATCGTGGCATTAATCCACTGGACACAGCGTGTTTATCTCACGATACTGCTTACAGTAAGAGTTCCAATTTAGAAGATCGTCATACAGCAGATCGTGAACTTGAACAACGTGCCTGGGAGAGAGTTAAGTCTAAAGACGCTAGTTACGGAGAAAAGGCCGCAGCGTGGGCTGTTACCAACGCCATGAAAGCAAAAACCAAACTAGGAATGGGTATCCGTAAGAAAAAACGATCCGTTAAACGTAAAAGAGGAGGAGCTCTTCGCAAGAGTACTATAAGTTTTAATGAAGCAGTACGTCGAGCTCGAGGTGGTATTCGACGTAAACCGTCTAAAAGTCTGATTGATATGGCAAAACAGGCTCTGTCTGCTATAGGAACAAAAGAACTGACAGTACCGCGAAAACGAATCATACCAATACCTAAAACTGGTGGGTTTCTACCACTCATACCACTGTTTGCTGCATTAGGAGCTCTAGGTAGTCTTGGAGGTGGTGCAGCCGGTATTGCGAAAGCTGTTAATGATGCAAAAGCTGCAAGGGAAAAACTTGAGGAAGATAAAAGACATAACTTGGCTATGGAACAAGCTACTGTTGGAAAAGGATTATATTTAAAACCATATAAAAAAGGATTAGGGTTGTATCTAGAACCATATCAAAAAAACTTCCAATAAAGCTGCCTCGTCATGCATTAACTAACCTAGATTTACTAAAGTTCGCTAAAAAGTTGTATATCCCATATTTTCGGGGGGTGTTTATGAAAGACAATCTACCCCCTAAAATAACAGAAAATGAATGTGGAATCGTTAACTTAGACATTTCATCTGGTCCCGGTACTCACTGGACGGCATATGCTAAGAAGAATAATGATATAGTATACTTTGACAGTTATGGGAACTTGAGACCACCAAATTCATTAACAAAGTATTTCCAAAGCGATGGCAGCTTGAATAAGATTAAATATAATCATGACAAGTTTCAACGAGATAATTCAGAGAACTGTGGTCATCTCTGTTTAAAGTTTTTATATAATGTATTCAACTAGAAAATTATGTTATTATAAATATAGATGTTAATTCAACAACATGTCGTTTACTTTATCCCTTTCTGGAAATAGTTCTGTTTTAAGCGCAGATTTCAATCCACCCATTTATTTAGATGATAACTCTGAATATGTTATCGGTTTTGTTAATTTTGAAAGTTTCAATGTTATACCGAACATAGATGAGACAAATAATAAGTTTATTTATGAGAATACTACGTTAACGATTCCAGTAGGAGCATATGAAATTGATGATTTAAATAATTACTTACAAAAGGCTGTTCAGTCTCCCGCTACCATTAATATTATACCTAATAGCAATACTTCTACTGTTAACATTGAATCAAATGTAGACATAGATTTTACATCAGATAACTCAATAGGTCGTCTCTTAGGATTTGACAAGAGAATTCTGAAAGCAAATAATTTGAATGAATCTGATTTTCCCGTAGAAATAATTACCGTCAACGCATTATGTATAGATTGCAACATTGCAGTTGGATCGTATTCAAATGGGCACCCAGTTCATATAATCCATCAGTTCTTCCCGGCAGTTGCACCTGGTTATAAAATAGTGGAATCACCCCTCAACATTCTATATTTCCCTGTGAGCATCAAGACAATCAACAACTTAACAGTTAAAATCCTTGATCAGGACGGAAATCTTGTCAATTTTCGCAACGAAGTCATTACAGTAAGACTACATCTGAAGAGACTCTAATATGGTAGTTCGTTACAATGTGAAGTACCCGCTATCCAGTGTGGTAACTAAACGTAATTATAAAAGGCGATCTATAACCAAACCTTCATTTAGTACAAATAAGAGCGCTCCTAGAGTAACACGTCGAAATAAATTGTTTCTTCGTTCCCTTGGTTTGGAAGTGTTAATATGATGGATATTTTAAATATACTGCAAGAACCCGTTGAAGACAACTCTATTGTTAATTTTGAGTATCATAATTATGAACCATTCGTGGTATCAAAATTTGACTATAATGATCAGATTAGGATACAAATTCAAGAATTGGATGCCTACACTCTACCGAGTGAAAGCGTATTGTATCTAGAGGGTAGTTTAACGAAAGAAGATGGCTCTCCAGCAACTAAATTAAAACTTATAAATAATGCGTTTGCATTTCTGTTTAGAGAAATTCGGTATGAGATGAATGGTATTGTTATTGATTCTAATAGAAATGTTGGGTTGACATCAACACTTAAGGGATATTTATCTTTTAACGAAAGCGAAAGCGTCAAATTTCAAAATTCTGGATGGTTTCCCAAAGTCAGTACATTGCCTGATACTAACAAATTTAATGTATGCATTCCACTCAAAATACTGATGGGTTTTTTCGAAGACTACCGTCGCATAGTTTTCTCGGTAAAGCAGGAGCTAATTCTCATTCGCAGTAGCAATGATTTTGGTGCAGTCACTGCTGTTGATGAAACGGAAAAACCTAAAATTACTATCGATAAGCTTTACTGGAGAGTACCTCATGTGTTGGTGGGATTACCACAAGAAATAGCTTTAAGCAAAATTTTAGAAAAAAATATTGAAATATCGGTTCCGTTTAGAAGTTGGGAGCTTATCGAAGATACTTCTGTTCCACAATCAACTAGCTATACTTGGCCGGTAAAAACCTCTACAAAGTTGGAAACACCTCGACATGTTATTGTTGCTTTTCAAACAGATAAAAAAGATAAAATAACTTCGAATATGAGCACGTTTGATGATTGTTCACTGAAAAACGTGAGAATATTTTTAAATTCAGAAAGATACCCTTACCATGATCTATTCCTTCATTTCAAAGAGAATAAATACGCTACGCTATACGAAATGTTCGCTAATTTTCGAACCTCATACTACGAAAAAGAGAATGAACCAATATTTACACCTTTAGAATTCAAGTCAATCTCACCCATAGCCCATATCGATTGTTCGCACCAAAAGACAGTTACACAGGCGTCTAGTATTGTTTTAAGAATCGAAGTAGAAACCGATGAGAAATTCCCAAAGGACACTACAGCATACTGCTTAATTTTGTATGATCGTTTATTCAAATATAACCCAATGACAAGAATTATAAGACAAATGTAACCTAAAAAGTGAGGTGAGAGATGGAAATGATAATATTAGTTGTACAGAGATATAAGTCTCAGTTTCAATTTACTCCTCAACCAAGATGCAATTCATTGTGGCTGATATACAAGGATTTAACCTACCCGATTTTCACCCGAAAGAAGTATCCTTTATCTGCGGACAACGGACAGCTCATTACCTATTAAAACCTCCAGTGCAATTCAATACCTTAGATGGCAAGTTGAAGAAACAAATTAAATACTTGGAACGACATCATCATGGTCTAAAATACAACTCTGGTTATGTAAATTATGATATGTTGAATGATATATTAAGTGAGCACTTGTTGGATGGTAATACTTGTATTGTGTATGTAAAAGGACATCAGAAAGAGGAATTTCTTAGACAAAAATTATATGATCTGGAATCCACAACAGCCGCACCAACCATTGTTAATGTGGAGAATTTAACAAATACACTTCAACCACCTCCTGTTTTTATTAAAGGCGCTCCACATTGTTTTAATCATTGTAACTCTAAAAGTATGTGTAGCTTAAAAAATTGTATAGAGCTTTATCATTGGTTGTATTCCTGTTTACCCAAATAAAAAAATTATAAATTTTCAAGATATTCTTTTCATTTAATCCCCTCCACCTTATACTTTAATGTAATTTTATTATTATTATTATTGTCTTTAATCCTGATGCGTGTTAGTATGCTTGCAAATCTAGAAATAAAAACATCCTTAAATAATAATTTTAAACAAAAATGTATAAAAATAATAATAATCAATTTATTGAAATTGTACCAAATTCCATACCAGAAGATGGTAGCTGGGAAAGCTCTGAAAAGACTGATAGTGAAGTAAATAAGGATATGTGTAAGTTATTTAAAATGAGGCTACAAGAACATATTAAACAGTTGGAAAAATTAAAAGAGGCTATAACGTTATATGAAGATCAGCAAGATATATTTAACAGATTTAAAAAACTTAATATCGAACCTAGAACGATGGATCTATGGGAACAAAACGTATTTAAAAATTTTGCCAGGTTTAACAATCCAAATGATTGTACAAAAGTTTACCATCAACATTCAACATAAATCAAGAAAATGTATATAAAATGCAGTAGTGTTCCAGTGAAAGTGACAATGTTAAGTTCAAATTTCATTATTCTGCAAGCGATATTGCAAAACGTGTTATACATCCAACGTCCACACAATACTCAAGAAGTGTTTGTGTGTTTCGATAACAATGGACAGAAAAATGAGAGCTGGCCATCAAATTGGAAAAGAATGATAGCGTATACAACTAATGATAATTTACCTACTCTTTCTGCAATAATGTTAAACCATACAATTCAATATAAATTAAAAATACGGTTTCAAAATAACACTGTGGGGGATACAGACTGGAAAAAGTTGAATTGTGCATCTGCCACCACTCCAAAGCCGGTATTATTACCACCACGCGATCCCTCTGTTACTTTAAATAAATGCAGTGCAGGATTGCTGTACTATATAACAGTTTGTTCATCTCTCTTAATAATAAAGTGTGTAGTAAGACTTGTTCAGAAGAAAAGTTTAAAATGTGGATGGCATACGCAGAGCAGCATTGGTCAAAGGCGGAAGATTTAAAAAGTGCAGTTAAACGTGTATATCAAGAAATTTCAGCATTAATATTTAGCAAACAACACGATTTAAATTACGATATACATTCTTTTCATATTGAAGATGATGAAACTCGTTACCAACAATGTCAGCAGACTATAGATAAGTACAATACGGCGTTGGATTTCTGTGACAAGTTTCTCGATGAGCGTATCAGCCTACATAAATTCTGCAGCAAAATGATTGCAGCAGACATGAAAGTTTTCCTGTATGATATTAAAATGTTTTTACCACATGAATATATTGTTGAATTTAGTCTTGTAGATAATGATTAATATATGTATATGTATAATTCTGTGTGTTTTATTACAAACAAACAAGTGACCTACATTATTATATATCATAAAAATACGTTTAATTAAATACTTTGCTACCAAATTAATAAAAGTGGTTCTTTTAAAATTACTGTATTAACCTTCTACACAAGGTGTACGAGACCTCAATTTACTTAACCCTATAATTATGTTGTTATTTGCAATTAATGAAAGTAGTTCTTTTAAAATTAATGTATTAACCTTCTACACAAGGTATACGAGACCTCAATTTACTTAACCTTATAATTATGTTGTTATTAGCAATTAATGAAAGTAGTTCTTTTAAAATTATTGTATTAACCTTCTACACAAGGTATACGTAACCTCAATTTTCGTTGTTAAAGTCCTAGGAGCCTCGGGTCATACGCCATGACAGCCAAAAAGACCTAAGCGACGTCATTTCCTCTCAAAGCCTCTGGTGACAGGAGTGCCACACACAAACACCCACAGTGCTACCAACCTTCATACAAAAATTAAAAACCGACAACGATGTCAGACGCCATCTTGGATTACGCACTTCCGTTCTAGAACCGGCCCGGATTATCTACTACTATTCTATATACAAATAAGGTTCCTACTTATTAACAGTGATAAGAACTTACTTGTCTATATTTTCTTATACATGTGCCTGCAATAAAGGCAAGATTTAAGTACCTATTTTTACTTTCACGCCACTAATTTCACTTTCGTCATTACAAATATGTAATGAACCGTCATTTTGATGTTCAATACGATAAATGTAACGACACTACTAACAAACTCCAAATACTTAATGAAAGTAAACGAGACACTTTTTACACAATACACTGAAAATATTTTATTTTGTCCTTGCGGCTTAAGATTAGTTACACGACTCTTTCAGGTGTAAATTGCAGTGTAGGTTAAAACAAACCACATCAAATCATATCTTACTCCGATAGGTTAGTACAGTTTTCAACATCATTCAAGAATACATTTTTGCTACTGTTACACTGACACAATGGTATTCATAGACTTCTTTTTACTTTTCCAACATTTCGTTCGATATGTTGCATCAACTCATAATTGTAAATTATTTTTGGAACTACTATTCCTTTCGTATTATACGAGTACCTTAAACAGCTAGCAATCCTTTGATTTACCTATAATTACATTAAAAAATGTTAAAACAAAATGATGCAATTATATTTTCAGTTATTTATTGAATTGAAATTAGATACATTAGATTGGATCGTGAAACTTGCTATAAGAATAATAGAAATAGCAAAAAAATAAATACCAAAACATTTTGATGCGCCTAATGATATCAATGGAATAAAAGTAACAAGAATGGAGAAGCCTATTACAGGTACAAACTTTAATTTTCTTAATTTTCCTGTTATTCTTATGGCAAGCTGCATAAATCCAGCGGAAGCATTAAAAATAATATTAGATAAGTTCTAAGATATATTGAAAATCTACAAATTAAATCATATGCTTCTTTACTTACATTGTAATAATAATGTTTTATTTTAATTTTATTTTATTTATAATAATATCCTCCATTTTATTTGGACAAAGACAAAAACCAGGGTGGACAGGACGGCTTAGTGTAGAAATTTTAACCAACTTTTAAGATAAAAAAGAACTAGAATTTTTCCTTCCCCTTACCTCATACTTCGGTTGCAGGGACAAAATATCCATGCTGCTAAAGCACCTATTATACTTGCACAACCCTGCTTATATACTCCAACTCATGATACAACTACACAGATATGCTCATAACTTTCGTTTGTTTGCGCATGACGTCATTCGTGAGGGAAAAAAGGTAATGCGATGCGAAAATTCTTATGGGCAGTGATATAATTATTTTCGTGTTTATCAATTGTTTTTTCCTCGTAACTGACGTCACTATGCGGATTGGCATATCTGTGTAGTTGTATCATGCTCCAACTATCGAATTATTAAGATTTCATAGGTGCACGTAAAGCCAAAGTAAAAAGGCACATGGAAATAAAGTTAGCCCTCATTGCAAGGTTACCGGATTTGTCTTATAATTGCAACAAAATTTCTTTTTAATGTTATAAATTAAATATCACCGGAAAGATCAAAAGATAAACTAGATCCCTATAGTAGCAAATTATTGTTTAATACATATATTTTAGAGAAAATAATTTTTGAAAATACGCTATTTTAGTACAAGATTGTTTGCCTGGAATTTTAAAAATAAAAAGAAATACCAAAAATTGCTACTATAGGGACTTAGATTAAAGTCTTATCTTTCAATACTTTTTTACTAAAAGTCGCTATCTTTTATGGTTTTCTTATAATTGGACACGAGACGAACGCCGATTTAGGGCTTATTTCGACCTAGTGAATGGACTCTTAAACACTCTGCGGATCTTGGATCTTGGATCATACAAACAACGATATATGGGCAAAATTTATAGTCGTTCCTTAAGGCACCCTCCATCCTTAATTTCTTAAGGCTTCCTTAGTATATAGTTTTTGTTCTATAGCCGATCAAGGCTACCTTGAGTAGGGTTACCAACTCATGCCATTCAAAAAAGAGTATAAATTCTCTGCCAGACCCCTAAAATGCCGGATTACTCACAATCAGTGCCGAAGCTTTTGGTGCGTGCGGTGCCGTAGGAAAAAATAACGCCGCAGGCGAAAATTTTGTAAAATTTTCAAGGTCACACGTTTTCCTGGCCCTTCGGTATTTTAATGTAACATCCGTTTATACAAAAATATCGACTTTCGGCAAGATATTAATTGATTTTAGTAGATCAATATATGAGCCTTACAGTTTACCGAATATAAACTGTAAACTATCCAAAACATGGGCGGATATATAGCACTACCTATGAGTGAGGTAATGAGGTGACCGAAAGTATAAGTATAAAGTAGATAATACAGGAAACGATAAATATTTTGTCTGGATAATAGTGATATTAGTTCACTTATAAAGATGATACTACCTTTGCCCAGAAAAGAGTACATTTGGGTACTTAAGCCGAAAAGTAAGAGTACTTATTATTTCTATACTCAAAAGAGTACATGTTCTCTTTAAAGAGTACGGTTGGTAACCCTAACCTTGAGGGATGCTTAGATCTAAGGTAACTTCTCACTTCCCTTCAAGAATTCCTTACTGTTAAATATTGGGGTTAGAGTTGTTAATGTTTTAAATAATTGTTATACTTATTTTAGTTTGGCGAAATTGATATTAAATTAGTAATCACTGGGTTTTATACCTGATTTGATATTTTATTAGTTAAGAAAAATGGAGGACTTTGAAGAATTTATTGAAAGAGTAGGTGAAAATCTACGTCTGCCAAAAAGATATATCACCAAGTTTTACTTGAGAAACAATAAACAAATTAGAAATTTACATTTGTTTCAAATTATCCCACAATTTTTTTAACTACTTGATAGATATTTGCGTTGATGAAGAGGCGTTAAACAAATTTGTAATTTTTTGCCAGGCCTCCTGTTTCTGTTTATTATTTGTCCCATCGGTTTTCTTATTCTCAATCACACTTTTATACCTGTCCATAAGACTGAGTATCAATAGGTTTTCACTTTGTGAGTGTACTGTTTTTTTTTTTCACTACCACCACAATCAATTTTTCTAAAATCGTAAGTTGGATAGAAGTGTGTGGAATTCAGAGAAAACTATGAATGTGAAATAATTATTAAAAATCACAAGAAATAGGACCCATTTACCCATAGAACAACCCTCCATTTACCTCGTGTCTTAAATCATAAACTCAAGTATTGCGCTGTTGCCAAATATTTACCTATCCTTAGTCACAGTATAATTATACTGTGCCTTAGTCAAGGAACTAACTTTTCTTTACTATAAAATAGAACATTCCTAGAAGTGTAAGGAATCCTTAACCAAGTAAGCCTTAAGGAAGCATTTAAGGAACGACTGTAAATTCGGGCCATAGGTAAGTTACCTATCGGCAGGTTCACCGCCGCCTAGATTGACTACATATAATAAAGTGGATGCTCGAAGCGGATGGTTCTTTATGAAACATCGTGAAAATAATTGTTTTGAAAAAAACATTGATCTCATTTAGATGTTCCAAGAAATATATAGAAAACACTCTATATACTAGTATTTCGGCTTGTTAGGCCTTTTTCAATAGAGTAAATGTCTATTACTAAATATTTCCAAGCGCGTTTTCGTTATTTATTTGTTTACGAGCCTACCTCCGATTGGTTCTACCATCTGGCCATCTGGTGAAGCCCAAGTTTTTATTACCGTTTCTAAGAAGGGCGAGAGTGTAAAGTCTATCTGATCATTGGTAGTACACGGATTTATAATTAAAGATTTTTTAATTTCTAATTGCTCTAACAGTGTGACGTGCTCACCAGAATACTTACTAGCAAAGTGACTTACCCTATTTCGAAATAGTGGAGGCAGCGGCCTTGCGAGCTATAGAGGAGACGGGCCGGGTAAAAGTATAAAAAAAAATTGTGAGCGCCACTTGGTTTACGCTACCACCACTCTCATTCAAGCCCAAACCAAGAGAACCCAGGTAAGTATGCTATACTTATTTAAAATTTCCACTTTACGTGCCTACTCAAAATGAGTGGGTATGTAAGTATCCGCAATATAAATTTAGTAAATAAATATTGTTATTAACTAAGCCAAACTGCTGTTTATTATTCGGAATAACCATCCACGTATGATTACAACCTACAACCTACAGTTAACTACAGATTACAACCTACAGTTAATAAGAAAATAATCAATATAACGCAAGTAGGCAGAATGTACAATTTATTAGACTAGCCGATATTAACAAAAAAAAGACAATCTATTTTATTATTAGTAATAATAAACCTCTAAACCTCTATAATTACCGGTCGTGTATACACGCGCAGCGTACAGTAGAGTTTGTGACTTGTAAGATATATATACATATATATACACATGTAGGTATATAGGGTAAACTATAATAATATGGTTAATTGAGAACAATCAGTTCATGTCGTAGGTAATAACACAGTAAATATACTTATAATTAAACATAGAAATTGACATGCAACTTAGCTGGACACAAGCAAATGGTGACCGTTGGATGAACTTGCAGGTGGTGGCAGTAGCAGCAAACAATCGCTATAGGTAGGAACATATATCTCTCAATAAAATCCACGTAACACCAGTTGGAATAACAAATCTCAAGAGAACCTCCTCTCTCTGTCTGTTTAATCCAGGATGGATAGGTGACAACCTTTCAATAAAATAAATTCACAATTTATAAGAGGGTTTCTCTTTATATTTTACTAATTCAACTTACTGGATTCTGGTGGTAAATATATAGATGATATGGAATAGCAGTGTGATAAAATAAAGGTAGTAAAATAATCCCGCTGAAGCGGCTCGAAGTTCCAGGACACTCAATTTATTATTCTTCCAGAAAACAAAATCCACAGAAACCAAACTGGAAACTCCAATATACGTATATGGGCCAATTCTCCCTTATTAAAAAGGCTGAGTACAACTGACTCACAATTAAATTAAAATCACCCACTTAAACGTTAGTATTAGCACCTTTAAATAATTTCACCACTTCTACTTTTTAGAATTTATCAGAAATCTGATTTTATAAAGTTCCTTTTTACGATTTTTAAAAAACATTCCAAAAAAACCGCTTGTTCGCGTTCAATTCGAAAACGGATCACCTAGTGCCATCTGTTAGGGAAAATCATAACTTTCTCAAAAACCTATAAATTTGTCTGAAAGAAAACAAGTAACCTGTAATTTATCATATTAATGAATACAGAATACTAACTTTGTGAGGCAATACAGATATCTGAATAGTTTTAAACAGGGGGATATAACTAATATTATGAAGTCCGCAACCTGTGCCAGGCATGGCAGGTTGCCATTTTTGGCTATTTTAGGCAAGAAAACATGTAATATTCGCTATAAATGGCAACCTCGCATATTTGTATGGCACCGGAGCCGGTCGGGGCTGCTACGGACGGCTACGATCACGATTACGACTCTGCCTTACGACTTACGCTGGATGCTGGATGGCAGTTAAAATTTAAAATGGTGGTGATTAGTTTTTAGTTATGTTTTTTAAGAGTGATGTATATCTTCAAAGACAGAAAATTGGAATAAAAATTACAAAATTTGAAGTAACTGTATTATATCTTTTACTTTATATATTTTTGTAATCTTTTTCTTCAATTCTTGTAAATATAGATCATAACCCCAATTTATACTTGAAAAAATTACTATAGTCAGTAGGTAGTAGGCCAGATTATAGCTTAAATAATAGATATGTGAGTACCTAATCGTTTGAGTACCTACATCATATAACGTAACTATAAACTGTTTTTGAAATTCTTGATTTTTAAGTGAAATTTCCGTTGGCCGAAGCCAACCCTTAATAAAAGTGGTTACCTATATGTTCTGGAAGTAAAATAATTATAATTAGATACTAGAACTAGATACACGTATTTACTATAGAAATACATAAATCCTGCTTTTGTCTGTTCTACCAAGGGAAAATATTTTTATATTTAGTTTTGTAGAAAACAACCCTATTACTATAAAAGAAAACCCAACCCTCATTTTTGTTTCATGTACAACTACTTACTGTATGTCAGAGTTTAACGTACTTCTCATGAAATGGATAGCAGTCGAGACTGAATTTCCCCATGAACATTTCGCTGATCGCCTTCTCCAGAGATACATTTTTGACTCCAACATTATCGATATATTTTATTCGTTAGTAGCAAGCTCATCCATTAGCAATATTTGTACATACAAATGTATTCATTCATATAATTTATTTAGAATATCGTTAATAGTACTTTTTTGTTACATCCCTTTGTTTAATAAAAATGTTTGCTTTGATTAATTACTATAGATTAATTACTATACGGTATAAAAATGTAAAAACCCATATATATGTGTATAACTATTTTTGGCTAAGAATTATGTAGGTAAGTACAATAATTTTTTGTCATTCATTAATATTTTTAAATGTTTACATATTTATTTAGATAAGTCAAAAAAATTAAGTAACGAGATATTATTCTTGAAAATTATTTAAATATTATAATTTTGTGAAGTTTCAGTTTTTACTTTTCATTAAAACCCATATTTAAATATTCCATTAATAATAGACTCGGTACATAATTTTTTTGCTACATATCTAAATAAATAGGAGAAGTTACCTAAATTGAGATATTTAAATTTCCCGCTCGCCAAAAAGTGCAAGGAATGAGGGCGCCACTGACAGTTTGTGTTGCCCTCCTTTTCTACAGAAATCTCATTTCTTCTTTTTCTGTTTTGTGGTTTTAAAGATAATTAGATTGACAGAAATCCTGAACCACAATAAGGAAAATATTAACAATGGATATTACAATAAAATTAAATATCACTTAACTAAAGGTAAGTACCAGTACATAATCAGTACATATTTTCTCCTATACATATATATAATTTGAGAAATACCCCTACATATATATTATATAATTTATTAAAAATTCACAAGCAAACGATGTCTAACCTCAAATATAACGTGTCTGTTTTAGCTGCTTGCAATTGATCAATTTTCTTATTTATTTTAGATAGACGATACTCAAAAGATTCAAGATTCAAGATTAAGGGATTAATATTCACAAATTTGACTATCCACAGTTATGGAGACTGTAGGAGAACAAGAATAACAATTATTGAGGGAAATAATTCAACAGATAGGTAATGCTAAACTGTCAAGCTTACAAAAGGAATAAGATTATGACAACAATTTATTATTTTAGAGAAACCGAATGTTTCGAAGATACGACTGCTTAAGCCAAGATATGTTTCTGTAATTGTCGAGGTGAAAGCACAATTATAAGGAGGAATAAAGTTATTTATCGTAAAATGTTGCATTATGTCTAGTCAACATATCCATTACAACAGATCTAAGCGCTTTCCTTTCTTTTCCCGATGCAGTACCTTTACATTTTTCTGATCTATAAAATGATTGTTTTCTATACAATGCGTCGCTAATCCTGAATTTTTTGCGTTATTTCCATCCAATTATCCATATTAAATAACGCAAAAAATTCAGGATTAGCGACGCATTGTATAGAAAACAATAATTTTATAGATCAGAAAAATGTAAAGGTACTGCATCGGGAAAAGAAAGGAAAGCTCTTAGATCTGTTAGAGCAATTAGAAATTAAAAAATCTTTAATTATAAATCCGTGTACTACCAATGATCAGATAGACTTTACACTCTCGTCCTTCTTAGAAACGGTAATAAAAACTTGGGCTTCACCAGATGGCCAGATGGTAGAACCAATCGGAGGTAGGCTCGTAAACAAATAAATAACGAAAACGCGCTTGGAAATATTTAGTAATAGACATTTACTCTATTGAAAAAGGCCTAACAACCCGAAATACTAGTATATAGAGTGTTTTCTATATATTTCTTGGAACATCTAAATGAGATCAATGTTTTTTTCAAAAGAATTAGATTGAATACGTTTTAACTCCGTTATGATAATCGCGGCGGCGATAGGCAGGTTAGTGTTAGTATCTATAAAGGTACCTTCAGTACGGAGCTTGGATGATAGATCATAGACTGGATGATGGAGTAACTTTTACCAGCGCTGATAAAATGTACAGTGTATTTCAATGGAGCCGTTCAGTACGGAGATGTGATATTAGCAGGGAATACATGATACACGAGTGGTTTATACTCGATTATATTTTGCGGAATAGTCAGTTCAATTCTTCTGCAAGCTGAAGTAGGAGTATGGATGCCGAAATCATCGTTTTATTGAATCGTTGCGGTGGTAACGATAAAATGTACTATTTTCTTAGCATTTCATCTTTCAACATTGTAGTCGTAAAAGCTTGCCTTTTCTGAGTTTTAGTTTTAGTCGTACTCGAAGACAAAATAGTTAAGTTTAACGATATTTAACTATTTAATTTCTAAATCTATAATTTAAAGATTTGTCAGTGTATTTCTAAATATGTTCACGATTAGTGTAAAGCCAATCTACCTTAGTAAAAATTTACATTGTGCGTGCTCTCTTTTACATATGGACTTATTGACTAGAGTGGCCGCGAGAAAAATTAACAATGTTCGTAATTAAAATTTTTATTTCGTTCATAGGACGTTCTATTTATTAATTAGAGAAGCGTTTATTAGAGAATCGTTGTGAAATCAGGCCCACTCTGATCACCACAATAGATTTATTTTGGAGAAACAGTGGGAAGAAATAGGAAAAAATATGAATGCTACAAGTAAAAGTAATATTTTATTTTTAAATAAAATACAATTTATTATATATTGTGAAAGAGATGTGTGTAGGTCTCGAATAACAAACGAATTAATCCAATATTGAGTATATTAACGTAAAATACATTAGAGACTTTAGCAAAAGTAAAATACCTACTTAGTATTAGGAAAACCGGGCGTTCACTTCAACTAGTGGTTCCCGTTCATCGGATCTATGATGAGTTGCTATAGTATTCATTTTAATTTATTTTTATCATTTTAACAATATTGTAAGCGATTTCTACAAACATAACTTTTAAATGTATCTAACAAATTTAGCTCTATCTGAAATATGCGTAAAACCCCTGGGAATATTCCCGTAGTTGAGGATATAAATGGTGAAATTCCCCAAGTCGGTGCCTTTCCCTGCTGTTTTATGGAATGCACATTATACTTTCTTAATTTTTGTTTCCTTTTGGTGAAAATGTAATATTTCGTTTTTGCCGAACAAAAGTAACCTTCTTCGCTACACATTTTGAAGTATACTAGCTGTTAAAAGCGTTTATGCACATCTCCGTTGTGAACGCCTATCAGCGCTTATATTTTTCACTATTATTCTATCATCATTCATCTATCATCTATGATCTATCATCCAAGCTCCGTACTAAACGTACCTTAATAGGTACTAGCACTAACCTGCAGACCAGGTGATTTTAGGTTTACGTTTACACTGAGTACATCACAGATTATACTAAGTAGTGAGTGTGAGTACCTACACTGAGTAGGTAATTAATTAATGAGACACAGTGATGGGTTTTTAGCCGCTAATTATATATTTAGCTAATGCGAATTATATAATTAGCATTGAGCCGGCTAAAAATATTATAATTAGCCGTTATCAGAATAACGACTATATACATCGTTTTTTAATTTTTGACATCAGATCAGAGTACCTATTATACCTATTCATATACCTTTCTCAAAGCACTCGCAAATTCCAGACTTATATGGTTAACTATTATATGCTAATTAATTACTACACTGATCAATATCGGGATAATAATCAATATACTAATTTACTTTAATTCGATCATTACAAGGTTAGATTAATTAATTTAAGAATTACTAATTTGGATTTCCTAACAAAAAGGCCAACAAAGAGATTAGGTTATCCCTCTACATAGCCTGCATGGTCTTGTTGGATATTTAGCCTGCTAATTTTGAGACGGTTTTTAGCCGGTGGCTAATTATCAAGAATTATCCGGTTAATTATAACCAGATAATTATCCGGCACATCACTGACGAGACATTGGAATTTCGATACCTAGGATTCACTCAACAAATACAAACGGGTTGTCCATAGAACGCTGACGAAGTCAAAAGTAATTTACTGACACTGGGAACTGCACTGAGAGTCCTTTATAATGGTATAACTTTTAACATTGTTTACGGGAAATCCTAAGACTTTTATTATAAATTTTTTTGGCGATATCGATTTCCTATTTAAGGATGCACAAATCCTCAAAGTTTTAGAGATAAGTTCTGAATAACCCTGTATATATATGCATATATATATATTTTTTTGATTATTTTCCGCAAGGACATAAATTTTTTCCCGATTTAAAGCCAATTTATATATGATTATATAAATTATATAATTTATATATAATAGGTGAGTAGATAATCCGGGCCGGTTCTAGAACGGAAGTGCGTAATCCAAGATGGCGTCTGACATCGTTGTCGGTTTTTAATTTTGGTTGCACTGTAGGTGTTTGTGTGTGGCACTCCTGTCACCAGAGGCTTTGAGAGGAAATGACGTCGCTTAGGTCTTTTTGGCTGTCATGGCGTATGACTTAAAAAAGTTATTTTTTTAAATAATTAATTTATAAACATCAAGGATCTATTTTATATAACGTATTGTAATGATAATCTTATTATTTAATCATAGACTTTAATAATTATAGAATTCATTATTTTTTATTTAAATAGTCCTCTACTCATGTAAGACTACCTTAAGGATTTTATAGTGTACGACCTCCTTAAGCTTTGAAGGCATAAAGAAGACCAGGTAATATGCTAATGTATTAACCGCGAGCGCCGGAGGCTTGGAGCCGCGCTTAAACTCGGAATGTATAATTACGATACTTAAATTTTGTTATTGAACAGTTTTTAATATATGGGCTAAATAATTATACCTTTACATATAAATTGGTGTTTCAATTAACAAGACAAGGCAGAAGGTGACCAGATAATATGCTAATGTAATACCGCGAGCGCTCTGGCAGCGGGACCTCGCGAGCAATATAATTATACTTTCCCTTTTACATATAAATTATAGTGTCAATTACCAAGATGTATTATTAATGTACCAAGTTTAATTTAGGTAAAGAGGCCGTGCTGTATGGATATAAAAATAATTTATAGTAATTTACATTTTTAGCGACCTTGCCCAACTTTATTAGATTTCAAAAATTACTGTCCTAGATTTTCCAGTCATGAAATATTTATATATTGAAACAAATAACATAATTATTTTACATTTTTATTAACTTTATTCTTCAGGCAATAAAGATTCATATTCGTCTTCTCTTAAATATCTCCCATACAGATCTTCTTCTTCTTCTTGTTCTAAAGTATTGTCCTGGACACTGTAAGAATAAAAATAATAATCAGTTTATATGTAGACTATTTAGTATACAGGGAAGAATGAAAGAATCTATGAAACGAAACTTTACTTGGGGTTTTACTAGAAGCAATGTTCAAGCTGTCTTTGATTTTTCTTCAGTGCAGATTTAAAGAAAAAAAATGTTTACCTTGCTGGTAATTCGTCTTCAATTTGCATGCCAAATTCTTCTGTTCTCGGAATAGTCGCTTCGATCTGTTCCGGTAGGCTCCGCAAATCTTCTTGAGGTAACTGCAGACATTCTGGGATGCTGTAAGAACAAAAAATAATAATAATCGGTTTATATGTAGATTGTATTGTATACAGAGACAAGGATTAAATAAAAGTTAGAATCGAGAAAATCTTTACTTGGAACTTACTGAAAGCAATATTCGAGCATTTAAAAAAAAAAAAATTACCTTGTTGTTTCCTCCGCGTCGACTTCCATTTGTTCAAAGTCGCAAAAACATATTTCTTCATTGCAACACGGGTGTTTTTCTCCCATGTCAATATCAAAGCAATAATAACTGTTATTTTCTACTTGGTCGTCTTCTTGTACAGAATCTTGACAGGTGCATTCGTACTGTATATCGCTACAATAATAGTAAAGGTAGTTTAATAATAGTTAAGTGTTCCTATTAAAATACAACCAAATCCCTTATTCTTAACGAAAAATAATTGAAAAATAACTTATAGTTACAGAAAATAAATAAATTACTGCTTCTTTTATGAAGAATCTTTAGGTACACAAAATATTTATAATAATAATAATAATAATAATAATAATAATACGCTATAACTGATTTTAAACAATCCTACTTTTGAAAGATATATTTTATTAGTATTGCTTTTACGTTAAATCAAACAGAAATGGAAACTTTTATAATAAACTGCCATAAAAGGCAGAAAAAATACATATATAGAAAGTACCTACTTACTTTTCGAAAAAATATGCACTTGGGCAGATTGGGGGTGTAAAACGATTAGTCGCAACAATGAGACACTTAGGGCAAAACATTTTTTGATTTAAATTACAATATACTTCGCTTATATAATTTTTGTGCAGTGAAAGGAACCAAACTGATAGTCTTCTCAATATGGTTCACATTTTTCGGTCACAAGGACGTTTTTCATAGGTGGGAAAGTGATTGTTTTAACTCGCGGTATGGGGATTTACCTATAAATAACCAAATTCGATATAGATAAAGTAAGTTATAACTGCAGTTAAGAATACCAGTATAGTACTCCATCAAGCTGTTTCAGGTAAGTTTACATTGTTTTTTACTATAAACTATCATTTGTTATTTGTTTTTCTGAAAACTGTTCCATCATCCAACATGACTAAAAGCAATCAATATTATTGCATTCAAATTTATTCTTGTAAGTACAGTTTTCAGAAAAGATGTATCGTACAATTATAATTTCTTTCTTTATAAAATATTTCTTCGTTTTCGTGATACAGAGTCTTAAAGTTAATTTTATATTTATAATAGATTTTAGAGAATAATAATAATAATATCTTTGCCTCTCATTCAACATAAATGAGACTTGTGTGGAAGAGGGGGGTGATATATTATTAAGCAGACTGCATTTACCTCTCAGGAACGACTTATTTTGTTAAGACCTAACCAACATTCAGTGCTTGAATGAGGTATTGAAATGTTAATTTCTTACATTATCATCAACTAGCAGTACTAGACATACACTACCAACTCACTTTTTATGCACCAGGTAATATGCAAGTAGAAATTTAATGAAAATTGTCTTGTGAATTGTATGATTAAAAGGTATTTTCGAAATTTTCATATACATGGTTACTCAGAACTAATTATTCTGTTTTTGCATCTCATTCTACATAAATCCCAGAAGTCTTGAGACTTGTGTGGAAGAGGGGGTGACATATTATTAAGCAGACTGCATTTACCTCTCAGGAACGACTTATTTTGTTAAGACCTAACCAACATTCAGTGCTTGAATGAGGTATTGAAATGTTAATTTCTTACATTATCATCAACTAGCAGTACTAGACATACACTACCAACTCACTTTTTATGCACCAGGTAATATGCAAGTAGAAATTTAATGAAAATTGTCTTGTGAATTGTATGATTAAAAGGTATTTTCGAAATTTTCATATACATGGTTACTCAGAACTAATTATTCTGTTTTTGCATCTCATTCCACATAAATCCCAGAAGTCTTGAGACTTGTGTGGAAGAGGGGGTGACATATTATTAAGCAGACTGCATTTACCTCTCAGGAACGACTTATTTTGTTAAGGTCTAACCACCATTCAGTGCTTGAATGAGGTATTGAAATGTTAATTTCTTACATTATCATCAACTAGCAGTACTAGACATACACTACCAACTCACTTTTTATGCACCAGATAATATGCAAGTAGATATTTAATGAAAATTGTCTGGTGAATTGTATGATTCAAAGGTATTTTCGAAATTTTCATATACATGGTTACTAAGAGCTAATTATTCTGTTTTTTTTCTTTGTTATAGAATGAACTTAAATGAAATTAATGGTATTACTTGTCTCCGTAGGAAAGATACCATAAAATTACAAGACCTGCCTAAGGATGTACCAGTACCCATTCTAGGCATAAAAATAATCGAAACAAAGTTTGGTAAAGCAGTGTTGGCTGAACTTCAGGAAAATCTGGTTTTCTTACCAAAAAGAGCGCTCCCTGTTATTGAGAAGAATTTAGAACAATTTCAAGCTGAAAAGTATGTTTTAATATTTAAGGGTATGATAGAGTGTAATAAACCGAATGCTGCCATTAACTTCGAGATTCAACCTTATGATAAGTGAACAATATATATGTAGTACATACTCATAATTCTACATTCAGTACAGTCTGTACATTTATTTATATTAAGTATATATAAAATCTCAAGTTTTTCAACAAAGTTTAATAATGAATATATGTGAGCTAAGCGATCAAGTTATTACCAATTTTAATAAAGCTAAAAACATTTTAATTACTTCTCAAAACCTTGCTAGTAGAGAAAAGTGGCTTAAATCAATTAGCAAAAATTTACGTTTGCTCAACCGAGCTATAAAAAACTCTGATTCTATAGGGTTTACAAGAAAAATTAATACAAATATTGGTCATTTAAAGGCTATTAAAATTTTTTTAAAAAATATACATGTAGGAAGAGGGGTTGGAGGAAGGGAGAATAGAAGTTCTAGATTGCGTTTTGAGTATATTAACTCAGCATTTAAAAGTAGGTTGGTCTCAGGCTTAATAATAAACTTGAAGCACAAAGATATACTGCAGTTTTTGAATGATTCATATTTTTTATTTAAAACGCGAATAAACAAAATTTTAAAAAAACACCCAACAATAAAAGTTAATACGGTTTTCTGTGGTGAATTTATTAAAAGTAACGTTAATTCTGAAGTAATAGAATTTAAGTATTTAAACACAAAAAATTATGTGATTGATTTAGGTACAGATTTAAGCCTTTGGTTTAGAGAAAATGTAATTGATAAAATTTTAAATAAATTAGACGAATTTCAAGAACGCTACAGCGGATTCGCACTACATAAAATTGTTAGTTTGGAAGTAAATATAAATAAATTTGAAATGGGAAATGGAGGCACGTCTTTTATTCGATTACCGGAATACATTGAACGAAAAAAAGCTTGTGTAAATATTCAAAATTATGAGGATAATGCCTGTTTTGCTTGGTCAATAGTCTCTGCATTACACCCAGTTAATACTCAGGTTAATAGAACTAAATCTTATCCACATTATTCAAGTGTATTAAATATGACTGGAATTGAATTTCCAATGACAATACCGCAAATTGAAAAATTTGAAAAGCAAAATGATATATCAGTAAATGTGTACATGCTTCAATTAATTGGAAAAAGATTTAATGTAGTGCCTGCGCGATTAACCAGTAGTAAATTGAAACAACATGTTAACTTATTAATGATACAAAGCGAATATTCTGATGAACAGGATCTTGCAGATAGTCATACAA